>CM052705.1:84609277-84723511 GCA_028551405.1 Uromys caudimaculatus | reverse complement strand
GTCTCGGGATAAAAAAAAAAAAAAAAAAAAAAAAGCACCTTCCCCGCCTTTTCCTCTTCCTCCTGGCCTCCATATTTTGAGGATATTCAAGACCTGGTTGGAATAGAAGTCCACTGACCAACTTACTTCTCTTGCTTCCCAAAGATAAAAGCAATAGTCTAAAAAAAGCTTTCTTAGATTAGCAATGGCCAGCTCTGGACTGAAGTGGCTGCCAGGGCCCTACCTCTTCTATTCCTGGTGGACCTCCGCCCTCTTGAGCTACTGTGCCTGGGCTTCAAGGCCTTACCCTAATGTGTGGGGAAGGTCCTCGGCAGCTGGAAAGTGCATACTTTGTAGATGAGCAGCTCTGCCACACCCCGGGGACTGCCACACTGTTGTTCTAGTGTAGCAGGCCTGCAGGGCATTGCCCCACTTTATCTGCCCCAATGCCATGCCCATTTTGGGGTGTGTGAGAAAATACTGAGGTCCAAATACCACCAAATGGCTAGGCCAGAGCTGGAGTGATTGTTCACTTCTACTTGGCTAGACCTCCCCAAGATCCAATCTGGTGGTCCCACATGAAAGCAGCCAGGAAATACCTGGGATGGACACATTTGGGTCTGATCAAATGAAAGTATGTACAGTTGCCTGATGGGAATAAGAGCCCAGGTATGTGGTGCACACTTCAGGTGACCCCACTATGTTCCATGCAGCTTCTCAGTCCCCACAGGTCCAAACACAAACTAGCATCTGAAGATATAGACGCTTAATTCCAGAAGCCCAGCTACGGAAAAGCAATCTTGCTGGGTGAAGCTGGCCAGTCAGCCAAGCAGTCTGGGTCCTTAGGGCTGAATTGTTCAGGGGTTTCACCCTTCTGAGCTTCAGAAGGTCCTGATGTCAATGAGACTGCTAGCAGCTGCTTCTGTCCCATGGTGAGGGACCACATGTCCTTAGGTCTAGACTGTTTATTCTCTGTGTGTCTGGGTGTTTCAGCCTCTTCACTTGCTTCTGCCTAGAATACCATTCTCAGCATCAACCAGGTAGGAGGTGGGATGAGGGGTGCCAGGTGGGCTTTGGTGTGAATGTACGTAAGTTTTGTGTGGGTTTTGGTGTCCCCAACATGTGGGCAACAGCACAAAAGTTCCAGAGTTGATACGAAGCCGGGCAGTGGTGGCGCACGCCTTTAATCCCAGCACTTGGGAGGCAGAGGCAGGCGGATTTCTGAGTTCGAGGCCAGCCTGGTCTACAGAGTGAGTTCCAGGACAGTCAGGGCTACACAGAGAAACCCTGTCTCAAAAAACCAAAACCAAAACCAAACCAAACAAACAAACAGACAAACAAAAAACAAAACAAAACAAAAAACCAGAGTTGATATGAACTCAGAACCAAGACACAATAAGCAATCAGGGTGGTAAAAAGCGAGTACCCTGGGTCAGATTTGTTTTAGGATAAGGTCTATAGCCCAGGCTGGCCTTGAACTTAAAAGGCTCCTCCTGCCTTCACCTCCTATCATAATTTTAAATATCTTAAAATTTTAATTTATTTTTGTTTGTCTGCAGTGTATGTTTGGCATGTGTATGAAGTCAGAAGACAATTTGAAGGAGTTTGTTCTCTCCTTTCATCGTGAGGGGCCTGGAGCTTATAATCAGGTCGGCAGGTTTGAGGGCAAGTGCCTTTATCTGTTAATCCATCTTGCCATCCCAGATTTCATGATTTGAGCACTGAATCTACCTTCTGTGAACTGGGTAAGCATTAAAAAATTTAAATTTTATTTATTTTTTAGTTTTTCGAGACAGGGTTTCTCTGTGAAGCCCTGGCTGTCCTGGAACTCACTCTGTAGACCAGGCTGGCCTCGAACTCAGAAATCCACCTGCCTCTGCCTCCCAAGTGCTGGGACTAAAGGCGTGCGCCACCACTGCCCGACTATTTTATTTGTTTTTATTTTATGTGTATATTAGTGTTTTGCCTGCATGTATAACTGTTCACTGTGAATATGTAGTATCTGTGAAGGTCAGAAGAGGGCATCAGATCCTCTAGAACTGGAGTCACAGATGAGCCATCATGTGGGTATTGAGAACCAAACCCAGGTCCTCTGCAAGAGCAGCCAGTGCTCTTAATCACTGAGCCATGTCTCCAGGCCACACTGGGTAATCTTGAGTGAGCATGTTAACATCTCTGGAAGTCATTTCCTACTTTGGATGGTGTGACCTCAAAGAGTTGTGGAAAGGACAGAGAAAGTTAACATTTTTGTCTCTCAGTGTATGTCTAGAAAATGGCAGGACGGCTCTGCGGGCAGTGGGTGGAGGGGCCATAGAAAAGACCCACCATGTAACTAACAAAAACTGATGCTATGGCACTGATTCCTTGATTGATGGATCTTTGGAATGGAAGCTTCTCTAGAAGGAAGGCAGCCATATGTGGCTGATGCTGGCTAAGAGACTCATAAATCACAGAAAGAAATGCTGGCATGTGGTAGCAGGTTCAATGGTAGCCCTCAGCTTGGCCTCACACCCACCCCTGCTTCAGAGGGATTCATCACTGCCTAAGCTCTTTGGCAGGCACCCTGTTAGCCTATGTAAGGCCATACCACGAGGCTCTGAGCCTTCTGCCCCAGGCTGTGGCCCATAACTTCTAGTCATGATATCAGAATACATCTGGGTCATCAAACCAGCTTACTCAAAAAGGAGCCGGCAAGCTGGGTACTGTGGCTCCAGCCTGTAATGGCAGCACTTGGGAAGTGGCACTAGTGGGAGCAGGAGTTCAAGGTCATCCTTGGCTACATGGCAAGTTGAACTCAGCCTAGGCTATATGAGATCTTACCAAAACAAACAATCAAAATCAAAACAAACCATAGAAGCATGCCCCAGGAGCTTGCTGAGGCAGCCAGGCATGACAGCAATATGCCTTTAATCTCAGCACTGGAGGCAGAGGGGCGGAGAGGCGGAGGGGCAGAGGCAGGTAGATAGATCTCTGTCTGGTCTACATAGCAAGTTCCAGTACAGTCAGGGCTACATAGTGAGACCCTGTCTCAAACAAACAGACAAAAACAAAAATCACAGCAAATATACTGAGGCCCTAACCCTCTAGTCTCCCTGCAAATGCAGAGGACAGAAACTTCAGATCATTTGAGCAGCTGATACTGATAAAGGAATCTGTGTGGCTGGTCTACTGCAGTGCCCAGGACCACACCCATTTACTAGAACCTCAAGGGACTCAGAGTAGCTGGTCCTCACAAGGTCTTTGTCTTAGTCAGGGTTTCTATTCCTGCACAAACATCATGACCAAGATGCAAGTTGGGTAGGAAAGGGTTTATTCAGCTTATATTTCCACATTGCTGGTCAGGAAGCAGGAGCTGATGCAGAGGCCATGGAGGGATGTTACTTACTGGCTTGCTTGAGTTCCAGTCCTGACTTCCTTTGGTAAAGAACAGCAAGTTAGTACCAGGGACTGTGATATTGCTGTGATAGGCCCGAGCATGCTTTTGTTTGGAAGAATGTGGATTTTGGGACATTGGATTTGGAAAGTAGTGGAATGTTTTAAATAGGACTTAATGGGCCATTCTAGTAGGAAAATTGAAGACTTTGTTGCTGAGTATGATTTGAACTGTGCAGACCTGGCCCAAGAGGTTTCAGATGAGAAGAATTTCAGAATGTGGCCTAGAGACTGTTTTTGTGGTATTTTGGTGAAGAATGTGGCTACTTTTTGCCCTAGTCTGAAGAGTCTGCCTGAGGCTTAGGTGAAGAGACTCAGATTAATTGCAACGACAAAAGAAATCTCAGAAATGTCCATCATAGACTTTGTTCTCTGGTTAAGTCTCAGGAAGAGCATTTTGAATGAGCATAGCAAGCTTAGAAAGGAAAAAAATATAAAATATATGGTTCGAGTATTAAAGGGGCCCCAGGAAGTGAAATAGAACTCAATCCTATGTTTTAGGAGATAACAGATTAAGGGATTTGGGGGCAAGGTCCTATCTAGCTAAATTTAGATCCAGGCATGCTGGTAGACACCTTTAATTCCAGAAGACAAAGCCAAACAGATCTCTGAGTTCAAGGCCAGCCTGGGACAAAGCAAGTTCTAGGTGAAGAAAAGCTTAACTCCAGGCATGGTGGTACACGCCTTTAATACCAGCATGACAGGAGACAGAGCTATGCAGATCTCTGAGTTCAAGGTCGATCTACAGAGCAAGTTCCAGGAAAGCCAAATAGGCAGTGAGGGAACTGGAAAACAGAAAGCTAGTAATAGAATAAGGGGGGCCATGTTCCAGCTCTAGCAAGCAGCAGAACTCGGCAGCTTCAGCCATGTGGCTCTGACTTTAGAGTGAAAAATAGAAGGGACTACTGGGACAATTGATGCTGGTTAGCTGGAGCTAAGAAATTAGCAGTGATTAAGAAGGGACCAGCATCACTGAGGTGAAATCTTCTGGGAAGTGTTTTCTGAGAGCACAAAGAAGCTGTGTTCCAGAGATAGCCAAGGTTGTACCCTGTGCTGCAGCTGTACTTGGTAATGTGTAAGAGTCACCCAAATGGTACTGGTTTTGAAGGCATGAAGGGGTTATGAAGAGCAGCTGAGGCTTGGCACTGTGAGAGGCCATGGAAGGCCATTGGTGAAAGTGCAGCCTCAGTTGCAATTGATGGCCCAGGACTGACGGGGTCATGCAAAGGAGGTGAGGCTTGACAACATGAAGAGAGCCTTCGAGGAGCTATTGGTGCAGCAGAAGACCTCAGTGTATTGGAGATGCCAGTACCATGGGATGATTACCAAGAACAGCAGCAGTAGTGGAGTGGATCAACCTGAACTTAGAGTGCTACAGAGGGCAGAGCTGGAGAAGGGTTGCCAGCCCTTTGGGGGAGCCCAGAAGATCATGTGTGGATTCCAGACATTGAAACAAGAAGCTGTAACATTGAAGTAGCCTTGGAAACCCTAAGATTTTGGAGATGCCACAGCCATGGGATACCCGCTGAGGAAAGCTGCTAACAGGGAGTAGAAGTAGCCCAGGATAAAGAAGTTTGTTGCAGTCAATAAAGATGAAAAAGGAGTTGGAGATCTGAAAACTGTTTTGACATCAGACATGGAGATGCAGCATTTGGAGTTTGCCCAGTTGGTTTCCTGTCTTGCTTTAGGAATTACAGTTAAGTGATTGGATGGATCTCAGAAGAGACCTTGAACTTTGGACTTTTGACATTGTTGGTACTGCTATAGACTATGGGGACTTTGGAAGTTGGACTAAATGTACTTTTTAAATTATGCTATAGCTAGATATGGCCCCCATAGACTCGTGTGTTTGAACCAGTCTATGGGGGCAAGAGAGTGGAATGTCATGGTTTGAATATGCTTGGCCCAGTGAGTGGCACTATTTGGAGGTGAGGTCTTGTTGGAATAGGTGTTCACTGTGGGTGTGGGATTTAGGACCCTCATCCTAGCTGCCTGGAAGTCAGTATTCTGCTAGCAGCTTTCAGATGAAGATGTAGAACTCTCAGCTCTGCCTGCGCCATGCCTGCCTGGATGCTGCCATGCTCCCACCTTGATGATAATGGACTGAACCTCTGAACCTGTAAACCAGCCCCAATTAAATGTTTTCCTTTATAAGACTTGCATTGGTCATGGTGTCTCTTCACAGCAGTAAAACCCCAACTAAGACAATCTTTATTGAAAGACAACTGTCACAAGGCAGGCTTGGTTTTAGGATGGCTGGAGGGAATAGGAGAGATCCAGAGAGCAAGAAGAAAACAAGTGTTTTTTTGGGCTTCTAGATAACTCAGTTCCATTCTCTCCACCCAGGGCCACTGAGTCTCCCAGGCCTCCTTAAAGGAAGAGAGAAAGCAAAACAAAAGTCAGCCTTCATCACTAGGTCAGGTCTGACCTTTGCAGCTTTCTTCCAGATTCTTCTGTGGGAATGGCTTGGTCTGAGTCAACACCATGCTGTGTACATTGCAGAAGATGTCCAGGCCACTCACGAGGTGACCACTGAACCTAGCCTGGCTTCCCCTAGACCTATGCATCCCAAGCTAGGCATCACCCAAGATGGCACCTGAAGTGGTCAGGAATCGTTCTCAGGATTGAGCATCTCATTGGCTCACACCACTCAACAAAGGGGTTTGGTATAGAGCAGGTGTGTGTGTGTGTGTGTGTGTGTGTGTGTGTGTGTGTGTGTGTGTGTGTGTGTGTGTGTGTATTTTTTTATTGGCTACTTCACCAGCAGCCACTGGCCAGGAGAACCCATTCCCTGCCAGATGACCAGGTCTTAACTAAGCTCCTGGCAGGGAAGTCCTCTTACCATGAGAGAGGCTGCCTGGGGCCCCTCCTTCCTGGGAGAGTGGTGACTCAGACCAGCACAGGGGACAAACACCAGACAAGAGTTAGGTGTGGTCATAGGGACATTGTGAACTCTAGCCTTTCCAGGTTTCCTTTCCTGGTTCCTGGTGGGAGAGGACCACACCCCAGCCAGAGCTGTGGAAGAGTCCTGAGGCCTCCTGAAGGACAGTGGAGCTGTCTGGATAATTTCTCACAAGTATAAATAGGGAGCAAAAGGAAGAGCCTTGGTGAAAATCATAGCCAAGTTGGGGGGGGGGTGCAGGTCTGCAGGGAGCATTCGAGTTCCATCAATGAACTAGCCAGTGAAACAGCTAGACAAAATGAGGAAAACTGAACACTCCAGGACCCAGGAACTGCTTGCTGCTGGACAAGCAGGAAGCTGACCCTAGCAAACATTGCTCCTGTGTCTCCAGTCCTTGAATGTCCTGCAGGCTTACGTGAGGCGCATGTGTACAATGGGAGAGTGCGCTGTTAGCAACACTCTAGCCTGTCCACTGCAGTTTATATGCACACCAAGTCAGGAATTATTTTTATCTGGCTAGGTTCAACTTCTGATCAGAGAAGTGGTGGAGTTTGTCTATTGGTTTCCATGGAAACTGTTAGGTAGAGCATCTGCTGCCCAGTCAAGCAAGCCTAGGCTGGCGGGACTCTTCTAGAATGATTTTGCTGTTTTTACTCAGGAAGACCATCATGCTTGGATGCTTTCCTGTGTATAGAGCAAGGGGAAAGGCAGGTCTGAGGGATGAGAATGGCTCTCAGGGAAGAAAAAAGACTTGTTTAAAGGCAAGCACGGTGAGATGGCCATGTCTATTCTGAGAAGCCCTTGAATTTCTGTTTCTAAGCACCAACAGGACCTGTGTGATTAAGCAAGGAACCTGGGCTTAGTCTGACACTCTGCTTCCTGAGGCCCAGCATGCCCTAGTAGCAAGACCACCTGCTGGCTTCCTACAGCTGTCCCCCAAGATACAGGAGAGGCTCTACCTTTGAGCATGCTCAGTTTCATTCACTTGTACAGGATAGAGACCTGACTCCCAGGTGGTAGAAGCTAGTTGGATGCTTGCAAAGTCTGAAATAAAGCCACCAGCATAAGGGCATGTAAGAAGTGGTTTTATTCCAGGTGTGTTTCATAAAGACAGTGTCCTCTAGGACAGCTTAGTGGCACATGCTTTGGTCAAGAAGAAAAGCAAAAACAGAGTTGGACTGAGTCCCCACACCGGACAGCTGCCAAGTGCCGAGCCGGGTCTTACCACAGGAAATGGGGAGAGACCCTCAGGCTCTCTGAGTAGCTGTCCTTACATTCACAGAGAGAAGCTCAGGTTCCTAGCCCCAAAGTCCACATTGGAACAGGGCCCAAGCCTCTAGAGGAAAGCCTCCACCTTAGCTCCAATTCTGTCCTGGACTGTGGCAGGACTCTACCCAGAGGGTCACAGGATCGAAGGCCAGGTCTGTAAATAGCAGTGTATATATAAGACATTGCAACAGGATGGGCGAAGCTTAGTCACCAAGGTGAGGGGCCCCTGTGCTGAGCCCAGGGGTGCAGACATATTTGGCACAGAACAGCTGAGAGGATGCTGGTGAGAGCCAGAGGTGCAAGGAAACTGCTGAAGAACCTTCCAGAGTGGGTACTACAAACCTCGTACTTGGTTTCTAACACCTGGCGATGTACAGACTGGGCCCAGCAGAGAGGGAGATGGGGGGCAGAGACCCAGATAGCTGGCAGTGCTAACCCAGAGCAAAGGATCAGATGCTTTGGAAACCAGGAAGCAGGGAAAATCCAGGCTCCACCCCACCCACGTAATTGCATATGTACATACACATGCAATATTCTGGAGATTTCTAGACCTTCCGGAGTGTGTAGATTCCCTTTGACTATCTGGCTGTCTGGTTCATGAAAGACTGGGTGCTCCTGGGGTAAGACTGGCCTCCTTAGGCAGGCTTGTTTTGGGATAGAGACCCCAAGAATTTTGGGGTCTTTTACCCAAGATTATATTGCATAAGTCAATGGTGAGGAGAAAGACGGCATTCCAGGATGATATCAACCTATAGTCTCCATGGCCTTAGCGTGATGTTTTGACCTGGGTGGCTTGGTCTCTACTGACTCGGAATGGTTATACTCCAGAAAGGGGGTCCAATTCTGACTAGCTACCCTGCCCCATGACGCTGTTTACAGAGGCAAAGACTCTGAAAAAGTAGGAATCCAAAACAGTTAGCAAAGATGAGGGCATTTCAGGGTGCGTGACCAGTTAGTGGGGACAGGCCCAAGCGTGAGGTCTTGACCTGACATATG
Source organism: Uromys caudimaculatus (assembly GCA_028551405.1). Classification (NCBI taxonomy): domain Eukaryota; kingdom Metazoa; phylum Chordata; class Mammalia; order Rodentia; family Muridae; genus Uromys; species Uromys caudimaculatus. The sequence continues at coordinate 84,714,933 of CM052705.1, read as the reverse complement.
GCTAAGCGGAAGTGGAGTCTACTTAATAAATTACACCCTGGATCCCTCTCCCGCTTCTTGCTAAGAATGTGGTCACCTAGAGGGGCTGCAGGTATGTATATGTTGGGCTTGGGGCCTGGGGCTGGCAAAGCAGGAACAGGACGATGTCCTGGAAAGAGACCTTGGTTTTCTGGCACTTCACAGTTGGCGGCTTCTCTGTTCATGTTCTTCTGTGAACCATGTTCTTCGGTGAAGCCCCATCTTCTGCTCCCGGGATGCATCCTTCCCTCTCCCACCCGCTGGACCGAGCCTCTCATCCCTTCCTGGTCTCTAGCTGCCTTGTCTTCAGCCTCTTCACACACGATGCCACCTGTCCTCTTGTATTGACTTCAGGCTAGCCCCATGACCCAACTTGGCCCTTCTGTAGGTTTCTGTCCTTGCCCTCCTTAGGCAGCAAGGGCAAGGCTCACACACCACTACCTGGAGCCCCAAAAGGGCCAAGGGAGAACACAAAGGGCCAGGAGCAGCTGCCAAGTCTCTGCCCAGGACAGCTGCATACCAACCATCTCCTCTCCAAGGGCAAAACTGGGGTGGCACAGAGGGCATAGAGCATGCCCCTGCACCCTGCCTGAACTAGCTTTGGAGAAATGCGTGGTAAGGGTGTGTACTGATGATCCAGGAGAAATGTGAGGAGATGGGGACTACCCGCTTGACACTCCCCCACCCTAACCCCTTCCAGTCCCCAAGTCTCATGCAGAAGGTACAGGAGGCTGGGGCTACCATCATGTGTGTGGCAGCAGTTGCCATTGCTGGTCCTGGGCATCTGCCTGACATTTGCTTGTCACCAGCTGGGCAGGCTTTGTCTCCAGGCAGAGGCCGCTGACTAAATGCTGGATGAAAGATCCTTTCCTTCTCCATTTCTGGGTGGAAGGGAGAGGGGAAAGGAAGAAGAGAATGATTACGAAATAACAATATATGAGCTGGGGTGGAGCTCTGTGGCACAGTGCTTACCCAACATGCACAAAGCTGTGCTCCATGCCCAGCACAGGGCTGAAGAGTAGTTTGTACCTTCATTTCATGAGCGTGTACACAAAACCGCATACACCTACAACATACAGCCAGCGCTCATTTGTTTACCTCTCTATGTGTGTGTGTGTGTGTGTGTGTGTGTGTGTGTGTGTGGTGTGTGAGCATGTGCATTTCTTATACATGTGTGTGAGCATGTGCCTTCATGGAGGCCAGAGGCTGATATCAATGTCTTCCTGTATCACTCTATCATATTTTTTGATACAGGGCCTCTCACTGAACATGGAGTTTATCAATTCAGCAAGACTGGCTAGCCAGCAAGCTACAGGGATCCTGTTATGTCCTGCTCCCCAGCGCTGAGATCACAGGCTTCCCCTGGCCTCTTATGTGGAAGCTGGGAATCCAAACTGAGGTCCCTGTGATTATACAGCAAGCACTCTGACAGCAATGCGGTCATCATCCTAGCCCTTATCCCCTTCATTTAAAACAGACTGTGTCCCTCTCTGGGTGCTTACTTCTGTGGTATGGGACAAAGTTACTGTATAGATCAAAGGAAGCAATACTACCATGGGCTGTGTCTAACTTGGAGGTGTGTTTTATTTGACCTGCGAGGTGTCATTTAAAAACCCATCTTAGCCATCACATAAAACACCCGAATTTCCAGTTTTTCTTTGGACACTAGGTACAGTTTCTATCAGATGGCTGGGCTGAGGCTCCCCCTGCTCTCTGCTTTAGACAGGGCTCTCATCCTCCAGCTCCTGGACTTGACGTTTCTCCCCTAGCAGCTCCCCTACCAGTTTCCTGCAGTGACTTGTAGCCTAGGGGAATCTCTTCTTTATGGGAACAAAGCTTTCTTCTTCCTGAAACCCCACATCCCTGGCCTGGCCTGCAAGCATGAGTCCTAGTACCTACACCCTCAAATGGGAAGTGGTCACCACTTTTACAGTCATGTAGTGAGGTAGGGGTGGGAACTGGAGTCCCCTTATGTCAGAGTCACAAAGGGGAATCCTAGAATTTTCTTCTTCCAAGCTTGACAAGGTAAGGGGGGAAGCTGTTTCCACAGAACATTTCTGAAAGGCCCAGATAGAGGAAGGTGTGTTATATGGGCTGTGGAGAGGAGCTGTAAGGCAGAGGCCCAGGGTTTGGACAAGACTGAACAGAGCAGATGTCAATGTTCTATTTCTTGCCTGTTTTCCTCCCCTGCAGCTACATCCTTATCTTCCTGAGAGGCAGCGGAGCTCACGAGACTGGAGCCGGCAGAGCTCCGAGGAGACTGTGTTCTCACTGTGCAGCTAAGGGACAGAGATGAGCTGCATTCAACTGTGGAGACCATATTATTTAAAACTTGGCTTAGTTTCCACAAGCACACCTGCATCTCCAGTTTCTGTTTGGATACCGGACCGTTCTTACAGACTCTCACATTTGACGCATTGGCTAAACCTCCAACAACATCAAGCAGGAAGTGTGATAGCTTCTTCTCTTACAGGAGAAGGAGAGGGGCTTCCTCTGGCCCTCGTGGCTCAGACTGGGCGCTGCTTTGGCATGCATTCTCACTAATGTGGTGGCTACCCCTTTTACCTCCCTCACCAGGTTCCTTGAGAGCCAAACCAGGCTCTTCCTTCCCTTCTTGTACACGATCTGTGCATTCCTTGGCATGGGGAGGCAATGAGCAAACGAATAACCCACGGGTAGAACTCTTACTTCCACCAGAACTTGTAGGCAGTCCTCCCCAGCTCCCCAGCTCCTCAACCCTGAGGCTGTGCAGACATCACACATGTTCATACTCTCCTATTCCCAGTCTCAGCGTTTGCACCCTGTGGCAGCGCAGCAGTTCACTGTTGTATGAGCGAGGAACCTGAGGAATGGCTGGACTAGAACCTGCTGACTCCATTGTACCCTGTCTATCTCTCAGGAGCCTCATGGACACGTGAAGCCCAACTGGCCTGCGTTGGAATCAAGGCCAATTAAAGACCAGGAAGGAAAGCCCAGAATCCAGAATGGACCGACAGTGGGGGAATAGTCACCTGTCCTCCATGGTGTTGAGAGGTGTGGCACCCAGAGTGCTCAGGGGTGGGGTTGGGGATGACTAGCCAGGCTTGTAGGAACATAATGCATGCAGCCTGTGAACACATGGGTCCTGGGGAATCAGGCTGTCAGGATTGGCAGCAAGAGTCTCTGCAGTCCACAGGATGCTTTTATAGAGAAGTATTTGAATGGGTTATTTGAATGGGAAGATGCCAGGAAGCTATGACTTCAACACAGAGGTGTTTGTGGGCTCAAGGCTTTCCTCTCAGGTCCCCATTCTCATACATAAAGGTTGGAAGGAGAGAACCTGGCTGTTTTTCCAGAGCAGAATAACAAACTGCCACTCAACCCTAAAGAAAGAATTGACCCAGGCAAACAACAGAGGAGTGGGTGGAAGCCCTGCAGGCCCAGGCTGAGAGCCAGGCCCCTCCTCACCCTTTGCAGGACTGTAAGCAGGCTGTGTTACCAGCAGGGTGGAGAAGGGCTGCAGTAGCCTGAGCCTTGCATCCCATGCTCTGGGGAACAAGGAGCCCCTTTAACCAGGAAGAGTGCAGCAGCAAAGAGAGGGCTGACTCCGGCAATCTAGTACTGTGCTCTGTCACTGGCTACTGGGTAACGTGGGCAAGTGACAACATTTCTCGGAGCATTAGTTTTTCCTTCCACAAATAACCCTGAACTGTTTCCTAGGTCACATCTGAGGCTACTCATGTGAGCTTGCAAATCACCGTCTCTGGACCTCAGATTCCCAGTGAGCCAGCAGTCAAGAAATCCTTACTAAGTTCTGGCTTAAATCTGTGGGTCAGGAGTCATACTGAGCCTGGGTTTAAATCCTAGCTCTTTCCAGCTGTGGAGCAGATAGGCTGTGTCAAGGGAGACTTGGTTCACTCATTGCACAATAGGGCTAGCTGAGAACTATCTTACCAGGCGGCTGGAGGAGGGCTAAAGGATGATTGTGGATGTGAGCGGTCTAGCACAGTTGAGCATCAGGCATAGCTCTTATTTGAACTTTGTAGTTGTCATCAAAGGCTGGACAAGCAGTATTAGCAAGACAAATGGTTCCTGCCCCCAGACTGGCACTTAGCTGCAGTGTCTGCTCATGAGTGAAATGATATGCTGGGCCTAGACGATGCCAGAGGCTCCTCAGATTCTCCTTCGAGAGGCTTATCTGTGAGCACATGCCTCAATCAGGGCATAACTGCTCAGTGTCCCTTGGGGCTGTTGGCCACCTGTGCCTGGCCGTGGAGGCTTACCTGCTTCCCTTCTTTAGGGTTACACGCTTGCAGTATTACTGGGGATCCAGGGGAAGACGTTAAGGTGGAGGTGGCAGCCAGACATTTCCCCTGCTGCTGGATAAGGTGATCACTAAATAACCATGCCTGCAAGACAGGGAGAGGACAGCTCTGGGTGGACAGGTGATTAGGGCACCATCTATGGGTAGACGGTGATTAGGCAAGGAGACCTGGGACTTTTCTCAAACTTTTTACAATAACTGTAGAAGCTAAAGGAGAGTATCCATTGTAGAGTTCCCATCTTGTTTTATGTTAGAAACTATTCTCAGTCAAATATTAAGATGAGGCAACTCAGCTGGAGCTAACCAGAGGGGAGTTAAGGAGGTCCCACGGGATGCTGGAGACAGGGAAGAAGGAATACAGGACCTGGCTAGGTCCATGATGGGGTCTCGACAACCTGCTCTGGAGCTGATGCCGGTGTGGCATTCACTCTAGCTATGTACACAGTCCTGGAGACCTGAAGCCCATTGCACACATCCAAACTGTACTGCATCATAGAACTGGGCAGCATTTCCTCCTTTAGAAGAGGAGGTGGAAGAGGGCTGGAAAGGAGTGGGCATGCGGCAGGAACAAAATGTGGGGCGTCCTAGGAAGGAGATTTATGGACGGTGTAGAAAGAGGGGACAAAAATGAGCAGAGAGGAGCCCTAACCCCACTCCTGGCCAAGGCGCTGATTTCATCCTGTTCTTTGCCCTTACTTGAGAGCCCTAAGCAGCTTACCTGGGCTGGTGGGGGGCTCTTGGCAGACCCTCGGCATACCCCCATTCCAAGCAGGAGGTCGCCAGCTGTGCTCTGGCCTTGGGACTCTAAGCAGTTGACGCCTTGCTTAATGACACCAGGGAGCACTTCCTTCACTGGGACACTGAGGAGAAAGGTGGTGTCAGGCTGCTTCTCTCTCTACTCTTGCTTACCCACCCCTTCCTCCATAGGGCAGCTACAGTCACTGAGGTCTCTGGGACTGGAAGTCTGGGGGGGGGGGGTGTGAAGTGGGGGGAACAGGGTTGTAAGAGGCAGGAACAGCCTCAGTCCCAATAGGTTCTTATGGGAGACCTGAGACACAGGGGACCCTGAGGGCCCAGAAGTGGACACCTGGGAGTTTAAAGGTGGCTTCAATACCCGATCTCAAAACAACAGTGAAGGGATAATTCTGGAATGGCTAACTGAAAATGGACAACCATGCAAATATGTTCAGTCTCACGGTGATTAAAGAACTCACGTCAGAGAGCAATTATTATTTGTTTCCCTGTCTATCTCTATCTCTGTGAGTGTGTGTGTGTGTGTGTGTGTGTGTGTGTGTGTGTGTGTGTGTGTGTGTGTGTTTTAAACAATGCCCAGTGTTGGCAATACCTGTGAGACTTACTCAACCAGTGAGAACATGAACTAGCTCAACTTTGGGAGAGAGCAGTGTGGAGTTAAGCACCAGAACCTTAGAGCATGCTCGTCTTTGATCCCAAAGAATGCCAGTTTAAGGAATTTAATTAAAATACACTGTCTGTGCTAAAAGACATTCGTATCAGAATGACTGATATTGAAAGCATTGGAAATTTCTGCTTACCCAGCAGCTGGCCTGGGCTAGATACATCTACGGGATAGAAACCCTGCACCCATTACAAATGACCGTGAGAGAAAACCTGGAAACATTCAGCCTGCTGCTGAGGGAGGCTTCAAGCTATCACATTATTAAAACATCTCATGTGCCAGGAGAATGCTTAAACACATGCACACCTGTGCACACACACAGTGATAACCTCTGGGTAGCAAACCCAGGGAGGCTACCATCTGCAGCTGACACAGGCTTGTATGCTTGGTTTTGGGAGGCCCGTGAATTACGCATCCATCACAAACTATCAGGGAACTAGGAATGCTCAGCACCTGACCCTGGGCCTGATGCTTCCTGCTCCCTAATGCCTGTTTAGAGAGAGCCTGGACCATGGGAGGAGACATGTCTGCCACTCCTTGATGTGGACACCCTTGCAGGATCTCAGCCAAAGCAGGTCTTCCCCAGGTTGTTCAAGAGTCCATGGGAACCCCAGTACTGATCTGTTCTCAGGGAACCTCGGAGAGCTCCCTTTCTCCCCGCACACCCACCACCTAGGCTCCCCTTCAGAATCAGACTTATTGTAGAGGTCCGGAGCAGAGATTGCAACTGCAGGTCCTGTGTTGAATGTGGCCATCAGACACATTCCATCTGATCCGCACAGAGGGGTTACTGCAGCTTTTAATCCGTTGGCAATTTAAAAATGAGGGGGCTGGCAAGATGGCTCAGTAGGTAAAGGCACTTGCTGCTAAGCCTGACAACTTGAGTTCAATCCCAGGGACCCACATGGTAGAAGGAGAGAACTGACTTCTATGACTTGTCCACACAAGCATCCAAGTTCCCACCAGCATTAAATAAATACATTAATTAAAATCTTTTTTAAAGGCCTAAGGTGGCTGCCACAAGCAACAAAGACCTGAGTTCAGATCCCAGCACCCATGTAGAATCAGGTATAGTCGCTTTTATATGTAGTGCAGAGAGTGGACAGAGACAGGCAGCATCTCACTGTGCTAGCCAGCCAGTCTAGTCAATTAGTGAACCCCATGTTCAACGAGAGACCCTGTCTCAAGCTATATGGTGAATTGTAACCGTGGAAAACGTCCAGTTCTGGCCTCCTGCTTCCACCCACATGAGCATGTACTTCTGAATGTGTACGCACACATTCACACGCACATCTAAATTAAAACCTTTAAGGTCATAGGGCAAAACCTGAGTCCAGCATCTCCGAGATCAGGCCCTCTGAGCCAGGAATCCAGGAACACTCACCCTCTGTCCTGAGGGGCAGCTGTACTTCCCACCGTTCACCCCATTGCTTGTTTTGCTTTCTTTGCCTCTGTGACCCCCAGAAGGAGCTGAGTTTGCAACTCCTACTAGGGAAAGCTTCAGTCCCTGAGTGCTGGTTTCCCTCTCTGCACAAACACAAGCTGTCTTCTGGGACCTTCGAGAATTGTGCTCTAGGGGAATGCTTCAAGCAGCGTGGGGTTATTCTGACTCCCCCCCCCCCCAATGATTTTCTTGCCAGCTCATCAGCTACCAGAGATGAGGGGGCACTGGCCCTGTGGGGACTCTGCTCAGTGATGCTTTAGAAGGAACTTGTGTTGGGCAGCAATGCCAAGAGCAGAGGTAGCTCCAATGTGTCCCTGTGACAGCAGTTCTAGATGGCCTAGATGGCAATCTCCATCATGTTCCTCAGTTGCCTGGCAGAGCAAACCAAGCTGTCCTGTTTATGGGTGGTCCTCTGCGTCTGCCCCTGCTTCCCCCAGTGACTCTCCTCTAAGCAGGGCTACCATCAGACCTCACAATGCCTTCATGGAAATAGAGGTAGCATCCACTGCTCAAGTTGCCTTATTCCACCTACTAGAAGGTTGTCACAGCACATGTTGTTATAGCATGCTATTTTGGTTAGAATGCTTCCTGCTATCTGATTGAAGTTACTGTAATGAGTCTACAATGGCCACTATGTGACTAGCACCCTATAATGGTGTTTGGAACAGTCCTAATAAAAGTGAGGAATTAGCAGGCCAGCTGAAGCTAGGCCTGGACTCAGAGCAGCGCTGTGGCAGGATTGAAGACCAGCCTTGCAAAGTGACTTTGTGGTGACCATCTGAGTCCTGTGGGCAATCTACAGACCCTCCATGTGGAGGGGCATTGATGTGAATCTTACCTACCCCTGGCCCCTCCCCCTTTGACCTGGAGCTGAGCCAGCTAGATAGGAAGAAGCCACAGAAACAACAGCAGGAGCCACATTCTCCTGATTTAATGAGGCACACTTAACACGCTGCCCTCTCTTGGGATGGATTCAGGTTTGGGCTAGAACATTTCTTTGTCTGGGGTGTGGAGAGAAAGGATCTAGTTCCATCTCCCCAGAATCCCTCATCACAGGCTCCTCAGCTCCTCTAGCTGGCCCAGTGTCCAAAATGCCATCCAAATGTAGGGACCTTGACACTAGTGAGACACTGCTACTCTCAAGTCCTTGGTGTCACAGGTGAACCTCACGAACAAGTATGGGCTCCTTGCCCTTCAGGAAGAGGCACACTTACTGCATTCTCCTGAATCAATGTTCTGTGCCTCTCAATTAGGGGCCAGAGGGACTGAGGCTCCTTTGCTGCCAACTTGCTTCCACAGAGACTGGTGTAGCTTGCATTGTTGTTCAGGAATTTCTTAGAAGTTCCCAGCAGTTGGTCTGGGCTCACTGCTTTTCAGGCAGGCTGTATTTGGAACTTTGAGTTTTATTATCTGGGTTCAGCATCTAGCTGTTTTCCAGGACTTGGCTGCCCCCGAACAATGGGAACTTTCCAGGCATTGGATGTGCCTTCGGAGAACAGAGGTTTCCCCCCCCCCCCCCTTGCAGACTTGGAGGCAGGGAGGGTGGAGTATCTCAGAAAGCCACGACAGCACCCTTGAGAGAAAGAAGCAACAGAGGAAGGAGCGGCTCCCCAGCTGCATGTTCTACAGGAAGAAGGTTAACTCCACACGCTCCCTAAGCCTTGCTCATTAGAGTTTACTCACTCACTCAAAAATGTTCCTTTTAAAGTTGCTTACTCAGTGTCTATTTTGTGTTAGGCACTGTTCTAGGGACTAGAGGAGAGCCATGGACAAAACGGGCGATGGCTTCTTGACTTCTGCCTGGGGGAGTTTCTGGGCAAGTGCGGGAGATGACATCAAGTTAGCCAACTAGTGTGTGTGTGTGTGTGTGTGTGTGTGTGTGTGTGTGTGTGTGCGCGCACGCATGCTTCAGAGGAATGCCAGGGAAGAATGCCACTGTCAATTTAGTGTTTAGACAAAGTGTCCCCAAGGAGGGGACAAATGAGTCAAAATCTAAAGAAGGTGAGGAAATGAGCCATGTGACCAAGACAACAGAATGGATTTAGAATCAGGAGGGAGGGATTTGGATGGCCCACCCCCTATCACAGTCACTGTCCTGTCTTTCCTCCCTCAGTCCCCTTCAGAGCACTTGGCCCACAAAGCCTATTTGCATTTTTGCTTCCTCTTCGATAGAGCAAACATTTCCCTGTGCATTTTTGGTCTCTGTGATTACATACTAATGGATGCATAATATTTGTTTAAATGGATGTATCCACTGGGCCGGCCTAAGCGGTAGCTGCATCTCATTTTCCCACAGCAGGGTCTGCGGTCAACAGCTCTGTGCTCTGATGACTTTATCTCCTTGGGATGAGTTTCCAGCAGAGAGAGAACAGGGTCAAAGGTGAGGAAAGCAGCGTGGCCTCAGCTGCATAATTCAGTGCTGTCTTCCTTTGGAGACAATATCCATTTCTAGTCAAGGAGGCAGTCTGGTAAAATGCAGCCACATCACGCCTGACTGATAACTCTCAGCAATGCCTCCTCTCAGAGGGAAGATGAACACTGGCAGCTGGAGGATCCAGACTCAGGGCGTGACGGGTCACTGGTCCCCACCCTGGAAGGGGGCTGCACTCACGTGAGCTCGGGATAGACATTCTCCAGGTACCAGCGGAAGGACTTACAGTCCATCTTCTTCCTCTGCTCGATCCGTGTGGCCACACTGAAGGGAAAGACAAAGCTGGGGAAAGGCTAAGATGTGGGGAGGCAGGCCCCGAGGGACCACAGGGGGAGACTGTTCCCCCATGTCTCAGGTAGTCTATACTAACATCTGACTGGAACACTCAGCTCTCCTATATCTCTTCTGTCTTCTTCTATGTTTCTCCCTGAGCTCACAGGATTCCACTTCACTCTCAACCTCTTACTCCTCGAGACCCCGTTAGCAGTACAAACAGTCCTCATCTTCTGCAGAGAACAGAAGATTTCATCAACTTCTAGTTTAGGAGACAGGGTCTAATGAGAAGGGCAAGCTGTGAACATTTCTCAGGAGTCTGGCAGGTCGGAACCTTCTGATGTGCTGTTGGATGTGTGCTTGGATTTCGCCCTCCTCAGCGATCACCTGAGGACCTTTGTAGCCTTTCTGAGTACACTAGGCCTCAGCTGCTCACCTTGGGTTTTTGTGAAGATCAAAAGGGGATATGGAGACATGGCAGGCTTAGGTGAGAGTAGGGCCTCAGGAATATTAGGAATTTAGTGGCTCATCTTTTTCTTTTTAAGGATAGATAGAAATAAATAAATAGAGGGATGATTCATTTATAACTGATCACTAACAATGCTTTCAAACTACAAAATTCACACGGAGATCAGCACACCTTCCATCCCACGGACACGCAAGTGGGCGCACATCTACACACACATATCCAGTGGAATGAGCCTCATAAGACAATACTTTCCGCAGACTGCAGTCAACTCTGATTTTCTAGTCTGCTTGGCACAAAATCCATCTATCGTTTCTGTCTCATCTTCTTCTTTAATGCTGATGCTAATTCACTAAATTGATTTCATAATCCATCTGCATTTTCAAAATGTTTAACTAAACAATGGTCATCGCAAGCTGTGACCGGAAGGAAAGTAGGCTGACAGATCGTAGGTTTGGATGTTTATGGAGGCAAACCTGCATAGTCCTCTGCAGACAGCCCTGTCATAACTACTACTTCAGATGCTGCTCTTCCTGAGGGCAGCTTTGGATGGGCTACACTTTCAACTTAGATGGGGGAAACTTCTTATCTGTCTCCATGAGGTATGTAGGACCAGGGTCTTGTCTGTGCATCACCCTCTCTCCCAGAGCCTAGAGGAGCCAGAAGAGCCAGGACTCCATTACCAGGGAGACCGAGAGGCTGTGCAGTGTGTGTCTACTTCATACTTGCCCAGCTGTGCAAACATGGGTGGGGTGACAGGGAGCCAGAGGGACCCACCTGCCAAAGGCCTTCCCGATGGCTGAGGGCCGGGCCTCATAATAGTACTGCTTGTACTCATCCATCCACACCTCCGCTGTCCGCTTTGTATTCCTAAGAGCAGAGAAAGGGCAATACCAAGTCATCAGACAGGGGGATGGTTGAGGTAGGTCAGTGTGGGTCTTATAGCTTTTAAATGTGATGCTGGGGGCGTAAGCTGCAGCCCCATGTCTGCCAGGTGGGCACTCTGCCACTGAACTCAAACCACAGACTTCTTTTCCTTTTATTGGGACTTGGTTTCACTACACTACCTGGGCTAGTCTTGAACTCACTCTGTAGACCTCGAAGACCTTGAGAACGTCAATCCTCCTGCCTTAGCCTTTGAAGTAGCTGGGACTACAGGCCTGTACTATCGGGCCTAGCTGTTTATTGGTTAACAATAAAACAAAGATGAGTTCCATCCATACAGTAGAGAGGAACAAGAATCCCAGCTTTACAGGCAAAACAATACTGGCTCGGGGTAAAACAAATTGGTATGGCCTGTCCAGAGGGTGATCTGTCAGGACCCATGACAGGCTCCCCACTCAAAGGAATCTGTTCTAGTGAAAGACTTGTTATGTGGACAAAAGGGACACATGCAAGAATAGTTGCCTGACAAAACACTGGCAGCAAAATAAATGCCCTTCAGTAGGAAAATATTTCTATGCAATGGAGAATGAGGCAGCCTTGGAAAAAGAGACCATGGCTAGTGATGCTGATGAGGACGGATGGCCGTGATACAGTGCCAGAGAGCCACGCCCCTGGAAGAGGGCATGACAGAGAGCCACGCCCCTGGAAGAGGGCATGACAGAGAGCCACGCCCCTGGAAGAGGGCATGCCAGAGAGCCACGCCCCTGGAAGAGGGCATGACAGAGAGCCACGCCCCTGGAAGAGGGCATGACAGAGAGCCACGCCCCTGGAAGAGGGCATGACAATAACCTGCTAAGACAAACATATGGGTCTCTATGTACAAATTACACTTGAGAATGTATCTAAAGTCTAACATGGTAGACCAGCAACCTACTAAGAGCAGATAGTTCTATTTAAAGACTTTAATGAAATAGCTGCTTCTGAAAAGATGAATGGGCAAATGGGAGAGAGAATGAGTGAAGACAGCTTTCACTTTCTTCTTGAATACCATGAAGAGTTATTATCATAAATATGTAAATATCATCTGCATATAAAAATTGGTATTGGTTCTGTCTGGGTGTTTTCAGTAACTCTATATGACTTTTACTATAAAAATGGGGTGTAAGGGAGCTAGACAGATAGCTTGTTGCTGTTATAGAGGACTTGGGTTCAGTTTCTTGTACCCACATGGTGGCTCATAACTATTTATAACTCCAGTTCCAAGAGATCTTGGCACCTTCATCTGGCCACCGGGAATGCACATGGCATCCATCCCTAAATAAATCTTTTTTTTTTTGAATGGGGTGGGAAAAGTAAAACAAAACTTTAGATCATTCATTAGTTAAGCACTGGTCCAACCTACACAAATCAGCAGCACAGCTAGGTGAGGGGAAGACATGATCTTAGCAGGACTGCTCCCCCGCCCTCCAACTCCTCCGTCAGGACCATGGGTCATGGCATGGTCTTCCAGGACACTGTTCACTCTCCTGTGAGACCAAGTGTCCTCTGTGGCTGGGAATATGCATGGTTGGGTACCAGGCCAAGTCCATGTGGGGCATTGGCAGCCATGACCAACAACTGAGGTTCAAGGAATAAGCACAGTAATATATTGATCACTTGGCCATTTGTCTGAGACTTGTGGAGAAAGGAATTCAAGACAAGAGAGACCTAGGGACAGTGCTCCAAGTTCATCCTCTACCCTCAGAAATACCCAGAGTGTCATACCTGGGGAGGCAAATGGAGAAACTGAGGCCTGAGATGCAGGTGTGCAACCCAAAGACAGATGCATGGTGAGTGATTTGCTGGGGTAGCTAGCGAGGGGAACCCCATGCCTCCTCAAGGTGGACCAGGGGGCCTACCTGATGTAGGTGAGGGCATTGCCCTCGGGGAAGTTGTAGGGATGCCGCTTCCTGAAGACATGGCCCACTCGGCTGCAGGGCACAATCTCCAAGCTGCCACCACACATCCATACCCTGAAGGAGAGTTCTGTAGGAGATAATAGTGTCAGAAGAAGAGGGATCCCTCCAGGTGAGGGTGGGAAGCAGGGAAGGGGATAGATTTCTTTCTCTTTGGTGTCTCCTTGAAAGTACATGCCGGGGTGTAAGCTCTTGTGCTAGATAAAACGGGGTGTTTCCTTGCACACGCACACACGCATGTGCATATACATCATACATGTGTGTGTGTGCCACAGCTACACTTATATACCACTGTTATGTATGTTAGTGAGGTTACTTCATCTCACTCAGCCCATATCGTCTTGTTTTGTCTGGTCTGCTACTTGCTATGCAGCCTATAGTGCAGACTGGCTTTAAAGTCTCAGCAATCCTCCTGCTTCAGCATGAGTGCTTAGATTACCGCATGTGTCACTTTTTTCTTGTTTTATTTGAGCTGGGGTCTAAGTTGCTCAAGCTGGTCTTGAACTCCTGAACACAAGTAATCCTCTTGCCTCGCTCTCCCCAGTACTGAGATAAAGGGTACACATCATTGATCCCAGTTCCGGGTTTTGTTTGTTTTGTTCTGTTTTGTTTTATTTTAAGCCTTTCCAAGATCACTGAACTACAGTGTTGCAACATTGTAATACAAAGTTCATACTTTGTCTAGCAAGTCACACATCAGCTTTTGTCTGTCTCTGACTTGTACGTATTTGTGTGGTATGCATGTGCTGTGCATCTGTGTGGACACAGTGGTATATAGGCGTGTGTGTGTGTGTGTGTGTGTGTGTGTGTGTGTGTGTGTGTGTGTGTGTGTCTGTACGTGCACATGTGCCTGGGGCCAGAGGTTAATGTCAGGAGTCTTCCCCCATTTGCTTTCCAACTTACTCACTGAGGCACGGGTTCTCGCTGATATAGCTACTCCAGTTAGCCAGCTGCTTCCGGGGATCTGATCTCCACATTTCAAAGACTGAAATTACATGTGGGCTACCACAACCACCTGGAATTTATGTAGGTTTTCATGATTTGAACTCTGGTCCTCACAGGTGTGTGGTAAGAACTTTGAGCACTACCTATCCTAAGCTACACTTCAGTGAAATTCTTTAGTTCATTTTGCAAATGTTAACTGAGCATCTCTTATGTGTTTTTCTAGATTCTCGTGGGGGGGGGGCAAAATTCATAAAAGTGGGAAACCAAAACTACAAGTAAACAAGATTATATGAAGAATGTGTATCATATGGCAGAGTGATAAATACAAGGGAAAAATGCAGGGGCTGAGAGGAACTGTGGGGTTGGAGGCATGGGGCTAAATTTTTAATTAGGATTACTAAAGAGTTTTTCTTTTATTATTTTATTTTGTATGGGTGTTTTGTCTGTATGTATGTCTGTGTGCCAGATGCCTGCCTGATGCTGGAAGAGGCTAGAACATAGTGTCAGATCCCCTGGAACTGGAGTTACAGTTGGGAGCTGCCATGTGGGTGCTGAGAATCAAACCCCAGTCCTCTGGAAGAGTAGTCAGTGCTCTTAACCACTGAGCCATCTCTCCAGGCCCTGATTTGATTGTTTGTTTGTTTTTGTTTGTTTGTTTTTCGAGGCAGGGTTTCTCTGTGTAGCCCTGGCTGTCCTGGAACTCACTCTGTAGACCAGGCTGGCCTCAAACTCAGAAATCCACCTGCCTCTGCCTCCCCAGTGCTGGGATTAAAGGCGTGCGCCACCACTGCCCGGCCAGGCCCTGATTTGAAATGTTCTCAACTGAAAAGAGGACACAAGAGCAGAGAGCTGAAACTGGTAAAGATCTGAAACAGGTCATGAAACTCTCAAGGGAAGGATTTTCCAGGGGGGCACAAACCCAGAGGAACAGGCACAGCCTGTGAGTTCTGGGCAACCATGGCTTGCTGAGTGAGGCGGGGTCTGAGAAATGGGAGAGGAGAGTGGAGTGTATGCCTGGGTTTCCATGAAGAACATAGGAGCCAGCAATAGAGCTCTGGTTGTCGCTGTGAAGGACATGAGAGTCCTTGCAGGGTTTGAGCAGAGAAAGCAACCCTAAGGTGACCTTCAAGGTGTGGGCATCTGCCAGCCCCACTCCTGGTGGCCTCTGAGCTCCTATTTGTAGATGTCTCAGGGACACAGGAGCATGGCTCAGTTTGGGTGGCTCCTGTCTTTCAACAAAGAAATAAAATAAAAAGCTCAAAGCCATCAGAGACAGGAGTCTCAGGGCTCAAAATTGGCCCAGCATCTGACCCTCTGAGGGCCATAGCCAGCCTAGACACTTCTTTGAATTTCTTCTGAGGAACAGAAGCCTGGCCAGAACCTCTCTCAGCTTGCCTTTCAAGTTCCCCAGCCTGGGAGTCCTTGCCTCAGGCAGAGTGTGAAGTGAGCTATTTGATCATTCACTGGTTTCTCTGTCAGTTCCCAGCCTGTTAAAAAAAAAAAAAAACAGAAAGAGAGAAAGAATGTCTGCATGCGGAAGGCTAGGTCTTTTCTAGCCTGCTGGGCCTGCCTCAGCTTCACAGCAAAACTATTTTGCCAAAGCTGCCTTCAGGCTGAGACCGGGACACAAAGCAGGTCACTGGGACTCCAGACACAAGAAATGGGGAAACAATGCAAGGGTCACAGTGCCCCAGTTCACAGCATTCACTCCTGTGAGCGCTGCCTATACACCCAGAGAGTGATCAGAGGGGAGAAAATCCTGTCTGTTTCCACCTGGTTAGTTAGCCCCTCTGTGCACCTGTTTTCTTGGTGAAGCAGGAGAGGACAAGGCTCATGCCTTAACACCTCACATGCCTCGAGAATACCTCATCACCCCTCAAGGGCTCTGTTGTGAATGACTGTTACACATGGCACTTTCTTACTGAACTCAGGAAGGTGACACCATTACCTGTGTCCTAGTGTCACTTGGGTGGGAGGCCATCAGCCCTACATGCTACTCCAGAAACCTGGTCAGGTGGAAAAGGAGAGTGTGAGAGGAGCTTTGAGAGAAGGACCAGACAACTATCCTTGCTCCCGAGGCCCCTGGGGTAGCTCTCTGCCCTCCCTGGTTTCTCTGGGAGGCCCCTGGTTTAGACTGGTCGAGCCCTAGTGCTGCCTTCCAGGTGCAGCCAGCAGGAGGCAGCAGCAGATAGAGATTGGTGAGGGGCAACACCTCCATACTTCCATGAAAACACAGTGGTCTGCCAAGGGGTGCTTGCTTCCCCATCTTTCAGACCTGTGAATGGCTGGCTACAGCTCCCTGTAGCCACAGTGCCAACCAGGACTATGCTGGCTAGTCTTCATATCTGGTCCATACTGTATATTAATCCTTAGTGAACACCCAGGCAGGGAGTCTTTGTGTGTGTGTGTGTGTGTGTGTGTGTGTGTGTGTGTGTGTGTGTGTGTGTGTGTGTGTCTGGCCTGATATATACACAGTCTTACAGTCTTATGCCTATTTTACCGGAACTCCGGAAAGCAGGGTCCTTTCCTTGTTTTGCTGTTTCTTTTGTTTATTTGTTTCTTTTTGTTTTTTTCCCAAGGGAATAAACTGAGGTTACCCAAGTTGACTGCTTCTCCCAGTGACCCAGACCAGATATGCGGGAGCCCGGGCTCCAACCTCACTTGGTGGCATTCTGGGGAAGCACAGCCAGCTACTTCCTCTCTTGTTCTTTTCCATCTCCCTTTGCTGTTCCAGGGAGCCCAGGAGGTCCCCTCCTCATGGTTTGGATGATCTCACACACAGTGATAATGCCCTTAGCTTCATTCACTAATCAAAACAAGCTCTGAAGGAAACTGGGTCCCAAAGAGGCTTAATTTCCCCAAATCAAACAGACTGAAGAAGCTGAGCCAGAGCTTGTACCCAGGCCTCTGACCCCACATTACACGCGATCATCACACCCGTTGTATATCTTCCTACCCCTTCTGGTAGAGAACCAGCCACATGCTTAAGCTGTGTTCAGTCAGTATTGCTCCTACAGACATGTCTAGCCATTTGGCTACAGCTCCCCTGGACACCTAAATTTTTTTGTCTAACTGAACAGATCACTTTTTGTGCCTGTTTTAAAATCAGGAAAATGGAGACAATTACCTCAGAGGGTCCTTACGACGATTAAATGACTTAAAACGATGTCATATCTTTAAGACCAGGGCCTGAGGTATAGACTGCTGTGTCTGAGCTTCAGTATTGCTCTTGTGTTCTCACTAGTGTTAATTTATCGACTCACCAAAATTCTCTCCTCCCCAAATGTCCATCTGGGCATCATACTTTCCCAAGTGGTTAAACCAGGACTTGTCAATCACGAAGATTCCTCCAGCTATAACGGGTGTCCTGGGGGGATACAGAGAATGAAGGTGCAACCATGAAATGAGGAAATCTCTTCTGGCTCCAAGTCCCTTCCTGCACGGTCGCTGAGGTAGGAGGCCTGGCCAGCTCTCAGGGCCCTCACAACTGTTCCCATGGTCCTCCCTGTTCTTACAGGCAGGTCTGAGGGCTCAGACAGAGTCAGCACCTAGACTGGACACCCCTGAGGGCCCTAGTAATGATACACCTTCCAAAGAGCCTCCCAGGCCCCTGATGCAGGAAGGAGGGCTCCCCCCAGAGGACACAGCAGCCTGACCTGATGGGTTTAGTGGGGTCTGTCCGGGTCATCTTCTGCTCCAGTGGGATCTGCTCCCACTTGAAATGCAGACTCCAGTCGAATCCTACAGGCAAAGCAGAGTGAGAGTGGGCTCAGGAAGAGGCCTTGAGGGCTTTGGATTTTCCCTCCACCCTTCAGTCTCTTCTGATCAGAGTGGGGTGGCAGAAGCCATTGTTCTGCAGAAATATGTGCCTATACTTCACATGTCGCCAGCCTACTGAGAAGACAAATGCTACAAAGTATATTTTGCAAAGAGCTAAAAGCGAACAATAAGATGAGGTATCCTTATAACAAGAGCAAGGCTACCCCACAGGTTGCATTTTGAGCAGGGATCCGAATGAAGAATCCGATCCAGATGGACATCTGGGAAAGGGGAATTCCAGACATGCGCAGCAGCAAGTGGGTGCTGGTTTGAACAAGAATGACTTCTATAAGTCTATCGATCTGAACATGGTCCCCAGACGAAACTGTTCTGGGAGGATGTTCTGGGAGCTGTGGCTAGTTGGAGGAAGTATGGCCACAGGCATGGGCTTCGAGGTTTTAAAAGCCCATGCCAGCTTTTGGGTCATGTGTAAGCTCTTAGCTACTGCTCCAGCACCATGTGTGCCTGCCTGCCGCCCTGCTTCCCACCATGATAGTTATAGACTCATTCTCTGGAACCATGAGCTCCAAAATGAATGCTTCCTTTTATAAGTTGCCTGGGTCATGATGTTTTGTCACAACAATAGGAAAGTAACTAAGACAAAGTACAAAGGCCCTGAGGGGACTTCTCAGAGGGGAAATGGCTGGCTTCTCTTAGGAGCTTATCCAGCTTCAAGGTCTAACTCCTGGTTGGGTCTGCTTAGTGTGTCCCTAGAGAAGACCCATCCTCTGTGCCCACTAGCTCCCAGGAATAGATACTCTAGAGCAGCAATATCCAACAGAACTTTCTGTGTGACAGATATGTTTTATATCTACATGGCTCAGTGGGGTCACCAAAACCTTGTGTGGCTGCCAAAACCTAATACGGGTTAAGCACTTGAAATGTAGCCAAGGCAACTAAGGAATTTAATTGTAAATCTTATTTAATATTAATTAACTTAAAGAGCCACAGATGGCCACTGTCACCTGAATTAGGCAGCTCAATGCCAGGATTCAAGGTTGTCAAAAAGGACAATAAAAGCAAGCCACCAACTCAAGGCACATATACCAATCTAAACCAGTCCAGAAGAGGCTAGGGCAGTGTTTCTCAACCTTCCTAATGCTGTGACTCTTTAATATAGTTCCTCATATTGTGGTGACCTCCACCCAACATAAAATTATTTTGTTGCTACTTCATAACTGTAATTTTGCTATTGTTACAAATTATAATGTAAACATCTGATATGCAGGATTATGATGCTCGACCCACAGGTTGTTTGTTCAGCAGTTATGAGCATTTGAGGCTCTTCAGAGGGGCCAGCTTCCATTTCCAATATGTACACGGTGGTGCATGACCATCTGTAACTCCAGTTTCAGGGGCTCAGATGCCCTCTTGTGACCTCTGTGGACATTGCATGCACATGGTACATATATACACATGTAAAATATAAATAAATGAATTAATGAATATTTAAAAAGCAGCCCAGAAGTTACATGAGAATAACAACATGAGGTTAATTGGAATAAAACAGCCCTAATACAGTCTATCTAAAACATTTCCGCATGTGGTCAATACAAAACACCAATGACATGGTTGACATTTGTCCACACTAGAATCCTAACCACTGCTGTGGGTTTATATACTTAACAGCCCATAGCAGATCTGACTAGATGCTTTTCAAGGCTCAGTAGCAAATGCGGTGAGTGGCTGCTATTGACGGCCTCTGAGATGTGTATTAAGAATTCAGGAGGGCCGGGCAGTGGTGGCACACGCCTTTAATCCCAGCACTTGGGAGGTAGAGGCTGGTGGATTTCTGAGTTCGAGGCCAGCCTGGTCTACAGAGTGAGTTCCAGGACAGCCAGGGCTACACAGAGAAAGCCTGTCTTGAAAAAAAAAAAACAAAAAGAATTCAGGAGGGCTGGAGAAATGGCTCAGTAATTAAGAGCACTGCTCTTCCAGAGCTTCTGAGTTCAATTCCCAGCAACCACATGGTAGCTCATGATCATCTGTAATGGGATCTGATGCCCTCTTCTGGTGTGTCTGAAAACAGCTACAGTGTACTCATATACATAAAATAAATAAAATCTAAAAAAAAAAAAAGGAAGAATTCAGGAGAGGCCACAGGCTCTTGTTCTTCTTGTCCAGACAACTTCTCTCCAGAAGACTTTCCCTGGGCTTTTGGCCAAGCTCCCTGAACCAGCAGCACTGGGGAAGAGTGTGCCCGTGATAAGGGGAAGGAATGACTGACTAGCTGGCCCCACCTCTAACTGTGTGTGAAGCACTTACAACCCCAAGCTCTCCTTCTCCCTCCTCATCTTCTCCTAGGAAGGATTGGCAGAGTGAGACTTGGGAGACTTGAACCAGGACTTTTGCCTGCTTTTGCCTGCCTCTCTTCAAGCCTAGAGGCCTTTCCTGAGGAGTAGGACTCACCTCCTCGAAGATCTGCAGATGCTGCAAGGTAGGCAAAATTGTCCAGGCTGATGACGTCGATGATGGGGCTCACCACACGGGTGTGGTCCTAGAAGAGAAGGATGGGAAGGTGTGCTGTCAGGGCCTTCTACACAGAGGCCCAGCTGCCTGCTCTGCAGAGGGACCTCTGGAACGTGGGGTGCCACAGTCTCCCCAGGCTCCTGGAAGACCCTAGGCTGGACCAGATCACCACACATACCCATCTCAGGTACAGCACTAGTCTTCCCTCTCTTCCTCTCATGTCATTTTGAGCCCTCCTGGGATCTCTCCTGCTCCGTGATACCCTCTCTGACTGCTGCAGGATGCCCTCCTCTCACTGTCATGATCTAGACTATCCTGGGACAGCAACTTAGCTGCTGCACAGAGTGGCTCTCCTGCTGCAGCCCTGAGCTGTTCTGTGTTCTGCTATCCATCTCTCTATCTTCTGAGTTGAGTCTCCTCAAATGGGCACCAACAGGGCAGGGCCAGGGACTCTAGGGTTCTGCTTTAAAGTCAGTCACCTCCCAGAACACAAATCCAATTTCAAAATATCAGTGTATATAATACAAATCTTCCTGATTTCTTGAGTTGGGGTAAGTCACGTTGTATACCCCAGGAAAACCTAACCACAGTTGGTAGGCCCTTTTAACACTCCATTGAGGGGCATAGCCTAGAGCCTCTTTCCCTCATCCCCACTCTGCTTTCAATTCTAATACCCTCTTATCTGAGCCAGACGTGATGACACACACTTGTTTACTCAAGCAATCGGAAGGCTGAAGCAGAAGGATGGTGTGTTCAAGGCCAGCCTGGGCTACACAGCAGGACAACAATGACAAAGCCATTCTAAAAAAAATTTTTTTACATCCATTTTTACCTACCTACTTATCTACCCACCTACCTACCCACCTCCCTATCCACGTGTATGCTCGAGCCTGTCACAGCATGAGTGTATGCTGCATTCAGTTCTCCTCATCTACCATGTGGGTCCCAGGAATCAAACTCAAGCCCTCGGGCTCAGTGGCAAGCACCTTTACTCCCTGGCTCCCTCTGTGTATAATTAGAAACCCCTTAGTTCGTACATGGCTCAGGTATTCAAAGCCTGGACAATGGCTGACCACTGAAGCGACTGTACCTTTCCTGTGCTCCCTAGGGAACTAGCCTTTCCCTGTTCACAGGCTCATTTGTTGAGATGGAATTCATATGCTACAAACTTGATAATTTGTATTTAAAAGTACAATTCAGAGAACGTCTGCATTCACACAGTAGACTAATCATCATCATCTCATTTTAGAACACTTTATCACCCCCTCCCTCAAAACAAAAACAAAAACAAAAACAAAAACAAACCCTAACCTACTTTTTATTTTTATGGATTTTCTAGCTTAGGACCTGGCCTACAGATGGGATCACATAAGGGATAGCCTTCTTGACTATCTTTCATCTCAGAGGTTTTTGAAGACGAAATACATTGTAACTACTATCATTACTTTGTTTTCCTGGCTAGATAATATTCTACTATATGGATATACCACAGCCTCTTGACTATTTTAGCAATGGCCCTGAACACATGTGTAGTTTTGGTGTGGAAATAGTTCTTACTTTTATCTCCCCAGTATCTATATCTCTCAGGGCAACTGCTAGGCCTCATGGTTAGTTCTATTTCAACTTTTGGGAATTTGCCAGCATGTCCTCCAAAGTCTCTGCTTTGTTTGCCACTACCACCAGCAATGTGTGCAGGTTCCTTATGTGCGTGCACCCTGACAACACTTGTTATTGTCTTTTTGATTTTGGCCATTCTTGTAGGTATGAAGTATGATCACATTTCCCAAATGATGAACCCATGAGCTACTTTTATTTGTGTGTGGCCATTTGTAAATCTTCCTTAAACAAATGCTCATTCAAATCCGTTGTCTGTTTTCTGGACTGTTTATCTTTTCTTTCTTTGTTTCCCTTCCTCCTTCTCTTCCCCTCTCCTTCCTTCTCCCTCTTCTTCCCTTCTTCCTTTCACAATGTAATCCAGGCTGGTCTGGACGCAGGCGTGATCCTCCTGCAAGAACGTTGGGATTATACATGCACCACGCCCAGGTAGGGCTACCTGCCCTCTTAGGGTTCAGTTGTACCGACCTCATCCTTTTCTGTCAGCCCATCCTGGTGAACAGGAGACATGTGGCGGGTGCCTCCTGCTCCCTTCTCTCCTTTCTTGGAGAATTCCAGTCTGCCCCGCTTTCACCAGGCTGACCACAAACTCCCCCAGCCCAGGAGCCTGTGCACCTATTACTATGTGAGCCTCTTGGCTCACCAAACTCCCATGCAAGGTGATTCTCATTCCCCAGCGGGGACAAACATGACAATCATACTCATGTTTCAGGAGAGACAGCTGGCTGGGTGGGGTCACTTAGGGGAAGCAGACCCTGAGGCCCCCTGCAATGCCAGCCTAACTGTATAGATAGTGAAGGCTGTGAGCACCAAGGGCATCTCCTGAAGGGGTCCAGCTCCCACAGGCAGGCGGCTCACCTCCATCACCCGCTGCAGCATCGGTTGCAGCCACTCCACGTTCACCTCACAGTGACTATCCAGGAAAGTGAGAACAGTGGCTCCTGCCACATCTGCCCCACGCACCCGGGACCGGATCAGTCCTGCAAAGGGAAAGGAAGGGGCTGAGCCACCACCCTATTAGTGTCCCCCAAAGTCCCAGGGTCCTCGCTGCTTCAGAAGCTGAGATCTCCGAGCTACTGTGGCTAGCTTCCTCTTTGTGCCTCCCTTTTCTTCTCTCCCTCTTTGTCTCCCTCACCTCCATGGTCACCCAGGGTCACTCAATGCTCTAGATGCAGATGGTCTGCCACAGTCCTCTGCAGCTGCACAGCCAGATGTGACAAGGAGAGAATCATCTCAACTGAGCAGGGCTTGGGTTTGTATGCCAGCCATTCACTCACCTTGAGTGTGCTGTTCATTCTCTCAGCTTTACTTGGTTTCCTTCCTTCCTTCTTTCTCCTCCCTCCCTTCCTCCCTTCCTTTCCTTTCTTCCTGCTTACTCTTCTTTCTCTCTTTTCTTTCTACAGTCCTGGGAATCAAACACAGGGTCTTGTACATGCTAGATAAAAAACTCTTCCACACTCCTGAGCCTCAGTTTCTTTCTTACCTATAAGATTAGAAGCCATCAAAACCCAGCCTGTCAAATCAAACAGTAGAGCAAGGAGAGAGCCTGGTCCCAGAGGACCCACATGCATTAGGTTCTTCTGTCTCCTATCTTCATTTCCTAGTGGTTTCACTAACTCATCACTGATTGGCCTTGCCATTGGCTGTTCTGCTGAGGGCTGGTGCCAGGGAGCTGTCTGTCAGGATAGCAGAGGCCTAGCTGGTTCTGCCCAGGCCAGAGCAACTACCCATGTCCTGTGAGGTGTGAGGAGGGAAGGGCCCCCATGCTGAGACCTCTGGATATGAGACCTCCACTTTCTGGAGATACTTCCCTGGCTACACCCCTGCTCATCATTCTGCCTCTATCTAACCAGTCACCAGTCCAAAGGCCTAAGTCTCACCTTTCTTCTAAAAGGAATAGAGAAAGCATCTGACCATAAATTTTCACCCACTGTTGGCAAAACCAACAGAGCAACACATTCCCAAGCCTGACAGACTACTGAATAGTAGCTGGAGAGACATTTCTCTTCAGCCTCTTCCCTGACAGTCTGAAGATTTCACTCACCGATATCCTTATGGCCTCTAGGTGTAAATGGCCTTTCTTATATAATATCTATTACATATTTCTCTCACTCTAAAAGCTTTGTGGCTCCCTGCTATCTGCCTTACCAAGTCTAAGAATGTTCTATCTTTCAAGATCTGCTTTCACCTCAAGCCACCCAGTCTACTGTCCCTGTTGGCCAGGCCTGGATTCTCACAGGAAGAAGAACACACTGAGAGGGACTAAAAGACTGGTCTCCCAGGCTGGGATCCATTCACTACCTTTGGAAAATTACAGAACCTCTTGACACCTCAGTTCTCTGTGCGCAGAATGGGAGCAATGGCTGTCATGCCTAAGGATAAGAATGTCAGCAGAGCCGATGTCTGTCACAGCCCTCCAGGGAGAAGGACTGCTAGTACCAATGTCTGCCTGTCAGCTCCTGCCTTTGACTGCGGTGTGTTTGGCCTGCCATGCTCTCTCTTGCTCTCCATCACCCGGGTCTTGGGGTGCCTGCTATTGCTCTCCAGGTTGAGGCTTATTTCTCCCCCCATTGAGGCCCACTCTGCCACAGAAGTCCCTCCTGCTCACCGTATCCCCTCTCCTCCATCACCACACCATTCTCAGAAACATAATGACTGCGGCGAGGGTGAGTCTGACCCCCTGGGTACATATTAAACATTCCCAGGACAGGAACCGTGCTGGGGACTTCTCTTGTGTCTTCTAGGCTGGACACCACACCGTGCTATCACTGATACGCCAACACACTCCTTGATTGGTCCCACCTTTTCCCTTCCCTCCTGTTTTCTCGGGGCTTTCCAACACAACACTCTTGTTCATCTTTATAGCAAGCCTGTAAGGCAGAAGAGTGTCAACACGGTCCCATTTCTCAGAAGAGAGAAGCAAGGCAGACTGAAGGGTCTTAGATGATACAGTGCCAAGCACAGGAGTAGGGAGGTAGAAGACCAACACTACACAGATCAAGCTCTCACCTTCCCGTTTGTCATTGCGAAGGCACTTGACCTTGGGGATCCTGGTCAGAAGCAAACAGTCTTCAGCTGAGGGCAGAGGGGAGGAAGGCAAGCTCATTTAGATATGGGCATCAGATCCTACTGGCTTTCCTAGCTGAAGGATAGCCCTGTCCCCACTCCTGGGCCAGGCGAGGACCATTAGTGTCTATGAACCCAACTCTAGCCCAGGGGGCGCCAGAGAGCACCTGGTGCATTGAAAGGGACTCTTTTATGTGAGTTACAACTATGAACAATGCTGTGGATATTGTTACAAGTGTCTGTCTGTCTGTCTGTCTGAGTGCACTTGCTTATATGTGTAGGCATGGAAGCCAGAGGTCAAGTTCAGGTCTCTTTCTGTTTATTCTTTACCTCTTTGCCTTATTTTCTGAGACAGGCTCTCTATTTCTATCTCTACTTTGGAGTTCATAGTTTTGGTCAGACTGCCTGGCCAGCGAGGCGCCCACATCCACCCCCTCACTTCCCTGAGCACTGGCTGACAGATGCACACTCTGGCCCTTGGCTTCTCACATGCTTGCTAGATATCTAAGCTCAGTTCTTAATGCTTGCACAGCAAGCACCGTCTCTCTCCAGGTATCTCCTCACCCCCTTGCTTCAGTTCGTTTGCTTTTATTTTCATTTTTTAATGTCATCTCATGGGTGTATCATTTCAACAACGCCACTCTTGCCCTTTGTTGGGCTCCTGGATGAGGAATCATCCTAGAAGACTAACGATTCCCCGCTCACGGAGGTCCGAAGGTCCGGAGGTCCATGTGTGAGAAGCAGGCTGGCAGCAGAGCGCTCATCTCAGCAGCTGGGGGAGGAGCTAGGATGGGGCACGGAGAGGCACACTAAGGGAAGATGGATACTTACGATCCGAACTGAAGTCATCCACTAAGATGATCTCCTGGATCAAGCTGGCAGGAGTTCTGTTCAGAACACTGGAGCAGCAGTGGGCACAGAAAATGAGCCTGCAGTCAGCCTTTCTTACACAGCCCTGTCAAAGCCTCTCTCACCATGGAGGCTCCTGCCCACCCCCATTGCTGGGATTGGGGCCTGTCTATCTGTGGGAGAGGATACCCAGGCCTCATCCCTCTGAGCACTGTCACTGGTACTCCTTCCTGAGTTGCACTTGCATCTAGGTGTACTGGGGAGGTGGGATGTGTGCAGGAGGGGAATGTCTCTCTGCCGGTTACCAGGCACCTGCTGTGTTGATACCCAGCTTTTTAAGGCCTCCTTTCTATCCCTGCCTCCTTCCACTCAGAGCCTGCTGCACGTCTGCCTTCTTGGATTTGACTTCTTGGGTCTCCCAAAAGATTCGCTTAGGCCTCCCAGTGCTTGCTGGTTTCCCAGTGTCTGCACACTATCCCTGGCAACAAGATCCTGTCTAGTAGGAAACTCCACAGGCCACCAGATACCTCACGGGACAGAGCCACTAAGACGACAGCCCATAAGACTGAAGGGCTTACCTCTTCACTGTGCGCAGGAGTGTGGAGCGAGCCTCATTGTGGAAGGTGATGATGACACTGGTAGCTGGTAGGTCCGAGGAATAGGACAGGGATGGGCAACTAAGAAGAGGATGGGGGTCAGAGGTGAGGGAGGTCAGAGGTGAAGGGAGTCAGAAGTGAGCCGTGGTGGCATGCTCAGGCCCCTCAGTGCTTTTCTATACCCACTTTCTTGTGCCCTGGGACAGCTCTGTAAGGCAGAAGGTATTCTAGAAGCTAGGATAGAGCCTGCCTCCCATAACGTGATGTTCCATCCCACAAGGGCCCAGCACCCACTTGCTGCCTGGCCTGGGGTCCAGGAAGGAAGTTGCAGATTGAGGAATCATTCTAAGCCTGGGGGTTCTTTGCCAAAGACCTAAAGTACCACTATCCACATGCATTGACTTTTGGGGAGGTTAGGGTCTATGTATACGCCCCAGGATTCAGCCAGGAGCCAAACAGCAAGGCTGCTGATGGGACAGACCAGGGGGATGAGGTGGTGGGGGAGAGAGAAGGCCACCTTCCTTTTGCCTTCTCATATCCAGATGCTTTTTCCTCCTTGTCTCCCAGCTCTGGTAGGATCTGGCCAGAAATTCCTCCCACTCTGCCTGCAGGGTGGGGGTGGAGGGACTTCCTTCCCACTCTCTATAGCACTTACTAACAGCCCTGCAAGAGCTATCAGGCAAGCCTGTAGGACAACACCTTCCCAGAAGACACCAAGGACAGTCCCTGCCACTCTGCTCCCTCGGCAGCCCCAGGCTCCCTGACCCTGTCTTTGGACCCTGACTCCCTCTCCTCTCAGCAAGAGTAATTAAAACCTTCATTCCCACCGGCCTTCCTCCCTATCTATTGCTCCTGTGAATGCATTCATTCCTGGCTCCAAACCGCTGGAAGGCAGCCGCCCCCGCTGGTTTTCCTGAGCGATCTTCATTACAATCGCTCCACACCATCCCAGCAATGACTGTTTTCATTACAGCGTTCACTCCACTGACAGTAGCTCACAGTGTGAATTCCCAGGCCCATTTCCTGCCCTGCAGAGAGGCCAGGTCAGACAGGCAGGGAGTCTCACTGCTCATGTGAGACCCCAGGGAGAAATCCCCGAGAAGCTTTAAAATCCCTTTCTTCTTGCCAGGCAGTGGTGGCGGCATGCCTTTAGTCCCAGCACTCGGGAGGCAGAGGCAGGTAGATTTTTGAGTTCGAGGCCAGCCTGGTCTACAGAGTGAGTTCCAGGACAGCCAGGGCTATACAGAGAAACCCTGTCTTGAAAAAAAAAAACAAAAAAACAAACAAAACAAAACAAAACCCCCAAACCAAAAAAACCTCTCTTTCTTGAGAGGGCTGTGGGGGAGGGGCTCTCTACTGCTCCCAGAAGCCAGGCTGTCCAAGTGCCTGCTCCCAAGGGGAACTCAGACCTCCAGAGCCCCAGTTCTCTCTGTCCTTGTCCCCAGACATTATGTCTAAGGAGAGAAGCTAGATAATAATGTTTTTTTCTCCTTGAAGGAAGCAAACCTCCCACATTTGTCTGGAGGGAGGACTTGAACTTCCCCCACACCTACATTCTCTGGGATTCAGATAGTGGGTAGGGCTACCCAATTCCCAGGAGCCAGGGGTTGTCCAAGAGGCTGTCCCATGTCTATCGTTGCGGAGGTTTGCTCATGTTCCCAACAAGTCTGTCTCATGTAGTTTCCCACTCTGTCAATCGCATCCCGGACAGAGGCCAGGGCCAGGAGCTAGCCTGCAGTGCGGAGTCCAGCAGAAGCTGTATCCTGGGAAGGCAAGATTTACAGTAGCACACTGGCTTTACCAGGCCTGCACCTTCTATGCTCCCTCTGCACAAGCGCACACATACATGCTCAGCCCTCTGAGAGGACCTAGCAGTAGCACACAGCATCCCATCAACCCATCACAGCCCTGGATATGCATAGCCCCAGCAGTGTTCCCCCTTTGAGTTTCTCAGCCAATACATGAGGAGAGCCAAGGTAAAGGGAAGGTAGACACAGATGATCCAGGCCAAGCCCTCAGTTTACATATGGAGCCTGAACATAGATTGCCCTAGGTCCTGGGGACGAAGTTAGCCATGACTAGGACTGTCCACCAAAGGCCTTGAAGAGCAGTACGTGACTCTACCATTGCTTGCAGGAAAGAGAGAGAAAGAGAGAGAGAGAGAGAGAGAGAGAGAGAGAGAGAGAGAGAGAGAGTGTTGCTCTCCAGCTGACTGACAAAGGACTTACATGTCTGTTTGCTAGCACCTGTAATCTCAGCACTTGAGATCTGAGACTGGGAGAGAATCAAAGTTTAGGGCTAGCCTTGTTTACATACAGTGAGTTCCAGACCAGCCTGTGCTACCGTGTAAAACTTGGTCTTGCACATACCCCCTCCCTCCCACATACACACCAAATAAAAGAAAAGAAGGAAAGGAGAACACAGGAACATCACATGTTGACTGAAGGGTAGATGAGGCTAGGCATGGGGGCAGGGTGGGGGAAGGCAGAAGGAGTAGAATGTCTCTGAAGGTGAGGGCAGGAAGAGAGGGGAGGTGATACACATACTCTAGATAGAACACACTGGACTGAACCCAGGAAGAGTTGCTGACTTGCCAGTCACACCAAGCTGGGACTGACTGGTGGAAGCCTCACTGGCCCTGATCTAGGACCTTGCCCATCTCCCACAGGAGAAGAACAAGAAACAATTCTGGGATGCATTTGCAGGAGCTGCTGGGGCCAGGATAGGAGGCAAGAAAGGGATATCAACGGGCAGCCACAGCCTTCCACTGCTCAAAGAGGGAAGGGCGGAGCCCTTGCTTCAGTGTGCCTCACCTTCTTGGGTTTTCTTGAGACCTCCTGGCAGGCTACTCTTGCTGAGATGTCTGATCGAGAGGCAGAGGGGTTTCTGTCTCCGGCCGGGGGTTTCCTCGACCTTTCCATTGGGACATAGTAGGGCAGTGGCCTTTAATTCCAGGACTCAGGGTGGGGGCAGGGGCGGGAGTGAGGGCAGAGGCAGGCAGGTCTCTGAGTTCCAGGACAGCCAGGACTCCACAAAGAAAAACCAAAAAGAAAAGAAAAGAAAGAAGGGAGGGAGGGAGGGAGGAAGGAAGGAAGACAGAGCGCAGGATAATGCTGAGTGCGAAGACAATTAAATGTCTAAAGTCACTAGATGAAGACTGTGTATATTTGTAAGATATATCCAGTTTGCATGTGTGCACGATCATACACACACAGAGACACATGAATAAAATAAGTAAATGTGATAAAACAGTAGAATACACACGAATCAAAGAAACCAAGCCAACCAGAACTGGTCTTTTCTCAGCTTTCCCTTCCTGTCCACTCAGCAGATACCATACCTGTAATGGCGGGTGTCCCGGATGGGTCGGTCTGAGCTCAGTTTGTCACTCTCCAGTTGGTTGAAGGCATGTTGTCTGTATGGGTCCTCTCCAGGCTTCAGCTGCTTGGCTGACAGGTATGCCTTCTCATCGAAGCCTTTTGAGGGTGTCCCTGTCACCTGAGACAAAGGTCAGCATCAGAGAGGGCCCAGGAAGAGTGTTCCACAGGAGGAGGGTTCCACAGTCCTAGGAGTCTGCCAGCTGGGTCCTCTCAGCTGTACCTCCCCTTGAGAGAACTAGTACATTATAAATCTGGATACAAGCTAGCCATGATTTTGTGGGCGGGTATGTACTTGTTACTGTGTATACACATGGATACAGAGTTCATGAGTGTGAGGGCAGAAGTCAACATTGTGTGTGGGGGGGAGGTTAGATGCCGGATCTGAAGCTCACTGATTCTGCCATACTTGTTGGTCAATGAGCTTCAGCCTGCCTCTACATCCCCTGTGCTGGGGTTATAGGCATGAACCACTAGACCCAGCTTTTGGGTTGTTTTTGTTTGTTTGGTTGGTTGGTTGGTTGGTTTTTGTTGTTGTTTTAAACACAGGTTCTGGGGATCTTATCTAAGGTCTTCCAACCTTGTGTGGCAGGTGTGTTTTGGCTGAACTCTCTCTCTAGCACCCAAACCAGCCATAATTCTAAAGCCAATGTTCTCTGCTGGACACAGAGAAGGTATTTCCCAGAGAAAATCAGTTGCTGGGATGAGGAGCAACTTATCCTTAAGGAGGCTAGAAACTAGGGAGGGTGTTCTATAGATGGAGAGTCAACTCGGACTGCACTTGAGCCTGGCTCTGGATTAGGCACACGCAGGCTGCCTGTGGATAAGAGCCAGGGCTTGGACAAGCTGCTGCAGAGTTTCCATTGAGGAG
Organism: Uromys caudimaculatus; assembly: GCA_028551405.1. Taxonomy (NCBI): domain Eukaryota; kingdom Metazoa; phylum Chordata; class Mammalia; order Rodentia; family Muridae; genus Uromys; species Uromys caudimaculatus. The sequence goes on along the minus strand of CM052705.1, from coordinate 84,684,135 downwards.
AAGCAAGCCATCACAGGCTAATGCACCGAGCCCTCAGGACCAAATGTATTACTACTGTGTTGGAGCTTCTCTGGGAATTCTGCTTGCTGCTTCAGTGGCCCCATGTCTGATACACTGGGCCCACTGGTGCTAAGTGCTGGAGAGAGAAGGATAATTAATGGACCAGCCACACACTTAGCCACAGCCAACTCTCTGCAACCAGAGTCCCTAGAGAGATACAGGGGAAGACACATCAGAGATGAATGGATGGATACACATACCCTGACGTCTCATTATTTGAACCAAACTGTGGGCCAGATGTTTCCAGGAGAGCTAGGACAAACTATCAGCTCGGACTGCACCCCAACTCCAATTCTTCTGCCCAATCAGCAGCTCTGGGCTGATGGAAGGAGAAGAAAAGAGGACAAGACTTGTCCACTCATAGAGCCAAAGAATGAGGTTTCCATCACATGCCTTCTCCTAAGAGGGTGGCCCAGCAGAGCAGCGGTCCCTATAGACCTGAGGGTTTTTCTGTGGAGTAACAATGAGGTGTTTCATCAACAGATCAAGGTATCCATGTTCTCCTGAAAGCTTGACCCCAAGCTCCCTTGGAGAAAACTAAAAGATCTGGAAGCTCCTAGCTTTTGACTGCTGCCTCACCTTCTCCAGTGGCCTCTTGACCTGGGGTCCTGCTGGGTCTGAGGGCAGATCCAGAGAGGGAAATCTTGTTTCCCCCAGGAAATGTATGCTTGTCCCAAGTTAGGTTCAGCTGCTAAGGGTATGTGCTCAGAGGTGACACAGCAGCAGCCATGATGTTCTAATATTCTGAGTGAGCGCCATGCCAGGAAATAAACAGAAGTGTCATTGGCCCCCATGGACTCAAAATCCATTTTAGCTGAGAGAGGAGGGAGAGAGGAAGGGGAAATGGGTGATCCAGCCTGAGCCCTGAGTTGCTAGAAAAATCCAAATGCCCAGCTCTGGGAGTGAAGATGGAAAGGCAGTGGGGTTGTGCCCTTCCACCCTGAGACAATGATGATGCTAATGCCGGCCCCTCCCTTCCCCCAGCTCTGCGTCAGGGGAATGGAAAGAAGCCACTAGCTCACGACTGAGGAGCTAAAATTAAAGAAAAACCGCAGAGGGAAGAGTTTTTCAAACTCCCATGGGGAGTGTATATCACCTCATTATCCTGAAAGTTGACTGGGGGAACAACCATGCTTATTTGTTCAGGGCTTTTGGCCACTCTGTGAGCTTAGAAAACCTGTGCGGCTGACCCCGCACTCATCTTCTGCTTGTTCAACACTGACTGAGAGCACCTACGCAGTAACCCCTCCCAAGGGTGCGAGGCCTAAGGAGTTTATGAGTGTTTGAATCCACCCACCATACACTCACCCAATCATTCATCTCCCCGGCCCCCAGTGCCACCACGTACCCAGAAGTAGGAAGGATACTTCTGAGCTTGCTCTTTGTCAGCTGCCTTCCCATGTCTCACCCAAAACCTCCTTCAGGCCTCAGAGAATGTCCGCCAAGCCCAGTGTGGACCAGACCAACTCCATATGGGCCAGGGTCTGGGGGGAGATATTCTTCCTGAGAGACAGCTTGCAAAGAAGGAAGCCATGGGACACGGCCCCACTCCCTTCCAGAGGTCTCTTCTCTCCTATCACATTGGCCCAGCAGTCTCTCAGGATGGAGCTGAAACACTGATTGTCCCTGAAGCAAGTAAAGGGGAGACCGAGGGAGGAAGGATGTGCCTTGTGGTAACGCCATGATCCCTGTGGGGCTTCAGTTCCTTTTCCTCAGACCTCACCTAGCTGGCATCTAGATACCACCGCAGCCCTTCAACCTCTGAGGGCCAGCTAGGGCTCGCCAGACCAGACCATAACTCATTCCTTGTGGCTCTCCAACGTCCGCTTTTGCCGTTTGCCTATGCTCTTGAGACATTCCAGCCTTTGCATGTTCTGTGCCTCTCAGATAGCATCTCAGCATATCTCTACTGTCTCCATGCGCCACACACTTCACTGTGCTCCCTGTAATGCAGACAGGCACTTCCATCTTTGTCTGCCAAGCTACAAGTTCAGGGTCATCTTGGTGGTACCCCATGGTCTGTAGTTTAGGCCTCTGTCTTGGGTTTCTCAGTTGGTGGCTGTAAAACTAACACAGCAAGTACTGTGGGAAGCTGGGACTACAGAAATAGAGAGAGCTGGGAGGAGAGCCTAGTTGGTAAAGTGTTTGCTTTGCAAACACAGGACCTGAGTTCAATCCACAGCACCTTTGTAAAAAGCTGGGCGTGGCTGCATGTCCTTGTAATCTTGTGCTAAGGAAGGAGACAGGAGGATACGGAGGGCTCCCTGAATGGAGAGACTAGCCTAATTGGAGAACTCCAGGCCAGTGAGAGACTCTGCCTCAAAAGAAGTTGTCTTTTAGCACGCACACGCGCACACACACACACACACACACACACACACAGACATTTGCACAGGCACCTTGCCCACAACTACCCAAATATACATAAATAATAATAATACTTTTTAAAAAGTTTTTGATCGGCAAGATGGCTCAGAGGGTGAAGGCACTTGTCACCAAGCCTGAAAACCTGAGTTTGATCCCTGGAAACCAAGTAAAGGTGGAAGGAGAGAACCAATTTCAGGGAGTGGTCCTTTGACCCCCATGTGTGCTGTGGTAAGCACACACCCCCAGAAAAATAATTGATTTTTGAAAAAAATCAACAAAAGGAAAGAAACACACAGCAGGGCGGCCCTAAAAGAGGCACTTAGTAGGCATCTGGTTCTTTTCTTGCTCTGCTCATGTCAGGCACGGCTAAGAAGGGTCATGAAGAAGAAACTCCTACTCCAAGAGGAGGGTTTATAGCAGAGCAGCTGGCGACATGGTCACAGAGCCTCACCCTATCTCAAGCCAGCTGGGCAGTAACCACAGATGCTGTTCCCCTTCGCCTCCCTCCTACAGGGGAGCACTCTGACTATCGTATCTCCAACCCACCCTGCTTCTTAAACACCGCAGGGGTGGGGGGGGGGAATGTATCATTTGGTCCTCATCTGAGGGCCATCAGGAGCTAGCATGGGACATGGCATAGCTATCATGGGACATGCAGATCCTGGGCATGGAGCCTTTTCCAGAACAGGTGATGGTACTGTGCTGTGTGTGGAATTCTTAGGCCAGGCTGGCGCCTGTCACGTGACACTGACATTTGCGTTCTTCTATTAAGGTGAGGTACTTGTGGATGGGGAGAGACTCATGAGACCACTCCCACAGCCAAGGAGCTACGGGCAGGTGATAGCTACTGAGGGATAGAGGGTGTGGCATGGGTTGCCCATGCTCCAGTGGACAGCGTCCCCACATGTACAAATGGGCAGCACTAACTGCCTTCAGTGAATTACTTTTTTAAAAAGAGAACACAGAGTTGGGGGGGGTGTTAGAGAGTCAGGGGTAAGTGACAAAGGTGATAAGATCAAAATACATTGAATACTTGTATGAAAATTTCGAAACATAAAGAAACAATACTATTTTTTTTTAAGTGCTGCTCATTGCTGGGAAGTGGTGGCACACACCTTTAATCCAGCACTCAGGAGGAAAAGGGAGGTGGATCTCGGAGTTTTAGGCCTGCCTGCTCTACATAGCGATCGCGTTCTAGGACAGCCAAGGCTACACAGAGAAACCATGACTTGGAGAAAAACAAAAGGTGCTGGCACACAGTAGGTACTCAGCAGGTGTTCATTGAATAAAGGAATGGATGAATAACTGAATGAGCAAATAAATATCTAAATATTGTCCCTACTCTCAAATTTAGTATAATCTTCCCAGCCCCCATATGGCAACTTACGACCCTGTATGACTCCAGTTCTAGCCTCCACAGGCCTGTGTGGTGCAAAGGCATACATGCAGGCAAAACACTCATACACTTACAACAAAAAATTCTCTTAAATTAGTATAATCAACCAGGGAAGAAGCACACTGCAGAGCACCAGGAAGCGGGGGGTCCTGTCCCTCACTGGACTCAGCCTCTCCTGTTGCTCCCACAGGCTCTGCTTCAGAGGCAGGGCTCCTCCTCTCCCAGTCTGCAAGTCTTGCTCCTTGACCTCCTGCAGAACTGCCCCACCTCTCATCCTCCCTGAGCCACCCCCACCCTACCTTCCATCTCCTACGGCACTCCCTGCCACCTGGAAATCTGTGTGTATTTTATATCTCAGTCTTCTCAGCCACTTTCTGCTTTAAGAGCACAAGTTTCATCAAAGTATGGGTTGCCTGTTTTGTGGACTGGAACCTAAAATCCACAGTGGCGCCTGAGTGATACAGGCACTTTAAAAACAATGGCTAAAGAACAAATGCGTGGGCTGCAGAAGTGGCTCAGTGGCTAAGAGCGCTGGCTGCTCTTCCAGAGGGTCCAAGTTCAGTCCCTAGCTCCCACATGGCAGCTCATAACTGTCTGTAACCCTGGAGATCTAATGCCCTCTTCTGGCCTCTGTGGGTACCAATCACATATGGGATACACACATACACACACACAGGCAAAGCATCCCTCCGTATTAAACAATAGAATAATTGTTTAAAAAAGAGCAGATGTGTGAGAAATGGTAACAACCTCACCTTTGCAGCCTTTCACACCACATCTGGACAAACACAACACTTGAAATTGCAGAGGACAAGCAGGTAACAGGAAGGCTCTGGCTACCTTAGGGTCTTCTTGCCTGTTTTCCTGTCGAGGTTCTCATTCACCCACCCTGTCCCAACACCCCATGAATGAGCACAGGACTTTGGGTTAGGCCAGTCTTATTACGTTACTCCTAGGTATAGTAGTACATCAATTGGTTCAAGAATGGTTATTTGATTCAATCTAGACCAATCAGAATCTTGAGACGTTTTTATATGAGGAGCTCTCCTTTCTCCCTTCCCCCCCTCTCTCAGGCTAGTTTCAGTTGGCTATCTTGTCCTAACAAGTTCATGGATATCAGCCCTTCAGTCCCCTTGATGCACAGAAAAACAATCTCTAAAAGGGAAAAAATAAAATAAAATCCAAAACCCAGCAAATGAGCCACTGCTAGGAATGATGCAGCAAGGCAGTTGTCCATCCTGAGATAGCAGGCTGGCCTCTGGGATTGGGCCAGTGGCTGCAGTCCAGGGCCAGGCTGCCCATTCCCAGCATTCCCTAGCAGGCAGGGCAATGTTCAGCTTTCAAGATGGAGCTTCCAAGTGGACCACACCAGAAGCCCTTTTGTGTTGCCATGGTGAGGAATGGAGGCTGAGACCTGCTGAGTGATGGGCTGATGAGCTTCTCATCGCTCTCCAGCCTCTGGCAGCGGGTTCTTGGCTGAAGTGTAAGCAACCACCCTCTTCTTCAGTATTTGTCCTTTTATGGAATGCCAAACCCGGCATAAAACTTTCTTGCTCAGTGAGGTCAACCACATGAAACTGCTTGAGCTGGGATAGAAGCTGGGCGGGGGGTGAGAGGAGCCCCTCATCTTGGGTACTTTCACCTCCGGTCGGTCACTTTGATTAAACTCTGAGACTTGCCTGACTTGCTTCAGCATTTTCCCATCAAGATTTGCTTATTGCTTCCTGCTGCTAAAATTAGGAAGCAAACAGCAAAGGGGAGGCTTAAAATAAGAAGGGAATTTTTTCCATGTCACTTTCATGGAGGACAGCTCAGCCCCACCCCCCCAAGCCTGGTAAACTTTCCCTCCAAACCTACGCAGACCTCCACATCTGAAATGTAAACAACTCCAACCCCTTTTAAACAATTGCCGCCCAATTTCCTTTTACTACCAGTAAAACAGGCACCTGCTGGGTTTGCCTGTCATGAAATTCCAGTGAAACCACTTATTAAAAGGCTGTGCCCTGTTTATAGATGGCTCCTGAGTTTTTTTGGTTCCCCTCCCCCCCACCCCCCAGTATGCTAGAAACCAAAAACACCTGGTGAGCAGAATGTGCGTTCCACTCTCTCTCCATGACACGGAGAAGAAATTCCCATCTGACCCAAGGAGAAAGACTGCCATTCATTACCAGAACTGGTAAGCCCATCACTCAACATCTCTTCTCTCTAGGATGGGGGTTCCCCAGGGCTTCCCTGACCTCTGTCACCACCATCATCCAATCAGAAGAGATGCTGCTGAGACATGGGGTCAGGAGCCTCAGGCTGGATCCAGGATGCTGGCCCAGCTGGGATCCCATCTTCTGCGTTGCCTCAGATGCTATAATTACAGTGGCGGACAACCTGGCCTCTAGAGTCTGATGCTCTTGGCATGGCATGCCAGTTCCTGCTGCTCTCTGACCTTGGTGATAACTTACCTCACCCAAGAGTGCTTCTTCATCTGGAAAGTGGGAATTCGGCGATTAAAGGAAATGAATGTATAATGTGTTTAGCACAGGGCCTGGCATGTTTATTGTAATAATAATTACAGCTGTTAATTACCTCACCTGCCATTTTACCAGTGGTTCTGAACCTCAGCTTCACCACAGAAGCCCCAGGAAGATTTAAAAGGCCAGATGCTCGGGCTGTACTGAAGACCACTTTAGCTAGTCTTTGGGGCTGGGACATAAACATCAGGACTCTAAAGCCATCCACACTGTTCTAGTGCTCTCCACAGCCCCAGAGCTGTGGTTTTCCATGGGTAGCTAATGATAAGGGACTGTCATAAACTAGTGGAATCCCAGGATCTTAACACTGTGGAGGACTAAGGGGTAATCTCCTAATGGCTACCCTCACCACCTTCTCAGCAAAGCCCTACTTTGAGTTTCTAGCACTTCCCCACCTGCAGAGCCAACAGAGCTAAGCTTGAGCCTAGTTACCATGGAGACCTACCTACCACTTTGCAACACTTCCACCTCCCTTGCAAGTAGATTCAGGATCACTTACCTATCAGGGCTCACTGGTAGGGACACCTACCTAGGGCCCCTGCTTAGCCTACATTGCCTATCACTCTCCCAGAGTGCTGCTGACTACAAAGCTTTATGGAACTAACGCTTGCACTTAAGAATTCTAGTGCATTCCAATGTTCTAGCAATTTCACTAAGAAAACCAAGGGAGGCCCACTGTATTTTCCTTCAGGCACCTGAGCCAAAATGGGTTCCAGAAAGGCCGGAACATGGAGTCGGGCCATGACACTAGACAGTTCCTGATTAGCTCCAACAGGCTCCCTAGATGTCCATGCTCTACCCTGTGGCAAGTCCACCTGGGAATAGAGACAGTCTGAGGGTAGTTTCTGCAGAGATTTGTGGTGTGACCTGCGGTCCTTTGTTCAGCTTGGCTAAAGCATTCCTGCACTTGTAAATGGTATCACCCTCCCAGCCACAGCTTCTGTAACCCAGGGCATTAGGGCCACGGTATCTCTGCTACAGCAAGGGATACACACTGGAGGCCTACTGTGCACCTAAAGCTCTGTTAGGTGATTGTTTCTATCTCCAAATGCGCCTGTAAAATACATTCTCTTCACACCCACACTTTACACAGGGGGAAAAGAAGACCCAGAGAGGTGCAGACAGCAGCATGACCAGGTCACACACCAACTCAGACAGGAATGGGGCTGGAGTGATAACCATTGGTCCACAGAGCCCAGCATGAAGCTTCTTGGTGCCTTTGGACCATTCCTGGATGTAGAGGAGCCTGGGAACCTTCTTCCAATGTTAAGGCTCTCAGCTCCAGGGCAGGCCCCTGACTGTCTTCTTCCTTGGCTTACTGCCAGGGAATTGGGCTACAGCTCACACAGGGACACGCCCAGTGCTGTCATTCTTGGCCTGCACATGAGCTTGGAAACATTTCTTTGCTATGGTTCAAAAAACATGGGGGGAAAAAAAAAAGAAAGAAAGAGGAAAAAAATGTAAGAGTTTTGTGTTACTTAGATCAAAATAGCACATAGCCAGACTTTTCTGGACCATTCTGGGTCCTCCTGACTCTTTCCAGCCAGGGACACCCTCAGGGTCCTGATAACCCCTCAGCTGAAGATTAATTTAAGAAGGGACAAAGCCAATTTCTACTTGGGGTCTTACCTGTCCCACTGTGTCACCCCTCCTCCCAAACAATTGTCAGTGCTCTGCTGCTAAGCAGAGTGAGATGACAGAGAGAACCACTGAGAAAAACCAAGCTCAAGGCTCTCCACTCTCCAAATAACCTCTTCTGGCGGCAGATGGTTCGGACCAGGCTCTCTTCAGTTTTAGTCACAAAAGCAAAGTGTCAAGGTCTACATAGTGTCCATGCCTTTCAGGTGCTTCGTAGTCTGAAGCCACTGAACTTAGATCTGCCAGATAGTAACTAAGAAAAAAGAAAAGCAGTAACAGGCCACAAAACAAATACAGTGTGAGCCTTGTAACAGTGATAGCAATCTCCCGATTAAGCTCAGTGGAGCAGAGGGAGGCCAGGACTCTGAGGCAGGCTCCCAGCTCCTAAGGTTCCTACATTCCACTGTGCTGAGACAGAATCCTGCTTTGCATTATAGGCAGCTGACCTCGAACTTGAGACTAGCCTTCACCCTTGAGTGTTGGAATTACAGATGTAATAAATGGCCATGCCTGGCTTGAGGTTCATTTTTTTTTTAACCACAATTCAAAATTACGTAGTACAAAAGTCTTATTTATAGAAATGAAAAGTAGAAAAGAATCTAAATAACAACAGCAAGAGAAAGTAAGTTGTGTTCTGCCAAAGAAGCTGGCTGAGACAGGATCAAATATAACCAAGTAGGGGCTGGAGAGATGGCTCAGCGGTTAAGAGCACTGACTGCCCTTCCAGAGGTCCGGAGTTCAATTCCCAGCAACCACAGGGTAGCTCACAACCATCTGTAATGGAATCTTATGCCCTCTTCTGGTATGTCTGAAGACAGTGACAGAGTACTCATCATATATAAAAAATAAATAAGTAAAATCTTTAAAATATATATATGTATATATATTTATTTATTTATTTAAAAAATATATAAACAAGTAGAGCAGCAATAGTCTGGATCAGCAGCCTATTGTCTCAGCTTATAACACTTCTCACAACAATGCCAACTCAGGCCTGGGGAGATGGCTTGGTGGATAAAGCACTTGCCATGTAAGCTCAAGGACCAGAGTTCAGATCTGCAGAACCAGCAACATCTATAATCCAAGCACTGGGAGGGCAGGGGTGCTGGTGGTCAGAGACAGGGGACCCCAGGGCGGACTGGTTAGACTAGCCAGAGTCATAAGCTCAGGTTCAGCAAGAGACCTCACCTCAATAAGTCAAATGGACAGAAAATTGAGGTAGACATCTAACATCAACTTCAGGTCTCTCTATGCACATATGCGTGCCCACACACAGGAGAACGCAGACACACATGGAAGCACACCACACGTGCATACACATGCTAAGAGAGGGAAAGGAGAGAAGATAAAACAAAGAGAGATACATTAGACTAATGGCTGGTTGGTATGTGTAGGTCAAGTGTGTGTGTGTGTGTGTGTGTGTGTGTGTGTGTGTGTGTGTGTGTGTGTGTGTGTGTTGAATATAATGAATATATATTGAATATACATCTATTCATTCTGGCGAAATGCCCATGAATAAGATGGAACATAAGACAGACTGTTTGATGTAGACTAAGGAAAAGGAGACAGGAAGGAGAACTTGATAGCCAGCCTCTGGCAGGTCTGCCATGATTTGAATGTTGAACCTGCATCCCTACTGTGCTGGTATTAAGAGTGCAACCTCCGAGAAAGAGATTGAGCCCTCATGAATGTACTGAAACCCCAGTGACAGAGACTCTAGAGAGAACTCACCCCTCCCCCTTTTAGGTCCTTCCACCTCCACCTGTGAGGACAGAGCTTCACTCATGGGACGCACATGGCAAACAACGCGCTGTCTTGAGAGCAGGGCAGCCCCAATGAGACACCAAACCTTATCTTTACTAGCAGTGAATTTCCACGGTTTCCATGCCACCTGGTCTGTAATGTTCTTCTGTAGTGGCACGGGAGGACTTAAGCCAGGGCTGCTGCTAGACTTGTCTCCCAAGAGGACGATTGACTGGCACATCACAACACTCCTGTCTGGCCTGCAGCCCAGCATTTTATCTAAGAACAAATGGGAAAGTGAACTCAGGAAACAGGAATGAAATGATATTTGTTCTTTACAGACAGAAGAACCTTTTTATTTCTTTTGGGACACACCACAGTGCGGTTTTATTCAACAAGAAATAAAAAAATCTTAAATGTTGTGGTCACAGTATGTCACAGGTGCACCCGAGGTACGGATGGGTGCACAGCATTCACTGCAGCGATGTGCATGGACATCTACCCCATATTTACACTGACCCAAAGGGGCAGACACAGTTTGCCCTTGAAAGACTCGGGGATGCAAAGATATAAATTCTTCTTGACATCCTATACAAATCCAGTGCAATCCTGAGCAAGCAGCGGCTGTGTTGAGAGAGGGGTGCTCAGTTGGAGGAGTTAAACATGAGAAAAGAATTTCAAATTTCCTGAAATTTGACAAAAGAATTAAAATAGGCAAATAAACCTGTCAACTATTAAAAACATTATGAGACTACAGGCTTTACACAGAGGGGTTTCCTGGTCTGAACCAAGCCGACCGACTGGACATAGGCAAGAGACCCTAAAACTGTGCTGGGAGGAGTCTAGCAAAACCCCGAGGAGGAGAGAGCTAGAGGTGGACTTGATCAAGATACAATGTATCATGTATGAAAATCTCAAAGAATACACTATAAATATACTTAAAATTAAAAAAGAAAGTTTTTCCTTCACTTACCCCCACCCCACACAAACAGAAGGAAGGAAGGAAGGAAGGAGGGAGGGAGGGAAGGAAGGAAGGAAGGAAGGAAGGAAGGAAGGAAGGAAGGAAGGAAGGAAGGGAAGGAAGGACACAGAGAGTGGACAGGAGCTAGAGTGGCAGCTTCACCCCCACTAGAGCGATGGCTAATCAGTTGTTAGTGTTGGAAAACTGACTAGACAATGCAGAAATCCATAAAGCTGACCTCACTTCTTAAAAGACTGCCAGGAGGCCCATAAATTTATATTTGAAAAAGAAATACAAAATATAAAGAAAAAAACAAACTTTGGAGTCTTTTCCTTTTCAATCTTGGCCATAAAAACCAAATACTACAAAAGATGACACTACATAAAAGACTTAAGGCACCGGGCAGTGGTGGCGCACACCTTTAATCCCAGCACTTGGGAGGCAGAGGCAGGCGGATTTCTGAGTTTGAGGCCAGTCTGGTCTACAGAGTGAGTTCCAGGACAGCCAGGGCTACACAGAGAAACCCTGTCTCAAAAACAAAACAAAACAAAAACAAACAAACAAATAAATAAAAAACTTAAGGCTTTAATAAAACAAAATGTCTCAAAGTCAAATACAAACCACACCGTGAAAAAAAAATCACCCAAAGAAATAGAACTAAGTTCCTTTTCTAGAGATTTATTTTTAATTGGGGGCAGGAGGATGGGAACAAGGCCAATCTGGAAGTGGAGTTACAGGCAACAGCCGAGAGCTGCTGGAGGCAGGGGGATGGGAACCCAGCTGAGGGCCTTGCATGAGCAGTTCCTACTCTTAACCTCTGAGCCATCTCTCCAGTCAGGACTAATTTCCTTAATATATAAAGAGTTCTTATATGTCAACAAGAAAGAACCAAAAAGTCCGAAAGATGGGATATGGAAGCAGGAAGGTAAGAGTTCAAGACCATTCCTAGCTACTTCACAAGTTTGAGGCCAGCCTGGGCTACATGAGACCTTGTCTCAAAAGCAAAACAAAATATGTAATTCAAAAGAAATAGACGTAAAAGATATGAGTTAGAAAAGTGAGTTTCAATAGCTAATAATAAATGAAAAGATGCTCAAACTCATTGATTATTAAAGAAGTACAAAGTAAAATCAGGTATAATTCCTTGCTAATTCACCTGATGAAGTTCAGGGATAATTATCAACACTCAGCATTCTGACAGCCTGGAGAAACAGGAGTGCTCCTACGCTGGTGGATTATTAATTGGTACAGCCGTGATTTAAAAGCTGTTTGGCAACCTTAGCGTTTTAAAATTTTGACTTAACAGAAATTCCATTTTTAGGTAAAAACACACCTGCTTTCCCATGAGAGAGTCCTAGGTTCCAGCTGTGCTCAGAGGCCCCTCTAAATCTGCATTTGCTTTGCTTTCGGGGATCAATTATCTGATCACCTTACATCTCCAGGCATTAAGCCTGCAATTAAACTATCCAATATATGAAATGTACTAGTTCAGCCACTGCAGTGTTGTTGGAAACAGAAAATGCTAAATGAGCGATAGGAGGCATGGGTAGCAGTTTGTAGCATGATTCATTTCATAGAAACAGTTCACAAGTACAAGCCTGGGTCTGCCTGGGAAGCACCGGGCAAACACCACCTCTGGAAGACAGCGCAGGATCGAGTGTGCACACTGAAGAGCTGTATCTCTTCCTTCCTTTAAAAGATGGTTTCATGTAAGTACATAAGCATTTCTTCTCCTTCTTCTTCTCCTTCTCCTTCTCCTTCTCCTTCTCCTCCTTCTCCTTCTTCCTCCTCCTCCTCCTCCTTCTCCTCCTCCTCCTCTTCCTTCTCCTCCTCTTCCTCCTCCTCCTCCATCTTCTCTTCTTCTCCTCCTCTTTCTCTTTCTTCTTCTCTTCATTTTCTTCTTTTTCTTCTAGTTTTTGAGACGGCATTCCCCTGGATAGCCCTGGCTATTCTTGGAACTCCCTCTGTAGACCAGGCTGGCCCTGAACTCAAGAGATCCTCTTGCCTCTGCCTCCCGAGACTGGTTTTTAAGGTGTGTACCACCATGTCCAATGAACTTATTACTTTACAAAAAAATTTTTTAATGACTCTAGAGCTGAGCACGATGCGTCATGCCTTAATCCTACTACTTCAAGATGGAAAAGGATAGAGAATTTAAAGCCAGGCTTGGCTATACAACCAATCTCTAAACAAAACCCTTAGCTCCCCCCTCTCTCGTTTGTTTGCTTCTGTGTGAGCTGACACATGCAGGGGTAGAGATAAGAGGGCACTTCTCAGGAGTCTGGTCTCTTCTTCCATCACAGTGGTCCTGGAGATCCAACTGAGGCCATCAGGCCAGGCAGCAGGTCCCTTCACCCACTGATCCGATCTCACTTTAGCTCTTCTCTACCTAAGATAAAACCAGAACTAATCATTGGACCATCAGTATCTCTATTCTGGGAGCCAGTCTTGGGGATGAATAGACTGATGAGGTGTGAGCCATGCCTCCTCAGCTGCTGCACTATGGACAAGGGTGCTTGTCAGAGTGGTTGCTCCAGAAGTCCTAGAGCAAAGACAGAAAGGAGGGAGGCAAGGGGAAGAGGAGCAGTGGTGATTGAACCTCGGTGGGGGTGGGGATGCTGGTAGATTCCCTGGTCAGTGACTTCTGAAACTTAACTGAAGATGGGATGGAGGTCTGTGCCAAGCCTGTCTGCTTGCCATGGTCACTGTGGCCTCGTCTATCCACACTAGCAAAATTGCCCACCCATAAATGGATGGATAGATAAAAGTGCACACGTACACTATGAGATGCTATTTGGTCTTCGTGAAGGAGAAATTCTGTCACTTGCAGTAACCTGGATAGAAGTGGGGAACAGTCTACTGGGAGTGGAATACTGAGGAGATGATTCTCAAAGGGTACAAAGTCTCGAGGGAAAGAAAGAAATCTGAAATCTGACCTTCATTTTTTTTTTAAAAAGCTGTTCTACAGCAAGATAGATAAAGCAAAGAGCTGAGTACTGTGTGTCTCAACATCACTGGGAAGGTGACTCTCCAGGATTCCCATCATGTCAAATGGAGGTGACAGGTGGGTTAATAGTTTGATTTGGTCATTGTATTAAAAAATCAATAGTGAGACAGGTAAGTGTGGGGAATAGCTAACCCGCCTGGGACTCCGCTTGGCTTAGACTATGCACATATCCCTTTCCAAACAATGAAGCTAGCAATAAGTTGGCAACCTAGGACCCCCGCTTGCACCAGTATATACTGTTCAGATACTTACTTTAAATAACGGAAGTAAGTTACTCCCTTTGATAATGCCCTGTTTCTGTTTAAATGGCATCAGGGAACTATGGGCAATGGACCCATCTGGCCTGGTCTGGTTTTGGGTTCCTGTGCAATAAGGTAAACTGTTCTGAATGAGTCCCTTATCGGCCATCTCATGCCTATAAATAGGCATATGTATGATTAAAATAGGATGCATCGTGGAAGGGAAATGCACAGTGAGTAAAGGCTATCTATAATCCTGGTCTGGAATCACAGACAGAGATGCCCAGGCTAGCCTGCTTAGCAGCCAAACTCCTCTTCCTCTCAAATCTCATAAAAGGAAGCCTCAAACAATAATCACATTCTTAAATATCATCTCTCATGTGGTCCGCTGGCACTCCTAATGGCGTATTTTCTGACCTTTTCTATCGTTTAACTCGAATAATGTTGCCCTGCTACTGGAGCAGTCTGTGTGAGCCTTTATTTCAATTCCTTGAATAAGAGGCCAAGAAACACCCAGCCCAGATTCCTACCACTGGTAACGATAGCATCACTTTGTGACCTCTCTAAATATGTTCAGCTGAAATTTGTTAATCTGTTAATAAATAGTAACAATATCATCATCATCTGAGTAAGGGGACTCAAGATGGAATCCCAGTAATACCATGAGCCTGGCCTGTACTGAACGAGGACCATGGTCATCTGGCCTGCTGACGTTGGTACTTAGGCAAATAGGTGATCAGTGCCACTTTCTGTCCATATTAAATGCTTTAAAAAGAAATAAATCACCTTTTCTAATGCCTCTGCTATGGACTGCTTAACTTAGTGACCTAGCCGAAGGTTGTGTACAAGCCTAGGAGAGCTGGAAAGGGTTGTCAGTCAAGGCCCTCAGGCTGGCCCACAAGCCATCCTACAGGGCTGTGAGCAGTTTCCACAGCTGCAGAAGTTGTTGGTAATACTGCCTGGGGGGCTGGGCATCCGCAGGAGGGCATTGAGCAAACAGATTTGGAAGGTTTAGCCTCCTAAATCATTAAGTGATCAGTGACAGCTGTCACTCATCTCGTCATCATTTCAAGCATATTTATTGCAGAGCAGAAGCAAACGCAGGCCAGATCTATGGGGAAAAGCCCAGAGTTTCTCTGCATGTGACCTACTATTTTTGTCCTTGACGCTGCACAGGCCCTCAGGCATGTTACACATGGAATGTGTACATTGTGCCTCAGAGACCTGGGAGGACTCTCCAGTAGCTTTGATGAAGTGTAACCAAGATCCCTCAAGTGGTCTTGAGCTTTCAACAAGAAGTAAAACAAATGACTGCTGGGTAGGGGAAGCCCTGGGAACAGTAGTCCCTCTCTAAGAGGCCCCTACCAGGTGCATGAGCTAGGCAGATGGGATTGTGGGCGTAAGCTCCAGGAGGGACAGAAACATGTCTTATCATGGTTGAAAGTTCCCCTGTGGGGAATGACACTGTGGGTTAATGGTGGGAAATATTTTTCCTCTTCATCTATTATCTTCGGGTTGTTACATTAAACTGTCTTAAAGTCACTTTAAAAAGATGGTAAATTGATGCCCCTTGGAAAAGTCTGGCAGTGCATTTCTAGTGCTAAGGCCTCTGGCACGTGCCTTCTCTATTCTGTCCTGTCACTACCTTCTCCTGTCAGAGCAGAGTGTCCCAGACCATACCCCAGACACCCGGATGTTAACTCAAACCTTGGGAAGAAGGACCAATATGCACAAACACATCCTCTTAGCTGGATAAGGCTTCTTGGTTGTTTTTGGCTTTGGTTCCTGGGGTTAAGCTCAGTGGAGCAGAGGGAGGCCAGGACTCTGAGGCAGGCTCCCAGCTCCTAAGGTTCCTACATTCCACTGTGCTGAGACAGAATCCTGCTTTGCATTATAGGCAGCTGACCTCGAACTTGAGACTAGCCTTCACCCTTGAGTGTTGGGATTAAATGGCCATGCCTGGCTTGAGGTTCGTTTTTTTTTTTTTAACCACAATTCAAAATTATATACAAAAGTCTTATTATAGAAATGAAAAGTAGAAAAGAATCTAAATAACAACAGCAACAGAAAGTAAGTTGTGTTCTGCCAAGGAAGCTGGATATGGCAACCATTCGTAGTATCTGTTGTGGAGAAGGGTACTTAGTCATCCGAATGGGATCTTAAGGAGAGCAGCACTCTGTGGTTACCACAGAATGGTGCACAGCAGCCGGGAGGTGGATGTGCGCACCCACAGAGGGATGGGTGAGAACAGGAACCACACCCTCACAACTGAGCATCACCCAGGATGGATCCTGAAGACTTCAGCGCAGGGAAGTGATGCTCCACACAAAATACTATGCGATTCCACTTACAGGAGCTCTCAGGTAATCTCAGATAGCACTGAAATGTCAAAGGCATGGTTCTGGTAGGGAGTAGGGAGAAGCAGGGAATTAACACACAGGCGCAAACTTCCGTGAAGGGAAAAGAGCAAGCTCTAGAGAGTTGGTCCCTAACCCCAACCCTGCAGTCAGCCATGAGGCACTGTGCTCTTCAATGCTATTTAGAGGGTCGAGTTCACATTAGCCTTTAAAAGTTATTTTTAATTATATGGATGTATGCATGTATGTATGTGTATGCATGCATGTGTGTATGTATGCACGTATTATGTATGTATGTGTGCACCTGAGTGCAGCGGATCTCTCTGGAGCTGGAGTTGCTGGCAGCTCTGAGCTGCTTAAGGAAGTGCTGGGAATCTCCTCTGCAAGAACACTCTTCCACTGCTGTACCCACTCTTAATCCCTGAGCCAACTCTCAGGTCCTGCCCACTTGTTTCCTTGTTTTACTTTCACTACAATAAAAATTCTTGGGCTGGAGAGATGGCTTAGTGGTTAAGAGCACTAACTGCTTCTCCAGAGGTCCTGAGTTCAATTCCCAGCAACCACATGGTGGCTCACAACCATCAGTAATGGGATCTGATGCCCTCTTCTGGTGTGTCTGAAGAGGTGAAGACAGTGTCCTCACATACATAAAATAAATAATTCTTTTAAAAATTCTTTTAAAAGAAGGGGAGAACACAGGATGGGAGAGATGGCTCAGTAAGTAAGGCTTATTACTTACTCATATATGAAATGAAATATGAAAACCTGAGTTCAGATTTCTAGCACCCATGTAAAAACAAACAAACAAATCAGGTATGGCCACCCAAGTGCAAAAGGGAGGCAGAGGGTGGAACTCATTAGCTCTAGTTGCTAGCTTCAGTAAGAGACCCAGTCTCAAAGGAATAATGTTGAAAGTGACAGAGCAGGACATTTGTCGTCTTCCTTAGACCTGGTGTGCACACATGCTTATAACACACACACACACACACACACACACACACACACACACACACACACACACACGGTAGGGAGTAGAGTGATTGGCAGCGAGTTAGCTCCCATAATCTCAAGCATTTGGATACTTGGTCCCTAGTTGGTAGTTCAGTCTGAGGAGGCTTGGGAGGGGTGGCCTTGCTGGAGGAAGTATGTCACTACAGGTGGACTCTGAGGCTTCAAAGTCTCCACACCCTCTCCATTGTGTTCTTTCTGTCTCCTGCTTGAGGTTTGAGATGTAAGCTCGGCTTTTCCTGCCTCAGTGTCTGCCACCAGCTGCCACAATTCCCTGCCATGACAGACTTATCTCTCTGCAACTATAAGCCCAAATAAACCCTAGGAAATCAATAAAAAAACAAAACAAAACTAGGAACTCAACATAGGTGCTCTGCAATAGCAGCCAGTGCTTTTAACCACTGAGCCATCTCTCCAGTTTCCAAGGGTTTTTCTTCCCCAACTTAAAAAATAAAAATTATACAGATAACATAAAAGGACATAAAGTCACCCATAATTTTTTCATCCTAGCCAGTCACAGATTTTATCTTTCATTAGGCTTTTCTTGTGAAGGTCCATAATTTTTACATAACTACAACTGTAGGAGCTGTGCAGTCTGGGGAGCTAAGGAGGGGTGGCCCCGCTGGAGGAAGCTTCCTTCTATAAGCTGCCTTTGTCACAGTGCTTTATCACAGCTGTAGAAAAGTAATGAACATATGCACATAAATAAAAGTAATTTGAAAGAAGAAAACACAATCTCAGGAATGAAAATGTTTGTGTCTTCTTACTCATTGGCATGTGATATGCTGGAAGCTCCTTCAATGTTCTGGGTCCTTGTCTCTTCATTTATAAAGTTAAATCAGCACAGGATCTAGAAAAAGGGGTTGGGTACCCTTTAAATGGAAGGCAGCAGTTATTACAAATAGCACGGAGGCCTGGGGATGTGCCTCAGTGGCAGAACACGTGCTTAGCATGCTCCCGGCCCTGGGTGCAACCCCTAGCACCATAAATCTCATCAATAAATAATGTAGAAATGAAAATTTTAACACGGCAGGATGTTCACCATGCACGGTTAAATGGGGGAGAGAAAACAAGCCACAAATTAATATGTGTGCTGTGATTCTGTTTGCTTATCTGGATGTTCTCATTTGTCCTAATGAATAATTATTACCTCTGTCAAAGAAAAGCATTATAAACAATATTAACTCTGAAAACTCTATGGCAGCACAGAAAACTGCTAACACAGTAGGGGCCAGTGCAGGGCACAGACTGCACAGCTCCTACGGTTGTAGTTACGTAAAAATTATGGTCCTTGACAAGAAAAAACCTAATGAAAGACAAAAATCTGTGACTGGCTAGGATGAGAAAATTACAGATGACTTTATGTCCTTTTATGTTATCTATGTAATTTTTATTTTTTAAGTCGGGGAAACTGGAGAGATGGCTCAGTGGTTAAAAGCACTGGCTGCTATTGCAGAGCGCCCGTGTTGAGTTCCTAGTGTCAATGTGGGTGACTCACGACCACCTGTAACTACAATTTCAGGGGTTCTGACACCCTCTTCTAACTTTCAAGGGCACCAGGCACGTACATGGAACACATAAACACATGCAGGCAAAACTCTTCCACACACATCAAAAAAGTAAATATATTGTTTAAAAACAAAAACCAACTTTAATACTTGTGCCTCTACCGCAGAGGTTCTCAACCTGTGGGTCGTGACCACTTTGGGGTGTAACGACTCTTTCACAGGGGTCACATATCAGCTATGCTGCATATCACATATTTACATTACGATTCATAACAGTAGCAAAATTACAGTTAAAAAGTAACGACAAAATAATTTTATGGTTGGGGTCACCACAACATAAGGAACTGTATTAAAGGGTCGCAGCATTAGGAAGGCTGAGAACTGGTCTACAGCTTTTGCCATCCTTGGAATGACTGTAATCAAGGCTGCTTACTACAAAGAAGGCTTGCACAGCTCACAGCTCCCTGCTGTGTGACACAGGAGGGATGGCTTCTCCAGCTGTGGCTGGTTCTGGCTCACATCACTCTCTCATCTCCATTTCTTATCTCTCTAGCCTCTGACCCCTGACCCCAGGCATCCAGATGCTGTGTGCTGATCAGCCCCTCCCTTTGGGCTCTCGGGAACACCCAGGCCCCACTCTTGGCTTTCTATCAACATGTAGATCAAATATCTCAGCAGTGAAGTTTCATGTCTCTGGGCCTTGCTGGGACAGAATGACAAGTTATGGCCGTTTCCTAGTGACAGATCCTTGTGTGTTTAGCCCCTCCAAGAATCGGGCTCTCGGAAACAGCTTCAAGAGCACTCTTTTTGATGGAAGCCAGCTTTGAAAGGCATCCAAAGGCTTTTAGATGTTCAGGACCTCTGATCCAGCAACTCTGATCCTAGGGCATTATGAAACAATACAGTTATGACGTGGATACAAAGAATAAGCCATCTATGTCTCAAAATTGTACATATATATTTGTTTAATGTGTATGGGGCTTCGTCTGCATGTATGTCTGTGCCCTATATGAAAGTCTGGTGCCCCTGGAGGCTAGAAGAGGGTGTCTGGTTCCCTGGGATTGGAGTTACAGCCAGCTGTAAGGAGCCATGTGGGTGCTGGGAATTGCATTTGGGGGTTTCAGGAAGAACAGTCAGTGCTCTTAACTATTGAGCAGTTTCTCCAGCCTCATACTTATGCTTTCAAAACCAAGAAATATTTCAAGCACATAGAAAATTATACTGAATAAGAAATAGTGAGTTACATCATTCTTTTGTTAAATATATGCCATGTTTACCCAAGATTATTTTTAGCATTTGAAGAATACAATGTTACATATTATATTATATGTATATAATATAATGTATATAATATATACATTTTATATATATATATATATATATATAAAATAGTTTGGGGGCTGTGTCTTAGTTAGGGTTTTACTGCTGTGAACCAACACCATGACCAAGTCTTATAAAGGACAACATTTAATTGGGGCTGGCTTACAGGTTCAGAGGTTCAGTCCATTATCATCAAGGCAGGAATATGGCAGCGTCCAGGCAGACATGGTGCAGGAGGAGCTGAGAGTTCAACATCTTCATCCGAAGGCTGCTAATAGGAGAAGACTGGTTTCCAGACAGTTAGGATGAGAGTCTTAAGCCCAGGCCCACAGTGACACACCTACTCTAACAAGGCCACACCTCCTAATAGTGCCACTCCCTGGGCCGAGCATATTCAAACCATCACAGGCTGGGTGGTAGTAGTGTATGTCTTTAATTCCGGCACTCAGGAGGCAGAGGCAGATGCGAGTTTGAGGCCAGCCTGGTCTACAGAATGAGTACCAGGACAGCCAGGGCTACACAGAGAGAAACCCTATCTTGAAAAAACAAAAACAAATAATTTTTAAAATTTTTACAAAATAAATAGTATTAGGAGTCTGGGAAGGGGCTTAGTGGGTAAAGATACATCCACTTAAGTTTAACAACCTGAGTTTGATCCCTAGGACCCACGTGGCAGAAGTAGAGAAGCTACTCTCCAAAGCTGTCCTTTGGCCTCCACATGTCTGCCATGGCAAGTGTGCCTCTGTGGGTGGGTGGGTGTTTGAGGGTAGTTAGGGGAGGAGAGAGAGAACAAAGACCTTGAAGGCCAGCTGTTGAGCTGGATGTAGGATGCATAAGGCCCTGAATTTGACCCCCAACAATGGAGGGAAAGTGATTGAGTATTGGGACTAGGAGTGGGTTTTGGATACCTCTGGAAGACTTTCACAATGTACTAATGTAGTTATATTTTGGAAATCTATCACCTCGGGTGGCATTAATACCTTAACATCATCATATTTCTGTATTTGTAACTCTTAAATCTGGAATTTACACTTTTTCTGGGGATCTAATGACATCTACACTCAGAGAGTATATTCAAACGAAATTTTATATATAGCCTCCCCTTCTTGTTAAGAAGCCCCCTCCTAAAGCTTGAATTCTAGAATCCAACTAATGGAACTTCCATTAGTTAACCTTATTTATAAGGGTATTTACTTCGTTTCTGAATTGTCCCTAACCATTTGTAGGTATCTGTCTTCTTTCTTTCTTTTCTTTCTTTTCTTTCTTTCTTTTCTTTCTTTCTTTCTTTCTTTCTTTCTTTCTTTCTTTCTTTCTTTCTTTCTTTCTTTTTTTTTTGGTTTTTTGAGACAGGGTTTCTCTGTGTAGCTCTGGCTGGCCTCAAACTCACTCTGTAGACCAGGCTGGCCTTGAACTCAGAAATCTGCCTGTCTCTGCCTCCCAAGTGCTGGGATTAAAGACATGCACCACCACTGCCTGGCTTTTTCTTTCTTTCTTTCTTTCTTTCTTTCTTTCTTTCTTTCTTTCTTTCTTTCTTTCTTTCTTAACGTTTGTTTATTTATGTGGGTGGAGGAAGGATAGACAACTGGAAAATTCAGTTCTCTCTTTTTTTCCCATGAGGTTCTCAGGGATACATCTTAGATCATCCAACTTGGTGTCAAGAGCCTTTGCCTACCGAGATACTTCACTGACCCCCCCTGAAGCCAATGACAAGCTCTCCCTCAGGGTCAAAAGCACCCACATAGTCCTTACACCCACAGGTAAGTAGAGTCCTCACCCCTCATGAAGGAAACTTCCCTTTGCAACAGACAGAGACTATTATAGAAAACCACAGCCAAACAAAATGCAGAGTTGTGGAGCCCAGTCCCAACGGATATATCTACAAGTCCTGCACCTAGGGATCAGGGATCACTGCAGAAGAGGAGGCAGAAAGACTGAGGAGTCAGGGGATCAGAGAGTTTTCTGTGAGACTGTGTCTCCTAGGAATGTCAAAAGCTACATTCATAAATAAAGTCTCCTTCATTCAACATGGCCGCCTAAATATGAGCTGAACAAGAGTGACAGTGATGGACATGCCAAAGTGGATGGGGGAAAGACCATGAGACCTCAACCCTAGACAAAGAACTACAGACAACCCAGGAATGCTGAGAATGGGATAAATAGCCTTCTTCAGGGAAGAGCACCCCACTTAGTTATTCAATACCAAATGGTCAGCCCTGAAAACATACACATACAAGTAACATTATATGGACTGAGCAGGTGGTACTTATGTATTTATGAATATGCATACATATACACACATAACAATAATTAATGAAAAAAGAGGCCATGAATTTGAAAGAGAACAAGGAGGGGTATATGGGAGGATTTGGAGAGAGGAGAGGAAAGAGGAAATGATGTAATTATATTATAATCTAAAAAAGGAAAAACTTTTTAAAATAATAAATAGAAAAAAAAGCAACCATATACTCCACATCACTGAAGGAGTTCTCTGGAGACAAGGTTTGGAATCCTTGGGGAAGTCTCATAGCTTTGGCTCTCACTGAAGCCTTGACCCAGCTAAGTGCCCTCGGGGCTGAACTGGATAAACATGAGCTTTTCAGAAAGGGACAAAGCCAGAGCTGGAATCTAAGTCAACTCCCAAGGCCCTGGCTTACAGCAGGCACTTTGAAAAAGTAATGTGAAGGGGTGGTGGGAAGAGAGGAACAGGGTACCCCACCTTGCCCCCTAAAAGCACTGCTTGGGTGGGCTCCACAGACTGAGGCCAGAATCAGTACAGAACCCGGGAGCTGGTGCCTTTTGTTCCCCTAGACCTGGGCCTTTGGGTGGCTGAAGCGACAGGGAAAGCAATGAAGGCAGGCATGGGAACACTGCTTCAATTCCAAGCTGGCTGCCAACGCACTTTGAAAATCTCTCAATCAGCTGTACTGGGCACCAGCCTTGTTCATGGCCAATGGCCCTGAGTCCCTTGCCAGCTGACAAGCCAAAAGAGACTCTGGGGACTTGGGGAAGAGATCTGGCAGGGTGGGTTAGGAGGGGCAGCTTGGCAGTAGTAGCCAGATATTCAGTATAGACACACACACACACACACACACACACACACACCCCACCCCACCCCCGGCCGACTAACAGTGTGCAGGTTCCTTGGATAACTCTGGTCGTTCCTCAAAGTGGCATGGAGAACCTCTTGTGACACGGGCGTCCCTGAGTAGGCAAATGCAGATGTGCTTTCCTGAGGGGTGAGGAGGTCACATGGGCTCCGTGGAGGGATGCAGCATCCACAGCCAAGGCTTCACCCACCCTGACTCTGGTCAGCAGTTCTACTGCTAGGTCTACATGTGTGTGCCAGTACAGGTGTGACCTTGTGTGTGCAGCAGTGGGAGTGGATAGTACACACACACACACACACACACACACACACACACACATATATATGCGCCTAGGTGTTCATACGGCATGGGCTCTGGCATAGACATGGGACTATTAGTGTATCGGGGCATATATGCATATGCACAGGTATGCTTGCCGATATAGCCCAGATGCATACCTATGTATACATGTGCACACATATTTTAAATATAAAAGCTCTTTCTGGGCCTGGTGGTCCAGTCCTGTAATCCCAGCTACTTAGGAGACTTAGGCAGAAGGATCACAGGTTCAACGTCTGCCTAAGCTACAAAGTGAGCCCAAAGGCAGCCTGGGAAATTTAAATGAGACACCACCCCCCCATGATGCAAAGAAATTGAGAATATAGCTCAGAGGTAGCATACTTGTTTACCAAGCACAAGACCCTGGGTTCAAGACCCAGCATTGCAAAAATACTAATACTGTTTAAATTAGTGTCCAGAAGACTCTTGGGCTCACCTTACTAGCTAATGATTTTTTTAACTTAAAATTTTTTATTACATTTATTTGGGGGTGGGTTAAGTGTGCTCACTATGATGCGAATGCATAGGTCCGGAGATGGCCTGAGGGCATCAGTTAGTTCTCCTTTCAGTCTAACTCAGGTGGTCAGGCATAACAGCAAATGTTTTTACCTGCTAAGCCATCTCACCAGCTCAAGATCAGCTTTCTAATGGAACTTTTCCATAAAATGTTCGAACTATAGGAGGGGCAGCAGGCAGCAGTGTATGAAACCCCTCTCCCGAAAGTTTGCACAACTGCTCAGAGTAGATGCTGGGAGGTCAGAGGAGAAGCATCTGTCTTTCTGGGGCCCCAGGCTTCATTTGCCTCTGGGGCCATTTAAATTACTGCACCATCTCGGGGCAGTCCTAGCAGACATGCTGCCTGTAGTTCTAGGAGACCTTCTTCTAGAGACCACCTGCACCCCACCTAAAGTCTGACAGCCCCACAGCGAAAGGGGCTTCAGTCAGTCCAGGGGAGTGTGAGTGCCAGGGTGGGGCACAAGTTAGAAGAAGAGAGTGGGTAGCTGCCATGGTGGGGTCCACGTGGTGGGAAGGAGGCATGTGTTTATCCAGCCTCGTCCTGTCCCTGGGTCAGTTTGGTGAAGAATTTGAGTGTGTATCAATCCAGTCCAAAGCCTCAAGGATAAGAGGACATCAAGGGACATGTAGAGAGACAAGTGAACACATATTTATATCATCCCATTCTCCAAAGAGCTGCTTTTCTATTAAACGGAAGCAGGTGTGATCCTGATGTGGACCTTCCAAGATACAAGATTCCTGAGGCATGTGTGGAAGCCAGAGACTGATGTCACAGTGTCATCCTCAGTCACTTCTCTACCGTATTCTTCTGGGACAGAATTTTTCACTGAACCTGGAGGTCTGCATCAGAATTGGATTACTGGACAACAAGTTCCACCCTTACCCCAGAGTCCGTCTGTCTGCTCCCCAGAGACACCCCATTACCATGCCATCATGTGGTGATGGAGATATCAACTCAGGTCCTCATTGCTTGGATGACATGTACTTATCCACAAAGCCATTCCCACATTGTAATTTTCTTTCTGGGTTTGTTTTCTCATTTGCTTGCTTTTGGAACATCAGTTCGTGTAGCACAGACTAGCATCGATCAAATTCATGTGTAGCTTAGCCCTGGCTGGCCTCAAACTTGCTAGGTAAGCAATCGAACTGGGCTCAAATTCAAACCCTTGCCTCCCAAGGATTCTGATTAAAGCTGTGCACCACCATGCCTGATCTATTTGTTTGTTTGTTTGTTTGTTTGTTGTTTGTTTCTGAATCAGTCTTGCTATATAGTCCCAGCTGGCATTGAACTTACGATGGTCTTGCCTCTCTCTCCCTAGTGCTAGAATTACTGGTGTGTGCCACCTTAATTCACTACACAGAACTCTGTCCCAAGTGTTTTGCTGTTTGTATCCACAGCACCTTGTCAGGAAAACAGGACTCTGTTCCCTGGGACTTTGCTCCCCCCATGGCTCACCAGGTGCTGAGACCCCAGGAGATTAGCTGTCCTTTACTCTCAGTCAATTTCACTGGCATCTGCTTGCTTTGCCCAAACTTCCCATTTGTTCTCAATGGGAAGGCTGCTCTCAAAGATACAAACTAGTTCATCCTAGTGACAAACAGAAGGGCAAAGGTCAGCAGTGTTCCTCCAAGTCTCGGACTCAGAATCTTTGAGAGCCTAGGACTTGGATTTCCCATCACTGGGCTTCCATCTGCTGGACAAATGTCCTAGCCTGGGGTGTCACAGACACTTTCCTCCCACACACATTCTGGTTTTGCCATCCGTCATCCCGACCTGCTGCAGTGTCTCACCAAGAAAGATGCCCAATAAAGCCTCTACTGCATCTTTACACTGGCTCCAGAATTTGCTTTATTAAATTGTCTTCTGCCACAAGGACCACTGACTTACAACAGCTGTTGCCACAGCAACCAAGCAGCCAGCCTGCTGTTCTAGCTAACAGCCATGAACCTCCTGCTAGCAATTTGGCTTAGGGACAGCAGGGGAAGACACCCTGAAGTGTGTGAGAGGCTGGGATGACAAAGAGGGGGGACTTGAGAAGTGACAGAGAGAGAAGGGCAAGGAATTCACCAAGCATCCAGCTCAGTACTTGTGGAACTGCTCAGGCTGAAGAAAGCTGCAAATGACTAGCACCAGAGGTGTCCTACATCTTCTAATGATGCAGGCTGCCCCTCCTCAGATACCTCTTTTGTGAGGAAGAAGGGCTCTGGGGCAGGAAAAGGGCACTCACCAAATCCAGGGGCAGTGTCTCAAGGTGGATCTAGAGAGGAATGATCCCTGTACCCGTTGTCTGTTACCTAGAGAAAGGCTGCTTGTGGAATATCTACTGTCTAAAGTATAGTTTGTGACTAGGGGTTGTGAAGTCCCACAGCTATGAATTCAAGTCCTGTCTTCTCCACTTGCAAACTGTTTAACATTAGGCAAGTTGCTTAACGTCCCTGAGCCTTGATTTTTCTCCTGCTGAAAAATAGGGACAAACACAGACAGTACCAATCTCATCCAATGATTTCAAGGATCGAGGCTAAGTCCATAAACGATGCAAGACAACAAGTGCCAGGCACACAGCCAGCGCTCAGTAAGTGGGAGGATTAATGCTGTTACCACTACTTTGATCATGGACTATGACTATGTCAACTAGCAAAGCTAAAGACTGGGCCAGAGTGGGAGACTTAAGATGCTGAGAGTAACTAAATAGGACCTCATAATGGGACATTTATCATAATATCATTTTTACTCTTACATATTAACAAATAAAGTTACTGGTGGCTAAGGAGGTGGCTCTGTGGGTAAAGCACTTGCTTTGTAAGCATGAAGACCTGAGTTCAGATCTCCAGCACTCAAGTAAAACCCTGGTGTAGTAATAAGTGGGTATATAACCCCAATGCTGGGTTGGTGAGGATAGCTGGACACCTTCAGCTTAGCTGGTCAGCCAGCCTAGCTAAATTAAGAGCTCCATGTTCTCAAGAATATGGTGGACAGTGACTGAAGATGTTTGATGTCAACCTCAGGCCTCCACCCACAAAGGGCTATTATAGATATCTGAAAGGCACACACTGGATGGGAGGCCAAAGGACTCAAGCTTTCTAACACACAGAGCAGAAGTCAGTACAGCTGCCAACGAGTGTGGGGCCATGAAAGTGGCAGCTTTACAGAGGCGTGTGTGTGTGTGTGTGTGTGTGTGTGAGTGTGTGTGTGTGCGTGTGTGTGCATGTGTGTGTGTGTGTGTGCGTGCGTGTGTGCGTGCGTGTGTGTGTGCGTGTGTGCGTGCGTGTGCATGTGTGTGTGTGTGCGTGCGTGCGTGTGTGCGTGCGTGTGTGTGCGCGTGTGTGCGTGCGTGTGCATGTGTGTGTGTGTGCGTGTGTGCATGTGTGTGTGTGTGTGTGCGTGTGCGTGTGTGTGTGTGTGTGCATGTGTGTGTGTGTGTGCGTGTGTGTGTGTGCGTGTGTGTGTATATCCTGCTGCAGCTGTCCCATCTTCAGAACTTATGCCAGATGAGAAAGACTGAAGATACAGGATAGATTGCCTGTGTGAATAAAAGGCTGGAGACAGCCAAATGTCTGTCAGCAGCTGGCTGACTGGTTGAATAACTTGCAGTCTGGCCATACAACAAAGAAATATGTAACTATAAAGACAAATGAATAAAGAAAACAATTTAGAACGGAGCCCAGGATGTAGTTCAGTGGTAGAGTACTTGCCTAACACGTGCAAAGTCCTGGGTTCAATTCCTTAACATGGGGTGGGGAGTGGGGAAGAGACAGAGATGGGGAGGGAGGTGGGGAAGAGGGAGAGGGAGAGAGAGGTGGGGGAGAGGGAAAGGGTGGGGGGAGAGGGAGAGGGAGAGTGTTCTGTTTGGGCAAATCTCCCTTATATGCCAAAAAAGTATCACTTTTAAAATCAAAAATAAAATGACAAAAAGTAAAGTTTTTTCAGACTGGGTCTCACTGTGTAGCCCAGGCTGACCTTTACTTTTGCCTTGATCTTCCACAGTCTTTAGAGGTCTAGGATATAAGAGTTCACTATCACCGGGCAGTAGTAGCACACGCCTTTAATCCCAGCACTTGGGAGGCAGAGGCAGGTGGATTTCTGAGTTCGAGGCCAGCTTGGTCTACAGAGTGAGTTCCAGGACAGCCAGGGCTACACAGAGAAACCCTGTCTCGAAAAACCAAAAAGAAAAAACCAAAAAACAAAAAGAGTTCACTATCATGGTGGCTCCTAGAATGATAGTTTCATATGTTTCCCTGTGTATAAAGTGAGACATAGTGGCAGCTTATTTTCCCTATTGCTGTAATAAAATATCCTGACAAGAGCAGATGACGGGAGAAAGAGTTAATTTGGGCCCACAGTTCAGGACATAGTCTGTTGTAGTGAACACATGAATGTCTGCTCAGCTCACTGTCTCCATTTCATACAGCCTAGGATCCTCTCTGGTTTCACATCATTAACGTAATCAAAACAATCCCCACAGGCATGCACGCCCTGCACCATCTCCCAGGTCTTCTAGATTTGTCAAGTTAAAATGAACACCATCTACCATCACAGGCAATATGTTCATACCTTTTTTTGTTTATCTGCTTTTTGTTTTTTTGTTTTTTGTTTTTTGGTTTTTTTTGTTTTGTTTTGTTTTGTTTGTTTTTTTTGAGACAGGGTTTCTCTGTGTAGCCCTGGTTCTCCTGGAACTCACTCTGTAGACCAGGCTGGCCATGAACTCAGAGATCCACCCACCTCTGCCTCCTAAGTGCTGGGACTAAAGGTGTACACCACCACCGAGCATGTTTATTTTGTTTTATTTGTGGGTAAAGAGATTCTGGACGACTCCTCGGAACAGAGGTAGTAGGATAACAGCTGAGCAGCTGAAGGAAAGAAACCATGTACCTTTCTGTGCTCTCTGGTCTTAGAACCCTTGTTAGCACATTGTGTACTCAACACTAAATCGAAACTCACATACTTAAAAAAGAAGCTAAGACTGAAGGAATTTGCAGCCCCATGGAGGGAGCAGCAGTGTCAACTGGCCTGACCTCCCGATGCTCCCGGAGACTGGATCACCAACCAAAGAATACATATGGAGGGACCCATGGTGCTGGCCACATATGTGGCAGAGGCAGGCCTTATTGGCCATCAGGGGGAGGAGAGGCCCTTGGGCCTGAGGGTGTTAGATGCCCCCGTATAGGGGAATGCCAAGGAGGGAAGACAAGAGTGGATGGGTGGGTGGGTGGGTGGGAGAATACCCTCATAGAGGCAAGGGAGGGGGGAGGGGATGGGGGGTTCCAAAAGGGAGATCTGGAAAGGGGAAAACATTTGAAATGTAATTATAGTATCAAAAAAAAAGAAGAAGAAGCTAAGAGCTCGATGTAATAGCCAAGGTTTGTTATAAAAACTTCAAGAAAAAAAAAAGGTGTAAGCTTTCATGAAGTGACAGCGGAAGGGTGCTCATGATATACACTGGTTTAAATATTTCATAACCGGTTACAATTTCACAAGATCTTCAAAAGGGTCAGATACAGAAACAATTCAAATGTCTATTACCCATCGAATGACAATGTGTTGGGGAGAGAGATGGCTCATCAGTAATGTGCTTGCTGCATAAACCTGAAGACTGCATTCAGATCTACAGAACCCATGTAAAATCCTGGTGGGCCCAGAGAACCCAGAGGATGCAAAGGACTGCGTGTAATCACATGCAGGAGATGGAGACAGAGCACCCAGAGCAAGCCATCTAGCTAAGCAGCTCAAATGGTGAGACCTTGGTTCAGCAAAAGGCCCTGCCTCAACATACAAGGTGGACAGTGATTGGGAAAGACACCTGATATCAACTCTAGACCTCCACACACATGCACACACACACATGTACACACACATGCACACACACACATGCACACACACACATGCACACACACACATGCACACACACACATGCACACACACCTACACATACCAATACACAAAGGCAAGAAAAGTAGTATGTGGTGTAACCACAGATGGAATTCATCAGTAGAAATGAATATCACAGTGCTGAGGATGATGTGAGGCAGGAGGATGAGGAGTTTGAGGCCAGCCTGAGCTACATATTGAGTATTGAGTCCCTGGTGTTACTTTTTCTTTGTTTGTTTTAAAGTGAGTTGGGGAGATGGCTCAGCAGTTAAGAGCAATGGCTGCTCTTTCACAGGGTACCACATGGTGTCTCACACCTATAACACAGCTCCAGGGAATCCAGTACCTTCCTCTGGCCTCAGTGGGCACCAGGCACACACATATGGTGCACAAACATACATGCAGGCAAAACACCCATACACATAAAATAGATATAAATCTTTTTGAAGGGCAGAAATGGTGGTGCACACCTTAATCCCAGCATGGTGATTAGGATTTCAAGGCCAGCCTCAGCTACTGGGCCAGTTTAAGGCTATCCTGGACTGCATGATACCCTGTGTCAAACAATAACAAAGGAACAAACTAATAGCATAAAACCAGAGGATGGGTGAATTATATGGCATTATAAGATCTGGAAGAAGCTAATCAGAAAAGACCACAGTGTAGGTGTCCATTAATAAGAAGCTCTCCAGAAGCCTCTAGAGGGAGTGCATGAGCCTGGGGCTGAGCGAGGCTGGGAACTGGCATTGAGTGGGCAGGAGAGGTCCTTATGCTAGACATGTTCAATCACAGTGATGGTTGGGTAGCTGTGAACTTAATGGAAGCCACCAAAGTGTACCAAAGCATGATGGTATACTCCTGTGATCCTAGTTAGAAAACTGAGGCAGGAAGATCACAAGTTTGACTTCAGGGTGAGATACAAGGGAGACAGTGTCTCAAAAAACACAAAGGTTGACCAGATGGCTCAACAGATGAAGACACTTTCCATGCAAGTCTGACATTTCTGGAACTCACATGGTGGAAGGAAAGAAATTACTTCCACAAGAGCCTTGCACCCCAATAATAAACAAATAGTGGGAGGGGGAAGAAAACCAAGGTCACTAGAGTGTTGGTGGCTGGGGACTTCATGATGTAAATTACACCTCAATGTAATAGTCATTCTGTTTTCTTGTGTGTATGGTGTGTTTGAACATACATGTATTGGGGGGCAACCATGTAAGGGGTGCCCATGTGTGGGGTGCATGTATGTGCCCAAGGCTGATGCCAATGTCTTCCTTCATTACTCTCCACCTATTCACCGAGGCAGAGTCTCTCAGTTGAACCCAGGACCAACCGATATGGCAGGCTGGCTCCTTGTGCTTATGTGGCGAATGCTTTAACCACGGAGACATTTCCCCAACCCTTGGTAGGGGGGTTGTTTCTTTTTCTTTGTGTGTGTGTGTATGTGTATGTGTGTGTGTGTGTGTGTGTGTGTGTGTGAGAGAGAGAGAGAGAGAGAGAGAGAGAGAGAGATTGACTTTGATGCCTAGGATGGTCTTGAACTCATGACAATCCTCCTGCCTTTGGAATGCTGGCATTGCAGGCATAAGCTAAGCAGTTTGGAGCTGTTTTGTTTTTTTCTCTGTAAAGGAATGAGGCTTCTAAGAGTTAAGAACACAAACTGTGGCCTTGGACTCAGTGGGTTAAAATTCCATCTGTCCTTGTGTAGCTGGGCAAGCTACACAGTGGCCCCATCCTGGAGTAACCTGGTGATAATTAACGTTTATCCTAATGCAGGCACTCTTCCAGGAACTTTGCATTTGACAGCTGAGCTAAGCCTTACAAATCTTTGGTTACAGAGGGGTTTGAAGACTGGCTAGCCGCTGGTCACATAAGTCACTAGCTAGCCAGCGTTAGGCTAAGTTGCCACCAGATTTCAGGAGCTAAGTGCTTCTGTATAGGACAGCACTTATTTCCTAGTGACTTCTTGCATCACCTAATACAGATTGTTTAGAAGGAATTCTCACAACGTGCTGACCCACTCAGTGCTGCTGAGGTGTGCTGACACACAGTCAGTGCTCCCCCCAAATGAGGGACAGGGAGAAGTCACTATTAATGGATTCCCATGGCTTCGGTTTGTCTGATTGTATTTGAAGTGTTCAGGGAGAAAAAAGCCAAGCCTGATTTAGAAATAGTGTGGAAGAAAAGGGCTCAATTCCACCGAGCAGCTGTAACAAATCCCTTTCTTCTGTGGGCTGGACATTGAAGGATGGGATTGTACACCGAAGTCAACACAATTCTTGGTGGACTTGCTTCTCTGGCAGGCAGGAAGGCAGGGACCGAGGACTTGAGTTCTGAGCTGCTCTAGTTGCTTGACCACATCAGTGAACAAGTGCCTGCCTTCTGTTGAGACTCAGCTTCCATGTTTATAAAATCGGTAAAGCAAACAAAGTGAGAACAAACAACTCAGTCTCCAGGGTCTTGAGGATCACCTGTGGCGACAGGAGCAGACTCAGCATAGGTTTATGGGATGCGCTTAGGGCCTAGTGAATGGGTGCCATTGACTTCTTGCCCGTTCTCCTTTCTCACTGAGGGAACAGAGCACTTTGCAGAGGGAGATGACCTGATTCTCTGCAGGGGAGTAAGCTGCCCATCTCCCTTGGATGCAGCCTTCAGACACACAGATCTCAGTTTAGGATAAGAAGGGTTATTAGGTATAGGACCCATCATTCTCCATCTCCCCAGAGAACAGAGAAGACACAGGGGCTAAGCCTGGGAGGGAGGCTATGTGGATTAGGCAGAAAGAAACATCTACCGTAGGCCACAGCTAAAGGCATGGGGGGGGGGGGGGCTGTCCTAGTGTCTTCAGGACAGGGAATGAATCCAGAAGCCATCAGGGGTTGCCCTCAAGGGTCTCTGGGATGGCACTCCCACACCCTGCCCTACCTTCACTGGTTCTTTTCCCAGAAGGAACAGAGCCTAGTGGAGCAGCACCCTGATGCAGGAGACCTGCTTTTATCTTGACTCAGGGCAAGTGCCATTGCAACTAAAAGCACTAACTTAGAAATAAGACAATTTGTCTGGCATGTCCCAGTTCTGCCTCATACACACTGTGTGAGCCAAGGCAGATTATTTAACCTCTCTGTGCTCCAGAACCTACCCCACAGAGGTATGGGAGAAGAAAATGAGACCCTGCTTATAAAATGCTTACCACGCCTAGGTACACAGTGAACCTTCCATAACTCACAACCGCTACTCAGCTAATGTTTTTTGAGGCAGAGACAAAGCCACCCACAGGTCGCCTTTCCCACTTGCAGTTCTTGTCTTGAGCAAGGACAGATCCAGGAGTGTGCCCAACAGGGATATCTGACTCCCACCCAAGTCAGCAGAGCCTATGAGATCATGCCAACTACAGAAACTCAGGGAGCCTTCAACAGGAAGGACATGGCTTCTTCAGCTTTTGTGGCACCCAGATAGCTTGTAAAGCAACTTCGTGCACACATCTCAACATGAGCTCTTGATTGACAAGCCTGCATGCACTACCACAATACGTCCTTTACAGACGAAGGGAGTGTCGGGTGAGCTAGTGAAAGAGAAAGGTTGTCTGATCCATGTCCCACAGGACTTTGAGCCTTCCTGGCAAGGATGAGAGGCTGGTCCTGTCTAGCACTTACTCTCCTAAGCTTCTTGCTCAGTGGTTGGCAAGCACAGAAGAGAGGCCTACAGCTTGAGATGTGTCTGACCCAAATCAGTAGTTGGGACAGGCCCTAGCCTTACTGGTTATGTCTACACAGCTGGTTTTCTTGGGTCACTCAACAGAGATACACAGAAAGGTCAGAGCTAAGGTGTCATATCAGGCTTGGAGGCCAACTTTAAATGTTCCTGTATAGGGCATGTATGTTGATCAGTGGGTAGAGTATTTACCTATCATCCACCTAGCCCGGGGTTCACTCTCCAGAACCAAATAAATCATGCCTAGTGGTGCAGAGCTACAGTCTGGAGTCAGAAGATCAGAAATTCCTTATCATCCTTGGCTACACAGTTCAAGGCCAGCCTGTGCTACATGAGACTCTAAAAAAAAAGAAAAAGAAATCTCCTGCACAAAAAGTGAAAGACTAGCTGGGCAGTGGTGGTGCACACCTTTAATCCCAGCACTTGGGAGGCAGAGGCAGGTGGATTTCTGAGTTTGAGGCCAGCCTGGTCTACAGAGTGAGTTCCAGGACAGCCAGGGCTACACAGAGAAACCCTGTCTTGAAAAAACCAAAAAAAAAAAAAAAAAAAAAAAAAAAAGTGAAAGACTGGGCTGGAGAGATGGCTCGGTGGTTAAGAGCACTGACTGCTCTTCCAGAGGTCCTGAGTTCAATTCCCAATAACCACATGGTGGTTCACAACCGTTTGTAATGGGGATCCGATGCCCTCTTCTGGTATGTCTGAAGACAGTGACCGTGTACTCACATACATGAAATAATACATCTTTTTTAAAAATGTGAAAGACTGGTAAAAAAGAAAGACTCAGACTCATCTTCCAAAAAGCATATTCCTCATGTGCTAGCTCTCAGTTGAAGACTACCTTTGTTGAGGGATTAGGTGGGAAGAGGGTCCCTATACCAGCAGATCCAAAAGCCTCCTGCCCACAAGGCTCTACTGCTTCCCTGGCCCAGGGGTCACAATGTCCCTGGCTCCATGGGTGTGTACAAGAAGTGTATGGGTCCCAAATGCTATGGGGGCTTTCTCCAGTGATGTTAACTCCCTCTAACACAATTGAATTGTCACCTGTCAAAGGGTCTGAGTGGGACTGGTGTTTAACTCTCTACAGTGGGGGCTGAAATTGTATTTTCCATCTCTAGCCTCAGCGTCAAGGGCTGGGGATTTTCTGAGGCCATTTCCATTCAGGCCGAGGCTTTGCTGTGAGCCCAGAGCTGCAGCATTAGGGAATTTTCTTGCGCCAGATTGAGTGGTTGAAGTTGCCTTTTCTTTTTTTTAGATATTTTATTCTGTTTGGATGTTTTGCCTGGATGTATGTCTGTGCACCATGAGTGTGCAGTGCCTGTGGACCTCAGAAGAGGGTGTCAGATCCTCAGGATCTAGAGTTATAGATGGTTGTGAGCCATTATATGGATGCTGAGAGCTGAACGTGGATCTCTGGAAGAGCATCCAGTGCTCTTGACCACTGAGTCGTCTCTCCAGTTCCTAGAAGTTCCTTTTAAGGGTTATGCTCTTAATTAAGTCTGCCACTCCACAACAAGCATCTTGGGTCAGGGAGAGCCTTACAATTTCTACAACCTCTCAGCAACACCCACCAATAGATGGTTCTAGAGCCTGACCCTCAGAGCCGGTCCAGCAGAAGGCAGCCTGGATTTGGGTACCACAGATCCAGAGGCCTTTATCTTCCCATCCTTCCTATTTGCCTAGAGCCATCCAGAATGGTGGGAGGCAAATGGTCCCTCTCCTGGGAGTGCAGAAATCAGGTAAGATCAACTGCCTCCCAGGAGCCCACCTGAAAAGGTGCAGGTCAAAGTGCAAGCTCCAGGTGTCTCCAAACAGCAGATTAAGGTGTCCATGTGGGAGTCACTCCTTTTACCACATGCATCTCGGGGTCAAACTCAGGTAGCCAGGCTTGGCAGCAGGTGCCTTTACCACTTCATCTATCTAGCGGGGGCTTAAGACAGGATCTCACATAGCTAGGGTGGCCTCAAGCCTATGATGCAGGCGAGGCTGACCTTGGACTCATCATCCTTTCTGCCCCCATCTCTTGAGTGCTAGAATTACAGATGTGTGCCATCACATCTGGCTTCACTCTTCAAACTGTTACATTAGATCCCTGATTAATCAAGAAAATGTGTTCACATTCAATCAGTTATCAAAAACCCTGAACCCTGAGGGTGGGGAAGTCTTAGAGCCACTCCCTATGCTGCAGGCACTAGTTTTCTGACAGGTATCCCTAGGACAAATCACCAGGAGAGTAAGAACAGGAGTCGGCCACCACTATGGAAGCCGGAAGTTGCCTCTGGCCACTTCTTCCTGCCAAAAGACAGGACAGCATGCTCTAATCTGAGCTGCGGTCCTTCTCTAAGTATCCACTTCCCACACCAAGCCTGTTGAGGTTTTTAAAAACTGATGCCATAGAGACCAAGTATTGTTCCCTCTGTAGTGTTCTGATTGGTCAAACTCTACTAGCACCTCTGGTCCATGGAGATGTGAAGGCGGAGGGCTCTTGAATCTACTTATATCAGAGTTATTGCAGATGTGAACTAGCAATGTCTGGGCCCTGCTCACAGAGATGGCTAGGTATTCACACCATGGGAAAGGAATGAAGGCCACACCATCAGCCAGCCCAGGGAACACACTGCACTGGGGTTCCTGGCAGGAAGGCTCCTCATGGGGGACAGCATATGTAGGGGTATGAGGGTAGGTGGTGTCCCCGCTAAAATTCACCTATCACCAATTGCATCAGAGGCTTCTCTGTAGCTGGAGCTGAGTCTGTTCCAAATGCTTCTGCTTTGCCTTAATGCAGAGCAAATGTCCTGTGGCTTTTTAGAGAGGTAGCAGTATACAGGGAGAGTGGGAGCTTCTAGAGGCAAATCTCTTCTGCTCAAGGGAGCAGTGTTCCTTCAAACAATGGCTACTTCTTCTGAAGTCCCTACCCTGTCCATCTGGTCACCAGACAGATGCTAAACCGTTCTCCTCCTGCTGGATCCTGGTGGGTAGCAGTGGATAGGACTCTTGGGGGCTAGAGGCAGCCCCACAATTAATGCACCCCTGACCAGGCAGTTCACCAAATTTTAGCTTTCCTAGAACCAGGCTTGGAGAATTCAGGGGAATTCAGGAGAATTCAGAACTCCTGGTGCTAAGTAGGGCTTTCTCTGAGTCCTCAGAATGTCATTGAACACCCAGATCTGACAACATGGCGAACTCCCTACAGGGCTGGTGGGCCTGCGCTGAGGGTCTCTGGTTAGCATTTCTCACTCGGAAGCAGCTTTGTCATTTTCAAGTTGTAGTTTCACCTCAGATTGGAACACAAGTTCAATGTGACCTGAGATAAAGACATATGGTGACAGGAAGGCAGGCTCAGGGTTGGCCGGCTGCCTGGCACATTGCTATTTGCCCTTGGGCAAGTCACTTCACCTCTCTGATCCAGCTCTCCTGCCAACAAAATGAGAGGCTGAAAGTAATTCCTGCTTGTGCGCTTATGTGCTTCTTATGTATTCTTAGTATTATTAGATACAAGAAAGCAAAAAAAAAAAAAAAAAAAAAAATTCTGGGCTCATGAGAAGTAAGGAGTGGGTGCCCTTCCCCCTCCAGAGGAGCCCAGCATCCCTGAGCAGTTGTGATGGCTATGTTAGACTTCTAGCTACACCACTGGGGAGCACCCTGCCCCACTCAGTCATTGATAACAGGAAGCTTACCCAGCAGTCAGAGGAGCAATGCTTCTTCCTGCACTGAAGCTACGATCCAGCCACCTTCATACCCAGCCATGCAGACACCAGGCTTGTAGCCTCTGCCCCTGAGGACTCTACAGGGACTTCACCCCGGGAACTCCTGAAGCAGAAAGGCCAGCAATGCCAGTGTGGCTGGGCAAAAGAGCCCCATAAAAACAAAGGAACACAGGGACAATCACAGGTCCTTTCTATGAGACCTGGTGGGATGTGAGGACTTAGGGAAGCTAAGAGCTGTGAGTGACACTTATGTCCTAGAGACTAAGTTATTCCTAGAGTCTTCTTGGCTTTTGACAGGAGTTAGACCTGGGCTAGCCAGATGCCCGGCATTCTGCAGAGGTCTGGGCACAAGCATTCTGGGCTCAGAGCTGGAAAAATGGCTGTGGTGAGATGCTGGCCAACCCTGCCTGTACACTCCTTTCCTTTATTTATAAACTATTATTAGAGAGAGAGAGAGAGAGAGAGAGAGAGAGAGAGAGAGAGAGAGAGAGAGAGAAGGGCACAGAAAAGTGAAAAGTCCTGTCTGCCTCTTTCAATTGGCACAGCTATCACATCCCATTTTGCAGTGAATGGAAGGAGGTTCTACTATCTTCTCAACCTCTAGTCAAGGGAAGGGAGGATGGAGATACTTCACAAGGACCTGGGAAGAGTCTGGTTCTTTCTGCTTGTACTGCCTGGTGAAGGGACTTTGACCCTGAGGTTGGTTTCTGCATTTAAATCTCAATCTGCACATACCAACTATAGAATCTTGGCAAAGTTATTTAGTGACCTGAACTGGTTGTTCTTCAGTGGGGCCAGAAGAGCAGAAAATGAAGAGATAGGAAAGCTGGGATCAGGTGATCTAGCATGTATCCTTCTCCGTACACCAGAGTCCCAACAACAGCATCTGGCCTGCCGAAGCTCATTGTATACTTGCTAGAAACAGGCACAAACAGGATGCCTTGGCCCCTCATCTGGTAAAAACAATAAAAAGAAGAGTACACTGATCCTCAAAGAAAACAAGAAGAGGGCTGGGGAGATGG
This sequence comes from Uromys caudimaculatus, assembly GCA_028551405.1. Classification (NCBI taxonomy): domain Eukaryota; kingdom Metazoa; phylum Chordata; class Mammalia; order Rodentia; family Muridae; genus Uromys; species Uromys caudimaculatus. Next base: position 84,645,765 of record CM052705.1, on the reverse strand, counting down.
CTCAGGGGTAGGGTGCTTGTTGTACAGACCCCACAACCTAAGTTCTAAGGTCACACAACAGTGGCAAGATCAGTTCCACCAAGTTGTCCTCTGACCCCAAGCATGCATCCCTGTCTTAGTCAGGGTTTCCATTCCTGCACAAACATCATGACCAAGAAGCAAGTTGGGGAGGAAAGGGTTTATTGAGCTTACACTTCCACGCTGCTGCTTATCACCAAGGGAAGTCAGGACTGGAACTCAAGCAGGTCAGGAAGCAGGAGCTGATGCAGAGGCCATGGAGGGATGTTTCTTACTGGCTTGCTTCTCCTGGTTTGCTCAAGACTCTTATAGAACCCAAGACTACCAGCCCACAGATGGTACCACTCACAAGGGGCCCTCCCCACCTTGATCACTAATTGAGAAAATGCCTTACAGCTGGATCTCATGGAGGCATTTCCTCAACTGAAGCTCCTTTCTCTGTGATAACTCCAGCTTGTGTCAAGTTGACACACAAAACTAGCCAGTACAATTGACCCCTTGTCAACTTGACACACAAACACATCACCATTAAGTCTCGACCTTTACTTTCTTATTCATCCCCAAGATCTAAATAACTTTAAAAGTCCCACAGCCTTGCATATTAAAAGTTCAATCTCTTTAAAATATCTAAAATCTTTTAAAAATTCAAAGTCTTTTAACTGTGGGATCCACTAAAATACCTTCTTTCTTCAAGAGGGAAAAATATCAGGCCACAGTCACAACAAAAGCAAAATCAAACTCCAACTGTCCAATGTCTGGGATCCACTCACAATCTTCTGGATTCCTCCAAGGGCTTGAGTCACTTCTCCATCTCTGCCCTTTGTAGCACACATCTTGTCTTCTAGGCTCCAGATGCCTGTACTCCACTGCTGCTGCTGTTCTTGGTGGTCATCTCATGGTACTGGCATATCCAAAACACTGCTGTCTTCCGCTGTAACTAGGCTTCACCAATAGCCTCTCATAGGCTCTCTTCATGGTGCCAAGCCTCAACTCCTTTGCATGACCCCTTCAGTACTGGGCCATTAATTGCAACTGAGGCTGCACCTTCACCAATGGCCTTCTGTGGCTTCTCAGAGTGCTAAGCCTCAGCTGTTCTTCATGACCCTTTCATACCTTCAAAACCAGTACCGCCTGGGTGACTCTTACATATTACCAAGTCCAGCCACAGCACAAGATACAACCTTGGCTATCTCTGGAACACAGCTGCTGTGCTCCCAGAAAACACTTCCCAGAAGATTACACCTCAATGATGCTGGTCTCTTCTTAATCACCACTAATTTCTTAGCTCCAACTAACCAGCATCAATAGTCCCAGTAATGCAAAGTTTTCGCTTTAGTAGTTCTGGTATCTTGTTAATCACAGCTGATTCTTCAGCCTCAGCTAACCAAAAACTGTTGTGGATAGCCCTGGGACTGTATTCTGCTAATTCTGCCCTCCTGGGAGAGGTTTCAGACAAGGAGTGAGTTACACCTGTGACTTCTTGTGAACGAATCCCCTAATGAATAAAGGAGCCAATCGCTGGGTGCATAGGGGGTCTTCCAGGTCAGAGAGAGGAAGAGAGGAAGCAGGAGAGAGAGAGAGAGAGAGGGCCTTTTGGAACGAGGACAGTAGATAGGTAAGATGTAGCTACTAGAGTCTCCTCGTATGGTGGATCCGCAATGATTTGCCACCAGAGGAATCAGATTTTGATAAGGCTTACAAGATTAGGTTTTAGTTTATATGCCCAGAGATTGAATTACTATTGTTTCTGAACTGTTTGTCTTGCATTTTCCTTCACACGGCAGCTCATCTGGGTTCCAGAGAGAAAGGTACAGTGGCAAAGTGTGGGTTTGCCTGATGTGCACCACAGAGGCCATGGGTGTATTGAAGCATGGGGCAGGCATGGTAGCGACCTGCCAGTGGGAACCTAGTGAGCTGGGTGGAGAGATCAGAGTCAGAGTCAGAGCTCTACGAGATAAAGGCAGGCCGGCCATTGCTCACTAGTGCACGGCTGGCCAGCCGGCCCACCAGGGATGAGAGAACCAGGGCATAGCATGGGAACATGCCATATTCTTTCTTTTTTAATATTTCCCGCAACACAAAACCACAGAATCTTCACAATCAAAATAGCAAGAGCCCTGAAAGAGTCTTTAATCTTCCCTCTGAAATTTCTCAAGACGAGCCTTCATTTTCTGCACTGTTCTCAACATTATCTTCCAAGCTCATACACAACATCCCACAGAGGTCTTAACACCGAATGGCCCAAGGTTCCAAAGTCCTTCCACAGTCCTTCCCAAAACAGGTCAGATTGTCACAGGAATACCCCACCATCTTGGTACCAATTTGTCTTAGTCAAGGTTTCTATTCCTGCACAAACATAATGACCAGGAAGCAAATTGGGGAGGAAAGAGTTTATTTGGCTTACCCTTGCACACTGCTGCTCATCACTAAAGGAAGTCAGGACTGGAACTCAAGCAGGGCAGGAAGCAGAAGCTGATGCAGAGGCCATGGAGGGATGTTTCTTACTGGCTTGCTTCCCCTGGCTTGCTCAGCTGGCTTTCTTATAGAACCCAAGACTACCAGCCCAGGGAAGGTACCACTCACAAGGGGCCCTCCGCCCTTGATCACTAATTGAGAAAATGCCTTACACCTGGATCTCATGGAGGCATTTTCTCAACTGAAAGTCCTTTCTCTATGATAACTCCAGCTTGTGTCAAGTTGACACACAAAACCAGACAGTACAATCCCACATACATGCCACACCAGTAACTATATATGAAATTGGTCTTAAGTATTTTAACTTATAATGTGTAACACTAGATCATCTTGTTCTATAGTTGAGATGTGCCTCCCTGCCCCCCACCCCGCCACCTCTTAACACCATGTGGGGAGAAGTTTTTATTTATTTTTTGAGACAGGGTCTCACAGAGCCCAGGCTGGCCTTGAACTCCCTAGAGCGCTGAGAGTGACCTTGAACTTCTGATCCTCATGCTTCTATGCCCCAAGCTAGAATTGATGGCAAGTACCACTGTGAGACAGCCTGGTTTAAAGCTCATCTCTACTACTGTGTTGAACTTCCATTGTTTCGTTTCTGCATGAAATCCCATCCCAGACAGAGGCCTGCTCCTTCTGTGTGGACCTTTCTGAGGTCTAAGGGATACAGAGAGTTTCTCTGCTGTTGTCAGGGACAGGATGTTTGGAGAGGCTGAGCAGCAACAAGGCTCTGGCCATGTTCCATCCTTGTAGCCCATAAGTCCTGCCAACCTTGCCAGTCTTACCGCCCCACAGCCTGAACACCTGCCAAGTTCATTCCTTCACCCTATTCCTTCATTTGTGCTGTGAATCATTTCCCTGCATCGATCCTGACTTCAACAGACAGAGTTCATTCTCCCCTGTGAGTTCCGACATCACAGGGCAGCCATCTTGACATGTAGGTGTCTCCACAGGCTTGAAGCAGGGGACTCAGCTGAGTCCAGACTCTGTTGGCAGATAACCAGCCATCTCTGACTCAGGCTCCTTATCTGAGAAATGGGGGACAAGCAGCTCACGGGCCTGCTGTGAGGTTGAAAGCGATGTACCAGGTGCACACTGGCCAGTCAAAAGTGTTCTGTCCCTGTCCTTCCTCTGCTGTTCTCAAAGCAGAGGCTCCCAGTGGCCTCCTAGCATCCCAACACCAGCATACAAGCCAAGAGAAAGAAACACTAACAACTGATTGTCTGAAGCCCCTGAGTCTGGGAGAGATTTGTAAGGTGACATTAGAAAATGAACACACATGTTAACAAATAACAACTTATGATAGCTTGTACGGAGTGATCTTATAGAGTCTACTAGTTATAATTCTGGACTCTCTACATAAATTAACCCACTTAATCACACAGCTGCACACTGAAGCAAGGCCTGCTAGCGTCCCCACTCTGCAGGTGCGAAAACTGAGTCACAGAATGCTTAAACAACTGCCTAACCTGCACAGCCAGAGCCCATGCTAGCCCCTGCCTCCAGGGTCTGTGCTCAGAGCCACTCTTCTGGGCTGCATCTTCCTCAGAGCCCCAAGAAAGCCCAAATGTTCTTACATTTGCAGTACCTGCTTCCATGGAAGTAAGAGAGAAAGAAGAGGGCAAGATGAAAACAGAGCCCTGGGGCTGGAGAGATGGCTTGGCGGCTAAGAGCACCGACAGCGCTTCCAAAGGTCCTGAGTTCAAATCCCAGCAATGGGATCCAATGCCCTCTTCTGTGTCTGAAGACAGTGTGTGTGTGTGTGTGTGTGTGTGTGTGTGTATATATATATATATATATATGTATATATATATATATACATATATATATATATATATATATATATATTAAAATCTTTTAAAAAAAGAAAGAAAACAGAGCTCCCCTTTCTTTCCCCACCATGTCCTGATGGCCTGGGTTCAATTCCCAGAATGGTAGAAGAGGACTCTCAAAAGTTGCCCTTCGGCCACCACATGTGGCTATCACACACTCCCCCCTCACACACACAAAAAATAATAATCATAAATAAAATAGAAACATTGGCCAGTGTATTAAAGCATATTCAGTCTGTAAAGTGGACATGACTCACTCAGTAAAGGCCACCTCACATAACACGAGACTGGGTCATGCAAAGCCCATGTTCAGTGGCCCCTTTCCAAGTCCTTTTCAGACATAGCCAATCAACCCTTTCAGACATAGCCAATCAACCCCTTTCCCATTTGGCTTGGCTTTAGTTTCAGAGTCCTCAGCCCAGCTCCAGAGTCTGAGCCAGAGTTACAGCTGAAGCCTATCTGTCATTCCGGCTCTAACAGGACAAAGACAGAACACCAAAGGCAGCAGACCAGGGGAGTAAGAGGCTTCCGCTTCCACTACTCCCCCTCCTGCAAAACCCATTTTCATCACAGTGAGAACTTAGAAGGCACTGAAAGGAAAGGCCTGTTTTAATGATGGTGTGAGGGCTAGGGCCATGCTGAGAGGAGCCCTGTGCTCGCAGATGAGGACAGTGAATTAGGAAGCAAGAGCTCAGGATTCATCCTGTGGTGATCCTAAGCAGTGACCATGCCCTTCCCTCAATGCACCTCCTTCCTTAGACAACCTGCCACCCAAGAGTGTCATGAACCCCATGCAAGCCCCAGAACTTTCCAGTGGGAACAGGACAGAACATAAGCCACGTATACAATGTGAACTTCTCTAGTAGCCATTAAAAAAAGAAGGTTAAAAAACGAACAAGTAAAATTAATTTTAATAGCAGACAGGGGTCTGGGGATGCTGTTTATGATAGGCCATGTGCTTGGCATGCATAAGGCCTTGGGTTCAGTCCCAGGAATTTGGCACTGAAAAGCTAAATTCCTAAGATAGATATGTATGTGTGTATGTGTGTGTGTGTGTGTGTGTGTGTGTGTGTGTGTGTGTGTGTGTGTGTGTGTTGTATCTTACCCCAATAGCTCTAAACAGTATCATTTTGATACAGAAAAAAATTAGTGAGGTTATTTGAGTTTCTTTTTTTGATGCTATCTTTGAAATCCAATATATATTTTTATAGTATGTTTCAATTTAGATACAAAGATTTCATTAAAAATAGTCTGTCTTGAGAATTCATAAAAAATATAGTTAAAAATGTAGATTCCACATATAGATATGCTTTTAAATTTTTCCAAAAGTTTTCCAACAACCAAAATCAGTGTCTGCTTTAAGGTTTAAATCAATAAAAATTAAATAAAAGAAAAGATTTGGATCCTCAGTTGCAGTAGCTACATTTTAAGTGCCCAAGAGATGCAGGTGCCCGGTGGTGACCTTGAGGTCTGGATGAGTGTGAACATGTAGGTCTGCTGAAGGCAGCTCTGCCCACCTGCACAGAAGTGTTAGCCTTGCTCCTGGCCTTGTAAAGATTCTCAGGACCTTGGGGTTGGCCCCTCCTAGTATTCTTGTCCAGGTCTGTGACTTAGTCTAGGCCATTTCTTGACACTTGCCCCATGTTGGCTTCCATTTCTCTTGGGCTCTGTATGTACTCTGAGACTTCAAACGGGCCCACTCCCAACTTCACTCTGAACCCCAGCCCAGGTGTGGTTTCCTGACCAGGTATGGTTCAGGGACTCTACTTATTTCGAAGAGTTATTCAAGAGATGCTGTGTTCTCAGCTAAACGAAAAAGAGAAGACTGTCAATCTTGGGGTACATCTAGGAATGAGCCATCACCTCCTTCTAGTGTTCTGGGGGAAAGCCCTGGCAATGTTCACATTCTCATGAGGTGGTACCAGGATGCCCTTTGCATTCTCCATGGAAATCCCTTACAGCTCACTGCTTCACATTGCCCTCCAGGAGCAGAAGGGCTTGGCCCTGTTGCTTGGTTCCTTCTTTATCTGCTGTCTTGAGTTGGTGAATTATTTGGGCGCTGTGCTTGGTCCTAACCACTCACTCCTCCAAGCCACCAAAACCACAACAGACATCACTGATTGATGACATGGTCTTTCTCCATGAACCTCAGACTGAGCTCTACCCTTCAACCCCTGGGACACTGCCCCATAATCCAACCCCAGAAAGAAAGGAAGGGGAAAAAAGATGGCTCCGTACAAAGAAGCAGGTCCCAGATTTCATAGATGGAAACAAACCAACCAACAAAACCTATCAACACACGAACACCAGCTCCCCACCCGTCCCCAGAAGCTAACTTGGCACTGTTGGAGAGTAACAGGCTGCTCATGGCTGCAGTGGCCCCTGAAGGCCAGAGCTTCAGAACTCCTTGCAGCAGAAGGCCCCAGACATCATCAGCCCGCCCCAGCTGCATTAAAGAAGTAGGGAGCCAGAATGGGCTGACACTTCACTGGAAAGGGCGCCATTGACTGTCCCTGGTCTGCAATTGACCTGTATGAGGTGACCCACAAAGAAAGGCCGTAGACAGCCAGCAACACAGGAAGCCCATCACCCATCAAGGGGTGCTGAGGAAGCCATTTGAACTTCAAGGGACGCAGCAGCCCCTGCATCCCTACCACACTGAAACCAGCTGAGTGGGCTGCCCCTGAACAAGTGCCACCTCTCCATCTTGGGGCAGCCTCAGGCCTCAGAGTCTCCAGCAAAAGAAAGGGGAAAGAATCCCAAGGTCCTGCATTGCCAGAAAGTTGGATTCCAGAGTCTGGCTGTACCTGAGGAGAATACCACCAACCAAACAAGGAAACAAAGGAGGACTTGATCAGATACCCAGTGGCAGCACTCTCCCGCCCACACAAAGCACTCTCTAGAGACAGGCCTCCCTTCTCCCCCCACTCCAGGACTTCAACAAGGGCTCCATTCTCCTATGCCACTTACAGGCACTATCATCATCCTCCCTTCCCCCTCAGCAGGCCCACACCACACATATCAAACACACAAGACATAACACACAACACATGACACCCCCCCATAGGACATAGACCCAGATCACATCACATACAAACACACGTATAATGTGCTTGAAACATATGCCACCCACACGCCTACACACTGTACGCAAGTATTTCACTGATCCCACATTCTAAGGACAAAATGTTCCAAGCCGTAGAACATTAAGAAACAACACTTACAAATAGATTTGATCATCTTGCTGGAAAATGAAGTGAATGACACAGTTTCCTGACTTACCAAGCCTGCATGCTGAATATAATTTATCACTTCTCAGCAATTCAGTAATGTATCTGTGAGCCTGTCTTTACCAAGGCCCTCAGAGCCTAATGACCTGGTCTTTCTCCCTGGCTGCTTTCCTCTGGCCATGGGCTGTCCTGGCCACAGGCTGCCCTAGCCAGGGACACCAGGCATTACAACCTCCAGAGATGAGGCTTACACTTGGCTGTCTGGAACACTCTCTCCCTACATGTCTGCAGGGCTCAGTCTCTTTCCATTCAGGCCTCTGCTTAAATGCCAGCTTACCAGAGAGACCCTTCCTGGACCTGTTCACCCCCTCTTCTGCCCTCTTACACTGCTTTATTTTATTTTCATGTATTTGCTGCTATTTAATAAAATATGTTCCTATGTTTATTGTCTGCACTACCCCCAGGACCCAAGCTCCTCGAAAGCAGAGACTATGCCTGTTTTCTTAATGCTTGTAACAATCTTGGAGCATAGTAAGTGCTCAGTGAACAACTGTCAAGGCAGTAGTGAAGTAGTAAGAGAAGCATCAGGCATTCTGACCAGTGAGTGCATTGAACAGTGGCAGCTCCTATTTCTGGTTGGTCTTTTGCTGTTATCTGTCACTTTCCAGGATGTCTGCAGCTCCAGGGGATTCCAGTCTTGTTCTTCCTCTGATCTGCTGTATTTGTAACCAAGGAAAAGGTAAAGGTTGCCAAGAGATGACCAACCAGCTGACTTACTTAACTGATTTTTCTAAACAATGTTTCTTCCGCAGGCTGTGGCCTCAGGGCAATCGAAAGCCTGCCTTCTGCCGTCAGTGGTCTGAGTACAGAGGACTTTGTAACTTCCTTCTGGTTGTGAACTGTTACAAGATCTAAGGCTACCCAGAGACACTTCTCCAAGCACATCCCAGGCACACTCAGACACCTTCAACAGGAGGGGCTGTGTAGCCCTGGCAGTCAGTGGGAAGTGTACTCCTGTGGAGATGTCAATGCTGCCAGCACTTGAGGAGCTGGCTTTCCATATGCCTTGGGCTCTGGTCTTATTCTCCTTCAGGAAAGCACTGTGAGGCCTTGAGCCCTGGCCTAGGGCTCCCTTGTTTTTGCAGTCTAAGCTGGGAGGAATGGCCTAGATCCTGGCCTAGAGAGTAGAAGTGACCCACCTAAGGCTGCAAGCCCCTTGGCTGCAGGGCTGACCCTTGCAGTGGTCCCTGGACATTCATTCATTCATATCCTCTCTACACCCCCAACCCATGCACCATCTTCTCAAAAGCCAGGCTCAGTTTCTGTCCTGGACCAGTCGCCCTGCAGGGCTCTCAAGGAGCCAGGGATAGCCCGGGATGGCAGGTCCCACAACTCTGAGCACACTAAGAGTTGTCACCCCTCTCTAAGCTCTCTGTGACATTTGTTTTTGACTTTTGGGGAGCCACACTGCACTCTATGAAACAGCAAGAGGCAGCTTTTCCTGGAGCTGACGTTCTTTCATGCCAGCCGCATGTTGCCCAAAAGAGCCTTATGTGTAGCATTTTAAAACACACACACACACACACACACACACACACACACACACACACACACCAAGGTTCTTCTGTTTGTCCACTTACCCAAAGTACCCCTAATCTCCTGACCATCCCTGGTTCAAGACGCTCAGCAAAATCCTTTGGGTGGCCCTGCATATCTGGCCAGACTACCCATGGGTGTGGCTGAAACCTGGAAAGTAAGAACACAGGCAGGCCTGGGCTGCATCCTCTTCCATAAGCCAGCAGTTCAAAGGGTGTTGCCAGCCCACATTGCCCTGGAAAGTAAAGGCCAAGACCCTGGGAAAAAGAATAGACAATTTGCCAGTGGTACCCTGGTGGATCAGGAAACATAAGTGGGATGCTTGAAACTCTGCCAGGCAAAAACACCAAAGGAGGCACTAGCTTCTGGGGGCAGAACATTTGCTGAAGCCCCGCCCCTGGCTATTCAGCAACTCTCAGGACCAGCAGACCTCCCCCTCCCTCCCTGCCGGGCAGCTCTGAAGGAACAGAGGGGAGGAGCACCGAGCAGCTGGGGGTTCCTTTAGTCATCCTCCTCCTCCTCCCAGTCTTGCTTGCTGGGCCAGCCCTGCCTCTCAGGGAGCCAGGTCTCCTGCTGTGCAATAATTGGACCCTATTTCATGACAGCGAGTCTTTTTTTTCTCCCCTACCTGCTGCTATTGGAAGCATTTATCTGCTGACTTGAGCCTGTGGAGAGACACCCCTGCGAGCCTTGAACTATTTCAGTGCAGGCTGGTTCTGCCAGAAAACCTTTCCTGCTTCTGTAAAGAAGTCTCTCTCCCTGCAACTGCACCCATTGGCTCGGTCTAGTCCCTGGACCCCGGTCTCCAAAGGGAGTTGGTTCTAGAACCACCTCTGGGTGGCAAGGAGACAAACAACTCAGAAGCAGAACTGGGCCTCAAAGTGGCCACTGGACATCCATTTGCATCCTGCATGTGAGCAAGTGCACATGCACACACACACACACACACACACACACACCATCACACCATCACACCATCACACCATCCTCCACACCCATGTTTTCAATAGCTAGCCTCTATTTCCATCCGGGGTCGGTCTTCTCACCAGCCTATCAAAGAGCTTGAATTCAGTGATGCTCAAATATATATAAAGGAGGAAACTACACTGTGTATGCAATCCCAGCCCTCAGGGAGGCTGAATCAGGAGGATTTCTGTGAGTTCCAGGCCAGCCTAGGCTACAAAAGAGGAACCTGTCTCAAAAATAAAACAAAATGGTGTCATGCATGGCCTTCTGAATAATTTTTATTATGTCTAGTTTTGTTTTCATATTTTATTTTTGATTATATGCATCTGTGTGTCTCTGAGCTTGGATTTGTGCAATTTGGGTACAGTGCCCATGGAGGCCAGAAGAGGTCACTGGATCTAGAGCTGGAGTCACAAACCGTTGTGAGATGACCAATACAGGTGCTAGAAATCAAGCTTGGTTCTTCTGGAAGAGCAGTACATGCTCCTAACCATTGAGCCATCCTCCCAGTTCCATGTCTGAATTCTTACACAGTGACTACAATGTAAATGTGAGTAGTCCTTCTAGAGTATCATTTACAAATTATCGGGGTGGAAGTAAGTTGGTAAGCCTGCACATGCCCAGTATTTTGACTTGTGATAGTGAATGCACAAGTGTGGAACCTGAAGAGAAGGGAGGCAGGGAAGCCAATCAGGATCTTGCTAGGGAAAAAACAGCTCAGCAGCTCTAGAGTCTTAGACACCCCACATTGAACACACTCCCTGTCAGATTATGGATACGCTTCAGTTTACTCCTGCGTTAACTTGCACATAATGTTGATACCTAGCTCACAAGGCTGTTTGAGGGAGGGAACCATGATCTAAAGCTTGGGAAATACTTGTCCAGTGTCAAAAGTATCAAATGAATGTGACCACCATCAATGTAACACAGAACAGGCAGCTACTGCAGAGGCTAAACTAAGTGGCCTGAAACTGTGGCAGAGCACAGTATGAGACTGTCCAGAGCAAGCCCGAGTGTCTAAGTGAATCAAATTTAGTGCCCCAGAGGTCATTAATTGACCCCACCTGAAAGCTTGTCACCCCTGTTCATTTCTGGAAGGCTTGAGTTTGTCTATTCTCCCACGACTTTGCTTTGCTGCTTATGGGGAGGTGTTCTGGTTTCCCCGAAGAAGCAGGCCAGGCACAAATCTCCAATCTTCTAACTATAATGAACTCCTCAGTTAGAGCCTCCTCTCTGACTTCAAGGTGGTTTCTTCCATTACAGCATGACAGTCCCCTGGGCAGCTTAGCCAGTCTTGCCCCGTGCCCCCTCCATGTCCACCTTAAATGGTATTTTTTTCCCTCTGCTTGCTAAACTGAGAACAACCACCACAGAAGGAAGCCAAGTCCCTCAGGTCTCCCAGCATGAAGCACAGTATTACTGGCTGGTGGGGGGCTGCTGTTACAGGACATAAAATAAGGGGTTGCTGAGGAAATGAGCAACACCCTAAGATGCATTCTGTGCCCCTGGGCCTTCCTGTGAAAACTCCCTTCAGCTTGGGTGCCTCTGAGCCCAGGAATAGACCCCCCATGAATACTTTACATCTGAACATGTTGGGAAAGGGAATTGTGGGAATTCATATTTTTCTCTCCCTAACCTCTTTCTCACATGCGGCACCTCAACAAATTAAATACAAATCATTTTCTATCATTTAGGCAAATCATATTCCCGCAGCTCCAAAATGCACACATTATAAATAAAATACAAATCCATTCAACTGTGATTGAACCTTAGTTCTCAGTGTCCCCTTCTATAGTGAAGTTCCCTGAAAGACCTGACAGGTCATGTAGTCTATAGCTCTGTAGGTCAGGTATGTCTATACTGTGTCCTCACAGCACACGAAAGAACTTCCAAGCTATTTTCTCCCTTCTAGAAATCGACCATCTGTTTATCAAGGCACGAACAAACCTGGTCAATTATTTAACCCAAACAGAACAAAGACTAACGAAGGTCCACAGGTGGTAGGTATCTCGTCCATGGCTATTTAGCTCTGTCTTGATTTCAGGATCCAAAACGCCAGTTGAGGCCAGGTGTGGAGATGCTTATCTGCAAACCTAATACTCAGGGGGCTGAGGCAGGGAGAGTTTGAGTTTAAGGCCAGCCTAGGCTATTCTATCTCAAAGAACAACAAAGGAACAAAAAGAAAGGGAGAAAGGAGGGGGGAGAGAGAGAAGGAGGAAGGGAGGTAGGGAGGGAGGGGGAGGGAGAGGGGGAGGGGGAGGGGGAGGGGGAGGGAGAGAGGGAAGGAGAGGGGAGGGAGAGAGGGAGGGAGAGAGGGAGGGAGAGAGGGAGGGAGACAGGAGGGTGGGAGAGAGGGAGCAGTTCCAGTTCAGAAAATTCATGCCTAAACCTTTCATGTGTTTACACAGAAAAGGGTTATCTTAATTGAGTATGTCCCTACTGAAAACACCCAAAATAGTTTTGTTTTGTTTTCAAATAATGTAAAGTGAAATTCCATGTAAGACTCTGGCCTCTTACTCATGCCTGTTAAGAGAATTAGCATATAGAAAATCTGAAACCAGAACCAGCCAACCACATATTCCAGCCCTGGTTACTGGGCACCCTCTGCTAGTGCAGATCAGTGTAGATTCAAAGGCATATTTCCAAATACTCTGCCTTGCCCAACACAGCGCAGCAAGGCAAAGTGTCAACCTCGCCATGTGTGTTGAAGCTGCCAGAGGGATGGAGTCAGCTTCTCCCCTGAATCCAGATTCCACGACCAAATCTTCCCATCAGAATCTGTGACACACAGGCTGAGAGTAGGGCCTCTCTGAGAAATTTGGCCATAGGGTTACCATGCCAACATCCCACAATGCCAAACAAGCTCCCCAAGGTCCAGAAGCAACTTGGCTGGCTTTGAACAGGCCAGACAACAGGGTGAGGGCAGAGCTGCCTCCAGAACCAGACGCTCACAGGGATCCTCCCTTTCTGGTTTCAGCTCTCTGGTTCCCTGGGGGAGTAACGATGATATCTGTCTGCATTTGCTCAGCCTCTGACAACAGGGCTGGCCACCTCATTCTCTAAGAATCTGAAGTTATGGCCCAACTCAACAGTGATGTTTGGAAATGATCCACAGTGAGGAGCTATCAAAACTTTTAGAGAGAGGTCAACAGCAGCACCTGTCCCCTTTAACTTTGAACAAAGCATCCACCTCCTGGTGATGCAGAAGCATGTATCTCCTTACCTTTCTACTGAGGTCAGGTTAGAGCTTCGGGTAAGTAATAAGGGGTTCTGAAGCTGGAGCTGTTCACAGTTCCTAGTGAGCAAAATCCCTTTGCACTCCCTTTATCAAAGAGGCACTTATTAAGTCTTGCCGTGTGTATCAATGTGGGAATGCAGAAAGCATCCAGCATGGTCCCTGCATGCACAGTTATGCAGCTGAGAGCAACATGGAAGTGAATTACTCAAGACAGGAACACAATGCAAAGCAACATCAAGTCCAGCCTGCAGTCAGGCCAGCAGCAGAGCCATCCCAGGCTAAAGCCTAAGAATAGAGAGTGATCTAGCTGTGTACCCAAGTGGTAAGGGAAGGTCCTGCCACTCAGCTCCTGGAGACTTCCATCCTTGCCTTTCTTCCTGGCTCCTAGGTTATCTCCCTAATTCCCCTGCACACTCTATACTGAGCTTCTAGTCTCAGCAGCTTACCAGTAACAAGTCAGCATCTGCAGGAATGGGGGGCAGGAAGTGTTCACTAGGGCCACACCCCCCATAACTTCTAAATCTCATCCCTCAAAACATGTGCTGTATCCCATCAGTCCCCATTATACACCTCCCCTCCCCATTCTGAGAGTCTCATCTGAGAGGCACAGAAGATAGGTATCCCAACCAAAGTCAGAGTTCAGGTTTCTGGATCAGAAGCTACTAAAGCCTGTCTGTGGTCTCTGCTCTCTTCACCCACCTGCCACCCCCTAGCATTCTCCTCTTCTAGATGAAGGCCACCTCCTAACAAGTCATCAGAGAGAGGGATGGGGAGCCCATCAGCTGGCCTCACCTCTATCATGCTGGCTTTAGGCTGTGGTCCCTGACACAGGGCTGGACTGATCCAGGACTAATAGGGCAGCTGGAGCTCACAGCTTGGGAACTCACTGGAGTCTAGAACCAGTGTTGTTCTTCCTCTGACCTGTCAGTCCACATAGATCTCAGCGCCCTAGAGTGTACAGGTTTTGTTGTTGTTGTTGTTTTTCTCCATTCTGTTCAGACATTGACAAGTCCTTTGAAAGCCATGTCTAGGTACAAGACAATGGCCCTCCTAAGCATGTTTGCAGCAATGCACCACAACTTGGAATCTAGGTTAAAACACAAACCTTAGGACCTAAGGTCTCCTCTCACCAGGCTCAGAAACTGATACCATCGGTGAATTTTTACTTCTTTACAAACAGGTGATGTGAGGGAATCTGGGCAGGATGGAGCTATAGAACCATCCTCATATTCTTGGATTTTACTACAAATACCCTGTATTCTACTGGATACAGGTGTTAGCACTCCTGATCTTGCACCTACCAGAGGAGTTCCTGTCCTCCCCTCTTCCCTCGGGTTCAGATCTTTCTGGGCCAGAATCACACCCTCCCCTACTCTCCACACACACACACACACACACACACACACACACACACACACACACACACACACACACGCCTCCCTGGTTCTTTGCTCTTCTTTCAGGTTCTGGTGGACGTCCCAATCTGTGTCTGACCAGCTGTGTGTCCCAAGAGGTTACCTGCCCCCATTGGAAGAATGCTCCCATCCTAGCGTTCGTTCAAAGGTCCCTCAGTCTCCTTCCTCAACAGGTGCTGGGCCTGGCCACACGAAGCCATCACCAGTTGCCCAGGCGAAAGTGTAGACAGGACGCCCCCTATAGGCTCAGCTTGCCCCCACCATGGTCTACTGTACAGTTTAGTCCGCTCTCCAACCCCTCGCCCCAGCTCTGCTGGAGCGCTAACACCGCTTTTGTTTCTCCGACTCGCTCAGATGTCAGGAGGGTGATCTCATGAGAGGGAATTGCCCAGCCCAGACGCAGACACAGTCCCCTTCAACTGCAGACCCTAGTGTTGGAGATGAAGAGCACTTACGAGGCAAGCCTTCTCCCAGCCCCTGGGGAGTCCGAAAACACCTCTGGGGAAGGGAGGTGTCAAAGCCAAAGAAACTGGTCCAAGTTGATCTGGGCTGTGGAGGCGCTAAGCCAAGGGCAGCGCTCCGCGACCATTCCCTACCCACGCCGCCGCCCGGCGTCCTTTACCCTAGAGGCTGGAGACCCGGTGCGCACCGCCACCTACGCGCTCTCTCAGAGCTCTGCTCCCACCACCCGCTAGCTGCACTCCAGGGTCAGCCGCCTTCTGGGGGATGGCGAGACGCCCGCAGCCCCCTAGTCCCCAGGCCCGGTGGCGCGGGGCCGCGAGAGCCGCCACGTTCCCAGTCGCGCGCGCACGCCGGGCCCACCAAACTTGCAGCACTTTCTCCCTGCCCCCACAAGCTGTCACCCTCCCTGCATTCAAGCACCCTGGCCCCTCCGGGCCGGCACAGGTTGCCATAACAACGAGCAGGAATTCTCCAACATATACAAAGCCTGAACGGGGCTCGGGGCACGCAGCCCCCGGGCGGGCCCCGCGAACCTCGGCTAACAGCGGGGGGCAGGACGCGCGCCGAGGTTCCCTGGCCCGCCGCTCACCCGGTGCGCAGAGCGTACTCACAATGAGCGGAATGGTGCGGTCCTCACGGAGCTGCTCCGGTCTCCCGCCGGCCCTCTGTGCGCCGCGGCCGCTGGAGGATGTTGCATGGGCTCGGTTGTCCTGCCATAAGTAGTAGAAAGTGCCCAGGATCCAGGCTACGGTCAGGATGGCGATGGCATTGGCGCGGATCTTCCTCATGGTGGGCGGACGGGCACCCCGCGTGGGGCCCGGGGCCGGCGTGCTCTCAAAGCCGGGGCAGAGGAGCTTGCTGCCCTAGCCGTTTGTTATCGCTTGCGCGGGGTTGCTCAGTCCTGCAGAGCAGAAAAAGGAGAGAGGTGGTGGTGGTGGTTGGGGAGGGGGGGGAGTGATAGGAAGAGACAGGAGCGCAGAGCGATCCTCACGGTCCTAATGCCCTTCAGCCCCGGGCGCGCGCGGCCCCGGGCGCTCATTCATTCGCGCGCCTAGCTGGCTCGGTGCTCCAGACGCCGCCGGCAGCCCCGGCCGCTGCGCACCGGCTAAAGAGCACGCCCGCTAGGAAGTAGCCCGGGCCTTCCTCCCGCATCCCCAGTCTCGGCGAGACCGACGCCGGGCGGAATGGCGACGGGCCAGAGCTGAGGTCTCGGCTCTCAACGCTCGGCTACCTCTCGCCCGTCCGCTGCCCCCGCGCGGCCCTGGTCTATCTCTCCACCCACACCTACCCCGCTGCCGAGCGGCCCTGAGTCACCAGCGAAGATGCGCGACCCCTGGCCTTGGCTGGAGTCGCGTAGCTGCAGTTCCGGGCGGCGCTGTGAACTGAGCTCTGGCGCGGGGTTCAAGGTGTGTTCAGAGAGTCCTTGGGAGGGGGCAAGGCTGGCGAAGAGGCAGAGTCTTGACTTTGCACCGGAATCCTCCTTGGGGACCTAGGATTCCCATTCGCCCCGGTGGCCCGAGGGAGTGGGGAGTTGGAAGCTGGTGCACTTGACACTCTGGAGAGCGAGGTGAAGCTGCGCTGCCATACAACCAATGCAAGCCAGGGATACAATTCATTACCTGGACACCTTTCATTACCCCGGGGCTCCTAGCTTTCTCGTAGCTCCCATACACCCCCGGCTTCGCGGCTCCCTTGAACTGTCCTGAGGCGTCACCACCGTTCCATCAGAATGAAGGGAGGCCACAGAGACCAGGCCAAAGGGTTCGATTAGTGGGCAGAACCATGTGTAAAAGCCACTTTTCCGACAAAGTGCAAAAGAAGGTGGTGAGAGACAAGATAGACATCATTGAGATTCTGATTCTGCAGAGGCCCTGGAATCCCTATGAGGTGAGAAGCAGGTGTGAATAATTCAGGCTCCAGGCAGAAGACAGGGCGGGCTAGGGCCTGTCAGGCAAAGGAAGACACTCTGAGCTGTGAGATACCAAAGTAGGTGCTGCGGAGGAAGAATAATTAATTGCAAACCGGTGTTCAGTAATGAACTATAGAAATGATTCCTAGAAGTATAGTCTTGCAAAATGGTCTTTAGGAAGGCTTCCCAGAGAAAGTGGATAAATCTGGAGGGAAATCCTAAGAAGGCAGAGAAGAGTGAAGAAAGGGCAGGGACAGCCAAGGTCCTGAGGTCATAAGAGTGTGCTGGATACTGCCAAAGACCTGGTGTGAGTTGAGGCTGGCCAGGCTGGGGAAGTCTGTATTCTGGAGGATCTTGAATACCAGGAGCAGAGTGGACAGGGTGGTGCTTTTTTTGGATGATTTCAGGTAGGTTGGCTCTTCAGAAAATCCAAGACAGGTCGGGCTTTCGAATAAAGCTATCTGGGGAATGAGGCAAATAATGAGATCATAGCAGCATGCTCTGCTCCCACATCAGCATCACCCAGAGACACACAAGTGACATGAGATGGTGTTTCTCTGTATTTCCAGAACTCTAATACAAGCTTGATATATTTCTACTGAAGTGAAGAAAATCCAGTGTTTTGTTTAGGAAAACAGAAAGAGGAGGAGGAGGAGGAGGAGGGGGGGGGGAGAAGGATGGGAGAGGAGGGGGAGGGGGAGGGGAGGGAAAACTGGAATTTAGCAGTTTCTACTAGTGTTACCACTTATCCCTCATACTCCCGAGGCAAAAGGACAGAGAAGGCTCTCCCTGCACAGGTACCGCCACAGAGAAGCAGTAGAGGATAGCCTTTCCTAGCACGACCAGTCCATCCTTAGGTGAGCACTTCCCTGGACTTAGAAGTAATGATTTCACTGACAGGAAGTTGACATAAAGGTTGACTGTGTCCCTTTCACCATGAACACTCTAGACAGGAAGGGGACTCGAGCTGCCACCTCAGCTACAGCTTCTAATCTTCCTTCCAGGATCAAATCCAAAATGGCTGGGAAGTGAGCCCAGCCTTCCCTGGGGTAGATTTGAGCAGTATAGAGTTAAAGGCCCTCTAATAGTCCCTGAACTCTGAAAACACCAGAGTGACCATGCCGGCCACAGGTTATTTGAGGCTTCCAGGTGGCGCACTGTGCCAACCCTCCATATATGCCCTGCAGGGTTCCCACACTGAGATGAACTATGCTAATCCTCACACTGGCAGAGGAGGACACGCAGCCCTCAGGAGGCCTGCAGGTGCCAGTATCCGGCGACCAGTACAGGGCTGTTTGTGCAGGGACCTCATTTCCACCTCCATTCTGTGTTCTCCTGGGTAAAAGGAGGGACATGGAGGGACGGGTCTACTCCTGCGGAGCCATTTCCAGCTTCTAGTACCTTACATGTCTTGCACCATTTGGCACTCTTCTCAGACGCAGTTCACCTCTTCTACTGGCCAAAGCCAGTACTCAGAGTGAGCTGAGCAAAATGTCACTGCTGAGGGTTCACAGAGATCTTGGAGCTCCCTCCCCCTGTGCATCTGAGTAAGGACTTGGGATGAGTGGGCAACAGAGGAGGTCTGGATCAGCATAAGCCCTTGCTGCTAGGGCAGGACAGGTAAATTCAGTGTTAATTATTACCTATGATGTGGCTTCGGTCAATTCTCAGCCTCAGTTTTCTCATCTGTACAGTGAGGGTGCCAACTGCTTACAGCATTGCTGAGAAGAGATGGGATGAAATACCACAGGAGCCGGGCAGTGGTGGCGCACGCCTTTAATCCCAGCACTTGGGAGGCAGAGGCAGGTGGATTTCTGAGTTTGAGGCCAGCCTGGTCTACAGAGTTCCAGGACAGCCAGGGCTACACAGAGAAACCCTGTCTCGAAAAAAAAGAAAGAAAGAAAGAAAGAAAGAAAGAAAGAAAGAAAGAAAGAAAGAAAGACCACAGGAGATAGGCTTGCCCAGGGCTCTGCAGGTCCATCCCCATGGGCACATGCTCTTCCTGCTTCAGAGGAGTGGGGCTGAAAGGGGACTCCCTAAAGCCTGCCCAAAGCACATTACCACTACTGCCAAGAACAGACCCCAGAATGACTTTTCTAGCCACATCAAACATTAGGACAGAGAGCCTTGCCCCACAGCCAAATGGTTGCCTCTTCCAGAGCTTCTGCTAAGCTGGCCTCTCTAGGCCCATTACCTTTGAGAGGCAGGCCCTCTCAGAAGCCTCTTCTCCAGTCTGCTTTAGCATGAGAAGTCCAGAAGATAGGTGAGAGAACCTGGTTCAAATCCTTCCTTCCCACCATTCCTGTCTCCTCTGAACAGGAAAGAAAGCTGGAAGCACAGACCATACGTGAGCACATATTACACAGTGCTGACACAGAATCTCCTTAGCCCCTGAGAAGGCTATGATTCCCCTCAGCAGTGATGAGATCCATGCAAAGGTCAGCAGCCACCCACTGTCAAAGAGTTACCCTCAACATACCAATTGTCTCTAAGGAAAAGGTGAACACTGAGCTTCTGGAAACCATTGCAGATGGAAGGACCTGACTCTTTGAAAGGATTCCAGTCTTAGCAATCCCCTGCTTCCTGTTTGTCCTGAAGCAATGGCTTTTATTAGTTTCCACCATTGGAGTGTAAACCTCATGAAAACATGGTCACTCCATCTCTCTCTCTCTCTCTCTCTCTCTCTCTCTCTCTCTCTCTCTCTCTCTCTCTCTCTCCCCCTGTGTGTGTGTGTGTGTGTGTGTATGCAACACACACGCACGCATGTGCACACAGACACACACACACACTCACCATGCATGCAACACCATGGTGCGTACGTGGAGACCAGAGGACAGCCTTTTGAGAGTCAGTTCTTCTAGTTTGAGGCAGGGTCTCTGAGTTTTGCTGTGGAGCTGCATACTTCAGGCTACTGGCTTCCAGTTTCCTAGTGAATCTCCTGTCTCTGCTTCCCGTCTCTCTGTAGAAGAGTTGGGATTATACATCCCACTTTTTGACTTGGATTCCAGGTTACTGGACTTGTTCAGCAAGTCCTTTGACCAATTGGGTCATCTCCTTGGCCCCTCATTAATTTTCTGTTTATTCCTTTCTTTTTCACACTTATTAATTTGGCAGGGGGCGGGCCCTGCACATGCCATGGTATACATGTGGAAGTCAGAAGACAACATGTAGGAGTTGGTTCTCTTCCCATCACGTGAGTTCTGAGAATGGAACCCGGATTGTCCGTTGTGGTGGCAAGTGTCCGTATTCACTCAACCATCTTGCCCCATAGAGTCTTATGTGCTCACCACTGTTTG
This sequence comes from Uromys caudimaculatus, assembly GCA_028551405.1. Lineage (NCBI taxonomy): Eukaryota > Metazoa > Chordata > Mammalia > Rodentia > Muridae > Uromys > Uromys caudimaculatus. Next base: position 84,625,331 of record CM052705.1, on the reverse strand, counting down.
CCCAGTGCTTAGAACAGTGTGTATAGGAATGGCTCACAAAACATACTTATCAAATAGTTGTCAGTGAAAAAAAAAATGGAGCAAAAAAGGCATGGACCGCTGGTACATCTACCTCTCTAAGTCAAACACTTCCAGGATTAGTACAGGACTAGAGTCCAGAGGGCGACTCATTGTAGGGCCAGGGGCAAGTTAAGGTAAGGAGTCCCTAACTGCTTCTCTTGGAGCAGCTGGCTCTGTCCTCTAATCAAGAGTTAGAGGTTAAACTTTGCTGTCTCAGGATGAGGGAATAAGAAAATTTTCAGGGTCTTGGAAATCGGTACCAGGAGAGTGGGATATTGCTGTGACAGACCTGACCATGTTGTTTTGGGGAGGATTTTGGAACTTTGGACTAGAAAAGCCATTGAGGGTTGGTTTGTCTGTAGGGGCTTAGAAGGTAAGACTGTTGAGAGCAGTGCAGACAGAGGCCTGGCTTGTGAGGTTTCAGAGGGAAGCAAAGACTCTATGGGGTCATTTGCATGAAGAATCTATGGTTCTGGTCAGCTGGAGCTGAAGAATCAGCTGTGGTGAACAAGGAACCTGAACGGTGGTAAAGTAAAACCTTTGTTTTCCTGGGAAAATGGGTGCTGCTCAGCTAGGGCTGAAGAATCAGCTGTGATTAACAAGAGACCAGCATCACTGGGGTAAGGTCTTTCTGGGAAGTGTTACCTCAGGGTCAGCACACAGAACACAGAGCTGTGTTCCAGAAGTGGCCAAGGTCGTACTTCCTACTGGCACCCAAACTTGGTAGTGTAAGAGTCTCCCAGGCAGTACTGGTTTTGAAGGAGTCATGGAGAACAACTGAGGCTTGGCACTGTGAGGCCAGAGAGGCCACTGGTGAAGGTGTAGCCTCAGTGGCAGTGGAAACCCAGCAGTGAAGGGATCATGCAGGGAAGATGAGGTCTGGCACCATGAAGGGAGTCCAAGAGAGGTTATTGGTCAAAGTGCGGCCCAGTTGCAGCAGAAGACTCCAGCATCTGGAGATACCAGTACCATGGGATGACCACCAAGAACAGCAAGAGCTGTGGCAGGGAGACCCCTGCAGCCTAGAGGACAAGCTGTGTGTGCTGCAGAAGGGAGCTGGAGACGTGACCCAGGCCCCTTTGAGGAGCCCAGAAGATCATGAGTCAATGACATTGGACATTGAATTATTGACATTGTTGGAGTGTGGTTTTGCTTTGTTCACATTCTGACTGTGCCCTGGTTCTTCCCTCTTGAAGTAAGAAAGGATTTAGCTTATTTTTTTTTATTTTCTAGGAGCCCACAATTGAGAAACTTTGAATTTTTAAAAGAGGTTTTAGACTGTAAAAGAAACTTTGGGTTTTTACAGAGACTGGACTTTTAAAGTGTTTGAATTAGCAGAGAATGTAGAACTTTTAAGTTTGTAATGTTTTTACATTTGTGATATTTACTAATCTGAGATCTTGGGGATGAACCAAGAACAGGAAAGGTTAGGTCTTAAAAAGTATTGCATGTCAAATTGACAAGAAACAATTGTGCTAATTAATTTGATGTCAACTTGACACAGGCTAGTCGTCTAAGAGCAGGGAACCCTAACTGAAAAAAAAAAAAAAAAAAAAAAAAAAAAAAAAAAAAAAACTTGTGTAAGATTAGGGCTGCAGACAAGCCCGTAAAGCATTTTCTTAATTATGATTAATGGGGGAGGGCCCAGCCCAATGTAGGTGATACCATCCCTGGGCTGGTGCTCCTGGGTTCTTTCTCTAAGAAAGCAGATTGAGCAAGCCATGAGGAAGAAGCCAGAAAGCAGCACCCATCCATGGCCTCTGCATCAGTTTCTGCCTCCAGGTTCCTGCCCTGTTTGAGTTCCTGTCCTGACTTCCTTCAGTGATGAACAGTGACATGGCCGAATAAATCTTTTCCTCCCCAAGTTGCTTTGGTCATGGTATTTGGTCATAGCAATAGTAACCCAAACTAGGACAGGTCCTAATCAAAGTTAGAGAAAGAATGATCTCCATTCTGGTGCCCAACTCATGGAACAATAAAATAATTGTGAAATGAGCCAGATGTTGCATTGGGATTCATTTGGCTGTAGAGACTTTGAGCTAATTAGAAATGTGTCAGATGTTCTTTAGTAACAGCAAAGAATGCATTTTTAAAAGAAATGCATTAATAAAGGCAGTAGTCAGTAGAGCTGGTCCTAGAGACAGTCCTTCTCAAAGTCCCCCGACATCCTAACTCTACCACCTTCTCCTTTGCCTCTTTCCCACAGTCTGTAGAGAGCTAACTGGCCAAGATTCTCACAGGAGAGCACATGGCTCATCAGGATGCCCAGCCAGGAGCTTTCTGTAACATATGTGAGTTTCTAGCACAGTGCTGACCTTCTCAACATATGTGCTAAATATTTAGGTTTGGTAATTGAGTGGATGCAAGAATGGGGGCAGTCTGGCTAGTGATGTGCCACCATTTTCTGTCTCATAACAATGTCAAGTAGCCTTTTGAGATAGTGTATCCAGTGTCTACTTGCCTGTTGGGGTGGTATTTCTAGACTCTTCCTTTCTTTCTTGAGTACTTACCATGCCAGTCCTATCTAGGTACTAGAGGATACAAAAGTGAAAAAAAATTGGTTCTAGCCTCTGAGAGGCCCTAGAATGAACAGCAGGAAAAGGCAACATAATCATAAGATGATAGGATCAGTAAAAACACAAGGAGCATCATTACCATCCTGGAGTCATTTGGGAGCTGAGCCTTGGATGACAGACTCGCTGTGCCGAGGAGCACAGGAAATAGTATGCATGAGTTTACCTTAACATGGGTAAGAACAGTGGTGGTGATGCGGTGGGCAAGGGACAATCAATCCTCCGTGCCCTAATAAATCTGTACTTGTTCAGGAAAGACAAACAAACCAACCAACCAGTGTGGCTTTACCAATTATAAGGTGTACCGAGTAGGCCGAAGACTACTGATGGCGATCACAGTAACACTGTAGCCTTCCCAGCAATGTATGCAGCCTGGATTAGGGCAGTGAGTGTGGCTAGAGCAGGAGAAAAAAGAGGAGAGATGCAAAAGATTTGCCGATGGGCCCTGGGTAAGAGAGAGGATTTCAGAATAACATAAATTTCCTGCTTAGTGGAGAAGTCCTCTGGCTTAAGGGGACTGTGAAATGAAACGAGTCCAGGAGGGGGGATCTGAGAAGTAAGTTCAATTGAACCTGAGCTTCTGGGGCTACCTAACCTCTGGAAGAAGGCGTGAATCGGTCAGGTAGAGATAAAAAATCAGAAGCACAAGAGGCAAACTCAGCGTCGAGTGGCTATCATGTACCCAGCGCACAGGCATGAGCAGAGGCCACACACACCACAAAGTCAGCATTGGGTGCCAACCATGTACCTAGGCACGAGAAGCCATGCACATCACAAATGATGGCTTCTGGATCCCTGAGTAGGGATGAAGGACCGTCATTTTTTCCCCTGAGTCTGCTAAATGTTCTGATTCATGGCTCTGGATGAAGGTTCTTAGGAATGCTTATTTCTTTATCAGGGCTCTTATCAGCTGGAACACAGGAATGGGCTGCTAGCCTTAGGCCTTACAAACTTTAGCTCGGGGTCAAAGGGATCAGGCCCGAGACCAAAGTGAATGCAAGGTGAAGAGACCCACACTCCTGGCCTACATTTAGTCCAATGGCACTGTAATCAATGTCTCATTTGTCTTTGTAAAGCTTAAAAGTAGAAATTAAGGGGGTACTCTGGGTTTGGTATGTACTTGGAGCTCTCATCCAGCCAAGATCGCCAAGGTATTCTGAAGTATAATTTGTATTCCCTTACAGGAAGATGATGCTAATGTGAGAGGCGTGGAACACCAGACCCACACTGCCTGGGAATCCACCATTCAGAGAAAGTGAGGGTTTTACAAGCCAGTGTCTACAGTGGTACGTGTCCTCTCACTGAAGCCACCCCCAAAGCCATCAAAAGGCTCATCAATCTGGTTTGGACGCTGAAATTGCTCACAGTGTCTGGAGCTGATGCCAGAGCAAAAAGACTTTTAAAAAGCATCATGCCATTTTATTGGCATATAAATAGTTACAAATCATGAGGCGCTTCCTCAGGGTAGGTGGTGGTAAAGAGCTAGCTGGGCTGGCTGTCAGGGCTCAGGGCATAGAGCTCAGAAGCAGCAGTGGCAGGTATTTCTATTCATGTCTTCTATCTCCCTTGCCATCATCACTGCCCTGTGTCCACTCTCAGGCTGACCTCTTAGTCCAGACGGACACTTCTCCCTTGGCCCCAACAAGAAAATGCCTGCCTCTGCTTCCCACACCCACAAGCTGTAGTCCGTAATGGAGATGGAGGTACTATGCCTCTGCTTGGCCCCAGATCTCAGCCTGCAGTCCAGCAGGAGAGGTAGACAACAGCCTGTGGTTGTTGTAGCTGTTGTCTCTGTCCCCTCCAAGGGCCTGTGTGTGCGGATATGTGTGTGGGAATATATGGTTACTAAAATTGGACTTCATACTTTTCCTTAAATAACTGATTTCTTTCCTGTAATTACTAGTTATTAGTGACAAATTGATTGTCCAGTAGAGAAAAAAAAAAATCTGTGTCTAATTGCCTTTCCTCTATCTCTGAATCATTTATCTTTACAAAGACTACAGCCTAGAAATGGAGGGAGCTGTGGCAACTGGAAAGTGGGATACCTGCCATCACCAGCCTGATGGTCCTAGAGAAGTAACAGATTTGGGCCTCTTGCATTTAAAATGGGACTTTGTTGGTGGGTGTTAATGCACACTGGTAATCTCAGCCCTGAGAGGCTGAGACAGGAGGACAGCTGTGACTCTAAAACTAGCCCCCATCCCCATCCCCTTAAAAGGATGGCTTGGAAAGACAGCTCACTAGTTAGGAGTAGTATTGCTCTTGCAAAGGACCCAGGTTCAAATCCCAGCACCCACAACCATCTGTGGTGTGCATTCGTACGTAAGTCTTTAAAAGAAGAGTAGTGCTTGGTCTCAAGTGCACTTAGAATGGCCTTTCTAGGAACAGCATTTTCAGATCTCATTTGCCTAATATTTAAACTATTTCCTGTCCTGGAAAGAATTACTAGCACTAAGCTAGAATGCAATTTTCTTTATCCTTTGATTTCCCCCAACATCTTTCATACACACATATATCTGAATGATTTATAATATTGTACTTTGATCTAGAATCTGGAACCTGAGGTAGGAAGATGGCTCAGTGGTTAAAGTGCTTGCCATGTAATCAAGAGGACTGGATTTCAGAGCTCCAGATTTCACATAAATGCCCAATGGGGCATGGCAGCTTGCCTGTAATTCTAGCCTTGGAAGAAGCAGATGGGATCCCTGGAGGTCTGGGTTTGAGAGACTCTGCCTCAAAGAACAAGGTGGAGCAACTTAGGAAGATTCCCAGTATCACACGCTGATATCCATGTGAACCTGCACATATGTGTGCACATATGTGAATCTGTATATTTGCCCCCATACAAATACTCATAAAAAGGAAGAAAAAAAGAACCTGACATCTTTCAGATTATACCAGACCTAGAAAGGAAATACTGGACAAAAAAATAATTCAAGAGATCAGGATGCTGAGGGACGGCTCTGAGGGCGCCCGGGACAGGAAGGAGCCAGTCTTTCACTGCATACCCTTTTTTTCCCTTGTGCTTTTTCCCCCTTTCAGTTCCTGGAGAACAGGAGCCCAGTGATGGGACTGGACCCCTGCTGGACCATCCCCACTCTCCACCCTGGAGTTGGCCAGGAGACGGCTAATGGACACATACTGCTACAGGCCACTTGGCTGCAGGCACTCTGCTGGGCTGTCACGCTGCACAGGGACTCTACTGAGTGCTCTAGCAAAAGGGCTGCTTCTCCACAGCTCCTGGACAAGCAGAGTCAGCAAAGGAGAAGTATATCCAACCTCAAATTCTCCAGCTCCCACAATTTCCTCTTGAAGGCAGATTGCTCCTTTTTGCTTTGTTTTCTGATGAAGTGACATGAAGACATAAGTATAAAAGAAAAAGATACTGGAGCTAGAGACAAATGGGGAGAAAGAGAAGGGTTCTATTTTCCCTGGCCTCACCCTGTAGTGTGTGCCTCCATTGACAGAGCCAGGTTGCTGCATCTCAGGCCAACTTCTGTGCCCACGCCACCCTCACCCCCCGTGCTAGCTCTCCATCAGTTTTCCTAATTACCTTGAGCCCTTACCCAGCCTCCTCCTCCTGTCTCCTTTCCCGACTATAGCCTTGGATGGCACCGGCCATCTCTTTTCTGTCCTTGTCTTCCTTTGTCCTACTCTGATTTCAATGCCTCCTATTGCACTGGCACATGGCCAAGAAACAGCTGCCATCACCGAGGGTGGTTTCCCAGTCTGGAGCTGTCACTGGTCCACAGCTGAGACTGTTCAAGGTGAGTAATTCCACTTTAACTATATCCCCACAGCCAATCACCTGTGCTGTAAGTTGAAGATGTCAGCTTCCCTCTATGAATTAGTTTTTACTAGGAATCTAGAGTCAAAGTTTATACATCCCAAATTACTTCTATGTCTTGTGAATGGCCTTCTAAACACAAGCCCGAGAGGGCCTAGGCTGTCCCCCAGGAGACTGTGGGGAGCGAGGGCAGGAGGACAAAAGCTATGACCATCAGACAAGCAGCAGCAGACGGAGATGAGTATGTGCCAGCACAGACATAGACCACATGAGATGGAAAGATAGAGAACACAAGAAAAACAGCTTCAGGGAAAGACAAAGCAGAGAGCAAAACCCAATAAAAGTGTAACAAACACTAAAGCCAGACAAGCCTGGGGAGAAACCATCCCGAGAGGCTGTTAACATCCGTGGAGTCAGGTCAGCGAGGAGGGCAGGAGGCTTTGGAGTGGCGCTGGAGGCAAGAGCTTTGGAGCAACATAAATCTCTTGGGAAGGGTCACTCACCTTCCAAGCTGTTGTGCTTATTGGCTACAGCAAGCAGAATCTATTTAAAACAGATTTCGCCTCATTCCGTTTCCCTGCCCAGAAAAGGCCGGAGCCAAAGGCCGAGGGAACCAGTCCAGCAGCCATCACAGGCTGAGTGGGAAGAGCCTACCCTATCTTCAATGGCCCCTCCTTTCATCTCACTGCTACTCCTAAGCCACCAGGCTACTCAACTGTTAGCATACTGAACACAGCCTCCAAGCCTCCAAAACTTCCGTTATGCTTGTCAGAAGGCAGACACTGCTCAAATGTGAGAGCTGTTGTAAGGACGCCCTCAGAAGAGCTGTCTGACAGCAGGCATGTTTTAGAGGACCAGGGGATTGGAGTGGTCACACAGAGGAGAGGATGTCAGGGAAGTGGGAAGACACCACAGTGCCACTCCCTCCCCTGGACTGTGTGTGAGTCTTTGGAAATGTCAACTTGGAGCTGACCCTGAACCAGCTACCACAGAGGAAGTGCAAAGGTTTGGAGGCAGAAATGGCCACAGAAAACCATACCTGCTTCCTTCCCTCCTGAGGGAGGTGGGAAAGAGACCCCCCTTCCTGGGCCCTAGGACCATGAGTGGTGGGAATACCGCTCAATAAGGATGTGTGAGATTTATGTGCGTACACCTTACTGTACGAATCAGTTTCTTTGCCAGAGAAATTGGCTTTTCAAAATAAATTTGAGGTCAACCCTATGTTCAAAGAGAAGGATGGCGTGGGAAAAGAAAGTTATCCCAGCTCATGTTTGTAAGTTTTTCTTTTTCTTTTTCTTTTCTTTTCTTTTTTTTTTTTTCGAGACAGGGTTTCTCTGTGTAGCCCTGGCTGTCCTGGAACTCACTCTGTAGACCAGGCTGGCCTCGAACTCAGAAATCCGCCTGCCTCTGCCTCCCAAGTGCTGGGATTAAAGGCATGCGCCACCACTGCCCGGCAAGTTTTTCCTTTTATGATTTTTGAGAGAGTTTCTCTGTGTGGCCCTGGCTGTTATGGAATTCACTCTGTAGACCAGGCTGGCCTCAAACTCAGAGATCTGCCTACCTCTGCCTTCCAGGTGCTGGGATTAAAGGTGTGCACCACCACCATTTAGTGTGTTTGTAAATTTTGAATCAGAATGTCTAGTTTGGGAGGCAAGGAGAGGATCCTGTGTAGAGATTCACTTGTACCTGCTTTTGGGTTTGTGGGGGCTAAGCATCACTTAGCAGGAATACAAGTGGATGTGCTGCAGGAGCTATTACTAAAGAATTTGAAAATTTAGTGGAAAATTTCAAACATATACAGAATGAGGAGGAGCTGGGGAGATGGCTCAGTGGTTAAGAGCATTGACTGTTCTTCCAGGGGACCTGGGTTCCATTCCCAGCAACCACATGGTGGCTCACAACTGTGTGTAACTCCAGTTCCAAGGGACCTGAAGCCCTCTTCTCTCTTCTGTAGGTACCAGGCATACACGTGGCACACAAACATATGTGTAGGAAAACACCCATCCGCATTATATTAAAAAAAAGAATTCTATTCTATGTGCACATAGCACCTATTTGTAGTTAACTAGCTTACTAAAATCAAACTTCATGAAATGTTCTGTGATCCCTAAGTGTGGAGAAATGCTTAGATCCCAACTACCAAATCTTCAGCAATTCTGATTTGGATTTACTGTTTTAGTTTCCTCAGCTTGGTGAATACATAATCTTCTAGTCTCTAGAAGTTGTGACATTGGGATGGGTAAAACTCCAGCCTTCCTGTCCCCTCTAAAGACCACACTAGGGATTGAACCCAAAGCCTCCAGCATGCTAGGCAGGTCCCTGTCCCTGAGCTATGTTGCCAGCCCTTATTAATTTTTTTAGATTCTTTTAAGAGAGGGTCTTGGTGTGTGGCTGGCCCTGGCTGGTTTGGGACTTGCTTAGTAGACAGGGTGATGGCCTTGATTTGCACAATTGTCCTGCCTCAGCATCCCAAATGCTGGGATTACAGACACACACCAGGCCAGGTTTAAATTCTAGCCCATGATAATTACATGGGCATGCACACCCGTCAAAACTCATCAAGTCATATCCTTCAAATGTATGTAGGGCACCTACACTGCACTTCAATAGGGTATTAAAAATAAATCCCAGTTCTGTATACAAACAAGCCAAAACATCACCAGTTTGAGGTGTGCTGGGCAGTTCAGAACAAGCTGCTGTTTGGGGGCTGGTGAGACGGCTCAGCGGTTAAGAGCACTGACTGCTCTTCCAGAGGTCCTAAGTTCAATTCCCAGCAACCACATGGTGGCTCACAACCATCTGTAATGGGATCTGATGCCCTCTTCTGGTGTGTCTGAAGAAAGCTACAGTGTACTCATATACATAAAATATATCTTTTATTTAAGAAGCTGCTGTTTTGAGAGAGCAATGTTCTTTGGGCTTTTGCAAAACTTGTTCTGTGGAACCTGCCACCACAGCATGTGCTTTTGGTTAAGCATTCCACAGCTGAAACGCAACTCTATGCTTAAATGCCGAGAGGATGAGGCGAAATCTTGGCCAAGGTCAAGCTCGGCTGATGGCTGGAGAGGGGGTGGCAGCTGAGTGCTTTGTACTTGTGTAACATTTTAAAAAGAAAAGCTAACCCCAAGTCATCATCTGCTCATTTTCTGAGCCAACTTTGGTCCTGCTCATTTTATCCAAGAGCTTGGAGGAAGCCATGTGTGCTACGGCGTGGGCTTACAGACCTCCAGGGCTGTCTTGATTTGAGAGACATAGAGCCAGACCAAGGCTTTCAGTGGGATATAGCAGATGCCAGAATTTGAGATGCAGTAAGAGACCCTCTGTAAGAGAAGGCAGAACAATGTACTGGATGCTTTTTGGTAGAAACACAAGGCTTTTATCTTTTTCTAGGTGACTGTGAAAAAGTTTCAAGTTGAGCATACTGGTACAAATCTGTGTTTTGCAAAGAAAAGCCAGCACACTCTTTGGGACTGGAATGAAGCACAGGGATGGATTAGGAAATACATTTTCTACAAAATCAGAAAGTATGACATTCACAGAGGAGTCTTTACACAGCTAATAATGCGAACATTGCCTTTATCCATGTCTGTCCAGCTGGTGTCCAAGTAAGTGCAAAAGTGAGCAGGATGAAGTCACTGGCGTAGCCAGAGACTCTTCCCGGCTCCCTGTGAGCTGTTCACATCTAGGGCTCATGGATGCCTCATGGGTTCTCAACAGTCATACAACATTAAAAAAAATCACAGAGACTATTTTTACTTATTTGGTTAATGTCCTCCTTTTAAAGTACTCAATTTGGTGGAAGGTAGTGTACCTTTAATCCCAGCACTTGAGAGGCAGAGGTAGGTGGATCTCTGTGAGTTTGAAGCCAGCCTGGTCTACAGACCTAGTTCCAAGACAGCTGGGGCTTTACAAAGAAAACTTCTCTCAAAGCAAGCAAGCAAGCAAGCAAGCAAGCAAGCAAGCAAACTAACTAACTGTCTTAGTTAGGGTTTTACTGCTGTGAACAGACACCATAACCAAGTCAACTCTTACAAGGACCTCATTTAATTGGGGCTAGCTTACAGGTTCAGAGGTTCAGTCCATTATCATCAAGGCAGGAGCATAGCAGTGTCCAGGCAGCCCTGAGGAGGAGCTGAGAGTTCTACCTCTTCATCTGAAGGCTGCTAGGAGAAGACTGGCTTCCACATGGTTAGGAGGAGGGTCTCACTGCCCACCCCAACAGTGACACACTTCCTCCAAGGCCACACCCACTCTAACAAGGCCACACCTCCTAGTAGCACCACTCCCTGAGCCAAGCATATTCAAACCACATAAACAAATAAGTAAATAAATAAATGTGCCCAATGACTTTAATCATAACACTTAGGGAATAGAAGCAGCCAGACCTGTGAGTCTAAGGTCAGCCTAGTCTACACAGAGTTGGAGGCCAGCCAGTACTACATAGTGAAACCTTGCCTTAAATAAAATGGTGAATGTACTACAGAAGGCTTGGACCGAGGGGCCTCTCCCTCAGCACATTAATCTAGATCTTATCAGTACAAAAAGTTAAGTGATTTGTACAAAGACCTACAGCAGATAAATGGGACAAGAATAAGGTCATCAGTCCACTCTTCTCTGAACCTCCAATATATGATAAACAGAGTACAGAAAAAAGTAAACTTCAAGGTTAAGTCTGTAGGTGAACCCTTTCATGCCCACCACCTTTAAAACCACCTAAGGTAGACCTCCAACTCTCAGCCCCTTTGTCTTACTGCTGAGTTTAAATCTCTTATTATTGTGTTTTCTGTTTTAAACTTTTAAAAAAAAACTTATGTGTATCAGTGTTTTACCTATATGTCTGTGTACCACTTGTGTGCTGGGTGCCCAGAGGTCAGAAGAACACACTGGATTTCCTGGAACCGGAGTTCCGGTGTGAACTCCCACCCACACAGATGATAGGAATAGAACCCAGGTCCTCGGGAAGAGCAGACAGTGCTCTTAACTGCTGAGTCACCTCTTTAGACCTCTTCTTTTGTTTTTCTGAGACAGGGTATCATTCTGGAGCCCAAGCTGACCTCAAACTTGTAGTGATTCCCCTGTCTCAGCCTCCCAAGTTTCAAAATATAGGCATGAACTACCTACTACTTCTGAATGATCTTATTTTAATTACTGGTATTCTCAGTGGTTAGGTTCTGTGCTGAGGAATGAACCTGGGCCTTATTGTATGCTAGCAAGCACTCTTCTACTGAGCTGTATCTCTAGCTCTGGTTTCTGATTCTTATCCAGGACTTAATACCCTGGTGACCTGAGGAGTCAGAATCCCAACTGTGCCCCAACATGTTGCAGCCTGACAAGGGAGACCTTTGAGAAGCAAAATATAGGAAATCACTCTGACTCAAAATGATCCTGATTCACCCATTGTGCTTGTAATAATGCCGACTATAAACTCAGCAGATTTTTTTTAAAGGGGAGATAGGGTGTATGTGGCTTATAATTCCAGGACATGGTCATTATTGTAAGGATGTTAAATCAGGAACTGAAAGCAACTACTTGTATCTAAAGTCCAAGCAGAGAGCGGATGTGCAAGATGCTATTTTGTGCTTGTCTTACTTTTCTTCATTTTTAAGTAATCCAGGGTCACAAAACTGGGGAGTGGTGCTGCCCTTAGTGGGCTTTGTCCTTCCTACATTGATTGTCATAATCAAAATTATCCCCCACAACCCTGACCACAGGCCAACCTGATCTAGACAAACTCTCACTGAGATGCTTCCCAGGCTGTGTCTAATTGACAATGACAACTGTCACACTCACCATGTCACTTTTTCTTTGAATTCTGACTAATTGGTGTCAAACTGATGTTACACCTGCCCCTGGCCCCTTCTCACCTGTCTCTGGTTCCCAGCTGCCATGAGGAAAAAAGGTCTTACATAACCCTCTCTGCTATGATGTTCTGCCTCACTGTAGGCCCAAAGCAAGGGTGATGTTGAGAGGAAGGCAGCAAGCTACCTTCTCATCAAGGGAGAGAGATTCTAGGATTAATAACAAGGAAATGAAATGTTTTAGGTTCAGTCTGGAGGATATAAAACTAACTACCATCTATCAAAATACAGAGTGGCCTTGAAGGCAACATATACATTAGCAAAGCCACAACCTAAGTCACAAAAACTAGGTTATATAAGCATTCCTCAGTCCCATATAAAGGAAGTCACATCTTAATTATCTCTAAAACAATGATCAATTTGGTCCAATTACTCATAGCATTAGGGGTCACTAATCAGAGACAGCCACAAAGTGAAAAGGAAATATGATCAGTGCCTTTCTCACCATGTCAAATGACATGTCGGTCTCAGTGGAGTCACCACAGCACCTCCTTGCAGGAGGCAGGAAAGGGTGCTGACTGTGGGTCACGGGTTGTCTGCCAGCATCACCATCACTGTGCACCATGATTGGGATGGGGAACTTGGCAAAAGTCAGAAGAGTAAGCTAGATCCAAAATAAAAGCTTATGTGGTTTTATATCATTCACGTTGTGTTGTCTTAGCAAGAATTACCCTCTTTCTATCCTCTTTTTGCTCATTTTTCTCAAGAAAAATGGATTGGTTTTTTTGATCTAAAAATTACCACTGCACATTTTTTTGGGGGAAAAAAAAAAAAACAGGTAGAAGGGGATTCATTTCAAATACATAATAATTAGTAACCTAACAAATCTTTGGGGAAAAATGCTCCCCCAGCTCCACTTGCTCAACTCCCATTCTTGGGGAGCTTCCTTTAATAAACCATGAGAAGGCTCAGTGGGTAAAGAAAACTTAGCACCATGCCAACTGGATCCCAGGAACTCTGATGGCAGAAGGAGAGGACCTATCCTGAGCTTGTCTTTTGTCTTCAACACATCCACCCTGTCACACATGAACCCACCACATACAAAACACCCCACACACAAAAATGTAAAATGCATTTTTAATGATACGCAAAAAAAGAGACTTAGTGAAGAAAACTAAAAGATAAACAAATGAATAAAACACCTGGAAGCAAGGTGAGCCAGAATTCAATGACGAAAGAGGCCAAATAAGAAGCTAAGCTGAAGCAGTCTCTGCCTACTGGGTCCCTGAGAACAGGGATTAAGCGGGCTTTATTTCAACAAAACACATCTTGTCATCTGATCTGCCCGTGACATGGGTAAGAATAAGTAACTTATGGCTGTGCTCTTAAATGGCAGCAAATCCCTGGATGTGTGCTTCATTCACTTTACAATGGCAAGTTATTAAACACAGATCTATTTTCAAAAAAGAATCTGTCTATAACTTTATTTTAAAATAAAAAAAGTTTTTAATTGAAAAATTTTACATTGAAAAAATTTTAAATAAACTACTTCCAAAAAAATCACTGCAGAGGCAGAGAAGGGAACACAGTAATGAAGAATGGTAGACAAGAGGAAGCAAGAAGGGGCCCAAAGCCACTAACACGAGAGCCAGGGCATGCAGGATCCATCCCGATTCACGGAATAGCTCCATCCATGTCCAGGACACTTGGAGCTAACAGGTTAAAAAGATGAATTCCCTAATGTGCACTCTACTCCCAAGCTGAGATCAATTAGTACCCACTGCAACAGTGACCCCCCAATCCAGTTTCTAGAGTTCTATCCTAAAGAAATTACCAAATACAGAGTCATAAATATACAAGAAAGTTTATCTCCATAACTGGCAATGAAGGATTCAAAACAACCATGCTTTTGAACAAAGTATGGGGCTACATAACCAAAGGAGAACTACCAGAAACATATTAACATTAATTTTCATTGGTTTTCTGTTTTGTTTTGTTTTGTTCTGAGACAAGGGTTCACGTAGCTCAAATAGTCTTAAGTTCACTATGTAGCTAGAGATGACCCTACACTTCTATCTCCTGCCTCCACTTCCCAAGGGCTAGGATTATAACCATGAGCCAGCACACATTGGAACTTTATTTTCAAAGATTTAAAGATAGAGTAAATTACCTGTGATGTCATATTAGTGAATGGGGAAAATTCAGGATGCAAACAAACATTAGACACACACGCATGCATGCACACACATATATGACAATTTTAATTTTATATTTAAATTTAAATATTATACATATACATATTTTAAAATACTGATTTTTTTTTCTCTTGAGACAGGGTTTCTTTATATACCTCTGGCTGTCCTGGAACTTACTATGTAAGCCAGGCTGGCCTTGAACTCAGAGATCTACCTGCCTCTGTTTCCCAGTACTGGGATGCTGAGGTGCTGGGATGGTGGGATCAAAGGTGTGTGTGTGTGCCACCACACCTGGCTGAATGAAGATTCTTAAGCACATCACCAAAGCCTAGATCTTCTCCAGACAGAAGGAAGATGGACCACTGTTATTTTTTCTTTAGGTCCTTCTCTAATGAGCATGTATTCATTGTGTAATCCAGGCTAGCATCAAATCCGACATCCTCCTGCTTTTTCTTCCTGCATACAGAGACTACAGGAAAGTGCTATCCACACCCCGCGTTGTGTATTTTATATCAGAAAAATAACTTTACTATATAATTTCTCATTGAAGACAGCAACTTTCATTCTTAGGGAAAGGCTCAAAATTTCAAGATAGACTTAGACTACAGATTCCAACCTACACAGCAATACTCTTCTGGAAAAGATAAAGGACCTATGTTGCACAGACTGGCTTTCTCCTCTATTTGCTGCTGTTTCTCTTGCACTGGACCTTGTGGGGGCCCCACTGGAGAGCCTACTCTTTGCATAGCAACCAGTATTCCTTAATTGACCTTCACAGTATTTCTCACTTCTTCCTATGCAAATATGGAGGACTGGGAGAACCCATCTCTCTTGTTCCAGAAAAAAAGTTCTTATAAAGCTAAGGAAGTGACTTAAAATTAGCTACAAATATTTTGAAACACAAGTCACAAGTTATATTCAATGACCACATATACAAAGTTGCTTATTTCTCAAGAACGGATATAAAAACACATCTCTGAGTGCCATCTTGTGGGAAGCCTGGCAACTACCATGACAAGAACCAAGCTGGCCTCCCATTCCTCTCTGGGCTTCGTCACTCTGAGTTCCCACAGCCAGGAGGCACAGGCTTTGTGATAATCTACTACATTAAACATGAATTCCCCAAAAGGAGCTGGTGCTATTTGTTTATAAGGATGTCTAGCCTTGATCCAGAAATGCCTGCGAGGACAGGTGGAAGGTAGGGCAGAGGGGGAGTGTAGCATGCACATGTGTTTGCAGACTGCAAACCCAGCCCAAAGGCTTGTGGTGTAGTGTGTGAGGTATATCCATGCATAAGTATCACAGTACTGCCACGAGGCAGAGACTCTGCAGAATAAATAGCAATTCCCCCCAAAATACTTACAGATTTCATAACATTAATAAGAAACGTTTCACATTTACAATCACTGAGCTTTGTGCTTTGAAATTGTTTTATTTATCAATGTCAGATCAGTTATAATCAACTTGGGTACAATTCCAAAATAGAACTCTTGTTGGATTCTGGCCATAAAATTCTTTTCAAGCTTGTTAAGATCTTATAAAATAAGAAAGTTTTCCTAATAGTTTAGAAAAAATACTAATTGCTAATAAATTGTTTTCATACTCAAAGTAGTAGTCTAACATTTTGAAAGGTGAAACAGT
>CM052705.1:84553778-84608777 GCA_028551405.1 Uromys caudimaculatus | reverse complement strand
GAACATTTTCAAGCATGTAAAATAAATCTAAGTAATACAGTTGGAATGGACCCCAAACAAATGCATATGGGAGAGCAAGAAAGATTAAAATCATGAGGCTGAACTGGGAATATGAACGTGACTCTTGGGTCACTTCTTCAACTCTGGAAAAGTTTTCTCCTTGGCCTGGAAAAACCAATGCAGCAAAGAGAATTACAAACATTTTCCCAGGGCCTGACAAGTTACTTCAGAGAAGACTTCTCCCTCTTAGGAAAAGCAGAGAGGGAGAGTGAAAACGAAGGCCGAGCTTCTTTTGCACACAAAAATAGGAGAGAAAGGAGGAGAAAAGAATAGACCCCTCAACTAAAACTGAAAACCATAGGCTCCCCTTCCAACACCAGCCTTGCTCCATCAGCAGTACCTGGGGATCAGTGTAGGTTAGCATTCAGAGCTGAGTTACCAGGGCTTCCGCCATTAAGAATATTAAACAGTAGGAGGTGACTTAGACCTTGGCTCCTGCTTCCAGCCTGTCCTGACCTGCAGGAAGCAGCAATCATGATAGCTTGATGGGAAGGTCATCCCCATACTTTCGCAGCAGCTTCTGATGGTTATGGTCCACTGACCACTGCTGGGGCAGGTGCTTAGGCTGCATGGAGTCCAGGAAGTGCTGACGCCAGCGGCTCTCCAGCTGCATGAGGGAGCGCAGCCCACCCTCGGTGTGACGCTGGACCACCTTTAGCCCATGAGGAATGTAACTCTCATTGTATATCCTGCCAAAACATGAAGTTGTAAAGGGTCTAAGTAAAATAAGCACTGTCATAGATAGATAAAGGGATAGACCCTTAAGGATACATTATTTTAAATGTTTTCAAAATATCTTTTTTTCAACCTCTTTTTATTTTTCTTAATATGTAGGATACAGGCTCAAACTGGAAGCATTTGGAGGTTTTGAGTTAAATTTACAGGAAGGCCACATAAGCTCAGCCCTATAGGGAAATCTACTGCCTGGCTAATGATGGGTTAGGAATATTGATCTTGTATTTGTTGGTTCGAGGCTACTTAGGGAACAACTTAGTTCTCTGTAAGCCATTAATTATTAATCTTAAACCATATTAGTATTAAAATGAAGGTGTTAAATCATCCCACACAGCCTGGTTTCTCAGAACACTGGCAGACCTGGGTGTAAACTTCAAAGTGATCCACTGTTTTAGTGCCTTCTTCCTCACAGAACGTGTCAGACCACACTGGCAGGAGTATGTCGGTCACAGTGAGAGTTCCTGTGGCTGCTCAGCTGTGCAAATAGTGTACAGCAGAACATGACCCCCTACCTAGTCCCTAGCTAGACAGGAACCCATGAAAACTGCTGATACTATGTGAACAGAACCTCCCAGAAGCTCCCTCCACCTTCTTCAAGAGAACAAAACCACCTTTCTCAACAAAGTACCTTGTTCCCAAGCTTCTCTCCTCTCCCAGTATCTGTATTTCCAGCTCAGCAACTCTGGGCTCTCCCAACACTGCAGGTGTTTCATTATTTCCCACTGGTGTTTTTGTTTTGTCTTTGTCTTTGAGACAAGGTCTCCCTAGGTAGCCCTGGCTGTCCAGGAGCATTATGTAAACCAGGCTAGCCTTGAACTCACACAGATCCACCTGCCTCTGCCTCCCAAATGCCACCATGCCCAACCCCACTATTTTCAATCTGTCCCCAAACAGCCTGTCCTCAGTCTCAATCTATCCTCTAACCCGCTTATTGGAAAGGTCTATGGTTAGCTGGGCATGGTGGTGCACTCCTGTAATCCCAACACTCAGGAGGAGAGGCAGGCTCATTTCTGAGTTTGAGGCCAGGCTGATTTACAGAGTGAGTTCCAGGATAGCCAGGGTTACTACACAGGGAAATCCTGTCTTGAAAAAACAAATAAATAATTAAATAAAATAATAAAATTTTCAAAAGAAAGGCCTGTGGTTGGAGGGGAGAGGGTTAGCTGTTCTAAGAAGTTCATCTGGGGGTCACTGAGATGCTTAGAGATACGAACACCAGCTGCACAAGCCTGACACTCCAAGTTGGCTCCCTGGTGTCTCTGTGGTGAAAGGAAAGAACCGATTTCTAAAAGTTGTTCTTTGACCTCCACACATGCTATGGTACCCTGTGTACCCAGACATAAGCATTCATGGGTATGTACATACTAATAAATGAAAAAAAAATTGAGAAGTTCATTTGGGAATTGGTCAAAGGCAGTCTTCCTGATGTAATGTGACCTTGACAAGTTATATAACTTTAACCTCACAGTACTTAATTAAAACTTAGAAAATAACATTTATGCTATAACTACACAGAGATAAAATTTAAAAATACATTTTTAAAAACTTTGAACAATTAAAAATATAAGATATAAAGAGTCATTAAGTTGCTATTAGAAATAAAATGGCAATTTCAGTAGCCTGTTACTGTGGTGCCGAGTGCCTCAGTGTCTCCGGAAGTATCTGCTCAGTAGGTATCTGCTGTCTGAGCTTCAGGAGCTCAGTGGCATGGGTGAAATAAGCACTTTTTGAATAAAGAAATAATTATTTGCTGCTATAAATAAAGTTTTTACATTTTTTATTATTGATAACAAAACACTATAGGCATGCAACCTCATTACCAGAGTTTTATGGACCTGTAATCCTATCGATTAGAAAATTCTCTAAACTGAAAGCTGCATAGTCACCCACAATTCTTGTTGAAGCCATGTACCCATTCATGCTCCAGGACTGTAAACAACTTCTTGTTTAGGAACACTGAGTTATGTCATATGAATTCAACTATGTACTCACAGGGAAGGAGGGGAAAGAGAAAAGAAGAAAAAAATTAAATAGGAGAGAAATTCTATTCAGTGGGTCCAAACAATTAGTGCAGTGAGGCAGGAAACATGAATGAAGGCACGGTCAAAAGTCTCACAAACTGAGGTGTGAGGTGTGAGGTGTGCGGTGTGAGACACAAAATCATATATGCTCTACTTCATGGCAATTCAGAGATTTCAAGGTATTAATTGGCTATTATTTCTATCTTATGTGCTGACTCTAGGATTTACCTCTACAAAAAAATCATTAGCCCCAACTCCACTTAATTTGACATATGATCTTATAGAATCAACAACAGAAACCTCACAATTGGCAAATCTCTTTTTTAAAAAATTACAGGGCTTGAGAGATGGCTCAGAGGTTAAGAGCACTGTCTGCTCTTCCAGAGGTTCTGAGTTCAATTCTCAGCACCCACATGGTGGCTCACAACCATCTGTAATGAGATCTGATGTCCTCTTCTGGCCTGCAGGCATACATGCAGGTAGAACTCTGTATACATAGTAAAAAAATAAACCTTAAAAAAACACAAACCACATTTTCTTTAGGTATTGTGTGTATTGGTGTGTGTGGTGTGCAAGTGCGTGCAAGCATGCACAAGCATGCCATGGCATGTGTGGAGGTTCAAGGACAGCTTTTAGACATTAATTCTCTTGATCTGCCATGCAGATCCTAGGGATCCAAGTTAAGTTGTCAGACTTAGCAGCAAGTGCCTTAACCTGCTGAGCCATTTCGCCATCTCTTATGAAAAGGAAATTCTCAAATTGTTTGATTCTACCCTACAGAATCTTAGACAAACAGATAATGGATTAATAAGCATGTGGCTAAGCCCTGTGATTGTGACAAGCATTCTCATGAAGCAGTGAAGGTTGCTGTTACTGGGTCATACCCCATTCTTTCTCTGAACAGTATGCTGTACCTGGTCTCCAGGCTGGCGGCCTCTTGAAGCATCTCCTCTGTAATGACATCTGTGTTATAAAACTCTCTGAGTGCATGCAGCAGCTCTTCTTTCCGATGGGCAGGTAGGCTCTCTGCATTGAGCAGGGCTCTGGCTCCAGAACGCACCTGCCTACGCTCTAGATCTTCCAGCAGGCGTAGGCCCTCCTCTGAGCCAATGGGAGCCTGGAACTCCTTGGCCAGCTGTTGCTTCAGATGGTTGTCATAGTAGTTAGAGATGGCATGGCAGGAGGTGCAGAGCAACAGCACATCATGGGAGTTGTGGTCCTTCATCTCAATAGGGAAATGCTTGCGGTATTCATGTGGAATTATATTTTTCCTGGAATGAGCCCACCCCAAAAGCAATGCTCATTACCTTATGATACAGAACATATATGGAGCCAGCCAGTGAGATACTGGAAGGCTTAGGCAGCACAACTCAACAGAGGTTACATGAACGCAATACTACCTACATGACTCTCAGGCCCACCTGCTTGCCGTATCTACCTGCGCTTTAGGGTCCTCTCCCTTAAAGTAAGTACAGACTACGTGCTATCAGGCTTCAACAGCAGAGGCTGCTAACAACTACCATGTTCCTAGAAAGGAGACTCTCAGAGAAATGAGGTATTATACTGACTTGATACCTGCACAATACATCTCAAAGAAGTCCGGTGGGCTAAGCAAACCAATTTCCTTTATCTGAGGACTCTATTGCTCTGACATTACTTCCTGGCTCACCAAGGTCTGTCATCAGGAAAAATTCTCAGTGGCAACAGTTGTCTCACATAGCAAAGAAAGGAGGGAGGGGAGTGAACCAGTGAAGAGTAGCATGGTGGCACATGCCTCTGACTCCAACTTGGAAGGCTAAGTCAGCAGGACAGCCATACCCAAGGCTACATAGCAATACTCTGTCTCAGCCAAGCGTTGGTGGTGCACGCCTTCAATCCTAGTGCTGGAGAGGCAGAGACAGGCAGATCTTTGAGTTTGAGGCCAGCCTGATCTATAGAGTGAGTTCTAAGACAGCCAGGGCTACACAGAGAAACCCTGTCTCTAAAAAATACATAAGTAAATAAAAGAAGAAATATTCTGCCTCAAGATGAGAAAAAGTGATCTCTGAAAAAAATTAAGATTAAAAAAAGAAAATAACACCAGAAAATAACAAAAATAGAAAAAGAAGAAAAAGAGAATAACAAAACACACATGATGGAAGGAAGAAAGGGAATGGGGAAGCAAGGAGGGAGGGAAGTGAGAGGGAAGGAGGAGAGAGAATCACTGTACAGGAGCTGGGGGAAAGGTATACAAACCCAGTGCTCAGCCTCACTCACTGTGGGAACCCCAATATAAAAGGACAGCGTTGGGAGACTCTATAACCAACAGTAGGGCTCAGAAAGCTCGAAAGCTTCGGGGAGGGATCCAGGGATACAGCTTCAAGGTCTGCTTTAAGAGGAAGAGAGGCCATGAGAGATGGCAGGTAGGATGCTGAAGCTGTCAGGAAAACTGTGGTGTTTGTAGAGTAAGTCTCTCTGCCACTGTGGGAAAATCAAGCAAGGTATCTGAGGGCTCAACTACACAGGCAACTGCCACAGGAGGCAGATTACTTAGTCTAATACCATACTCACCGGATGTAGGTATCTGTCTTGCCACAGACAACACACAGGTTCTCTTTAACCATCAAGTAATAATCTCCTGGGGACTCAGGTCTTCCTGCAGGTTCAAACTGTAGCCTGACCACAAAAGGTTCTTTACTCACCAGCTCTTAGGAAAAAGAGAACACATCAGTGCTGGAAACACTCTTAACTATTGTTCTTTGTGTGCAAGTAGAGAACTCCAGGTTATGACTCCCCAGCCCTGAACATCTCAAGGTCTGTCTTCCTCCAGTCCCCCTCTTCTACACCCTACTCACAACAAGACCCTATTTATAAACAAATATGGCAGATGAGTCTCACACCTCCAATGCCTTTGTCCAGGTACCACTGAGCTTTCCTCCGGTCACAGGTGCACAAGGGCTGTCCATCAGGAGCTTGGAGAAAGCAGTTATCATAGAGAGGTGATTTTCTGCAGGAAAAAGAAATCTCATACTGAAAGCTGTTGGTCAAGCTTCCCAAGACCTTCCCACACTCTTTTCTGAATGACTCAAATTATTCTCAACATCAGAATCAAATATACTACATGTAAAAAAAAACCAAACAGGCAAGAAACCACACTCAACTCTCAATCTGTATTGGCTAGGAATCAGCTACAAATGATGCCTCGAATTCTTATACTTATGGATTGAGACACTGGGAAGTGAGTTAGGTGGTATTCACAGAGTTCAGCTGTGAATGTAAACAGGAACAGAGCACCAATAAACTGCCAAATCACTGAATTAAACACTAAATTAAAATGGTAAAGAATTCAATATAAAGAAATGAGGGCCACGTGGGGTGATTTCTGGCTCACATGCAATGTTTCCTTCAACTTAATCATCAAATTCCTAAAGGTGCCACGTTCCAGGGATCACACTTCCATTCCAAGCATCCTCCTCGAGAGGTGTCAGTCACATGGGAGATTCTCACTAGCTACACAATAAAGTTGGTGTGAGGCTGAAATCACTCTAAATTAGCAAGAACTCTTAAGGTGCATTTTTCCTGATAAGTATGAGGACTTCATTTATTCATGTTCATAGCCATCTCAAACAAATAAAATTTATATCCCCTTAAAATATTTGATTCTGGAGGAGAGGCACACATGTGCACGTGGAGATCAGGGACAACTTTGAGAGTCAGTTCTGTCCTTCTGCCATGTGGGTCCTGAAGACTTAACTCAGGTCATTAGGTTTGGCAGCAAGTGCCTCTACCTGGTGAGCCATTGAAGTTCCAGGCCTAGGGTTGCACTAGAGTTGGTGACAAAGCATGGGTAAATTCTCTTTATCTCTATTCCAATTGGCAAATAGGAAAGTGAGTGAAGGGGAAAAGAGAAAACAAAGAGAAGCACAGTGCAAATGTCACTAAAGGCAGGGCAGGTACATTAACCCTGGAGTCTCTGCTGCCTGACTCAGGGTAAAGCTGGGCCCTAACTCTTCAACATCAGGGAACACGCGGGTTACCTGGCAGAATAGCCCACCCCCAGAGGCTTCCTCTTATGCTTCCTGGGGTCTCTCCCTTGGCTGTTGCCTGTCACCATCCCATCAGTCTTAGCCTTCCTGTTCCTCGGCTTCTGCTGTGATTCCAGTGCTTCCCCATTAACCTCTTCACCTAGCCGGCCAAGTCCTTTGCTTCGAAATGGGATGTCTACCATATTCCTGCATTTCTCCAAGACTTTTTGCCAGTGGATTTGGTCATTGTTTTCCTCTTCATAGGAATTTCTAGAGAAAGGGTATCCAAGAAGATGGAGGAAGAGAGCCACTGAAATCTGTGCATCCCTGGCAGCATAAGTCACCTGAAGAGAAAAGCCAGAGGTCAGTGGGATATGGAAGACAAGCCAGGCAGAGTACCTTCAAAGTCAATTACAAATGCCTTGGAATACCACTCAAGACAGCATTTGCTTAGTAGCATAAAACTCTGGGTTCAGCCAAACAGAGGTGGTGGCCTTTAATTCCAGCACTTGGGAGGCAGAGGCAAGCAGATCTCTGAGTTCAAGGCCAGCCTGGTCTACAGACTGAGTTCCAGGACAGCCAGGGATACACAGAGAAACCCTTACTCCAGAAACAAAAACAAAGAACACATCAGATTCAACCCTCCCCTTCCTCCTTCCCTCCCCCTCTCTCGCTCACTCTCATTTTTGCCTTTAATCTCAGCACGTGGGGAAACTGAGTCAGGAGGACTACCAGACTGCATTAAGTTTAAGGCCACCATGAGCTTTTGATGTGAGGCTCTATCTCTAATATAAACCAAACAAAAATAAAAGTCTACTTTGGCAGTTGGATGGATAGTTCAGTCAGTGAAGTACTTGCCTTGCAAGCGAGAAGACATGAGTTTGATCCCCAGAAATCATGTAAAAAAGCTGGACATGGTGACATTTGCCAGCAATCCCAGATTTAGAAAAACAGACAAATCCCTGGATTTGCAGACAAACCCTATATAGGATTAGCAGAATGCCCAGCTTTGTCCTTTTTGAGACAGGGTCTATCTATATAGGTTAGGATGGCCTGAGCTACAGACATTCCTGCCTCCAGTTCCCAAAGATATATTAGAGGTATGTATTACCATGCTTGACATTTTAAGTAGGTGAATTTTATTATATAAAAAATAATCTTTAAGATTTACCTATTTTGTTTATATGAGTATACTGTAGCTGTCTTCAGACACACTAGAAGAGGGTATTGGATCCCATTACAGATGGTTGTGAGCCATGGTTGTACATGTGGTTGCTGGGAATTGAACTTAGGACCTCTGGAAGAGTAATCAGTGCTCTTAACTGCTGAACCATCTCTCCAGCCCCTAGAAATTAATCTTAATAAAGCCATTTTTCATTCACCACCACCACTAAAAAGAAAAAAAACCAAACAAACCAAGTTCGGTGGCATATATATTTAACCCAACAGAGGCAGGCAGATCTTTGTGAGTCTGAGGCTAGCCTGGACTACATACATTCTAGGTCAGCTAAGACTACATACTAAGATCCTGTCTGTTTCAAGGCACAAAGAAGTAACTTACTCAGGGTTACAAAAGACCAGAAACTGCTATGGAAAACAAACTAGATAATTCAATGCCTAGAATTTTGCCACAGGTTTCTATTAACCTAAAACACAAACTTTGCTAAATTTTCTCTAATGTTTTGAAAGGATGAACTAGTAACTGACTTGAAGACAACTGAAGGTTGAGACCTAGAGTTAGACAGGATATCTGTGAAAGGTCAATGATGAGGTGGAAATGACCAGGAAAAAAAACAAAACCAAACAAAACCAACTTTCAAACACTTATCAACTTGTCTGTACAACAGGGCCAAGAATCTACCTCTTCCGACCTTAAAAGTAAAAATTTAAATCACAGGGGTTGGAGAGATGGCTCAGAGATTCAAGAGCACTGGCTGTTCTTCCAAAGGATCCAAGTTCAATTCCCAGCACTCAGATGGCAGCTCACAGCTGTCTGTAACTCCAGTTCTAGAGAGCTGACACACAGACATACATGCAGGCAAAATACTAGTCACATAAAATAAAAATAAATGTATCTTTTCAAAAAATTTAAATCACATAATGGCTAACCTGAGGGCCTTCATATAGCTATACAAAATACTAAAGGATTACCCCTAAGGGTAAAAGATTAAAGGATTCATTTCTGGAGAAACCAAGCGGCCAGAGGGACTAGATGCTGAAAGCTTCTAAGAAAGTGTTTGATGTTCTAAGAAAGTGTTTGGAGGTCTAGGAAGGTATTTTGATGTTGATAAATAAAGTTATGAAGGATTTATCTTTTTGTAAACTTAAAAAGATTCTTGTAAACTTCAGGGAATACACTTGAATCCAGGTCAAATGGATTCAAGATAAGTACTGTCAATTAACAGCTTCTTTCTCTCCCCACCTGCCTATTCCTGAAGGTAGGGTCTATTTCCCTTTCCCTAGTCCTGGGAACCGAACCCCCATCCCTCCTCTAATTACCAAGACCATGGGCCTAAGAGTTTCAAAATGTACACCCAAAAAAAAGTTTTTCTCCTAAACTCCTTAACTTTATCTTCTGCCCCTAACATCTAGGTGTTCCCTCAGAACCTGCATCTAGGAAAGCTCTAAAATAGTTACTCACAGGTGCTCTGGCCTAGCCTCACAGACTGCTTCAAGGGGGCCTATAGTCCTATCCCCAGATAGTACACAACCTGGACATCGGTGAAACAACCAGTTCTTCCTGGATTTGGCCAACATCCCAGCTTTTTGCCCACACCCCATAACAGTGCCCCAATGTTAGCAGGAAGTAAACATAGACGATTAAATGGCTCCTTATTTATTTATAATCAACAAAAGGCTGGGATGTTTGGTTAGGACCCGGGACAAGGGACTGAGGTGCATATTTTACATATCAAAGTAGACCTGGCCTCCATGTTCTCTCAGCATCCCTCAGTTCCTACCTGGCATACCCTGCTCCCAACCCTGAACTTTACATTTACAGCCCAGGGAATAGACTACCCTTTTCCCAGAGGCTCCCTGTGGAATCCAGACATTTTGGTTTCTTTTTCTCCTTCTCTTCTCTTCTGTCTCTATACACTTTCACCCTTTCTCTCTCCACCCCCAAGCCTCCACCTCTCTCTCTTCCCATGGTGACTCCCTTAGCCTCAATCCTTGGGGGCCAGTGAACTTGCCAGAGACAGCTTCCCAATAAATCTGCACTTAATATATTCCAGTCTGGCTTGAATTGGCTCATTTCACTGGTGGCAGAGAAATAACCTATCAGATACACAATTACTGACACCTGACTAACCACAGCTACTGAAAAG
Organism: Uromys caudimaculatus; assembly: GCA_028551405.1. Lineage (NCBI taxonomy): Eukaryota > Metazoa > Chordata > Mammalia > Rodentia > Muridae > Uromys > Uromys caudimaculatus. The sequence continues at coordinate 84,598,631 of CM052705.1, read as the reverse complement.
AGCTTACCAATTCCCAAAGTCCTGCTGTAGCTGCTGTGTACTCAACCCACTAGTTTTGTTTGTTGGTTCATTTTCGATTTTCCAAAACAGGGTTCCTCTATGTAGCCCTGGCAGTCCTGGAATTGGTTTTTTAGACCAGAGTAGCCTCAAACTCAAGAAATTAGCCTGCCTCTGCCTCCCAAGTGCTCGGATTAAAGGTGTGTGCCACCACTGTTCAGCCCAATCCACTTGATGTTTTTTAAACATTAGCTCTTGCAGGGCAGTGGTACCTTTAATCCCAGCACTCCGGAGGTAAAGGCAGCCAGATTGGATCACTGTGAGCTGGAGGCCAGTCTGGTCTTGTTTGCTGACAACTGACACAACAGAGTCAGGTCTTTGTCTCCCTAGTTGGTCCCCACCTTTCTTCCCAATTTACTAGCCAACTGGGATTACTACCTTCTTTGTTCCTCATTTAAAAAGGCAACCCTGGGGCCAGAGAGATGGCTCAGCAGTTAAGAGCACTGCTACTCTTCTAGGGGTCCTGAGTTCAATTCCCAGCAACCATATGGTGGCTCACAACCATCTGTAACGGGAGCCAATGCCCTCTTCTGGTGTGTCTGAAGATAGTGACAGTGTACTCATGTACATAAAATAACTAACTAACTCTTGGCTACCAAGAGCTGCTTTTATTTTCATTAAATATATCCTCTATCTTCTGCTTACTCCTAATTGTGCACCTCAATCTTCTTTGTCAGGAGTCAAGAACCAGACAGGAAAGAAAATGTCCAAGAGTCACAGTTGTGAGCTACCATGCCCTGCTTCATGTGACATGATTCTATCAATATTCATCCATGTTAAAGCTGAGAAGCTGGCACATGTGTGAAGTTGCAGCACTTGGAAGGCCAAGGCAAGAGGATCACATATTTATAGCCTGTTCTTTTTACTTGTTGAATAGTATGCCACCGTGTGCCTACATTTTATTTATTCACCAGCTGATGCATCTTATCAGACTATTTATTTCTTTGTTTGTTTATTTATTTATTGATTTTTGAGATAGGGTTTTTTTCTGTAGCCCTGGCTTATTTTGGAACTCAACCTGAAGACCAGGCTGGCCTCAAGCTCAGGAATCTGACTGCCTCTGCTGGGATTAAAGACATAACATCATCACACCTGGTTTTTCTTATCAGTTTTTATGTGTTTTTTTTTTTTTATTTGTTTGTCTGTTTTTTGTGTGATACTGAAAATCGAGTCTAGGCCCTGAACATGTCGTGAAAGTTACAGCCTTAACCCTATGTCTCCTTCTTAAATATGAATGGACAACCAACCTTTAAACATCTGGAAAAATCCCTCACATGAAAGCCAAGAACAAGCGTTCATGAGAAGGAACTCTGAGGAAAAGGAGGTGATGCAGGGAAGGGAAGGAAAGCAGAAACCCTTCCTGCTCTGGGTGAAGGGACTGCATCCTAAGCAGAGACAAAGGCTGTCTCAACAGAGCGTGCTCAGGTAAAAGTGCTGGCGCTGCAGCTTTACTACCTGAGCTCCAACCAGACCTATGTAAAAAGCCAGATGCAGCTAGCATAAATCTGTACGCCTAGAACTCCTACCCCAAGACAGGAGACAGAGACAGGACAACATGAGAATGTCTCAAGAAAAAGAAAATTAAAGGATCAATTTGGGGTATCCAATAATCCAAAAGGAATAAGTTCTAAAAAAAGAAAGAAAGAAAGAAAGAAAGAAAGAAAGAAAGAAAGAAAGAAAGAAAGAAAGAAAGAAAGAAAGAAAAAGGAGAGTAGTAAACATCAAAGAAAATAATCTGAGGATTCTTTCCTGAACTGGAAGACAAGAACATCCAGGCAGAAGGGGTCCACTAATCCTACTACTGTGTATAAAACATGGCCTCTACTCATGTTTATCACCAAGGATTTCAAACAAGGAAGGAAAGAAAACTTCCAGAAAGAACAGTCACACACTCAAATGTTAGAAGCCGGCATATAAGGAGTATGGCCTTCAAAGTTCTGCAAGAAAATGGCTTCTGCCCTAAACTGCTAATAGGCATATCACTGGCTAAGAGACGAGATCACTTGTCCTTTCAGACGTACAGGGTAACAAGAGGACAAAGCCATGGGATTTAGACAGCAGGGGATCCAGTATAGAAGCGGAGTAGAGGGAGCCACCAACACATAGATGTAAGAAGCAAATTTCAGATTACAGTGGGCAGCAGGTCTAGAGAGCCAACATTCCTGAACAGAAAGAGGCAGCAAAGAGCTGCAGGAAGACAGCAGAAGGCCATAAAGGGACAATGGAGGGCCACAGGAAGACAGCAGAGGGCAGAGCCACTGGGGAGTAGCAGAGGGCTGCAGGACACACAAGGACAGCAGAGGGACATAAGGACAGAACCATAGGAAACTGGGCAAATGTGTTTAGTCTCTGAATGCATCTGAGACAGCCAAGGGCTACAATACTGGGGTTAAGTCAATGTGTGCAGAAAACAAAAGTACAAATTATATACCCTGGGAAAACAAAGTATTGTTCCTGATCAAAGTGGAGTATCTATTTATACTGGGGAAATGGGGTAGGGAACAAATTCTTGTTTGGGACCCAGGAACTGAAAGAACCTTAAGTCATAACTTATATAAGAAGTCAAAACATACTACTCAAAAATAAGAAAGAATGATACATGCAGATAATCTAAAAGTAAAATGATAATTACCAAAAAGAAACTAAAATGGTCACATCTGAGTAGAAGAGCTAAAGAAAGAATGGGGTAGCAAAGGAAGAGAACTCACTATTTCTTATGGTGTGATTCATAGGACTTTTAAAAACGTTTATGCAGGCTGGAGAGATGGCTCAGTGGTTAAGAGCACTGACTGCTCTTCCAGAGGTCCTGAGTTCAATTCCCAGAAACCACATGGTGGCTCCCAACCATCTGTAATGGGATCTGATGCCCTCTTCTGGTGTTTCTGAGGACAGCTACAGTGTACTTGTATAAATAATAATAAATAAATAATATTTTTGCTGGGCAGTGGTGGCGCATGCCTTTAATCCCAGCACTCAGGAGGCAGAGGCAGGTGGATTTCTGAGTTTGAGGCCAGCATGGTCTACAGAGTGAGTTCCAGGATAGCCAGGGCTACACAGAGAAACCTTGTCTCAAAAAACCAAAAAAACAAAACAAAACAAAAACGTTTATGCTTTCGTATTTCTGGAAAAAGCATATTTTCTGAAGTGCTGGCACATTAAAAGTAATACACCATAGGGACTCTAATGTCATTTAAGCAGTATGAACATTACTGTCTTGAGTGTCACTTGACAGTAAGTCTACTTTAAGGCCTCTCTGCCTGGTGCCTGCATTGAAGACTAGAACCAACTCCTCTGATCACAAGTACCTGATCTTCAGTAAGATTCTCAGCATCCCAGTTGCTGCAACGAAGTAGAAGGGACTTGTCAAGTGGGAAGTTCAAAATAGTTTCAGCAAGTGATTTCAGGCTAAGCCCATTACAGAGTATATTGTTTCTACAAGAAATAAATAAAACCATGTATCAAAACCAGGCAAATGGCATGCATAGGAAAAACTTTAAATGACCAATAAACACAGGGCAAACAAACACAAGAAATCAAAGAAACTGGGGATTTGCAATCATATTGCAGTGTTTGTATTTTTAAAAACAAGTACATCTGGTATCAATAGAGCATAAAAATCAATTAGGCTTATACAAAATGTGTAAACTAGACATCTTTATGATCATTATGAAAAAGTTTAACAATAAGTAACTATCAAAAACTCAAATACAAAAATTCTCTGATCTAGCAATTGCTTTTCTGGGAGTTGGTCCAAAGGGCAAAAGATACTTAAGAGGATATTCACTGCAGCACTACTGTAGCAAGGAGAATTGTAAAGCGACTAAATGTCCTTTGATGGTGCTCATGCTTAACTTTCTTATGTATGAAGAAAAATGACAAGGCTGTTTTCATCGGGGAGGTAAGAGTATAAAAAAAAAAGTAATTGTTTCTGTTCTTCAAAACTTCCTGATTGAAACTGCTGCAGGGTGCTGGAGAGATGGCTGAGGGCCCAGATGGGTTCCCAGCACTCACGTGGCAGCTCACAGCCATCTGTTATTCCAGTCCAGGGAGTCTGATGCCCTCTCTGGCCTCCTCAGGCATTGCACATATGTGGAGTCCTGTTTTAAATAAACCCTTTTAGAAATTGCTGTGGGATAACAGAAAGGACCTTCTTGACCTTCTGAGATTGGAGACTAACCAAGAGATTTGTGTGGGATTCAGACATCAGTGGGCCAGGGAGACGGCACAGGGCAAAGGCACCTCCACCAGCCCTGACAACCTGAGTCCAATCCCCAACCCCCATAACTGCAAAAGGATGTTAATGAGCAAGTAGGTAACACTGCTGCTGTGTTCATGCTCATCAGAAGAGGGCACTGGATCCCATTACAGAGGGCTCGGAGCCACCCTGTGGTTGCCTCGAATTGACTGAACTCAGGACCTGTGGAAGAGCAAACAGTAAGTGCTCTTAACTGCTGAGCCATCTCTCCACATGTCCTTAGGACACACGCTCTCTCACACTCAGAGAAACTAAACCTTAAGTAAATAGAATGAAATTCACAGACATGCAGAAAACACTAAGAGTGAGTGTGGTGGTACATGCCTGTAATTCCCGGACCAAGATCACGCTCAGCTACATGGGATTCAAGACCAGCAGGGCTATGTGAGACCTTAGTCATTAATTCATTTAAAATGTTTCAATCTTTGGACATGTATGTGTGTATATATTCATTTGAATGCAGATGAAAATGTAAAGACCTGGGATGGAGAGATGGCTTAGAAATCTAAGTGAGAGAACACTAGCATGCACGAGGCTTTGGATTCAATCCCTGGTACCCAAATAATAACAAGAAAAATCAGTACATGAAAGCAGACAATGTATGACATTGGTCCAGAGTGAGCAGCTGGAAGTCACAGAGCAGCAAGATGGCAGGCAGAGGCTCCTGTCAGTGTTACAGCACAGTTTCCTCAGAGATTGCGGGAGCCAAAACCACTGTGATGAGGAAGAACAGGAGCCTTCCCTTGTCAAACAAGCAGTCAACATCTCACCGCCTGAGACCAAAAATCAGAAAAAAAAAGCCCAGGCACACTTGAAAAAAATAAATAGGTCTTGGTTGAATTCATGGACGTTAAGGATATGGGGGGGGGGGGGGGCGATACTAAACTTTATTTAGTTTTATTAAAAACTACAAAAGTAGAGCCCAGGGTGCAGTTCAGTGGTGAAGTGCGTACTTAGTATGTACAAAGGTCCAGCAATAAAATGAAATAAAATAGGGGCTGGGGAATGTCAATAATGGTAAATAATTTCTTAATTAAAAAAATTCATTTAAAATGAAGGGTCTTGGCTGGAGAGATGGCTCAGTGGTTAAGAGCACTGACTGTTCTTCCACAGGTCCTGAGTTTGATTCCCAGCAACCACATGGTGGCTCACAACCATCTGTAATGGGATCCGATGCCCTCTTCTGGTGTGTCTGAAGACAACAGTGTACTCACATACATAAAATAAATAAATAAATCTTTAAAATGAAGAGTCTTGGGCTGGAAATACAGTTCAATGAAATAGCACTTTCCTAATTAATTCAAGTATTGAAGCTCAATTCTCAGTACTGAAAACATTAAAAAAAAAATCCAAATAAAGTTAAAGGTCTAATACAAGTTTCACTCTTGTTCTGGAGGAACGAGCCAATCAGTAAAGTACTTATTATGTAAGCATAAGAAGCGTGATCTCCCAGAACCCATGAAGAAGGCCATGTGTGGCAGAACACACCTGTAATCCCAGCATTAAGAGGCAGAGACAAAGGCATGAGGGCCAGCCAGTCTAGTCAAATCTGTGAACTCCAGATTCAGTGAAAGACTCTGTCTCAAAAATAAAGCAGAGGGCTGGAGATGGTGGTACATGCCTTCAATCCCAGCACCCAGGAGGCAAAGACAGGCATGTTAGGTCTCAAGTTGAAGGCCAGCCTGGTGTACATAGTGAGTTCCAGGTCAGCTATGGCTATATGCTAAGATCGTGTCTCAAACAACCACAAAATGAAATGAAAAGCAAATGAAGAAGACTCTCCAATGACCTCTGGCCTCCACACATGGACATATGTGTGCACCTGAACACATGCACAATTTCATTTTTATTTCTAACTACAACTTGTATACTTATAATTTCATGATAATATTCATCTTTGGTCTAATTCTTTTGGGGGATGTTTTTGAGACAAGGGCCCATGATCTATCCCAGGCTAGTCTCAAATTTGTGGCCCTCCTGCCGAAGTCTCTTGAGTGCTGATATTATAGGAATTAACCACCACACTAAGCCCATCTTTAGCCAAACTGACACTCAGTTATTCTGCATTTACTCAGAGAACTCAATGTACTTTCAATTTACATACATTTAAGTGTTTCCAAATGCATAGAAAGATATCAGAAAATCAAATGATTATGCCAAAATTATAGTGATACGATTCGAATGGTCGTTAACATTAAAATCCATATAGCACTGTATATGGCACACAAAATTCCTCAATGCTTCATATTGCTTAATCATTTAATTCCCACACCAACCCTATAAATTAAGATTATTATCTCTATAGATAGGAACAGTGAGGTTTAGTACCTTATAAAGGTCTTACAGCTGGCAACCAACAGCACTAACAATCCAGACATGCTGTATGCTCTGACTCAACTTCTTACCCACTATACACAGAATGCAGAGAGGCCTAGTGAAATGCAGCTTTTGGCCAAGGTGGTGGTGGCCCATGCCTTTAATCCCAGCACTCCAGAGGCTGAGGCTGACAGAACTCTGTGAATTAGAAGCCAGCCTGGTTTACAACCTGGTGAGCTCTAGGACAGCCAGGACTGTTCTGTTACATAGAGAAATCCTGTCTCAAAAACAAACCAACCAACAAGCAAAAAAGAAATAATGCAGCTTTCTTCGTTAGTTCAAACTTTGAAGAGAGCCGGGCAGTGGTGGAGCACGCCTTTAATCCCAGCACTTGGGAGGCAGAGACAGGTGGATTTCTGAGTTTGAGGCCAGCCTGGTCTACAGAGTGAGTTCTAGGACAGCCAGGGCTACACAGAGAAACCCTGTCTCGAAAAAAACCAAACTTTGAAGAGTTTTAATTTTTACAATAATATTTTCATATAACACTAGGAAAAAATATACTTCACTAAAAAAGTAAAAAAAGGTAGCAAACCAAAATAAAAATTCACTTATGCTCAAAAATTCAGACAGGCACAGGTTTTAATTAAGCCCTCTCTGAGATTATGACACTCTCCCAACTTATAGTAACAGTGTCATTTAAGACAGGACAAGAGGCTGCTTCAGTTCCTGTCAGTATAAATGAGGACCGTGGCTTCCGGAGAGATGATCCAACAGTTAAGAGCATTTGATGTGAGAACCCACATTCAGTTCCCAACTCCCACACAGTCTCACACATCACTCTGAAATGCCAGTTCTAGGGGATCTGATGTCTTCTGACCTCCGTAAACATACATGCAGGCAAAACACACAAGTACATAAAAGGAAATAAATAAATTTTAAGGAAATAAATAAATAGATGAGAATTGTGTGTTTACCTGAGGGATTCCATGTGATCCCCAGAAAGATGAGGTGAAATTGGTCCCCAAGAAGGAAAAGCTAAAATGGGAAGCCTCTCTCTCCAAGTCAAGGTCAAGGTTGATAATTATTTGGGCCTAAAGCAGGGTTTGCAAACTGAAATGCTGACTAGAAAGTTAGGTTTACCAAGGAGTGGTGAGGACTTGGGAAGTTAAATTGAGTATGCACAGGTCTGGAGAGATGGCCCAGCAGTTAAGAGCACTGACTGCACTTCCAGAGGACCTAGGTTTAATTCCCAACACCTACTGGCAGCTCACAACTGTCTGTAACTCCAAAAATCTGACACCCTCACACAGAGATACATACAGGCAAAGCACCAATACACATAAAATAAAAATAATTAAGTTATTTTTTGTGTGTGTTCCAATGTAATTAAGTTATTTTTTAAAAACTGAGTATGCACATCAAAAAGGGAAAGACCAAACCTGGCCACTGCTGCCACCTGCAACTCTGGACTCTGAGGTCAGGTCATGTAACTTCTGAAAAGTTACACAAACATAGATTCTTATATCTAGTTTTCTGGATTTAAAACAGATTTTACATGGGGGAAAAAATAAACAAAGCTTACAGCTTTAACTTACCTAGTGCACCACTGGTTTATAACCTCCCCTTTACAGGCGATTAGAGTTTCATCAATAAAGAAATTTTAACCAACTAAACTTTCTCATACATTGATATGTCTCCTCACAAATTCAATATGCATTTCCAAAGCCTTTAGGTTTCTAACGAATTCTAAATGCTTCATTATTGACCAACAGTTAACTATAGCTCACGAACAATGCTTGCCCCCACAGGAATCCTGGCATGCATGCAAACCGTACCCCTGCTTCAAGGCTAGGTAGCGGATGTCCAGACATCCCCTGACAATGAGGCCATAATCCTGTAGAAGCTTGTTGGCATCTTCTGAGCATCCCACTCCTACTTTCAAGATAGCGGCATCTGCCAATATGTCCAAAAGTGTTCTGGGTAGTGTTTTGCCTCCATATACCAGCCTGGGCAAGCGAACCAATGCACAGAAGCCACTTGGGGAAGCCATCTGTAGGAGTGACAAAGGACTGGCTTTGCCTTCCAAATTTACCTGTAAAAGAACAAGACAGCATAGTTCACATTCTTGCCAGCAGCATGACAAAAGGAAACTCTGGCCAAAACAAAAAACAAAACAAAACAACAGCAGCAGCAGCAACAACAACAAAGCAATAAAAGAGACACATCCTTAGCTTACCAAAGGGAGCAGCAGAACGAATTTGAAGTTAAATGCAAGTTAAGAGCCTGTTCTAAGAGAGATGGGGCCTTATAAAGCAGCAGTCTGAATAAGCTTCACAGAGCCAACTCCAGGCCTTGAGAGCTGATCGGTCTATAAATAGTCATCAGCTGACTCAGGAGCTCTGGGACACACACTTTCAGTCAGAGAAAACATGCTGGCTTTAAAAGGCTAAGAAAAGGGCTAGAGAGATGGCTCAGCGGTTAAGAGCACTGACTGCTCTTCCAGAGGTCCTGAGTTCAATTCCCAGCAACCACATGGTGGCTCTCAACCATCTGTAATGGGATCTGATGCTCTCTTCTGGTGTGTCTGAAGACAGCTACGGTGAACTTATATGCATATACATAGATAAATAAATCTTTAAAAAAAAAAAAAAAAAAAAAAAGGCTTAAGTAAGAGCAGAGTGCCAATTGGCACCATACCCGGATGCTCTGTGGCACATGCTAGTAACTGCACTCAATCTGCCTTACCAGCACTGCCTCAAGAGGCAAGTTTCAAAAGGAAGTAGATAGAGGCTGGGCATGGACTTTGCTTTTAGTCCCAGCATGGGATATGGGGTAATCTATGAGTTTAAGGCCAGCCTGATCTACATATTGAGCTCCAAGCCAGCCAAAGCTATATAGTAGGGCCCTGTTTCAAAAACACAAAAAAGTATCAGAGAAGAGTACAGCTCTGCCAGTATAACAGATCCTGGTGGGGCAAAGTCACAAATGGAGAGGGGGGGGAGGGAGGGAGGGAGGGAGGGAGGGAGGGAGGGAGGGAGGGAGGGAAACAAAGCACAAAGCACTACCTGAACACAGGTAGGACCTTTATATCTTAAGAGAAGAAAATCACTATGCATATTACCTATATACTTACATCAATCTTTAATCCTTTGGGGGTCATAGATAAGTTTGAGAAAATGCTGAAAGGATGTTATTCCAGAAAAACATACATACAAAATTTGTTCCTATTTTAAGGGATTCCTTTTAAGGGTTTAAGGATTCTGAAAGCAATCCAGAGAACAGATGAAACCCAATAAATTCCTTCTCATTTTTCAGGAAAAGAAAATTTCAGCCTATAGGTGAAACATCTTACCAAATATGATGGGATAATAGCATTATAACTCAAACTACCTAGTGTCTATAGTAGTAGTTCTAAAGGGCGAGTGATTTCACCCCTGAAGGGAAATTTCAGTCTGGAGAAATCTCTGGTCATCACAGTGGAAGAAGAGCCTAGGTAGGAATCTAGCAGGTCGAATGCAGATGCTGTCGGACATCCAACAGTACATATCCTGCAAGCTACTCACAGCACAGAATCATCTGCCAACCATGTCAGTAGTGGGGAGGTGGAGGAAGCCTGGCTGCTCTGACCTGTGTTTGAGGTTTACACAATGCCTACAGAATTATGGATGGCACGGCCCTTAGTCTAAGGGACTTAGAACCTTTCTGGAAGAGGAGATATACAGACCAAGCTCTCACACAAAGAAAATGACATGATAAATACCTTCAGTGTCATAAGTTCCTGGAGAAGAAATATATTATACTTGAGACAATCAAGACTACTGAGAGAAAATAGTCAACACCACAAAGAATTGCTACTAAAAACAAAATGTAAGAGTCTTTGCCCTTAAATTCTCCCTTTCTATCCAGCACAGCACAGCTAAATTTGGTGATTTAACTCACCAAAGCCTTAGAATTACTTTTTAGGCACTGTGTTAACAAGTGGGCCATTTGTATATATCCTCAGGAGAAAGCTGGTGCTATGTGTAGTAACATACCTTTGATTCCCAGCACTTGGGAGGTGTAGGCAGGTGGATCTCTGTGAGTGTGAGGCCAACGAGATCTACATAGCAAGTGCCAAGCCAACTGGGGCTATGTAATAAAAAACTCTGTGTGTGTGTGTGTGTGTGTGTGTGTGTGTGTGTGTGTGTGTGTGTCTCTTTCTCATCACAAAAGAAAATAAATAGCATAAAATATTAAAAGAAAATTTCAAAATGATAAAAAAGAAGTTCTCATATCCAGACAGCTTTCTGAATCCCAAGTTGAATCTAGACTCAACTTAGCACATCTTCAGAGTTATGAAAAAATCAAATTACCTACAAAAAAAAAATCAATAGAGTAGCAATTATCTTCAGCAGCAACAATGGAAACCAGAAAACAATGAAATACAGTCTTGAAAATGACAAAGCTAAAATACTACACTCAGAGAAAATATTTTTACAAGACTTTGAAAAAAGACATTTTCAGAACAATGAGTATTTTATTATCAATAGGTACCAGAAATAATTTTTTAAAAATTGGGCATAAGGGTTAGGCATAGTGTGTGTGACTGTCATCCCAACACTCAGGAGGTTGAGGCAGGAGGACTGCTACAAGTTCCAGACAAGCCTTAACAATGTAGGAAGTACTAGGTCAGTCACAACAACAGACAACATTCTAAATCAAGAGCCAACCTACACCCAAAAGCAAGAATGACTTTAAAAGTCAGGAATAGGGACAGGAGAGATGACTCAGTGATTAAAAGCACTTGCTGCTCCTGCACAGGACCCAAATTGTGTTCCCAAGTGGGACTGTTCATGACTGCCCATAACTCTAACTCCAGGGGATCCAAAGCCCTCTTCAGACCACTGCTGGTACCTGCACACACACAAATACACATAAAATAATATAAATTTCTTTCTTTCTTTCTTTCTTTCTTTCTTTCTTTCTTTCTTTCTTTCTTTCTTTCTTTTTAAAAAAAGAGGAATAGAGGAGTATATAATCCTAATACTCAGAAATGGAGGGAAACAGAAGGATCTAGACTTTTCAGTGTGCATAAGCTATACAATGAAATCCGGTCTCAAAAAAAAACCAAAAAACCCCAAAAAACCAGTTACCAGGAGCTGGGAGATGGCCCAGAAGGTAAAAGTACTAGAAAAGAAAATGTAATAACCAGAGTTTAATCTCTAGAATGCACGTAAAAAGCCAATGCAGTGGTGCATATCTGTATGCCCAGTGCTCCACAGAGATAAAAGGCAGAGACAGGAGGATCACTTGGAAACTTTTAATGTAATTCTTTGTGATACTGCCTATTTTTTCTTTATAGTCTTGGTTACCTCGAGCATGAAATATCCCTCCTCTTACTACTTGTGACACTGTGTTTGATAAATACCTTGAAAATACCTTTTGAGACATGGTAGTTACCACGTCATTTTCTACATGCATGTAGTTTGGTCTGTATGCCTTCTCCTGCAAGGTTCTAAGTCCTTAAGGTCAGGACCATGTCTTCCCTATCCACAAAGTTGTCCTCTGACCTTCACATGTACAGCACAGCACACATGCACTGGCATGCACACACACACACACACACACACACACAAACACACACAAACACACAAACCACAAAAACACAAACTTAAGAAACAAACCTCAGCCAGGCAATGGTGGCGCACGCCTTTAATACCAGCACTTAGGAGGCAGAGGCAGGCGGATTTCTGAGTTCGAGGCCAGCCTGGTCTACAGAGTGAGTTCCAGAACAGCCAGGGCTACACAGAGAAACCCTGTCTTGAAAAAACAAAACAACAAAAAAAAGGAAAACCAAACCTCAAAAAAAAAAAAAAAAAAAAAAAAAAAAAAAAAAAAGAAAGAAAGAAATGTCTGAAGAGATAGGGCTATAGCTCAGTTGGTAGATCATTTGACTATCATGTGTGAATCCCTGGGTCTGACCCATAGTGTGGCATACAGAGGACATGGTGGCCCACACATGGGCATACACATACCCATAAATAATCTTTTTTTTAAAACATATTAACAAACCAGTGGGGTAGTAAACACCTTTGAACCTAGTACTTAGAAGGTAAAGGCTACTCTTAGCTACATATCAAAGTCAAGGCCAGCCTAGAATCTGCCTTCAAAAACAAACTTAAAACAAAAACTAAAATAGGTAGATAGTATGGTGGTGGGTTTTGTTTGTTTGTTTTTAAAGACTGAGCCTTACTTTATAACCCAGGTTGGCCTCAAATTCACAGTGTAGCCCAGCATAGCCTTGAACTTGTTCTGATCCTCTTGCCTTAGCATCTCAGGGTGCTGAGATCACAGGTGTGCACCATCACACCTAGCTGGTAGTTGATGAACACGTGCTGTAAGTTAAAACTGTACGTAAGCCTTCGTAGTGACTATCTACTTGAATACTTAGATTCCGTCACTAGAAGTAGGTGCCCTTACATTCCTATTACAAATAAGTAAAAAGACTTGGAGAAGCTAATTAGCTTGTGCAGTTCAGTAAAAGTGAAATTCATGGAGGCCCACCTGACTCCAGAATAACAACTATCAGGTCACCCCCATCCGGAGGACATCAGCATCATCTGCTAAGGTATACTTACAAGCAAGTCCAAAACAAAGTAATTCTTTTTGAGCTCAGTCTATTCTTGACCACCCCTGGCCCAAATCCGGAAAACTAATAAGATTCTTTTTCAGCTTTTTAACTCATGCCTTTTAACTTACCCATTCACAGTCAATTCCAAGTACTGGAAAATCTTCCAACTCTCTTTTAAGAAAGGGCTGGATTTGATTCCACTCTGCCTCCTGAGATACTGTCACCACCTCTGCCTGGAGTATCCTCTCCTCCCATGAGGCTCTGGGTCCTCTCAGGGCACCAAAGGGTAGCTGGTCATCTTCTGGAGGGGACCACTTCCTCCCACCTGGCACTTGCTGCTTCTGCTGCTGCTGTGGTGGCTGCTGTGGCTGCTGTGGCTCTGGCTGCGGCTGCTGCAGCTGCGGCTGCTGTTGCTGCATCACTCTGCTTGTCTTACTCCATCTACGCTGGATGCCTTTCCACAGGACAAATCCCCCCATGGCTACACCCAGAAGGGTGGTCACTGTCAAAGCCACTAAATTTTGTCTAGACATCTTCAGTCTTTCACTGTTTAGGAAAGCATTTCACTGATTCAACAATCTGCAAAACAAATGTCAAAAATATATTTATAAATAGAATACAAATTTAGACATAGACAAGTTTTCCCCTAAAAAGTCCAAATCTCTGTACCCACAAACTAAAAAAAAAACCAAAAAACAAATTTTGACCCAAAACGATTAAGATTTAGATACCCCCCATTTTTATACTTTTGTTTTGTATTTTATTTTACTTTTGACATAGGGTCTCATGCAGGCCAGGCTGACTTTGAACTTATTATATAACTAGCAATGACCTTGAAATCCAGATCCTCCTGCCTCTACCTTTAAGTGCTGAAATTACAAATTCCAGTTCTATTTTCCTTTCTTTTTTATTTTTTAAAGACTTATTTATTTATTTTATGTATATGAGTACACTGTTGCTGTCTTCAGACACACCAGGAGAGGGCATCAGATACCATTACAGATGATTGTGAGCCACCATGTGGTTGCTGGAATTTGAACTCAGGACTTCTGGAAAAGCAGTCAGTGCTCTTAACTGCCTAGAATTCTCTTAACGATACAAAGTAGAATCAGAGTGAAGGCTAGCAAGATGGCTCAGCAGGTAGAAGCACTTGTTGACAAGACCAGTAACCTGAGTTCAATCCTTGGACCTACGTAGTGAAAGGAGAATTCACTTCTAAAAGTTGTCCCCACTTCCCCTAACCCACACCCACGCACGCATGCGCATGAACTTAATTTAAAAACTTTATGGGCTGGGCTATAGCTCAGCGGTAGATGCCTTGCGCAGCATCTTCCAAGTCTTAGGTACAGCTTCCAGCACTGAAGATTTAAAAAAATAAATAAATAAAAATAAATAGGTAGTGACACACACCTGTAATCCCAGCATTTGGGAGGCAGAAAGGGAAAGACCAGGAATTGTCTCCAAAGAATGTGAGAGCACAGGCTGGAGAGATAGCTCATGGTAAAAGAGTGCTTGTCGATCTTGTAGAAGACCAGAGTTTAATTGCCAGCACCCAATTTGCACTTAAGACAGATACAGAGTCCAAGTTCATATCATTCTCATTAAAAGGAAATCTAGAGGCAAGAAGCTCAGTTAAGACCAATTCAGATTTGGGGAAATCTGTTAGAAGCAAGTAGAGTCAATCGTGGAAGTGATTTACACAGTCCATGTGTTTCTAACACAGAAAACAAAGAGAATGTCCAGGAAATACCAGAGCCTAGAATTAAAACAAACAAACAAAACTCTGAAGTCAGTAAGAATACTTCATAGAAACTAGGCACATAAAACAACTTAGCTACAGGTTGTGAGTTGAGCTGCGTCTTCCAAAAAGATATGTTGAAGTTCTAGCACCTAGAACCTGTGCCTGTGCCTTATTAGGAAATAGGGTCTTCCATGTGTCAAGATAAGACAAGGTCATACTGGTGTAGAGTGGGCCTTAATCCAGTGTGATGAGTATCCTACAGCAAAAGAAAGGCAGAGTCAAAGTGACAGACAAATGGGGAAGAAGCCGGGAGAAGATGGTGGCAGAGACTAAAGTCATGCAAACAAAGGAAAGCCACAGGTCTTTATCACCAGAAGAGAGAAGGCAAGGAATGACTCTCCCGTCCCCAACTCCCCACCAAAGAGACAGTATAGTCCTCCTAACGCCTTAATCCTTAATTATGCACCTCTAGTTTCCTGAACCGTGGGAGAATCAATTTCCATTATTTTAATCCATCCAGTTTGTGGGATGTTAACACAGTCTTAGAGATGAAGAGATGCTCAGTGGTTAAGAGCACTTGTTGCTCTTTCAGAGGACCTGAGTTTGATTTCCATCAGACCTATCAGGTGGTTCATAACTGCCTGCAAGTCCAGCTCCAGGCATTACAGGGATCCAATACCCTCTTCTGGAATTTTCTGGAGTGCACACACAAACAAAATTTAACCTTTTTAAAGAAAGAAATATGTCATAGAATGGGCTTTTATTCAGCAATACAGTTCTGATATATGTTCTACTAGGCACAAAACTTGGAATCATGTTAAAAAAAAAAAAGCTAGTCACAAAAGACAAGACAGAGAGATGAAGAGTGACTACAAATGGGACATAAGGAACTTGGGGTCTGGGGAATGACTTTTAAATAGATCAAGTGTTATGGGGGGTAATAAAAGTGTTCTAAAACTAAACTGTGGTGAGGGTGGCATAATTCTATGACTATACTAAATATCATCAATTTGTATGCAATGGGTAACAAATTGCATGACATATGAATTATACTGCAATAAAGCCATTAAAATACTATTTTGACAAATTGGTTCTAAAATTAAATCTGAAAAAGGAACCAAAAATAGCCCACTTATAAAATAAGGCCATAGGGATGGAGAGATAGCTCAGCAGTGACAGTGCTTCCAACTCTTCCGAGAACCTGAACTCTGTTTCCAGAACCTGTGTCAGGCAGCTTACAACTACCTTTAACTCCAGGGCCTGCACACATGCACGTAAATATTAAAAAAAAGTAAAAGAACATAAGAGCAGATGAAGTAGACCTTCAATAATATAAGATAATCAAAGAATTTACCTTACCAGATACCAAAAAGCATTAACATCAAGTTTGACAAGGATGTTGTAGTATTAGTTCAGCAAACAGAAAACAGGCCAGAGAACAATAGACAGTCCAGAAACAGATTTTGTGTGTCTATAAAAAATTAATTAATAAACAATGAATATGGAGTTTCAGATTAATGGCTCAAAAAATAGACCAAATACTTACAGAAACACTGTTTGGAAAGCAGTAGCACACACTACACACCAAGTCTAGAGAAAGTAAAGAAAAACTAAAACATCTAAAATTTTAGGAGAGTTGAACCTGATGTTGTAGACCTGCAATCCCAGCACTCAAGAGGGAGAAGCTGAGAGTTCAAGGCTTGCCTGGGATACACATGCTGACACAGGCCTTTAATTTGAGCACTCAGGAGGCAGAGGCAGGTGGATCTCTTGAGTTCGAGGCCAGCCTGGTCTACAGAGAGAGTTCCAGGACAGTCAAGGCTACACAGAGAAACCCTGTCTCAAAACAAAAACAAAAAAATTTCAAAGGAATGTCTTCTCAACACATCATAGCCCTTGCACTCACAGGATGAGAACAGGAATGGAGATAAAATGACTCAAATTCGTTATACAAATGTATGAAACTGTTTGGTAGTAAAAACATTTAAATTTAAAACAGCCTTAAAAATAAACTACAGGGTATGGCTCAGCAGTTAAGAGAACTGACTACTTTTCCAGAGGTCCTGAATTTAATTCCCAGCAACCACATGGTAGCTCACAACTAAATATAATGGGATCTGGTGCTCTCTTCTGATGTGTCTAAAGAGAGTGACAGTGTACTCACATAAATAAAGTAAATAAATACATTTAAAACAAACAAAGTACACAGGAAAGAGCTTTCTCTGTCTTAAGAGTATACAGAATGTTTCATCCTCAGCATAGCAGACATTTAGGGCTGGAAGAACTGTGCTGGGGGCAGGAGGGGCTATCCTGGGCACTGCAAAATGTTCAGCACCACAGTCCCTGGCAGCTCCTCACTGAGGTCAATGACAGCACCACCTCAGTTAACTCAAACTCTCTGGATGTTGCCCAGTGGTCTCTAGGAGATAAACATCTCACAGCTGAAATCCACTAGTGTAGAGACCAATTGCCACACAGCACAAATACACACAGCAAAGACCAATAAAGGAAAACAAAATGTAAAGCCTTGTTTCTATGACTATTCGAATGGTTAAAGGACAAGCCTTAACTTTTTTTTTTTTTTTTTTTTTTTTTTTCGAGACAGGGTTTCTCTGTGTAGCCCTGGCTGTCCTGGAACTCACTCTGTAGACCAGGCTGGCCTCGAACTCAGAAATCCACCTGCCTCTGCCTCCCAAGTGCTGGGATTAAGGGCGTGCACCACCACTGCACAGCTGACAAGCCTTAACTTTAAAAATTAGTGTGTTGAGAGTAAATATCTAAAACATGCATATCTGGGGGTCTAGAGAGTTGGCTCAGTAGTTAAAACTACTTGCTGCCCCTCCAGAGGACCTGAGTTCAGTTCTTAGCGCCCATGCCAGTGGCTCATAGTCACCTGTAACTCCAGCTCTAGGGGATTCCATGCCCCCTTCTGTCCTCTCCAGGAATCTGCACTTATGTACACATACACACACACACACACACACACAATTAAAAAATATAATAAGGGCTGGAGAGGTAGCTCAGAGATTAAGAGCACTGAGTGCTCTTCCAAAGGTCCTGAGTTCAATCCCAGCAACTACATGATGGCTCATAACCATCTGTAATGAGATCTGATGCCCTCTTCTGGTGTGTCTGAAGACAGCAACAGTGTACTCATATAAATAAAATAAATCTTTAAAATCACATATATATGTAAAATCATATATAATTATAAATATATATATATGTGTATAATAAATTTGAAAATAAAGCAAGATATAGTAGTGTAAACCTTTAATTCCAGTACTCTGGAGGCAGAGGTAGACATATCTCTGTGAGTTCAAGACTACATAGCAAGTTCTAGACCAGCCAGAACTACATAGTGAGATCTGTCTCAAAAATAAAATAAAATAAAATAAAATAAAATAAAATAAAATAAAATAAAAGGCCTAGAGAAATGGCTCAGCAGTGAAGAACTTGCACTGCTCTTGCAGAAGACCTAAGTTTGGTTCCCAGCATGCATGACTAGCAACTCACAACCTCCTGTAAATCCAGTTCAAGAGCATCCTATGTCTCTGGGTTCCTTGTATACTTGCAATCATGTGCAAATACCCACACATGAACACACAAATCCATAGTCAAAAATAAAACAAATCTTTTAAAAATATAAAAATTTAAAATAAAGTAAAATAAAACAAACAGAGCTACATAACTGTAATCATAGCACTGGCAGTAAAGCCAGGAGGACGATGAATTTAAGGCCAGCCTGAGCTGAGATCCTATCTCAAAAATAAATAATGAAGCCGGGCAGTGGTGGTACACGCCTTTAATCCCAGCACTTGGGAGGCAGAGGCAGGCGGATTTCTGAGTTCGAGGCCAGCCTGGTCTACAGAGTGAGTTCCAGGACAGCCAGGGCTATACAGAGAAACCCTGTTTCGAAAAACCAAAAATAAATAAATAATGAAAATATATAAAATTGAGACTCTATAAAACACCGCTATAAGACAATAAGAAAAGATCAATCCAATGCAAAGTAGTATTTCTCAAAAAAAAAAAAAAAAAAAAGAAAGAAAAGAAAAGAAAAAAGAAATATAAATGGTCAACTTTGAAAAGATGTTCGACCCCACTAGTAATTAGAAGACTATAAAGCAAAAAAGCAATGAGAAATCATTTTCATCCTTCAGACTGACAGGAACAGTGATACCAGCATGCACGGTGACACACGCCTGTGATCCCAGCACTTAGGCAGGGGTAAGTAGATCTTTGTGAATTTAAGGCTCATCCTGTCTATAACATGAGTTCCAGGACAATCAGGGCTACACAGAGAAACCCTGTCCTGAAAAAACAAAAACAAACAAACAACAGTAAAAACAAAAAACAAAAGCCTAGTAGGGGCAGGTATTTTGGCACACGATTTGAAGGCAGTATGGCATTATTAGATGTCCACAGCCTCCCATCCAGCAATTTTACCTACAGGGACCTATCTCCAAAACTGTTCATATGAAGTTGGGGATTTAGCTCAGTGGTAGAGTGCTTGCCTAGCAAGCGCAAGGCCCTGGGTTCAGGCCTCAGCTCTGGGGGAAAAAAAAAAAAAAGACAAAATAACAAAACTGTTCATATGGGCACATGTGGAAGGATGCTTTTGGCACTGGGTAAGCAAGAGTGGAAAACAAGAAATAACCTACAGAATTTCACATGCTATGGAATGTCAGCATGATGTGGAGTTGAAAGAACAATTAGAAAGAGTAGGCTTGTCTCTGCAGATGGGTGAAATCATCTTAGTACCCATTTTTAAAAATAAATCAAGTTACAGAGTATGTACATGTCATATTTATAAAAGTACACATTTGTAAGTCTAATATGTTTTTTTCAATTTTTTATTAGTTCTTAGAGAAGTTCATAGAATGTGCTTTGATCCTACTCACCTCCCACCTTCATCTCCTCCCAGATCCAACCCTCTTCATATAAACTCTTACAAATATATATATGTGGGCTGGGCATGGTGGCACATTTCTATATTCCCAGCACTCAGGAAGCAGAGGCAGAGATCTCTGTAAGTTGAAGGCCAGCCTGGTCTACATAGTGAGTTCCAAGGCAGCCAGGGAGACATAGAGGAGATCCTGTCTCAACAACAACCAAGAGAAACAACAACAATATGTGTGCAGCATCTGAGGAGGCCAGAAGAGGTACTGGAATTACAGATGACCACAGGGGCGCTAGGAATCCAGTGTGGATCCTCCAGAAAAGCACTGAGTTCTCTCTCTAGCCTCCTACCTGATTTTTGTGAGACAGGATCCCACTATGTGTATAGCCCCAGCTGTCCTGGAACTGAGAGACCCACATGCTTCTGCCTCCCCACTGCTGGGATTAAAGCTATGTGCTGCCATGTCCAGCAATAAATGTGATTTTTTTATTAAAAAATTATTTTAAATGGGAGCATTTATTCCCAGAACTCGGGAGGCAGAAGCAGGTGGATCTCTGTGAGTTCAAGGCCAGCCTGATCTACAAAGTGAGTTCTAGGATAGCTAGAGCTGTTACACAAAAGACCCTACTCAAAAAACAAATAACAACAAAATAATTTAAAACAGTGCTGGAAAAAGGACTTAGCACTTAAGAAACTTGCTGCTTGGGTTGGAGAGATGGTTCAGTGGTTAAGAGCATTGGCAGCTCTTCCAAAGGACCCTGGTTCAATTTCCAGCACCCACATGGCAGCTTACCACCACCTATAACTCCAATTCCAAGGGATCCAATACCCTCTTCTGGCTTTCCAGACACATATGCAGATGAAATACACATATACATAAATAATAAAAATAAAATTTAAAAAAGAGAAAGAGACTTGCTGTTCTTTCAAAGGATCCAAGTTCAGTTTCTGTCATCTACACTGGGCAGCTTACAACAGCATGTAACTCCAAACTTCTGGAGATCGTGTGCTCTCTCCTGTCCTGTGAGCTTGAGTGCTTGGGCATGCGTGTTCTCTCTCTCTCTCTCTCTCTCTCTCTCTCTCTCTCTCTCTCTCTCTCTCTCGCTCTCTCACACACACACACACACACACACACACACACACACACACACACACACACCGAGGTGTGTATGTAAAAGAATAAAACAAAACCAGCTGGGCTTGGTGGTTCAGGCCTTTTCTCAGGAGGCAGACATCTCTGTAAGTTCCAGGCCATCCAGGACTATACAATAGGACCTTGTCTCAAAAAACAAACCCACAAACATTTTTTTTAAAAGTAAAGATACAGATGGGAAGAGAATATTCAAAGAGGATGTTTTGCCTAAATATTTTACATGGCTTTTAAAGATTATTTATATGGACTGCAATTAAAATAAGTATTTTTAAAGTGTGTTTTGAAAACAAACTAAACTTGACCAAATTTAATACTTTCTTCTCTATATTAAACTTTTGTTTTCTTTTTTCTTTTTCCTTCTCACTCCAGCTGAAAAACCCATGCATTTATTATATGGTTGTGAGCCACCATGTGGTTGCTGGGATTTGAACTCAGGACCCCCGGAAGAGCAGTCAGTACCTTAACCATTGAGCTATCTCTCCAGCCCCCTTTACTATACTTTTTAATTTAGATAATTATCAAAACTTTTTAGTTGCTATCTCTTTTATCATTACAATACAAATAAATATGTAGTATATATGTATGAAAATATAATAAAATCCATTATTGTTTTTAAGTAATTCAGTTAGCACTTGTATCTGGTATGTATTCACTTATACATAGATATTAGTTAAGTCAATGACAACCAAGCTACAACCCACAGAACCACTAAGATTAGATATAGAGTTGGGGCGTAAGGGGGAGGGATAGATCTCGTTAGGAAAAGAAAACAGAATAGTTATAGATGGATGAGGTAGGGGCTGAAACAGGAGAATCAAGTGGGAAGAGGGGGAGAATATGGGGGGGGAGACAGCTAAAATTAAGGGCCATTTGAGGGGGAGTATGGAAACCTAATACAGTAGAAGCTTCCTACAATAAATAAATATATAATGATCTAAATATAAAGACCAAAAAATGGGGGAGACAGAATCCCAGCCAGATAGCTTGTCACCAAATGAAGCTTCCAGTACTAGGACTGGGTTACACCTAATTGAATTGTTGACCAAAGGGGTTTCATCCCCAAACAACTGAGTCTGTTGCCAAGACTATGGGTTGCTCTCCACAAACCAACAACAAAGCCCCACTGCTGAACTCACCGAACCTGGAGAAACAAGCTAGCACCTATACAGAGCCGTCACCCCTATGGCCTAGTGTTTTTGGTATAGGAAGGAAGGTACTCTGCATGCTACCAAAAGAGAAACACCAAGCCAGCCACAAATCCTCTGATCTACAACGGTGTCCTGCTTCCAAAATATGCTAGGGCAGTGGTGACACAAAGCTCATGGAGTAACAGACCAATATCTGATATGACTTAAAACCCCCCTCTATGAGATGGAACCTATACCTAACATTGCTTGTGGTGACCAAGAGCCAGAAATTAGATAATCCAGGGACCTGGGTAAACACAAATACTACTGTTCATAAAGGGGGATGCAATAAAATGACTCCTAATGACATACTGCTATACTCATAGATCAGTGCCTTGTTCAACCACCATTAGAGTTTTCAGAGACCCACAGCCAGACATTATGCAGAATGAGAAACCCTGGAACACTCAGCTCTAAATGTGGTGCCTCCATCAAATCCTTCCCCTCAGGGCTTAGGGACCCCCACCCACACCCCCAATCGGAGATGGAAAGAGTGTAAGAGCCAGAGGGGATGAAGGACACTAGAAAACAAGGCCCTCTAAATGAACTGAACAAAGTTCATGTGAACTCACAGAGACTGAGGCTTTGTGCCCGCGCAGGTGTTCAACAGGTCCTCTGCTGTTACAGCTTCCAGTTTAGTGTGTTTATGAGTATTCAAACAAGCAGGTCTCTGACTCTTATGCCTTCTCTTGGTGTCTTTGTCTTCTGTTTGTCTTGTCCAATTTTGATCTGATGGCTTTGTTTTACCTTATCTTTTATTTTGTTCTATTTTATTATAATCCCTTAGAAGCCTGTTTATTTTCTAATGAGACAGAAAGGGAGTGGATCCGGATGGGAAGGGAGGTGAGGAGGAATTGGAAGGGGTAGAGGAAGTGGATACCATAGTCAGAATATATTATGTGAAGAGAAAAAGACGTATTTTCAATAAAATAAATCAACAGTACCAGCTCCTTTTCCAGAGGACGAAAATTCAGCTGCTAGTACTCCCACAAGGCAGCTCACAGGCGTCTGTAACTCCCGCTCCAGATAACGCACACACATAAACAAAAATAAATCTTGACGGGTGTGGTGGTACAAGCTTTTAATTTCAGCACTTGGCAGAGACTAACAGATCTCAGAGTCCCAGGCCAGAAAGGGCTACATAGTGTGGGGCCTTCCCCTCCCCCCTACTCCCGTCTTTAAAAAAAAGTTACTAAAAACAAAACAGTTTTGTGTTTCCAAGGAAGGGTTACATAAGGGAATTTGCGTCCAATCATGTATCAAAAGCTTATAAAAACTTGAGTTGTCTGAATTTTGATGAACAGATGTCCATTTTTAATAAATAAGATTTAAAGTTCTAGTTTGATCTGCCCCGCGGATGTGAAAAGCCAAAGCCAGAGGTGATTCCCAGCAAATCGCCGGGCAGTGAGCCGTGTGCCCCGCAGGTACCGGGGTGGGACGGGTCCCCCGAAGCCGGGAGGAACCGCGGCGGGGGCTGCTTTTTAACTGACTAGGTCAGGAAGCCTTGAAGGGTTGGTGGATGCTCCTGACAAGAAGACGGGCTGATGAAAAGGGGCGGCCCGGGAAGGCTTGGGGACCAATGGCGGGGCGAGTCCTCCCCGAACCTGAGGGCTCAACCGCCCACACCGAGTGAGGGGCCGGGAGGCCGCGCCTCAGGGCGGGGAGAGGGGCAGTGCCAACAACGCCTGGGCACCACTGCAGCCCAACAGTCGCCCACGCGCAAAGTGGTACCTTCAGCATTACGACCTTCTCGAGCCACGCTGGAAACCCCTCTGCCCGACACACAATCCCAGAGAAGACTTTGCTAACCCGAGCTCCACTTACCTGCGGCCTCCAGCCTCGACCGAACACCTGCGGCACCCCACGCTGACAAGCTGGAACCCCCGCGGCGGTCTGGACGCACCCACCCGGATGCATAAAAGCCGTAGCCACTTCCGGCCCAGTGGCTGGCCAGGAGGATATAATCCCCGTAGTGTGTGCCTATGGGCCGTGCCATTTTGTACGGAAGCCGTTAGGGCACCTGTTTCCTTCCCAGGTTCTCTGTTAAAGGATGGGTTATAATTGCGAAGGCTTAATGTCTTAAGAAAAGTGGTATTTTCTGAGATGGCGCTTCGTCTTTTGGTTTTGGCTTTGAAGGAAGAAGCCTACTGAACTTTCACTCACAAATGCAACATAAGACACATAAATTTTCTTTTTTACCCCGGTAGCGTTTCTCTACTACATTAATTTTCTTATATTCGAACGAGAAAATAAGGAAGGAAACTATCTACAGAATGCGCTTTTCATTAGCATTATATATTATAGCCATTAATAATTTATCCCCTCTCTCTCTCTCCCTTTCTCCCTCTCTCCCTCCCCCCTCCTTTGCCCCCTCCCTCCGCCCCCCACCCCACCCCCCGCTTGCCTCCATTGTATGTCTGTGCACCACATGCAAGCCTGAAGATACCAGAAGAGGGCGTTGAGCCCCTGCAACTGGAATTATAAAAGGTTGTGAGCTATTGTGTGAGAACTGGTAATTGAACCTGAGTCCTCTGGAAGAGCAGCCAGTGCTCTTAACTGCTAAGTCATCTCTCCTGGCTTATAACAACCACAACATTGTCTATATATGAAACTATTCATTTAGGATTGATTTTTTAAGAGGGTTAAAGCAGGTGTTGTGTAGCACAATCTGACTCCCAACTCTCAATGTATAACCAAGGGTAACCTTGGATTCCTGATCCCAGCTTCCATCTCCCAAGTGCTAGGATTTCAGGCAGGCTTGGGCCACCACACCCAATTTATGCAATGGTGGGGATAGACCTCAGGCTACAATGATAAATTTGAGGCAAGCCTGGGTTACATGAGACCCTATATCAAGAGGAGTTTTTTTCTATAAACTTTCATCTTTTTCTGTACACTCAAGAAGTGTGTGTGCGTGCGCGCGCACACACACACACACACACACACACAAAATGTTAGAAGTGAGAGGATATCTTCTGATTAAGATACAAAAATTTGGGGAAAATACCTGTAATAATTTTAGAACTCCACGAAATCCTCTTAGACATGGTGATATTCTCATACACCACACAAAGGGATAAGTCACTGAACAATCACAGGTTAAATCTGAATTCTCTTTGTTTTGGAGGGAGTCACTAAGGGATTGAGCTGAAGATGACAAGGAGACAAGAAACTCTAAGGCTTTCTATAAAGTAAGTGGCACAAGCCTATAACTCCAGCACTTGGGAGGAGGAAGACTGAAGATCAGAAGTTCAAGGCCATGGACCATGCAAGTAGTGAGTTTGAGACTAGCTTGGCCGACATTAGACTTGGTTTAAAAGAAAGAGAAGGAGGGAGGAAGGGAAGAAAGGAGGGGACACAGACTCAGAAAATCAGAGAAGAATCAGCAAGGGTCTAAAGTTCTTGGAAGGAGAATACTCTCTTGGAAGGAGAGTTATTAAGGAAAAGAGAAAAGTTTAAGGTGCTTGATCTGCCAGAGACAAAGTTCAGTAAAGTCTGTCATTCTGTACTGCTTTTGTTCTAGTGGATTCTTTGGAGAAGTTGAAATAGAAAAAGAATTCTAAATCTAGCCTTGCATGAAGGCAATACAAGGCTAGTTCTGGATCTGCTGGAGGTGGGGGGCAAAGAGTGGCCAGATGACATAAAGGCCATAGACATGTAGACCACAGAAGAAATATCACAAGAGACTTGAAGGTGATAGATTGAAGCTGGGTGGCAGGTTCCAGCTCTTGGAAGATGGAGGCAAGAAGACCAAGTTCAGTCAGCCTCAGCTATATGAGAGAGGCCCTGTCTAACACACACACACACACACACACACACACACACACATACACACACACACACACGGGGGGGGGAGCTGAGGGAGGAAGAGGAGAGGACAAGTATTGTGGTACATACTTATAATCCCAGCACTGGGGAGGCTAAAGCAGGAGTATTACTACAAATTCAAGGCCACCCTGATTTATATATCAAGTTCCAGACCAGCCAGGGCTACATAAGCAAGACTTTACCCAACCATGCCCCCACAAAGTCCATTAAATATATAAAACTTCAAGGTGGGTAGCTAGAGAGATGACTCAATGATTATGAACATTTGCTCCTCTTGCAGAGGATCCTGGTTCAATTTTTAGCACCCACATGGCCCCTCATAAGCATATGAAACTCCAGTCTCCAAATCCTTCTCTGGCTAGCAAGCCCCACTCCAGTGATTTTTCTGTCTCAACCTCTCACAGTGCTGGGGTTACAGGCTCAGTCACACGGGTTCAGGTCAGTGCTGGGGATTTGCATTCAAGTCTTGGTGTTTTCACAGTAAGTACTCTTTCTTAACCCACTGAGCCACCTCTCCAGCCCAGAGGTCATTGTTAAGGGACTGCTGCTGCTGCTCCTGCTGCTGGATTAACTACGAGATTGGCTTTTTCTGTGGTTGATTTGGTTTTCTCTGGCTCGTCTTTAAATAGAAGTGTAAGTAAAATGTAGGAATGCTAACTCATTGACCAAGTCCTGACCATGCTGGCTGATTGCTGCAGGGCTTGTGAGTCAGAGTTCAGCCCTCATACATGGTCATACATAGTTGTCTGCTGTAAACTCAGCCTTTCAGAGAACAGGAGATCAAACCACTGATTGTCCAAAAGCTAGAAAATGGTGATAATGAGAACCAATTCAGCAAACTTGTCATCTATAAAGGGGACAGGCAACAGCAGGCTTGAGAGCTAAGAATGGGGGCACATGCCTTCAATATCAGTACATAGAGGACTGATGCAGGAGGATCAAAAAGTCCCAGAATAGCCAGAAATAAGACTCTGTTTCAAAACAAAATAAAAACAAAATTCAGCCAGCCAGCGGTGGCACACGCCTTTAATCTCAACACTCTGGAAGCAGAGGCAGGTGGATCTCTGAGTTCCAGGCCAGCCTGGTCCACACATTGAGTTCCAGTACAGCCAGGGCTATACAGAAAAACCTTGTTGAAGTGGAAACTTCTAGTTCTTTGGAAAGATAGTTATTCCAAATGATGGTTTGCTGGGGCACACAGGTGAAAGGATGTCTTGCTAAATATAAAGCAAACACATCAAAGACTATTTTCCTGGAGCAGACACAGGTGAAAGAATGATTGACTATAGCAGACACACGAAAGGACTCTTGATGAAGGAGTATAAATATGACCCCACAGACAGTGGGAGAGGAGCACTGAACTTTGGATTGGTTTGCTCTGCCTCACTATTCTTCGCTAAAGACACGAGGAAGAGCTTTTAGCCACCTCAGATGCTTCTTTAGAATGTCTCTGAGGTCTGCAAGATAGAAAGCATCCTTATCGTCAGAGGAAGAAACTTCATTGGTTTTTTGGTTTTTGATTTTTTTGATCTAGAATGTCCTTAGCAGTAAAGCCTTCATCAAGGATATGGCAATCAAACGCTTCTTTAGTAAAGCTGCTCATGGTTCTCGATGTACCTACAGAGTGTAAACAGCACAGGGGTTTGGCTGGCAGGACCCATGCCCCTGCTATGGCGCCAAACCCAGAGGAGCATCCGGCGGTCCACCCACCACCACCCTGTCAGCCGCCTTGTCGAGCCCACCACAGACACCGACCTGAGGTGGTGCTGAGCTGTTGGCTGAGGGCGGCCGGTGGCTGCAGGGACTGACCCTCAGTTTTCTTAATGTTGGTGAAAATGGAACAACAGCACCTGAGAGACACTGAGCTATCGAAAAAACTGAGGAACTAGGCCAATCAATATAAGGATGTGTTGACATTAGAATGGAAACCCACAATAGTATTAAGAAGGGGACGTGGTTATGCTTATGTATTTACAGGGAATGAAAAAAAATATGGCTACCAACAAAAGTTATAAAGATAGATCTGACTAGGGAAAAGCTCTTGTCAGCTGAGACTGTGTCTTCACAAATCAAATAGCCCAGGTGATTCACAGACTGTCTTAGTTACTAATTTCTCCTAAATGTACCTGCAAATCAACTTCAAAAGGACTAATCCTAATGATCGATCACATAGAAACTGAAAAAACACAGAGATTGGGCAACAAATGCTACAGCTACCTTTTTTCAAACTAACTATTTTTCTCCCTTGGGGCCCATACAGGAATTCTTCACCCCAATTCAGCAGGAAGCAATTTTATGAAGATTGTCGCCCTAGTCCCTTAAAGTGGGGTGGATGGGTTTGGTATGTCACTTGATATATTATAATTGTTATCTAGGATAGAAGATTATTATTGGTTATGATCAGGGATTGATAAACTTTAAAGTAATTTTGTTGGAATTATTGTATATTAAAATTTTAAGGTATTTTGTTTCATTATTGTATATTGATAGAAATTTAAGGTTTTTGTTTATCATTGCATATTGATATAAATTTAAGTTTTGTTTGAATTATTGTATATTGATTGAAATTTTAAATTGTTTTGAAGTATTGTATATTGATAGAAATTTAAGGTTTTGTTAATTTGACTATACTGTACATATGGCATTTATTGAAAATGTGATGGTTCTTACAATTATTTCCATTGTGTGTAGATTGCTAATGATAGAGAAAAGGACAATTCCTAAACAAAAAGGGGGATATGAAGTGGAAACTTCTAGTTCTTTGGAAAGTTGGCTATGTCAAATGTTTTGCTGGGGCACACAGGTGAAAGGATGTCTTGCTAAAGCAAACACATGAAAGACTATTTTCGCTGGGTGGTGGTGGCGCACGCCTTTAATCCCAGCACTTGGGAGGCAGAGACAGGCAGATTTCTGAGTTCGAGGCCAGCCTGGTCTACAGAGTGAGTTCCAGGACAGCCAGGGCTACATAGAGAAACCCTGTCTCGAAAAACAAACAAAAAAAAAAAACAAAAAAAAAACAAACAAAAAAAAAACAAACTATTTTCACACAGGTGAAAGGATGATTAGATATAGCAGACACATGAAAGGACTTCTTGATGGAGTATAAATATGACCCCACAGACAGTAGGAGATGAGCACTGAGCATTGGTTTAGTTTGCTGCCTTGCTGTTCTTCGCTAAAGACAGGAATGTATTGGTTCACCTTACAAAGCATTGTTGAGCTCAACTTGTGGTTCCTACGGCAGCTTGCCACTTCTGTGGCTAGCCTCAGGGTGGTTGGAGAGGCTGGCTGTTTCTTTAGGATTGAACTACAGCTGCCTGGTGTCTGTTTGCTGAAAGGACTGGACTGTGACTGCTGGTTCATGCCTGTTGTCTGCCTGCCTAGAGGACTGCTCTGCAGCTGCTAAGTCGTGTTTGGTGTTTGCTACAGGACTAACCTGCTGCCCAAGGAGACCGAGCTCACCCCCAAAGAACTATTGCTGAACAGGTCCATTTCCCCCATATCCTAATAACTTTTCTCTTCTACTATCTCTGCTGGGTGGTGGGCTTGAGGAGAAGTTGAACCCTTATTAAAAGTAGATTGTAAAAAACTTATGCCTACACCATGTCTCAAAAACAAAATCAAACAAACAAACAAAAAGGAAGCTTAGTTTGTTCCCAAACTTCTGAAGACTTAAAAGTTGGTAAAATTGGGACAGAAATCAGAATAATTTGGTTCTATCAAATTAAAAACTACAATAAATTTAGTATGGACTGAATTGACTTTTACTTGGGGTCCCACTGGGAAATGGAAGAATGGTAGATTTTATATAGCAAGAACAAGAAAATAACAGTAGAAATAAGATCCCGAGCCCCTATGTCAGATTACCTGGGTTTGCTTTGCTCTAAGTGCTAAGTGCTAGAACAGAGAGGACTTCCTTAGTACAATGTCCCCATTATCCATAAACCAGAATCCAACAAATCAGGAAAAACTGATCTGTTTGGGGAACCTAAGTCCTTGCAATTTCCATCTGCCGTTGCGGCATTTAGCACAAGTGACTTCACTTTGGTCTGTTTGGACCTGGTTCAGGAGCTCACTCTAAAACAGTGGCCTCTAGAGCTGGGCGTGGTGGCATATGCCTTTAGCCCCATCACTCAGGAGGCAGAGGCAGGTGGATCTCTGCAAGTTCAAAGCCAGCCTGGTTTACATAGTAAGTTCTAGGACAGCCAGGCAATGTAAAGAGACTTTATCTCAAAAGAAAACAAACCAACCCACCATGGGAGGCCACTTGGTTTTTTGTTTAACAGCTCAGTATGTTTCAGAAGCCTTAGACCACCATACTTCCTCCACAGCTCCCAATCACTGTCCCTCCTGCCCCTGTAGAAGACTCCTCTTCCATGGAGAAGACAGGAAATCCAATCTAGTTAACAGTGGGGTACTATACTGAGAAATGAGGGTTCAGTAAAAATCACTTTTTAGATTTCTGCCTGACTTAAAATCAGCAGGCAATGTCAGAGATTGAACAGTAAAGGGCAGTCTTCCTTTTGGAGGGAATTACAGTCTTATGTCGGTTTCACCTTTTTTGGTGTGGTGTACGTATGCAGATGTGCACATGGGGAAACCACAGCAGGATGGGTGTCCTTCCCTTCATATTAGTGGGAAGTAGAGTGTGTGCACACCAAGGCACATGTGCAAAAGCCAGTGCTCTCCTTCCACCTATAAATGGGTTCTGAGTATCAGGGTCATCAGGTTTACCTATCATCCCCTGGATGACCTCCTCTATCTCTCTCCACCTTAGTGCCTTGAGACACAGTTTCTCACTGATGCTGAAGTTCACCTTTGTAGCAAGGCTGCGGCCTAGAAAGCTCCTGGGAGCCCCTGCCTCTGACCTTTAATGCTGTGGTATGACATAGCCACATCTAGATTTGTGTTCTGTTTTTGAGACAGGGTCTCACTATGTAGCTCTGGATGGCCTGAAACTCACTATGTAGACCAGGCTGGCCTTGAGGTCTACTTGCCTCTACCTCCCAAATGCTGGCCCCAAATACCTCCCAACCAGGCAGTGGTGGTGCATGCCTTTAATCCCAGCGCTTGGGAGGCAGAGGCAGGCAGATTTCTGAGTTCAAGGCCAACCTGGTCTACAGAGTGAGTTCCGGGACAACCAGGGCTACACAAGAGAAACCCTGTCTCGAAAAACAAACAAACAAACAAAAAAAGAACACACCAAATACCTCCCAACCCACCAGGCCCCATGTCTGGCTTTCATGTGGATGCTGGAGATTCTAATCCAGGTCCTTGCTTCCACAGCAAGCTCCTTACCAACTGAGCTATCTCCCCTACCCCCTATTATTACGTTTGTGGGGGTTTTTTTGGGGGGGGGGATAGGATGACCGATTCTCAAATGGCCCAGACTGGCTTTGAACCTCATGTAGCTGAGGGTGGCTTTGAACTCCTTATTCACTTGCATTCACCTTCCAACTGCTAATATTATAGGTATGCATCACCATACCTGGTATATTAGTTACTTTTTGTAACTGTAAAAAATCCATTGTTGCGGGAAATATTAAGATGAAAGAATCTAGCAAGTTCCTGTGCTATGCCATGGTTCTCTCAGCCCCATCGGCCTGGCCGGCCATGCACTGGTGAGCAATGGCTGACCTGCTTTTATCTTGTAGAGCTCTGACTCAGAGCTCCACGATCTCTCTACCCAGCTTGCTAGGTTCCCACTGGCAGGTCGCTACCATGCCAGCCCCAAGCTTCAATATCCGCACGGCCTCTGTGGTGCACATCAGGCAAACCGACACTTTGCTGCTGTACCTTTCTCTCTTGAACCCAGACAAGCCACTGAGTGAAAGAAAATGCAACACAAACTTAGTTCAGAAACAATGGTAACTCAATCCCTGGGCGGATCAACTAAAATCCTAATCTTGTAAGCCTAATTAAATCTAAATCCTCTGGAGGAGAATCCTTGCGGATCTGCTATGATACCAGGAAACTTTAGAAGCTACATCTTACCCCTTCTGCTGTCCCTGTTCCAAAAGGACCTAATTCTCTCCTGCTTCATCTCTTTCTCTCTTCAACCCGGAAGTCCCTCCTACTCCCCGGTGATTGGCTCCTTTATTCATTAGGGGATTGGTTGACAAGAAGTAACATGAATATGTAACTCACTCCTTGTCCAAAGCCCCTCCCAAGAGGGCAGAATTAGCATCAAAATACAAACAGCCCCAGGGCTATCCACAACAATCCATAACCAAAAGCAACTTATGGAGGAGTTTATTTTGATTTATAGTTCCAGAGGAGAGTCCATAGAAGATGGTGGGGGGGAGACATGACAGCAGTTGTCCAGAGCAAGCTGAGAGATCACATTTCCAACCACATACAGGTATATACCTCCATGCTCAGCATACAGCAGACTTGGTTATGAATCTTATATTAAAATTCCATTACTGTCTTGCAGTAAATAAAAAGGTTCATGGCAGCCGGGCAGTGGTGGTGCACGCCTTTAATCCCAGCACTTGGGAGGCAGAGACAGGCGGATTTCTGAGTTTGAGGCCAGCCTGGTCTACAGAGTGGGTTCCAGGACAGCCAGGGCTACACAGAGAAACCCTGTCTCAAAAAACCAAAAAAAAAAAAAAAAAAAAGGTTCATGGCAGGGCATAATAAAAAGTATAAGTGTGAATGACTTTTTTATTGATAAAATGTCATTTTAAACTCTATTATGAGGCTGGAGAGATGGCTCAGTGATTACGAGCATTTGTTGCTCTTGCAAACGACCCCAGTTTGATTCACAGAACCCAGGAGGTGGCTCACAACCCTCTGTCACTCCAGTTCCAGGGGACCTGATGCTCCTTTCTGACCTCTGCAGACATCACCCACATGCAGGATGCATATCTACACATGCGGGCAAAACACACATAGAATAAAATGAAAACATCTAATAAAAATTTAACTTTAATATTAAAAAGTTGCAAATGAAAAAAAATCAGAGAAATTAACCAGATCCAAAGGCTATACATAACTCAGAGAACTTCTATACAGTTAGAGCAGTCATTTGGAATTGAAGCTGTAAATCACTATCAAATATATTTTTATGTACTAATGTGCCACCAAAAGCAAAATATCCATGATAGAACTACAAAAAAATTAGCTTACTATCCACTTTCATAGCTTATGTCCCTTGCCACTACCACCTCACTACTATTATACATTCTAAGTTTGCCCATTTTCCTGATAATTTTTGTGATTTTGTTTTTGGTTGGGGGCTGAATAATATTCATATTTTTTTTTCATTATCCAATCATCTGTTGATTGACAACTAAGTTGATTCCAATTCTTTGCAACAATAAACACAGGGTGCAAATATCCCTGGATATTTGCCCAGGAGCGAAATAGCTGAGTCATATGGTAATCCTAGTTTTAATTTTTTTTAAAAAAGGGTTTGTTTGTTTTTTAAGATTTATTTATTTATTATATGTAAGTACACTGTAGCTGTCTTCAGACACTTTTTCTTCTCTCTCTGGCCCCACTCCAGCCCCCTCGCTGTAGCTGTCTTCTCCAGAAGAGGGCATCAGATCTCATTACGGATGGTTGTGAGCCACCATGTGGTTTCTGGCACTTGAACTCAGGACCTTCAGAAGAGAAGTCAGTGCTCTTAACCACTGAGCCATCTTCCAGCCCCCTAGTTTTAATTTTTTAAGAAATCTGAAAACTGATTTTTACAATGACTGTATTAATTTGCACCTCACCAATAGAAAATAAGAGCATTTCTTTGTCTTCACATTCTCTCCAATGTATGTCATCAATTTATTGATGAGCGCCATTCTCACTTGGGGGAGGTGGGATCTCAAGTAGCTCTAATTTGCATTTCCCTGAAGGCTAGGGATGGGAATGACTTTTCCGTGGGCCAATTCCGTGGGAATCTTTTTCATTGGAAGTGGAAAACTACTTTCCCTTCCTCTGCCCCGTTTATCAGGTTCTATGGGACCTATACTTTTCTTGGAGCTGTTGAAAAGTTCTGACAACATAGATTCTTGGAAGCTGATGTTAATACAAATAGTTATTTTCAGACATGCAAATAAGCTCCCATTTGGTGAGTTTCTGATGACTTCCCTCTCCCCACTGTGCAATAGGCCAGTTTTGATCAACAAAGAGAATTGATTTCCTCTCTGGGGCTGCAGCTGACTGGTAGAACACTTGCTTCCCTTGAATGATGTTCGAGATACAATCTCCATGTTGCCAAAGGGAAGCAGGGGTGGGGAGTGAGGGAGAGGAAAGGTAAGGAAAAGAGAAGACAAGGAGGAAGGGAAACTAATTTCAGCATTGCTGAGTGGCTTATATATTTGTCTGTCTTTGGACATTCCTTTGAACTTATTGTGACATATCTCCTGGTTCCCTCATTCATTAGCAAATTAAATAAAAGTCTTTGAGCCATATTCATTCCATGTCTGCATGAGAGTCACGATTTTACCATTTAAAATTTATTTTCCCTCTAATAATTACAATTAATATTCACTTTGGTAAAATTTGTTTGGTTTTCTTTTTAACCACAAATATGTCTTTTTATTTATCACCATAAAAAAAAAAATCAGAATTTTAGGCCTGGAGAGATGACTCAGTGGTTGCTCGTCCAGCACCCACGCTCATGTGCACATACCCACCTACAGGCATGCACAAATACACATAATTTAAAAATAAATCTTTTAAAAATAATATCAAAATCTGAATTTTAAACAGATTCTTGGACTAGTGTTACAGCTCATTCAACTTTAGCACCTGGGTTTGAAGAGAGACCTCAATGGCTGAAAGCCCTGGCTGCTCTGAATAATCCAGTCACCTCTCTGCATCCACACAGCCCTTCACAGCTCTCTGTAACTCCAGCACTGTCTCCTGGCCCCTGCAGGTACTGCATGCATACACCTATGGACATGCAAACGGAACACTAATACACATAAGATAAAAATAATAAACCTTAAAAATAACCAAAGCTTTAGCACCTGTCTTAGCAGCAGCATCTTTTCCAGAGCTACCGCATGCATGCTGAAGCGCCAGGAGTTGTCTCCAGCTGCACAGCTTCAGCACTTACTTTTCTAGAGATAACTAAGTGAAGAGGAGACACCTGGTGGCCCTCTTTGGCCTTCCTCAATGCTGTCTGCCATCAGTTTATTAACCATTCTTTGAAGCCATTTTTACCTCTGGGGTCGGAATTTCCATCATCTGCTGGATCTGGCAGATCTGCTTTTGAGGTACACTGGGGTCTCCAGTATATGGTGTTAATGGTTTGTTCGTTTTTAGTAAAACCAACACAGAACAAAAACCAGTTGTCTTGCCATCCACAGGAGATTCCATTATAGGCTGCTATTTTCTGACCAGGAAACATATTTTGTTCCCTGTAGTGGTTTGGCCTAATGCTGCTAATTTGGGGCCCCCAAAACGGGTGCCCCAGAGACAGGAGAGTCTGAATGTAAGACGCTGAGTGACCCTGCCCCCAGTTCATTGTTATTGATAAAGATGCCAACAGCCAATAGCTGGGCAGAAGAGACATAGGTAGGGTTGAGGTTTTGTGGGCTTGGCTAAGAGAGGACCCTGAGGAGGGAAGGAGGAGGAAGAAGCCAGCAGCCAACGGGTAGAATATCATGCAGGAAAGGAGAAAGGAAGCCATCATGGGATGAGGGTCAAGAGAGTTTGGCCCTAGGGCTGCTTGACTGGAGTTAAGAGCAGCCCAGATGGAACGTAGTGAATAGTAAAAACTCAGGGTTGGTGACAGGAAAGTAGAGTCTACCAGCATGGACGGTAGGCAGCTGCCCAGCTGCTGTGCTGCTACAGGCACATTAAAATATAAAGGCTGCGTGTGTTTTTAATCCGGGAATTCAATCATCAAAGGCAGGGTGGAAGCCCCACACCAGGATTTTTTTTTTTTTTTTTAGACCAAATCTTGACTTTTTTTTATTAAAAAAGCTGCATATTTATTTTGCTTTCTGACTTTGTGCTTGTGCCTTCAACACTTTCACAACGATTTTCTGCTCCTCAATCAGGAAAGCCCTCTTGATCCTGTCACGGACACACTTGGCACACATGGAACCACCGTAGGCCCTGCTGACGTGCTTCTTTGTCTTAGACAGCCTCATAAGGACCTTGGGTCTCACAGCACGGACCCCTCGAAGTCTGCCTGGGCACACGCCACATGCGGATTTTGGTGCTTTCCCAACCTTCTTGGTGTAAAGGTAAACAATCCTGTTGCCAGGGGTTCGAGACAGCCTAGTTTTGTTAGAGGCTGTGTTGTAGGAAAGCCTACGGCGGTATGTCAATCGCTGGACCATCCTGAGTGCCTCTAAGCACCGTCCCCGGAAGAGCCCACACCAGGATTTTTAATATTTTCTACTACAGTCCTGGGAATACAGTTAAGATCCATGCTGTGAAAGTCAATCAGACTGTTTTTGCCCTGGACATGTTCAGCTATTAGCTCAAATTATATTTCTATCTTTAAAAGATTTATTTGTTTATGTATTGGATGTTCTGCCTGCCTGTATATCTGTACACCAGAAGAGGGCATCTGACAGTAGTGAGCCACTATATGGGTGCTGGGAATTGAATTCAGGACTTCAAGAAGAGCAGCCAGTGCTCTGAATTATGGAACAATCTCTCCAGGCATAGCCTCCTTTTTTTTTTTTTTTTTTTTTTTTTTTTTTGAGACAGGGTTTCTGTGTGGAGTCTTGGCTGTTCTGGAACTCACAGATCCACCTTACCTCTGCCTCTCAGTGATGGGATTAAAGGCATGAGACACCACCACCATCCAGGCCTAGCTTCAATTTTCTAAATGTAACTTCACTATTCTGTAGATCTGGAAGGCTTTCCTCAGACACACACCCTCTGGGGCCATCAGATACTCTCTCAGTGTCTCGTGTACTTGTTTTTTCAGGATTTCTAATATCAGACTCAACCAGGACTTTGATAGCATGCCAGTCTTTCTTGGAAAATTGATCAACCACTATCTTCCTGGCTCCCCTGTTGCTGCCTTTCCCCAGGCACTTGCTCCTGCCTACCCGGGCCGAAGTGAGTGGCAGAAAACATCATGGCTTGATTAGATACAAAAAAGGAAAAGAGTACATGGCAAATGTCACTGACTACTGTGGTGACAGAAGGTAAGTGGACAAACAACTAGTTTCTTAGAAATTTTAATCCCTTTAGTTTATTAGACATTTGTAGAGGTATTTTATGGGAAATTTCCATTTCTTTCTAGAAGACAGCTACCAGCCACATCCTGTAATAAAAGTGCACCCTGGTTCATATTTGGATTTTTTGTTTGTTTTATAGGAGGATGACCCTGAATCTCCGGTCCAAAGCTGATGCTCTAAATGATTATTAGGATAATGCTGCCCAAAGTGCCCGGATGAGAAAAATCTTCCGCAGAGCTTTTGTTGAAGACTGGATGAAGTGGTACACACCTATAAACCCAGCATTTAGAAGGCAGGGGCAGGAGGACTTCCAGTTCAAGGTTGACTTAGTGGCTACATAGTGTCCTACCTTCCCGGCTAGCCTTCCTTGGGATCATGACATTCAATTCCAGTTACCTCTTTGGCAGTCTTGACCTCTTCATGTCTCCAAGGTGACAACTGGGACCAGAAATATTGATTCTACTTGATGGGGTTTCTATTATAACAATAAAATCTATTTAAATCTTGCTCCATACCAGATGTAGTAGTATTATCTTTTAATCTCAGCAGGTAGAGGCAGAAAGGATGGATCTATGATCTCTGTGAGTTGGAGGCCAGCCTGGTCTAATTAGTGAATTCTAAGCCAGGTCAGGCTTCATAGCAAGAACCTTTGGGAGTGGGGGGTGGGGGAGCAAATTAACATACCGGATATAATAAATACCTCAGGCCTGTAATCCTAGTACTTGGTAGGCTGACCATTGTGGTTTGCAGGCTAGTCTGGGCTACACAGTGAGTTCCAGGAGAAAGACAACAACCAAAAACTAGTACTAAAAGGGAAACACAGGCTGGAGAGATGGCTCAGTAGTTAAGAGCACTGGCTGCTCTTCCAGAGGTCCTGAGTTCAATCCCCAGGACCCACATGCTAATCTGATGCCCTCTTCTGGCAT
This sequence comes from Uromys caudimaculatus, assembly GCA_028551405.1. NCBI lineage: Eukaryota > Metazoa > Chordata > Mammalia > Rodentia > Muridae > Uromys > Uromys caudimaculatus. The sequence continues at coordinate 84,560,505 of CM052705.1, read as the reverse complement.
ACAGGTGTACATGCAGCAGAGCACTCATATGTTAAATAAAATAAATTTATTTTAAGGGAAACGTGACATATATATGCATGTATGTTATGTATGTATATATGCTTATTTTTACTGTCAAGTAGAACTTTTTTTCTTTCTAGGATTAAGCAGCCTCCCTTTATATTATATATTTTAAACCCATTACTGGCATAAAAACAGGTATACCAATGCAAGAGACTAGAGGGCTCAAAAATAAACTGAGAAACCTAAGAGAGAGAGAGAGAGAGAGAGAGAGAGAGAGAGAGAGAGAGAGAGAGCGCACAACAGAGAGACAGAGACAGACAGAGACAGAAAGACAGATCATTATTACTTGGCTCTAGAATGTCTCCTAAAGGTCCATATGTTGAACGTTTAGTCTTCAGCCTGGTGCCAAGGTAGAACTTGTTAAAGGTAGAGCTAGTGAGTGGAAGCTAGGTCCACTGGTGTCCCTTTGAACCCTTGGGAATCCCATCTTTCTCCCCTTTCCTCAGCTGTCATGAGGTAAAACAGTCTTCAGATACGTGTTCTCTGCCATGCTCTCTACCTCACAAAGGTCTAAAGGCAGTGGATATGGTCGACAGAAACTGGTCCCATGAATTAAAAGAGGCTTTTCTGTTTTTTAAATATGAAAATTACTTTTATTGTAATGAAATCACAAATTAAAACATCACATGACTAGATGAACATAGCCCTTCAAACCAACATGTTCCCTGCCCCAAACTCCATCTCTCTAAGTGAACTTCTATAAAGTTATGGCTGCCACTCTGAAGCCAGAGAGTTTTACTTAGGGTTTTATACTTTCAGTATCAATTACTTTTTTATAAACTTATCCAACATACACACACACACACACACACACACACACACAAGCATGCCAGACTTAAAGCTAGAAAAACAATAGGCCTATGTCATCTCTCATAGTTTCTGTCTTCTCCTGCATCGTCCTCCATCACCCAGCAGCCCGCTTTGCTCTCCTCTCCAAGTGCTGTTAGCACGCATTAGTTTACACGTGTACATGTGTACATTATAGGCTCAGATCCATGTATGAAAGCCCACACTTGCTTTCTCTTCTTCCTGAGATCAGGTGAGCTCACTTGATATGCATGCTAAGCCTGCTACTGACATAGAAACACATGGACCAATATCATACAGTAGAGAACCCAGAAATAAACTCCAATTACCTGATTTTTAACAAAGGAGGTAAAAGCATACATGGGAAAACGAGGAAGTCTATTCAACAAACAATACTAGAAAACTGGATCTCCACCTGAAATATAATGTAATTAGATTGGTATCTCTCACCTTGTACAAAAGCCAACTTGAAATGGATCAAAGGCCTTAATTAAAACCCTGAAATGCTGAAGCCACTAGATGAAAGCATTGGGAACACTCCTCAAGACATGGGGGCAGGCAAGAGCTGACTAACAGAATTTCAACAGCACAGGAACTGCCTCCAAGTACCAACAAGTGGGGGGAACTACATTGAAAACAGTTTCTTCACGGGAAGGAAACAATCAGCAGAGCAGACAGACCACCCACAGCACGGGAGAAAATCTAGCAAGACTGCAGACAAGGGGCTAATATCAGGAATTTATAGAGAACTGCAGAAATTAAATGTCAATGAAATAAAACTGCCGGATAGAGGAGTTGGAGAGAAGGCTCCAAAGGACCTGAGTTCAAGTCCCAGCAACCACATGGTGGCTCATGACCATCTACAATGAGATCTGGTGCCCTCTTCTGGCCTGCAGGCATATGTTGTATACATAAGTTTAAAAAAAAAAAAAAAGCCAAAACAACAACCAAAAAAATACTTAAAAACAAAACAAAACAAAACAAACAAAACAAACAAAACCTCACTGCCAGGTGGTTAGTAGGTGATCCCAATACCTGACAGATGATTCTCTGAGTTCAAGGCCAGCCTGGTCTATAGAGCGAGTTTTGAGATGGCCAGAGCTACACAAAGAAAAAAATCCTGTTCCAAAAACCAAAAAGAGGATGGAATAATGGCTCAGTGGTTAAGAGCACTGACTGCTCTTCCAGAGGTCCTGAGTTCAATTCCCAGCAACCATATAGTGACTTCCAACCACCTGTAATGGGATCTGATGCCCTCTTCTGGTGTGTCTAAAGACAGCTACAGAATATTCACATACATAAATAAAAATTTTTGGGCTGGAGAGATGGCAGTGGTTATGAGCACTGACTGCTCTTCCGGAGGTCCTGAGTTCAATTCTCAGCAACCACATGGTGGCTTACAACCATCTGTAATAGAATCCAATGCCCTCTTCTGGTGTGTCTGAAGACAGCTACAGTGTACTCACCATATAAAATAAATAAATAAAATATTAAAAAAAAAAAAAACAACCAAAAAGAAAAGAAAAAGCAAAACAAAACCTCACAAATGACTAGTAACTTTGTTTTTTACAGTGATGATCCCAGGGCCTTGTGTATGCTAGGCAAATGCTCTACCTCTGAACTATATCTCCAACCTATTTTTAAAACTGTCTAACATCCTTAGTCATCAGGGGAGTGCAAATTAGAACTACTTGGAGATACCAGTACACCTAGTCAGAATGGCTAAACCAAGAAATCTGACAACCAATGTGGAAGAGGGTGTGGAGAAAGAGGAGCCCTAATTCATCACTAGTGAAGGTGATATTAATACAGCCATTATGGAAATCAGTTTGGAAGTTCCTCAAAACTTTTCAAATAGAACGACTGTATGACCTAGCTATCCCTATCCTGGGCACGTACCCAGAGAGCTCCACAGCCTTTCACTGAGATAGCTGCACATCCATGTTTATTTCTGCCCTATTTACTAGAGCAGGGACCTAGATGACCATCAACAGATGAACAGATGAAAATCTGGTTCACGTACGAAATGGAATATTCAGCTGTAAAGAAAAATGAGATCAATAAATTTGCAGGAGGGGTTGGTTTTTATTTTTGAGATAGGCTCTCATTCTGTAGCCAAGGCTTTCGTAGAACTCACTCTATGATGTAGGCTGGTCCCAAACTTATAGCAACCGCTCTGTCTCAGTTTCCCACATGCTGGGATTGCAGGTGTGAGTCAGCATGCCCAGAACAAATAGACTGATATCCCAAATCTCTGTCTGTCTGTCTGTCTGTCTATAATTTGTTTGTTTTGGTTTTTTGAGGGTTTTACTGTGTAACCCTCTCTGTCCTGGAACTCATAGATCAGGATGGCTTCGAACTCACAGAGATCTGCCTGTCTCCACCTTCTGAGTGCTGGCATGAAAGGCATGTTCCACCATGCCTGACTCCTTTATGGACTATTTTATAAGGAATTTTCTCACAATGACAAAAAGCTGGCTGTTGAAGTGATGTTTTTATACACTGTGTGAAGATGTATTTTTGTCCTTCTTTGCCTGTCTAAGGCACCTTCTGATTGGTTCAAATAAAAAAGCCTATGGCCTATAGCAAAAGGCAGAATAGTAAGGTGGGTTTTCAAGGACACAGAGAGAGGGACTCTGGGGAAAAGTCAGGCACAGGAGATTTGCCAATGAGACTCCAAAGAAGTTAGACATATGAAACTGAAGAAAGGTAACCAGCCATGTGGCAGAACTTAGATTAGTAAAAACAGGATAACTGAGCTAGTTGTTCTTGTAAAAATGATGATCTGGATGGATATGTGCGGCGTTATGATCGGCGAGAATGTTCGGTGGGGATTCCGCATCTCCAGAACCACACCAGGGCAAACAGTTCCACATTGGGGTTTATTGGAAGGGGGGCAAGGTAGCAGCGAGAAGAGAAGGGAAAAGAGAGAGGAAAAAGAGAAAGATCAGAAGGGTCTTCCATTTATATAGAGAGAGTGACATAGCTGCAGGTAAAGGTGGGTGGTGGGCCAAGTGGATTCTGGGAATATGGTGGCTGTTGCCTTGGCAACAGGTGGGCAGGTCGCAATGTCACCTGGGTGTGACATCACTGGTTTGGCCATCCCAATGCCAACATACCTCCCTTCTTATTATTATAAAAAGGAGAAAAAAGGGAGGGGGGAAGCAGATAGCAAAAAGGGAATCAGGGCATTGTGTCTCTTAAACTGCTTCCTGCTGTGTAGTGGCATTGTTAATTTTGGGGTGTAGCTAACTTTCACCATTGGCGTCCACCTGGTAAATGTTTGCATCAGGTTTCTCTGTAGGCAGCAGCTCTTCTGTGGGCAGTGGCTGGTAATCCTTTACCAGCTTCTCAGGTGGATCCCCGAGTTTGGGATGTCCAGAACCCCTCTGTTGCTAAATATCATTCTCCCGTTGTTATCCAGTTAATGGATTCCACCAGGTACATCACCCAGGCTCAATACCCGCTTTCCCTTCAGAGCCTCAGGGGACTTAAGCCTATCATTTCTGACCTCTTAAGGAAAAAACTCCTTCGCCCACCTCTTCTCCCATTAACACTCCTATACTAACAGTTAAGAAACCTAATGGTACTGGTTCAATGGACTGGTTCAAGACCTCAGACGCATTAATTCTGCAGTGGTTCCCCTCCATCCTGTGTGGCTAACCCTTATACTCTTCTTTCCACTATCCCCTTGGGAACTTCCTATTTCTCAGTCCTAGATCTCAAGGATGCATTTTTCTCTATCCCTCTAGATGTCCAGTCACAGAACATATTTGCCTGGACAGATCCTGACACCCACTTTTCTACCCAGTTTACCTGGACTGTTTTACCTCAGGGATTTCGGGACAGTCCACACCTATTTGGCCAGGCTCTAGCCTTTGCCAGCATGTAGTACTTTTGTTTTTTGGCTTTCTCATCCCTCTCATGGTACACCTTGAAGGTCAGCGCCAAGACTTCTGCCTGTGGAGTCAGGGGCCCCCTCTCCAACCACCTAAGTTTAGCTTTTATGTCAGGGTAGCTCTGGGAAAAAAAATAGGTCATCAGAAGTTGCTTATCTTCTGGGTTTCAGGATCTAAATTAGTGTATTGTAGTAGAGCCTTTGTGAGGCGTTCTAAAAATTGGGATGGGTTCTCCTGTTTGTCCTGGACAACCTCTTGGAATTTTTCAAATTTTACTGGCTTTAAGGCTGCCTTTCTTAGGCCAGCCAGAAGGCATGTAATAAACCTGTCTCTGGCTAAGATACCACCTGTGGAATTGTAATTCTATCAAGGATCCTGGTCAGGCACTGCCTCAGATTCGATTGGATGCGCTGCATCTGTTTGGTGAATTTTATCTGCATGTGCTTTTGCTGCTTCCCAAAGTTGTCTGAGTTCTTCAGGAAGTAAATTATTAGTAAGAATCATATGAACATCGTGGAAAGTCAAGCTATAAGATTGAGTAATGCACTGGAACTCCTTAATAAAGCTGGAGTTAGAAGTATATGAATCCAGTCTTTTTTCTAATTGAGAAAGCTCATTCAGCGAGAATGGGACATGTACTCTGACCAGACCATCAACTCCAGCCACTTCCCTTAGAGGAAGGTGGAAGGTGTCTCTGGAGGAGAAGGAATTGGGGATTTGGCTTTGGCCTTAGAACGCGTGATAGGAGAGGTGAAGGTCGGTGCCAATGCAGGGCGATTGGAGCGACCTGAAGCTGGCACAGAAGGAGGGGAGGAGTCTGGAGAGGTCGAGCTAGTAGGCCCTGGGGTATCCTGGTGAGAAGGAGAAACTGAGGCAGCAGTTTGGGTTTTAGGCGGTGCGGAAGGTGTCGTGGAAGCAGGTCTGCGACAGAAGGGAGGAGATTCGTTAGCTGGGTCTAGGGTTGTGAAGTCATCTAGCAGTGTATGAATAGGTTTCGTGACTAAGAGAAGTTGGGATAGAGAACAAGCAGAACACATAGAGGGCTGAGAGCAAAGATAGATAAAAGCTTGAACATAAGGGATTTTCTTCCATTTTCCGGACTGCTGGCAGTATGTATAGAGATCTCTCAAAATGATCTCATCTAACATGCCATTAGCTGGCCATTTGGAACTATTTTCTAAAGAGTACTGAATCCAAACCTTATTGCAGAGGTGTATCAATTTTGAGGGCCTCAAATCATTTAAGAGATTTGAGGTTTGCCAGGAGACATACCAGTGTGATGTCTGGAGGTACATTCGAAGACCAATTAGTACTCATTGGGTGTTGGGGGATGTTACTGATCTATTAGTGCCAGCATCCCAGAGAATAAGTTCAGTAACCAGAGGCTGGCTAAGCTAGAAATTCAAGTTGTCACGAGAATCCTAGGAGCCGAGACTGGCAATTTCCTGGAAATTGCCAGAAAGCAATTCAACCTAGTACTAGGATTTTTTTTAACGGCTGGGGGGGGGGGTATGAACTGCTTTTGAGAGGGGAGGACACCCAAAGGCTAGTTCCTAACTCGCAGGTCAGCTAGGAGGCCAGTCATAGAGACTGGGGCAATGGAAAGCCAACCCCTCAGCCCAGAAAGTGAAAGACCTCCGAGCTGGGGAGACTCTCACTCAAGTCTCGGGATGGCGCGACCCCCCCAAGAACTCACGAAAGACCGTTCTTGATGTAAATACAAGAGGTTTATTCAGGCTTATTCTAGTGCACTAGGGCTGACTCATAGCCTTTACAGAGACCAGAGGAGTCGACCCCTACCAGCTAAAATTAAAAGTATTTATAGAAAAGAGCAAATGGAATTTTCCATGCATACAGGGTTTCAGTTACATAAATGTCCTTGTGGTTTGTTTTTATCTTATGGCAGGAAAACCAGAATGTCCTTGGTCAAGCTGACCAGAATGAGAGGAGGGGAGGGG
>CM052705.1:84534983-84553278 GCA_028551405.1 Uromys caudimaculatus | reverse complement strand
GACTCATAGCCTTTACAGAGACCAGAGGAGTCGACCCCTACCAGCTAAAATTAAAAGTATTTATAGAAAAGAGCAAATGGAATTTTCCATGCATACAGGGTTTCAGTTACATAAATGTCCTTGTGGTTTGTTTTTATCTTATGGCAGGAAAACCAGAATGTCCTTGGTCAAGCTGACCAGAATGAGAGGAGGGGAGGGGGAAGGCGGGAGTGTCTGGGCTGAGAGGAGGGGAGGGGGAAAGCGGGAGTGTCTGGGTCAGTCTGGACTTATCTTGGCCTGCCTGCATCTTTATTTTAACTCTTCAAAAGAGTTGGCCAGACACTATCTGAGCAAAAAAGGGTCTTCCCGCCAATTGGAGAAACTCTTTACCAATCAAAATGTGTGTTTGCGAACTGCGCAGTCAGATAGCAGGAGGCATGGAACTGTTTGTTTGGTGTGGCGCCACGTGGTGGAAGTTTCTGAGTCTGGTGGCGGTGGCAGTGGCAGTGGCAGAGCAGTAGCAGCAGAGGAAATCTGTGTGGTGGATAAGAGCGGGTGCCAGCGGAAGAAGTCTACTGGTGTATCAGCGGCTTGTGGGCGGTTATGGCAGTAGTGATGGCAGTACCGGCAGTCCACGTGGGTGGCTGGAAGGTTGCTCAAGGCAGCAACCCGGGGCCCTGCCTGGACCCTGCAACAACCTGCATTAAAATATCTGAGTCACGACACCAATCTTGTAAAAATGATGATCTGGTTGGATATGTGCGGCATTATGATTGGCGAGAATGGTCTCGGGGATCGCATGTCTCCAGAAACCACACCAGGTCAAACAGTTCCATGTGGGGGTTTACTGGAAGAGGGGGGCAAGGTAGCAGCGAGAAGAAACAGGGAAAAGAGAGAGGAAAAAGAGAAAGATCAGAAGGGTCTTCCATTTATATATAGAGAGTGACATAGCCATAGGTAAAGGTGGGCAGTGGGCCAAGTGGATTCTGGGAATATGGTAGCTGTTGCCTTGGCAACAGGTGGGCGGCTCACGCTGTCACCTCGGTGTGACGTCACTGGTTTGGCCGTCCCAATGCCAACAGTTATGAACAAGCCTAGCTTAAGGTCTAGGCATTAATGGGTAAAAATAAACCTGTATCATTATTCTGAGCAAGATTGGGCATGGGAAAGTCCACGGTTATAGCTGAGTCTCAGCCCAGTCAAGAGACTACAGTGTGAGCTGCACTTTAGAGACTCCAGGTTTCTCAAACTGATCAGCCTTAGCAGATCTTCTGTATAACTGGAAACTACCTCCTCTCTTCCCTCCACGCCCTATACATTGCTCTCTCCACTATTCATCTAGCTATTAAAGACAGAACCTGCTCAGACAGGCATGGTGGCACATGACCGTAGAGGCAGGAGGGTCAGGAGTTCAGGATCATCATCCCGGGCTACGAAGGGAGCTCCAGTTTAGACTGGGCTACAGGAGAACTGGTTTTGTTGTTGTTGTTTTGGTTTTTTGAGGGAGGGTTTCTCAGTGTAGCCCTGGTTGTCCTGGAACTAACTCTGTAGACCAGGCTGGCCTCAAACTCACAGAGATATGCCAACCTCTACCTCCCAAGTGCTTGGATTAAAGGCATGTACCACCACTGCCTGGTGAAATACTGTCTTAAAAAAAATTAGAAAAAAGCAGGCTAAAACCATGTGAAATGTCCTAAATTGCTGTCTCTCCATGATCTTTCTACTTTTTTCTTTTTCCTTTCAAGAGTCTGACTATGTGGCCCTGCAGGCTTCAAATTTGCAATACTTTTGTATGATCACATGCCTGTGCTATACCACGCCCAACTCCTTCTCAACTTTTGCAGGTAATCCGAACAATGATTGTCTAACTATGGAGGAATCATCCCTTCAAAGCCATCTTCTGAGGTCTGCTATGTGGAGCTGGACCAGGACTGCAGTTCTCCTTGACTGCTGGCTCTGGTAGGAGCTGTCCACACTGGAAGACCTGAAGGGATAATGAAAGGAGAAAAGACTCATTCCTTCTGGTGGCTTCCTGCTCCTCTTTGCGTCACCCAGGCAACAGCTCTTCACCCATTCTTGGGACTTTCCTGTATCTCATCACACTCCTGAGATACTTCCACCTGTCAGTCACCTTGCAGCCATTCTCAATGGTCACAACAATGCAGAGACCTCCCCCTCTGAACTACTTGGGGTACCACTATAAAGAGGACATCAGACTCTCCTCTGGGTCTGGGCTTCTGCTATCTAAGCCTCTTCTTTGTAGCTGTTTGGTTTCAATGATCTCAACTTTAACCTTTTATTTCCCCATCTAATTCTTTCTCTGAAAAATTATTTTTTAAGTGTGTGTTGTAGCTTTAATTTTTTCAAAGCCTATTTTTAATCATGGTTCTTAAATGGTTTAACCTTCCTTTTGCCTACCACCCACCAGAGGTAGTGGGAAAGAAAGGATACGGGGGGGGGGGTGCAGGGGAGTGGACCTGTTTAGAAAGGTTCTTCAGTGCTTTGGAGCAACTCCCATCTGTGTTGTCTGGAAATCAGCAGTTCAGTTCACAGGAAAGCAGTGGCAGTTCGATCGACTGCAAACACTTCACAGACACACCAGCAGTCCAGTTTGGTAGAGTCGGGATAGCTAATACAAATCAGCAGCAGTGGCACTAACTAGCAGAGACAGCCAGGCCTCAGCCTTGGCTCAAGTCAGCAGGAGGGACCCAGGAGGGACGCCAGGAGAAATTCTCTGCTGTGCCTCTCTCAAGGAAGCAAAGATCAGCGAAGACTTGAGACCCACAAGCATTGCACAGCTAGCTCTATAAGCAAGCCAAGCTCAGCCTCTGTCAGTGTCTGTCAAGTCCTGTTTTGTGCCCTCTGAACATCACATGGCCTCTACAGGTCTTGCCTCAGCATATTCATCTGTCTCAGCTGACATCACTCTGCCAATCAGCAGAAACAGCAAGAAACTGCGGCACACCAACAGAAGTTTCTTGGTGCATTCTCTCTATGGAGTGCCGACAAATGTGGCTCAACTACACAATACATGTGAGCTGTTAGCGAAGAATCCTTTATCAGACACCCTTTCACGTGCTTGCTTTAGCAGAACATCCTTCTGGGTCTGCTTCAGTGAAATGTTCCTTCACAAGTCTTTCGCCTCTGTCTACTTCAGGAAAACACTCCATGTGTTTGCCCCAATAAAACACCTTCCAACACAAACTAACTTTCAAAAAAACCCTTACATTTCCACTTCAGTGTGTGTGTGTGTGTGTGTGTTTCAGGGGTCGCTATATGCATGTGAGTGCAGGTACTCTCAGAAGCGGTGTTAAGAAGTTTCTGAAGCGAAAGTTACAGACATTTGTGAGCTGCCCACATAGGTCTGAGAACCAGACTTGGGTCCTTTATAAGAGCAGTAATGTGTTCCTAACCACTGAGCCATTTCTCCAACTCCCATTTATTCCTTAATTTCTTACAGTTACTACCTCTCTCTTTACTTTCCATTTTTAGTTCTCCTTTGTTATATCTGCAACAACACTGTACCCTCTCTGTATTGGGATTGAACCCAGGGCCTTGTACCTGCTAGACAAGCACTTTACCACTGAGCTATACTCCCAACCCTGTATTCTAAATTGAGATTTCAAGTTGACTTACTTATACCTGTGTGTATGTTTGTGTGTGTGAGTGAGTGAGTGAGGGGGTCCTTGCAAGCCATACTGTCAGCAGGAAACGATCAGGGTGACATAAGAAGGAAAAGCGTTCAGCACAACTTAGCTAGACTGGATTAAACTTCTGGAGTCTGACTCCAGGCAGTCTATTTTAGACATATTTAAGTGCAATATAATTTTGGAAAAAAGTATCCTGGTAACAACCATGCCAATCTCATGTGCACAATAGAGCTTAGAGTGTGACTACATCAAACTCTTTTTTTGTAAAGTACATGTGACTTTGAAGATAGTTTCTACATCTTAAGAGCCTACGACCTGGTGTGATTTCTGACCAAGAGAGCATAGAGGTTACCAGGCTATAAAGTACATGTGATATCTCCCTTAATGGTGGGTTCTGTTGACTGTGAAACAGCCTAAAAATAAATATCTAGGGAGGGAAAGTCTGGAATAAATATTCTGGGGGATTTGGGTGATGTCTGGCTCTACAGATAGCAAAGGTCACCAGCTCAGTAACAACACCCACTCCCAGCCCTCGGGGTGGAAAACAGGCATTCATTTCCTCCATTGAAGAGACAACCCTTTGTTACTAACCTTTCTGGTTTCTCCGATGCCTTCTACCCATACCCTCACACCCAAATGCCGTGCTGACTAGCTTACCAATGGGAGGGGGAATAGATCTGTATCACTAGCAATCGACTTCTCACCTTTAGTCAACTGTATTGAAGTGTCTATAAAAATAAGTGCTTTGGAGCGACATTTGACTTATGGTAATAGTTCCTACCGTGGTAGGTTGGAGGTGGCTTTATATAAACACACTGAAGACTTGGTGATTAAGCATCCAGTTCAAGTCAAAGGAAACAAAGTCTTCCCTGGCAGGATTAAGGCAATCCCTGATTTTCATCCCCACTGGTTTTTTTTTTTTTTTTTTTGAAAGCTCAAACACAAAATTTACTTATGCATCTCTCAAAATAGCAAAATAACCTTCACCGTCTTGTTAAATCTCTAATGAACGATAGGGCATGGGTCGACAGTATAACCCTGGAACTTGGACTAAGGATAGTAGGTCAGTTCAGTTAGGATTCATTGACAGCCAAATCTCTTGACAAACTTCCAGTGCCAATGAAAGTGGCTTTTCTCTTGTTCACAGAGGTACTACAACTATTGCCAGCACTGTGAAAACAAACAAACAAACAAACAAACAAACAAACATTCTGAGCTTTATAAAGCATTACATTTATACCAGGCCGTGGTGCTGTGCACCTTCAGTCCCAGCAATTGGGAGGCTGAGGCAGGTGGATCTCTGTGAGGCCAGCCTGGTCTATAGAGGGAATTCTAGGACAGCCAGGACTACACAGAGAAACCCTGTCCCAGAAAACAAAATTAAATTCAAGGGAAAGCATAGGCAACAATGCATCTTTGGGGAAGAAGAAGGGAGGCCAGGCAGATGAGAGTGGGGAGTGTTGTAATACTGCTTGCATCTGTAGGACTCATTCATTTGTCCGTCATTGCCCAGAATCTGCTGAGATGCTGAACTAGCTGACTGATGACTGTGGTTTTAATGCCAGTGCCAGAAATAGCATCCTGAGTGACTGGGATTCTTATTTTAAAATTTGTAACTGTCTAGTAAGAATATAAATGTTGGGCTGGAGAGATGGCTCAGTGGTTAACAGCACCGACTGCTCTTTCAGAGGTCCTGAGTTCAATTCCCAGCAAACACATGGTGGCTCACAACCATCTGTAGTGGTACCTGATGCCCTCTTCTGGTGTGTCTGAAGACAGCTACAGTGTACTTATATAAATAAATACATCTTAAAAAAAAAAAAAAAGAAAGAAGGAAAGAATTAATAAAAACTTGATTAAAGAAAAAGGATATAAATGTTTTCATATGTGTTGCTGCTTCTCCACAGGCAGAGTTCATGGATCCAGGAAGCAAGGATTACAGATGGAAATGAATTATCTCTAATAGCCACTTCCAGAATGTCCATTTCCATTTCTGCAAATTTGAGTCCTTCTGATTTGTAGGTCTTTGTTTTCAACAGAGAAATGCTTCTGCCTTGAAACATAGCAGTTCCATTGAATAAGAATTTGAGATACTACCTAGCCAGTTTGGACTTGTCAGGCCCTGAACCAAAGCTTGGCTTACTGGGGTGACTGATCCTAATCATATGGATTTCTTTTTTTTAAAGTGTGTGTGTGTGTGCATGTATGTGTATGAGTGCGTGCGTGCGTGTGTGTGTGTGCATGTATGTGTATGAGTGCGTGCGTGCGTGTGTGTGTGTGTGCATGTATGTGTATGAGTGCGTGCATGCGTGTGTGTGTGCATGTATGTGTATGAGTGTGTGCGTGCGTGTGTGTGTGCATGTATGTGTATGAGTGCGTGCGTGCGTGTGTGTGTGCATGTATGTGTATGAGTGCGTGCATGTATGTGTATGAGTGCGTGCGTGTGTGTGTGTGTGTGTGTGTGTGTGGTGTGTGTTTATGTGTGTGAATGCAAGAATGCAGGCACTGCAGAGATCAGAAGAAGGCCTTGGATGCCCCGAAGCTGGATTTACAGGTGGTTGAGAGCTGCCCAACATGGGTGCTAGAAACAGAACTTGGGCTGTAACGTGACTTTCTAAAACCCACCAGCTTCCCCAACATGACATGGAGATCTTTTATATTATTTACGAAAGATTTGGGCCTTAGCTTACTCTTGTTCCCAAGCTCTTACAACTTATATTAACCCTTTATATTAACCTATGTTCTGTCTTGTGGCTTGTTATGTCTCTTCAGTTTCCTACATCTGACTTGCTCCACATCTGGCTGACAAGTCTCTTCTCCATGTCTTGTGATGAACCTCCCACCTCAGACTCTTTCCCAGAGTTCCCAACTCTCCCAGAATATCTCTCCTGCTTTGCTAAGCCATTTAGCTCTTTACAAAGCCAAACAGAAAGTGTTCAAGGGAGTGTTTACAAAACACTAAGACAGGTGATGTTTAACAATATCAAAATCCAGCCTGCACTCAACTCTGCCAGCACAGAAATCAACACTTGAATAATACAATCTTTACACAGTGCACGAAAAGATCACCCCAACATTGGTGTCTCTGGAAGAACATCAGGGGTTCTTAATGGCTAGGCCTGCTCTCTGGCCTCTGGATTTTTGTTGCCAGATAGAGACTGGTACCCAAATTTTTCTGGAATCAAAGAGATTCTCTGGCCTTGTGTACGCCATCACAGTCTGTGTGGTGTTATACGTCATCATCCTGGGGTGTCCGGAAAATGCTACTTCCTTGGAGTTGTCCACCACCTCTGGTTCTTAACAATCTTTCCACCTTCTCTTGGGAGAGGCGAAAGAATATGAACAAAATATATTGGTTTTGTTTTGGATTTATCTGTTTGTTTGTTTATTTATTTATTGAGACAGGGTTTCTCTGCCTGGCATGGACAAAATATATTGTGTGAAAAACATTTTTAAGGGCAACTTAAAGTGAGAGAAGGATAATGAAGCCTGTGACGTTTTCCATGTTTGACAGAAGAGACTAATGGAGAATGGAAGCAAGGAGAAAAGTAAGGATTGTTGAAGTGGACTTAGGTCCGTCAGGAATGAGGATGTGGTTCAGCCAGTAGCTACAGGAGTAGAGTAGAGGAAGGAGTTTCTAAGGAAGGGCAAAGGAAATGACGGCTAAAATGGAACCGAGCTCTAAATGCAACGGCCTCATGACCTCCTATAGAAACCAGCGCAGGCATAGCTATGCAGCTCCCTTCTTTTAAACTTGTTTAATTTATGTGTACCTGGGCATGGCTGCGAGTACCACACCACATATGGGAAGTCAGAGGCTAAATCACAGGAGTCAGTTCTCCCCTTACACCATCTCAGTCCTGCGAATAGAATCACAGTCATCTGAGCCATAACGCCGCCATTTGGTGAGCCATCTTGTTTTTGACTCCTAACTTATGTATGTGTGTGTTAAGGGGAAAAAAAAAATTCTCTTCTGATGTCTCTATTTTTTTCTTGTGTGTGTGTGTGTGTGTGTGTGTGTGTGTGTGTGTCTCTGTGTGTGTGTGTGTGTGTGATATGTGTATGGATGTGTATATATGTTTGCAAGTGTGTGTAATGGTGAATTTAGCTACACCACTTTGGCTTCTGGTGTACCTGGATTCACAAAAGAAACACACATACACACCAATTAATTTTAATATGCCTTGACTGGCTCAAAGGCTGGGCAGTTCTAATCCTCCCCATGGCTAGCACACATTTCCCTCCTGTAATCCTGGCTTAATGCCCTCCAATTCTATATTTTATCTTTGTTGCCCTGGCTCCTTCTGAGTGGCACCCTAGTCTTTGCTGCCCAAGACGCTTCTGGGCAGCCCTTCCGGGAGCTGCATTCCTTCTCACCTACATTTTGGATGATTTTCCTTCTGCAGCTCTAAATCTGACCTGTCTCCCTCCGAATCATGGCGATTCTCTGTCTTCCTTTCTCCTAGTTCCTAACTGCACAAATCTAAATGTCCCGCCTCAGTCTACCTTTCCAGCCATTGGTTGTTGGCTCTTTATTGATAGATCAAGAATCAACTGGGGACAAGGACCGTCAGTGTTTAGACACGCAGATTCCTAATTTTGGGGGTCAGATTAATTCAAAGCATTAGAACCAATCCCCAACAGTGTGTGTTTACATGTATGAGTGTATTACATGGGGGTGTGCATCCCTGTGGAGGTCTGAAACTGATGTCAGACTCATTCTCCATGGTTATTCCACGTCATTCAATGAGGTTGAGTCTCTCAATCAAACCCAGAGTTATCTGATATAGCTATCTGGTTGCAATCCTTATTCTGACACTATCCTGTCTAATGTTGTGCAAACATTGCTCCCCAATTATTACCTCATTGGTCAATAAAGCTTAGCTGATCAGCCAAGGACTGAGCAGAGGAAAGAAGAGAGCAGGACTTCCTCCCAGCCAGGGGAGGGGAAAGAAGAGAGAGCCAAGGGGATTCTCCACAGGGAGAGAGTCCTGGAGAGATCGTAGAGAGACACCAGGAGCAGAGAAAACCATAAAATGTAAGTGTGGGGATTTTGGTTGGGAGGTAGGCTGATTAGCTTAGAGGATTAAAATAGAGTAATAATGCTCAGTTATTGTGCCCTTAAAGTTGTAAATAACTATAATAGTCCAGTCTCAATTATTTGGGAGCTAGCTGGGTTAAGAGAGCATTTATTAAAATAGCACTAACACACACATATCCTTAGTTTTAAAAAAAACTTTATTTATGTGTATAAGTGTTTTATTTGCATATGTGTCTGTGCACCAGGTGCATGCCTGATATCATGATACCATGGAGGCCAGAAGAGGTCACTATCAGATCTCCTGAGACTGGATTTATAGCTAAGAGCTACCATGTGCATATGGGGAATGGAACCTTGGTCATCTCAAAGAGCAACCAGTGCTTTAACTGCTGAGCCATCTCTCCAGCCACTACCCCCACCCCCTTTTTGAGGCAGTCTCACTGTGTAGTGCTTGGTTGGCCTGAAACTCAGACTTGTAGTGCCTTCCCAGTGCTGGGATTAAAGTGTGCTAAATATTTTTTAATTGGGAATTATTTGAACATACTTATTAACTTTGGGGGGAGGACCAGTAACATACAAATATGTATTAGCATGGTGGAGAAAGCAGGAGCAGGTTAGTAATGGAACAGGCCGACAAGGAAATCACATGGGGAAGCTTCTTTGACGAGGTGGTGTTTGGATGAGAGTTTTGCAGTGGGGAGAGCTGAAATTCAGGCAGATTTCTCTGATCCCTGAGACATGGCAGGCCAAGCCTGGGGACCAGCGTGTGCAAGGATGCTCTAGCTCCGTCTATGAAGCTTTAGAAATATTATTGTAGTTAAACAAACCCTTTTCCTTGTTGTTTTGGTTTATGATCAGGTCTCACTATAATAGCTCAGGCTTGTTTCCAACCTGCCATCCTCCTGTCTCAGTCTTCTGAATGTTGGACTTACAGTTGTGTGCCACCAAGCTCTGCTACAGATTTTCTTTTCTTAGTTTTGATTTTTCAAAAGATTTTTTGAGGGTCTTATATAGGTCAGGTAGGCTTCAACTCACTTTGTGACTGAAGCTGGTTTTGAACTCCTAATCCTCATGGCTCCACCCCCTGAATCCTGATGTTTCAAGTGTTTACTATGATACTCATCTAAAACTTGTTTGTGCAGTAACAAGATGTTTTTACCGCCACTTCACAATAGCATTCCACTTTAAAATGTGCCAGCTCATTGGTTACCTGTTGGACCTCAGTGCTCGAGGTGCTGCCATGGGTGCAGCACAGATGCTCGTGCTCATGCTGGGGGGTGGGGGGGGAACCTGTGCTGCAGTTCGGCATCACTAGAGCTGGGGTTGTCTCCATGGTGACAGCCTTTGGCACCATTCCCCTTCCACTGCCCAGTCTGGGCCTGGGGCCGTGGCCACAGGAAAGAGAGCGCCCTGGCTCCCTCTTTAGAGGAGCAGGGGCCACTGATAGTCATAGAGCACACCTCCCTGGCTCACAGAGGGGAGCACTGCATGCAGCCTGGGACTGCCCCAGCCATAGGGGCAGGGTGCAGGGGCCCTGGGTTCACAGCAGTGACTGCAGCAGTGAAAGCAGCATCCTGATTCCCCGCTGACTCGCCCGTCTGCCCTTCTGCACTGGGTGCCATGTTGCTGAGCCAAGCTGGGGCTGCAGCAGCTCTGGGCCGGGGCCCAGAACTGGACCCCAACAGCTCGACACTGGGGGTGTTCTCCCCCTCCCGCTGTCCCGAGGGTGAGAGGGTGGGGTCCCGGGAAGTGGTAGTCTTGGGCCCCATTCTGACCCTGGTTTGGGCCTTGGGGACAAACCTGAGCCTGGCTCAAGTTCTGAGACCTGATTCAGTCACTTCCGCATAGGAGTGACTCAGCAAGACCTGTTTGGCCCTCCCTCTACCCTGCCATTGCTGACGTGGAGCTATGCCATTGGCCCTGTCAGTCATCCTTTCCCCGCCTCCTATGTCATCTCTCCCCCATACCTAAGTGCCCACCCCCTTTGCCTTCTCTATATAAGGGAGAAAGATTGATATGATAAAGTTGAGTTCCTGCTTTGACAAGACTCCTGGCCTGGTGTGTTTCTTTTTGGCCTCCAACACTCGCCATCCCGCTCAGCCCCAGAAAGACTCGGCTGGACCAGGTTGTCTCCTCTCACCTAGACCTGCCGGCTAGGAGCCAACAGACTGGTGCCCTGTGTGAGGAACTTCTCCCTCCTCCTGACGGAAGAACGCCGATAGGCTAATGGGTCTGCGGGTGAGTGCACCCCCATAAATTATGGGGCAGTTCTTCTTCAGGTCTAATCCCACCCATGAACCTCTTTATCCCTCTTTGGACCCCTCAGACAACCCTTTTCCGAGTCCCTTTGAACCTCCTGAGGCCCCTCCACCTTACAACAGGGAGGGGCTCAGCACCCAGTATGCTGCCAGCCTTTACCCAGTGAATGTCAACCCTGGTGGTAATCGGCCAGCAGCTTGGTATCTTTGGGATCCCTAAGAGACTAAAGAACTTAAGAAGGCGGTGGCTGAGGACAGCCCCAGTTCCCCTTGGGCTGAGACTATCCTTGAGGGCTTGACGCACCATGCATGTGTCGCCCGAGACTGGAAGGATTTGGCCAAGGCCATCCTCTCTGGGCCAGCCTACCTTAAATGGAACGCCTACTTTTAGGAAGAATGTCAAGTCCAGGGGAAGTGGAACCAAAGTGCTCAGCCCCCAGTCCCCGTCACTGCTGTCATGCTTACTGGCACAGTCGATCCATATTCTACAGGTGCCCAGCAGGCAACCATCCCCCCACCCCTTACCAAGATCAGGTCAGAGTCATTGGCCTTACTGCCTGGAGGAGGCTTGAAGAGGGACCTACTGAGTCTCCCATACCGGGAATAAACCAAAGGCCCACTGAAGATCTTGCCTCCTTCATAGATAGGGTTCAAAAAAGTTTGCAAAGAAAATTCCCTGCAGGCGAACTCTGAGACCGGTTCATCTGCTCACTGGTCTGGGATGGAATGAATGCTGATTACAAGCTTTTTGATTTTGATTGCCACTTTGGACCACATAAGTGGATGAGTTCCTTCTCCAGACTTGAGTGGAGGCCCCTAGACTTTTTCTTTCTAGCCCCATTCAAAATTATCCCACCAACTTTACCGATGGTGGGCGGGC
Source organism: Uromys caudimaculatus (assembly GCA_028551405.1). Classification (NCBI taxonomy): domain Eukaryota; kingdom Metazoa; phylum Chordata; class Mammalia; order Rodentia; family Muridae; genus Uromys; species Uromys caudimaculatus. Next base: position 84,541,470 of record CM052705.1, on the reverse strand, counting down.
GCCTGGCATCCTCCATTGTTGTGTATCCCCCCTTTAGACAGGGCGACCTGCCTACCCCCATAAAATCAGATGCTCATGTTGTTGAGGGACCTGCACAGTTTAAAGAACTGTCTGCAGTAGTGATGGCACTGGATTCTGTGCTTGAAACTTTCAATCTGTTTTCTGATAGCCTTTATGTGGTAAAATTTGCTGCCCAACTTGATTGAAGCTCATATTAAGCTAGATTCTAACCCTATCACCCCCTGGATGATACAGGTCCGCACCTTACTTACACAGAGACAAAGCCCTATCTATATCCAACATCTTCAAGGCCACCAAAACCTCCCTGGAGTTTTATCCCAGGGGAATAGCCTTGCTGACCAACTAGCTTCTACATTACAGTGTCATACTGTCTCTGAGGCCACGTAGTTCCACTCATTGACCCACCACAACTGGAGGGACCTTAGACATAAATTCTCACATGTTCCAATTGAAGACCTTAAAAAGATAGTTCATACCTGTAAATCTTGCCAGCCATTTCTACAGGTGCCTCCTCTCCAAACAATGGGAAGTAATCCCCAGGGGCTCCACCCTAGTTATCTTTGGCAGTTCGATATTACCCACTATTTCTCCTTTTGGGAAGCTAAAATATATATTTGTGACTGTTGATACCTTCTCCCATGCATGCTGGGCATCGGCCCATGCCAGAGAAAAATCTAAACATGCAACTAGCCATATGCTTCAATGTTTTGCTGTTCTCAGACTTCCAGATCAGATTAAAACAGATAATGGCCCGTGTTTTACAAGCAAACCTTTTTCGGAGTTTCTCCATACGTGGAAGATCTCCCACACTATGGGTATCCCTTACAACCCAAGAGAACAAGCAATTTTTGAAAGACAAAATCAAGCTTTAAAAATCTCAATTACAAAAACAAAAGGGGAGTCTTTAAGCCCACATGATCAGCTAAAAAAGGCATTATTCACATTAAATATTTTAAATTTTTCAAAAGAAAATCCTCAGTTGTCCCCGTTTCAAAGACATTGGACCTCCTCCATCTCCCATAGTTCAGTACAGGTTAGACAGAAGGACCCACTGACAGGAGCTTGGAGAGGACCAGACCCGCTCCTGACAGCTGGGAGGGGATTCGGCTGCATATTTCCACAAAGTGAAAAAAGACCAATCTGGATACCAGCCAGAGACATAAAGTATATGCCCCAAAAAGGGGAGGCTGACAATGACATTTCCAGGGAGTCTGCCTGCCCTGAGAAACCCCCCTATGCTTCTCCCTCAGACCAAGATGATCAGAAAACGACCCTGCTGCTGACATGGATGCTGCTGCCCATCTTGACTGAGGGAGGATTTGGTGACCCCCAAGGAGTACTAGAAATCCCCAAAAAACAGTGGGGTAAAGGAGGCAAAGAGAGTTCCAGGACAACCTGTTGTGGACTGGATTTCATGGCCTATTACCCTATTTCTAACCCCTCCATGGCCCCTTCCTTCTCGTCTTGACTGTCGGGTTATGTGTGCTCAATAAGCTCACTCAATTTATCCATCAGAGGCTACAGGTGGTCCAGCTTGACCGAGTTGATGCCCATTATCAAAATCTTGTCTCTTCTGAGCCAAGTTCCATACATCCCTCTGCTTATGAGCACCCCTCCTCAGAGCTCCATCTGACCAATGATGGGTAAGATCTCAGATGTGCTGAGACAATCTAAGATAGGTCGTGGAGCACCCCTCCCCCCTTGAGCCAGAGTGACACATGGTATCCAGAGACAGGTAAGATCCCCATACAGGGGACAGTCTAAGACAGGAGCCATGTAACCTGCTCATTACAAAAACAAAAGGGGGAGATGTTGGACCTCCATGCTTGTGGTGCCACCACCACTGGTGGCGGCTGCATCTCGAGCGACACAGCCGCTTGTACTCGGGGGCTGTGCCGCAGTTTGGTGTCACTAGAGCTGGGGCCCTCTCCATGGTGTCGGCCCTCGGCACCTCGTCTGGGGGTTGACAGGGCCTGAGGCAGCCTGTCTGCGGGGCCCCTGGTTGTGAGCTGGCGATGGCTCAGGGAGGAGGGTGTCCCCGGCTTCTTCTTTAGAGGAGCAGGAGCCACTGATAGTCATGGGGCACACCTCCCTGGCTCACAGAGGGGAGCACTGCATGTAGCCTGGGACTGCCCCAGCCATAGGGGCAGGGTGCAGGGGCCCTGGGTTCGCAGCAGTGATTGTGGAAGTGAGAGCAGCATCCTGATTCCCCCATGACTTGCCCGTCTGCCCTCCTGCACTGGGTGCCATGTTGCTGAGCCAAGCTGGGGCTGCAGCAGCTCTGGGCCAGGGCTTAGAACTGGACCCCAACGGCTCGGCACTGGGGATGTTCTCCCCCTCCCAATGTCCCGAGGGCGAGAGGGTGGGGTCCTGGGAAGTGGTAGTCTTGGGCCCATTCTGACCCTGGTTTGGGCCTTGGGGACAAACCTGAGCCTGGCTCAAGTTCTGAGACCTGTCTCAGTCACTTCCTCATAGGAGTGACTCAGCAAGACCTGTTTGGCCCTCCCTCTACCCTGCCATTGCTGACGTGGAGCTATGCCATTGGCCCTGTCAATCACCCCTTTCCCTTCCCTGTCTCCTATGTCCTCTCTCCCCATACCTAAGTGCCCACCCCCTTTGCCTTCTCTATATAAGCGAGAGAGATTGATACAATAAAGTTGAGTTCCTGCTTTGACAAGACTCCTGGCCTGGTGTGTTTCTTTTTGGCCTCTGACACTCATCCTGCTCAGTCCCGGAAAGACTCGGCTGGACCAGGTTCTCTCCTCTCACCTGGATCTGCTGGCTAGGAGCCGACAGACACCTAATTCTCACAATACTACACAGCTGATGAGTGACAGAGCCATATTGGAAAATTCCAGTTTGACCTTTCTGGTTTCAACTCCTTGACTATGTCTCTCTCGCATTCCTCTGTGACAGAAAAAGCCTGAGCCACCTCATCCTCTAACACACTCACAGCAGAGTGGGAAGAACATATCCACAGGCTGTATGAGTCACTCACATGTGGAAGACATTTCTGTCTCCCTATCTATATGTAGCCCTGGCTGTCCTTGAACTCACCCTGCAGTCCAGACTGGCCTGGGACTCACAGAGCTTCACCTGCCTCTGCCTCCTGAGTGCTGGGATTACCACCACCTAGCTACAGTAGTTTTTAAATATAAGAAAAAGACAAAATAAATTTAGCTTTGCTATTTATTATATAGATGTTTTCATCTCTATTTTTCCTGGATGGTTCTGAGCCCTTTTGGACTCTTGAAAGACCTAAGAGTTTTATAGTACAGATGGGAGCTAGTGCTTCCCAAGTAATATTTTTTGGAGGGGCCAAGAAATGATGTTAATTTTTATAGACACAAACATAGTAGGGTTTTTCTTTCTTCCTTAGAAGATTTTTTTAGCTGTTTTTAGGTATGTACACAGTATTGCAGTGCCTTCAGAGTCCAGAAGAGAGTGTTGGGTCCCCTGGGGGTTGAGAGCCATTCAAAATACTGTATTGCTCTGCAGGAACAATGTGTGCTCTTAATCTCTGAGCCATCTCTTTAGCCCCTCCCCCAGCAAGATCTTTACAATAGTAATGGTTCTCAACATGTTGGTCTCGACCACGTTGTGGGTCAGATATGGAATGTCCTGTGTATCAGATATTTACAGTATGATTCATAATAGTATTACAGTTATGAAATCATTTTATGGTTGGGGTCAGCACATCATGAGGCGCTGCCTTAGAGGACTGAAGTGTTAGGACCATTGAGAACCACTGCAATACAGCTGTCTACAGTGAAATACGGGTTGATCATGCAGGGATTAGTTTTATCCACGGCTATGATAGGTGTTTTTCGTCCAGTATTAGGATAGTTCTCAGAATCTATAAATAATTTGTGCTTTTACCAAAAGTCAAGCATTCACAGTCTGCTGACTTTGTCAATGATAATAAGGCAGCTGTCAGTTGTACACTACTTTGCAGATACTAAGAAACAATATTTTTAAAATCTGTTCCAATGTAGGGTTGGCATTTTGACAAGTGAGAAAACAACTGCTTTTCAAAAGCTGTTCCAAAGGAAATTTTGAAAAATGATATTTAGAAGTATTTCCATTATAGTATGTTTTATTTATTTATTCTGCAGGGGTCTCTGTGTTGTCTTGGCTGGTCTGAAACTGACTACATAGAATATACTGGCCCCGAACTTCTTTCAATCCTCCTGTCTCCACTTCTGCAGTGCTGGGATTATAGCTGAAGTCATTTTTTCGTTTTGACAAATATGTCATCAGACATGTTGACATCACATCTAACACTTCAAGGTCAGCCTAGGTTTCATAGTGTTTCAAGAATACCCCAAACTCAAAACAACATATATATACTTAATAGCTTTACATGACCCTATATAATGGTAATTTTTCTTTTTTTAAAGATTTATTTATTTTATGTATATGAATACACTCTGGATACACTACCAGAAGAGGGCATCGGATCCCATTACAGATGGTTGTGAACCACCATGTGGTTTCTGGGAATTGAACTCAGGATCTCTGGAAGAGCAGTCAGTGTTCCTAACTGCTGACCCATTTCTCCAGCCCATATAATGGTAATTTTTCTTTTTTTTTTTTTTTTTTTTTTGGTTTTTTTCGAGGCAGGGTTTCTCTGTGTAGCCCTGGCTGTCCTGGAACTCACTCTGTAGACCAGGCTGGCCTTGAACTCAGAAATCCACTTGCCTCTGCCTCCCAAGTGCTGGGATTAAAGGTGTGCACAACCACACCTGGCTAAAAATAAATACAAAACAAAACAAAACAACTGGGCTCCTGAGATAGTTAGACAAGTAAAGGTATTTGCCAGTACAGGGCATCTGGTCCTTGGAACTGTAGTTAGAGTGGGTTGTTAGTGGCCATGTGGGTGATGAAAATTAGTTGTAGGTCCTCTGCAAGAGCAACTAGTGCTTGGAACTTCAGAGGCATCTCTCCAGCCCCCTACTTACTTACTTACTTACTTTCTTTCTCTCTCTCTCTCTCTCTCTCTCTCTCCTTCCTTCCTTCCTTCCTTCCTTCCTTCCTTCCTTCCTTGCTTCTTTTCTTTCTTTCTTTTGTTTTTGTTTTTTTTTTTTGTTTTGTTTTCTGAGACAGGATTTCTCTGTGTAGCCCTGGCTGTCCTGGAACTCACTCTGTAGACCAAGCTGGCCTCGAACTCAGAAATCCACCTGCCTCTGCCTCCCAAGTGCTGGGATTAAAGGCGTGCGCCAGCCACCACTGCCTGGCTTCTTTCTTTTTTTAAAGATTTATTTATTTTATATATGTGAGTACACTGTGTCTCTCTTTAGACACACCAGAAGAGGGCATCAGATCCCATTAAGATGGTTGTGAGCCACCATGTGGTTGCTAGGAATTGAACTCAGGGCCTTTGGAAGAGCAGTCAGTGCTCTTAACCACTGAGTCATCTCTCCAGCCCTCCCCCCCCTTTTATTTAAAAAATATTTATTTATTATTCTATGTAAGTACACTGTAGCTGTCTTCAGACACACCAGAAGAGGGCTTCAGATCTCATTACAGATGGTTGTGAGCCACCATGGGATTTGAATTCAGGACCTTCGGAGGAGCAGTCAGTGCTCTTAACTGCTGAGCCATCTCTCCAGCCCCTTCCCCCCAACTCTTAATATAAGCAAATAAATAATGTGGTGCTTCACCTCCTGAAGTTAACTGTTTCAATAGAGTTAATTTAGCAAATAATTATAGGATACTCAATGAGTCTGAACTTCAGATGAACAATGAATAATTATTTTAAAAGTGTATGTCCGGGGGACAGAGAGATGGCTCAGCGAGCGGTTAAGAGTGCTGACTGCTCTTCTGAAAGTTGTGAGTTCAAATCCCAGCAATCACATAATGGCTCACAACCATCCATAATGAGATCTGACTCTCTCTTCTGGGGTGTCTGAAGACAGCTACAGTGTACTTTCATATAATAAATAAGTCTTTTTTTTTTAAAAAAAGTGTATGCCCAATAGTTCATGGATATATTAATACTAAAACACAACTCACCATTCATCTGAAATTCATACTGAACTGAATGAATGCTTTTTAATTTTTCTCTGGAAAGCCTATTTATAGAAATATAGATAAACCAGAGAAGCCGAGGATATAGTTCAGTGGTAGAGCACTTGCCTAGGCTGACCAGGCTCTAGATTCAATCCCTAGAGTTGTTAAATGAGATAACAAAATCCAGAATAACTGTGGGATAAAGACTAGGTGGTCCTACATCTCTGCTCTAGTTGCTCACTCAGCAGTTAGGGAACTTCCCACAAAGCCCTAGAATTGAGCTAGCTTGTGACCAGATCCTGAACTATTTTTAGGCTGAGGTTTTCCAGGGACTGGGGGGAAAAAGAGTCATATTTAAAATTGTGGATTAAAGTATGTACTTGAGAGAAGAGAGTGTGTCATGTGTTGACACAGTAAGGCCACTTCAGACACATCATTACTAGGCCTCTCTCCC
>CM052705.1:84512898-84534883 GCA_028551405.1 Uromys caudimaculatus | reverse complement strand
GCCTCCCAAGTGCTGGCATTAAAGGCGTGTGCCACCACTGCTGTTTATTTTTTTGAGACAGGGTTTCTCTGTGTAGTTCTGGCTGTCCTGAACTTGCTCTGTAGACTCAGAGGCCTGCCTGCCTCTTGCTGGGATTAAAGGTATGAGCCACCCCCTCCCAGCTGCTGTTATTTGAGACCAGGGTCTCTTATAGCCTACAGGCTGACCTTGAACTCCTGATTCTCCTACCTCCTCTTCCCAAGTCCTTGGATTACATTCACAACCACAGTGTGCACAGGATACATTTTTTAAAAAAAGCATTATTTATTTTTCATATTTAAGGGATTATATTCCATTTGAATTCTCATTTTGGGTTTGGTGACCTTCTAATAAGTTTAGAATGTTGTAATATGAACTTTCAAATTAACTACTTGCAAAAAGATAATTTTGCTTGACAGGTGAACCTCTTCTTCGTTCCCCATCTTTATCTTAAGAATTTCTTTAGTTCATCTTTCATCAATGGTTGTGTGTAACCACTCCTGGGCCATCTCTGGTCCTGAGGATGTAATTCCTGTTAAATTGAAAGGGCAAACCCGACACCTGCCTATTTCAGGTTAGTTAATTACCACTAATGATAGAGGATAGCTCTTGGAAAAGCACTCTATTGAAAAGGGGACTTTCAACTTTACCTGGTAAAATTCCAGTGCGCTTACCCAGTTTCCTCACTGAGGTCAACTTGGGGACTCCTGCACTACTGAAAGGCAGCTACTTCTGGCCTATACTGTGGCTGCTGGTTAACTGGCTGTGCATCCTCAGGGCTCCATTCTTAAGACCTTTAGCCTCACCCCTACCAATGAAACAAGATACTGCTATGTTCCCATAATGTTTCTCCTTGCTTGCAAATGCATCTGGAACCAATGGACAGAGGACTTTCTCAATTTGATTTTGGCAATTTTCTTCTCACTTTCTTTTGGGAGTGGGGCTGGGGATTATTAGTGCTAGAGGTTGAACCCAGAGCTTGAAGCATATGCTCTACCACAGGGCTACTGTATCAGTTCATTCCTCTCTTCACCCTTCCCCCTCCTCCCCCATACCGGTATACCAAATGTCCTATCAGCTTGAACAATTCTGTCTTTTTTTTTTTAGTTTAACCGATAGGCTGGTGTGTGTGTGTGTGTGTGTGTGTGTGTGTGTGTGTGTGTGTGTGTGAATTAGAAAACTGAATTGGAGAATAGAAGGGTGGTGATACATTTTTGGAGGGGGCAGGTGCACTGACAAAAACCTTCCCAGACAACCTCCTCCCAGACGTCCAGTTCAATCGTGGGTTCCTTCGCTTGGACAGGGAATTGGGCGCCCCAGGAGGCGACGAGCAGCGCTGGGCGAGCCGCTGTCCCTCCAGGGAAGGAGGGTGAGCCCGCAGGCCGGCTGCCACTCTGATTGTTACGCGTATCCAACTTCACAGAGTGCGGCGCGCCGGGGTGCACCGGGGCCGCCATCCTGAGCCAACCGTGGTTCGGCGCGGGCAGCAGCCGCTGCAGGCCGCCGCCCGCCGTCTCCGGGCAGCCGTCCGCGGGGGAGGGGCAGCTGGCGCCCGCGTTCTCCGGCCCGGCGGCCAGCGGAAGAGCCCCGCACCGCGGAAGCGCGACCGCAGCTGGGGATCAGCTGCTGGAGGAGGCGGAGAGGCGGAGCCTAGGGGGGAAGGGGAGGGAGGGACGCGACCGTGAGGAAGCCGCGAACGCCGCCGACCGCCTGCACACCTCGCTCCGTCTGCCATGGCTGGTTAAAGAAGCCTCCGGCTCGCCGCGCGCGGGGAGGGACGGGAGGGGAGCGGCGGCCGGGCGTGCGGCCGAGGGAGGGGCGGCGGCGCGAGCTGCGGCGGCGGCGGCGGCGGTTCCAGCATGAAGAGGAGAGCTGGCCTGGGGGGCAGCATGAGGTCAGTGGTGGGCTTCTTGTCCCAGCGGGGCTTGCATGGGGACCCCCTGCTCACTCAGGACTTTCAGAGGAGACGTCTGCGGGGCTGCAGAAACCTCTACAAGAAGGACCTTCTCGGCCACTTCGGCTGTGTCAATGCCATTGAATTCTCCAACAATGGAGGCCAGTGGCTGGTCTCAGGTAAATCAACCCCCTTCCTTCCCCTCCCCGCGCCTTCCGCTCCCCTTCCAGCTGCCCCCTGCCCTTCCTGGCCACCCTCCTGCTGCCCTGCGTCCCCCACCCCCGCCCTTCTCAACCCCTCTCCAGCGGTGGGAAGATTTGGTGTGAAATTAATACCATTGCAGGAGGAGGGAGGGAGGGGGAGGGAAGGAAGAAGGGGGAAGGAAAGGATGTCTTCTATAAAAAAAAAAAAAAAAAGACCTAAAATGGTTGACAGGTCTTTAATGCGCTTTATCCAAGTGCAAAGTGGTCCCTCCTGATGCCTGCCCCACAAGTGTGGGTCGGGGAGGGGGACGAGGTTACGGCTTGACTAAGTTGGATGGCAAACTCTTCCTCTGCGTAGTTTAAAAGGTGCGGGGGGTACTGGGGGGAGGGCTTGCAGGGGTGGGGGGGAGGCCGAGGCGCGCCAAAGGCCAGGGTAAGCTCGAGCCCCAGTCCTCGGTGTCGTGAGGCCTCGGAGCCGGAGGCCGGCAGTGACAGAGCCGGACACCGTGGGGCCAGCGGGGTCGGGCGGGTGGTGACGGGTAGCTGAGAGACGTCCCCTCCCCCGGGCTCTCTTAGGGCCCAATCCCATCTCCCAACACGCAGCGGTAGCCTCTTCCGCGTCTTGTTTTTATTATGGTTCCGAGAGTGGCGGCGAGGGCTGTGGAGACCGAGGGACACCAGCCTGAACTTGGGTGCGCTGCTCGAGAGGCAGGGGTTCGGGACGACCCCCGGGAGACATACTGGCGGGAGGCGGGCTCCAGGACCTCCTTCACCCGCGGCTCCTGTTGCAGGGCTGCTCGCCTCCTCCCCCACCGGTTCAGCTGGGCCTACTTGCCTCCAGGGTCTCCCTGCTGGGGTGGGGAAAGTGGTGCAATCGAGGCCGGGGCTCCGGCCAGGCGGTGTAGGCCTCGCTCTCTCGGGGCTCCTAGCGACAGGCAGCTGAATCGATAGCCTATTGCTCCAGGGGAGGCCTGGCCGGAGTGGCGGCGGTGCCTGCTTACGCCTCAGCCCGGGTCGCTCGCTGCGGCCCGCTCCTCCCCTGGGGTCGCAGCCCCGGGTGAGAGCGGGTGGGGCTGGGCTCTCGCTGGGGAAGGGGCGGCTCCCTGAAACCCGGCTGCGCTGCGAAGGGCCTAGACCAGATCGGGCGTTCCCGCTCGCCTCCGTCCTCCGCTCTTTTTTCTACACTGGGAGGGTTGAAGGGGAGCCCAGTACTGGACGTGGCGCTTAACTTCACCCAGGTGGATCCCCGAATGGCTTTCTAATTTGCGTCAGTGGGCAGCTCTCCAGAAACTTCGGCGGTTATGGCAAAGCATCTGTCTTCGCAAGTATCAGGCGGAAGTGCCACCATGAGTATGGTCCAGTTTGTGGGTAGCAGAGATAAGAGGTCTGTGATTATTTCATGATAAACCGGGGATTTCTTTAGAATTGACCCCATCTTTTCACACTAGATCATTTTCCCCTTGCATAAAGTTTAGACCCTGGATGACGCCCTGTCCCAAGAAACCTGATATACTGCTTCAAGGCAGACCCTACATTAAAAGGCTTTTCTTACACACACATCATGGTGTAGAATTTTATCTAACAAAATCCAAGTGCAAAAATGGAGAAAAAGACCCCTTCTTTGAAGGCTGTTTCTGTGTTTGTAATACAACTCTCTCCTGAGATTAATGTATTACAACAGAGAGGCTCACCCAGTCACTTTACCCACGGAATGAGGGACTGAGAGGATACTCTTACCATGAACTAATTAATCGTAACTAATCACCCATTGCCCCAGCCTAACACATTTTAGACATAAACCTGAAATATAATGCAAACAACATAAAATTCTCCCATTCAAAGTTAATGTATTTTACGCTTTTTCGTTTTGTTTTTTGAGACAAGGTTTCTCTCTGTGTAGTCCTGGCCGGCCCTGATCCTCCTGCTTCTGCTGGGATGAAAGGTGTGCTCCAGCACCACCCTGCACATTTTCACTTAACCTTAGAAGACAGAGAAGCATCAGAAGGGCCACTGAGCTGTCTGTACTCCAGCGTTATTCTGTGCTCCTTCCCTTGGGATCTTTTGTTTTTGTTTTGGGACAGGGTCTTGCTATGTAACCTGTGCCTCTACATCCTCTAGTTCTCGGTTGAGCTCCATTATCTCTAGTCTTGGCCAGTCTCTTTTAATTTCTGTTTGAGAATGAGTCTGTGTAGTTCAACAGGCCTGAACTCAATATACCACCAAGGATGACCTTGAACTCCTAGCCCTGCTATCTCTACCTCCCAAGTGGTGAGCTTATATTGCTGTATTTCTTTTTATTTTTAGGAGACAGTATCTCACACTGTTCTCCCAGGCTGTTGTGGAACTCACACTGAGGTTCTGACTGGCCCCAAGTGCCTCAGCCTCCAGAGTGCTGGGATTGTAGTTGTGAGTCTCAAAGAAAGCTAGGCTCTTCAGTTTATACTGTAGGGAAGACTGGTTGCATGGTTCAGGCGCTGGTTTTAGGTGTTCACTTCCTTCTCTAGTCCTGAGTTATCCATCTCCCTCAGTCAGTACTTCCTGGATTCCAGCCCTCCTGCCCTCCCCCCACGCCTCTTAGCCCAATCTTCCTGTTTTGTTTTTGTTTTCATTCTGTCTACTCTTGTCCCAGCTCTTAGTCCTTACAGCAGTTAGTTCTATTGGCCCATCCAGTTGGACTCATATATTATTTATTTCCCAAAACACAAGTTTTTGTTAAAAGCAATTCACCTTGCATTGTAAGTACAGCTTGTGGTAACGAAACATTCTGCTTGCTTTTGATAAGAAAGCCCCCTTGGGGATTCATAATACTCCGTAACTTGTTAAAGCTAATTAAAAAATATGTTTTCCCTTGAGAGTCCTTCAGTGATCTTTCCAAGTTTAACAGTATTTGAAGTGTCATATTTACATGCTTTTTTTTCCTTTGGTTTATTGAGACAGGGTCTCATAGCCTAGGCTAGTATGGAACTCAGTATGTATCTGAGGTTGGCCAACGAACTCCTTGATCCTCCTTGTTCTGCCTTAGATGCTGGGGATTATAGGCATGAGATCCCCTCCCCTTTGTCATTTTTTCCTACCGGGCACTGTCCCTTATTATCACCAGAGGGGTAATCACAAACTATTGTGAGATTGACTGGTGCTTCTTTCCCCAGTAAGGAGGGATATCAGACTCTGGGATGGCACTTTTCTGCATTTTGTTGTTTTTGTGTCTTGTTCTGGATTAGTGAAAGCCCTTAGAGAGACGTGATACTCTGACAGACTGTCTCTTGTTAATTGTTGACATTTACTAATAGTTTGGACAGGCCCACATTTTTGTAACTAATACGAAGGATTTGATAGAATTAATTAAGACCTAGGACAAAAATATCTCTGATTTCTGTGGCCATATAAAGAGTAACTGCTTAAGGGTACGTCACTTTCCTGTCAGCTAGTCTGTCTGAGGGAGTACAGTGAGGTACAGCAAGGGAGAGGATGGTTGATACTTTATTTGAGACTCATTTTTTATTTTTTAAATTTGTATTTATTTGTCTATGTGTATAAGTTGGTTTGTGTACATGTATGTCTATGTACTACGTCTATGTCTGGTGCCTTTAGAGCTCCTCGGGATTGGAGTTACTGATGGTCGTGAGCCACCACGTGGTACTGGGAATTGAACCCAGGTCTCCTGGAAGAACAGCCTTACTCTTAACTGCTGAGACATCTCTCAAGTCTTATTTGATACTTTCAAGTTGTGAAAACTGGCCATGGTGACACACATTTGAAATTTCATCCACTTGGGTGGTTAAAGCAGGAGAAAGTGGCCAATATCAGTAATTTAGCAAGGGCCTTTACTTAAAAACAAACAAAAATGCTTAATTGTATGTACACATGTAGAGTGATTGGCCTAGTTTTCAGTGCTCTCTGTTCAATTCTCCCAATCTGGGATATACACACATTCTCCTTGAACTTCTGATCCTCTTGTCTCCACTTCCCCAGTGACAGAATTATAAGTGTGTGCTTCAACCATGAATGGTTTTAAGGAATATTAAAATATTTTCATCAAAAAAGTTACTTTTATTATTATTATTATTATTGACCAGAAAATAAAAGTAACCTGTGAAGTCACAGGTTTAAGTGGCCTAGCAATGATTTTAACTAAATGTCGTGCCACAATACCACACTGCTTGCATGGTATCACATCACTGAGCCTCTTGGTGGTATTTTTCTGGTCTGTTCAGTGGGAATTCCAGGCCTACCTGAAGGGTTGTTGTGAGATTTATGTTGAGTGCTGCACAGAATCATAATAAAAACCTGTTTGCTTTTTTAACTTTTTGTTGCTTCTGTGATGTTCCTCATGGTTGCATAACACTGTTGGTAATAGACCTCTGCAAATTGGGCAGACAGTATGGTTTTGTTGCCATGCTGGGGATTGAACTCAGGTTCTGAACACTCTAGGCAAGTGCTCTGCTACTGAGCTATATCCTTAGCCTTTAGTGCATTGTTTTGTTTTATTTTTTGAGCCTTGAACTCATTGTGTAGATCAGGCTGACCTTGAACTCACAAAGATCCACCACTCTGCCTCCTGAGTGCTGGTAAAGATTTTCATCACCATGCCTAGCAGCCCTCGGTATTTTTGAGGTATCTCATTCCCACACTGGCCTTAAACTCTGGATCCTTCTGCCTTGCCACCAAAGTGCTACTAGTTACACATGTAGCTAGTTTTATGACTTTGTGAATGAGAGGCAGTGTTATATTGAAAACACCTGGGATAGGGTGATGTGTGATTTCAAGTTAGAAGTCTATTTTTTTGGTTTTCTGAGACAGGGTTTCTCTGTGTAGCCCTGGCTGTCCTGGAACTCACTCTGTAGACCAGGCTGGCCTCAAACTCAGAAATCCACCTGCCTCTGCCTCCCAAGTGCTGGGATTAAAGGTGTGTGCCACCACTGCCCGGCTTGAAGTTAGAAGTCTTAGTCACAGATTGTGTGGATTTAGGTAAATTGCTTCATTATCTATTCATAAAATAAGATAATAGCTTGTCTACGTGCAAGGCAGGTGGTAATGAATGGTCAATGAAGTTGCCATTCGTGAAAGGGCGAGGCTCCGGATGTGGTTCATCTGACAGAGGGCTTGCCTAGCAGGCACAAAGCCCTGGGCTCTGGCACTTACACTACATAAGCTGGCACAGAGCAAAGCTGTCAGGGTAGTTCATGCCTGGGATCCTAGTACTTGAGAAACAGGCAGGAGGTTCAGAAATCCAAGGCCAGTCTAGGTTCATGTTTCCAAAGGAAAAAAGCAAACCTAAAAAAGAGCACACAATAGGACAAAGGAAAAACTGAAGAGGTAGTGAAAATGTACATACTGGAACTGGGAATGTAGTTCAGTGGTAAGGCACTTGCCTAGCAGGCATGAGACCAAAGTTCAAGCTCCACAACTGCAAGTGAATAAACTACACCAAAGTGCACCCACATAGCTAACAGGTTAAATCCACGGATCCCTACAGATATGTAGTGCTAACTTTACTAATATCATTAGGATTGCTTGCACTATAATAACGCACTATATATTTATTTAAATTTATATATTTTATAAATATATAATATATATAAATAATATATATGCTAATCAGATGCATAAACTAGATCTAAAAATGTCAGCATTACACAGCTGGAGAAATGGCTTAGTGGCTAAAAGCACGGGTTGCTCTTTCAGAAAACCCCAGTTCAATCCTAACATGCACATGACTACTTAGAATCATCCATAACTGTTTGGGTGATTGTGAGTACCCTCCAAGTTGAACATCTTTGAGATTTGTGTGGAAGACCAATCAGAAATAGGTATCAGACATGAATTATAAATTGCCTTCTTACATCTTATTTTATGTGTATGGATGTTTGTTGCATGTATGTGTTTGCATCACTTATGCCTGGTGCCCAGAGGCCAGAAGAGGGAAGTCAGATCTTCTGAACTGAAGTTACTGAGGGGTATGAGCCACCCTTTAGGTGCTGGGAAATAAACACAAGTCCACTGTAAGATCAGCCAGTGTTCTTAACTGCTGAGGCACCTCTTATAGTTTATAAGTGTAAAGGTTTGGATAAATAGAATCTTAGCAATTGAAAAAAGGGGTTTCTGCTCTTTAGTAATGAGAGTTTGCTGTGATATTATTTCTCCTTCATTGAGGTCTGAGGCATTGGATTCTGTAGAGCTAGTGGATTAATGGCCCATATATATTTTTATATTTCAGTGAGATTATCATTCTGGTGCTTGTGACTAAATGTTAAGAAAAGCACTTTTGGAAGCTTTTCAGGTAGCAGCTATGTTGTTCCAAAGTGAAGAATTGCGAATGGGGAGAGACACTTAGTTTGGTCATGTTTTATAAAGAGAGATAGCTATTTAGTCTGTTACATTTACATGGACCACCAACATCATTGTTGTGGGGATCTATAGTTATGGAAAGAGACTGAGATTCTCCACTCTTGCTGACTTAGTTGCCTTTGACAAGTCATTCATCCTGTGTCTCTCCTCATCCATGTAGTAAGGTCAACATATCTCCTGGGGTTGGGATGGATACTGATGAGCTGGCACAGTGGCTTAGTCCTGGCCCTTGTCTAGAGGTCCTACTGCTGCTACAGTTGCTGTTTCATTTGAACCTCACAGATGAACAGAAATAAAGACCTGCTCAAGTAGTGGCGAGCTCTCTGAGTGGGTTACTTGGGCAGTGTAGCCCATCTGTAGTTTCACTGTCCTGAGCATAGTTGTTTGTATTACATTGATGGTGTCCCATAAGGGGAGAGTTTGCAGGATAGAGTTGGGCAGTCTCTCCTGCTGAGTCTCCAGTGTGACGCTGAGCTATACATCTTACTTTGGAGGTCTTTGTTTCTTTCCTAGAATATTGGTCAAGAAGAGGAATTTTTTTTCATTCTTAAGATTGGTTTTATGAAGTTCACATAGGCTTTGAACTCATTTTGTAGCTGAGAATGACCTTGAATTGATGATCGTCTTCTTACCTCCTGTGCTGGGGCTGTCCCACACTGCTTAGGAGGAGCCTGTCAAAACTGTTATGTAGCTTCCTTTATTCTGAATTCCCATTCAAGTCTTTATCTAAATTCTAGTTGTACCACTTGGCCTTACTACTTCTTTCGAACCTCTGAGGATAGTCTTTCTTAGTGTTAGATATGTTGGCTGTGTTTGATGGCTTAGTGAGAAATACTTTAAAAGTTATTTTCTTTTTTTCTTTTTTTGTTTTTTCGAGACAGGGTTTCTCTTTATAGCCCTGGCTGTCCTGGAACTCACTTTGTAGACCAGGCTGGCCTCGATAAAAGTTATTTTGTCTGCATGCATGCATGCGTCCCACCACAGGCATGATGCTTGAGTGTGGGGCCCGGAACATGTATCAGATGAGAGGGAAATTTTTGTGGAGTTGGTGTTTTAGTTAGGGTTTTACTGCTATGAACAGACACCATGGCCAAGGCAACTCTCATAAAGACATTTGATTGGCTTATAGGTTCAGAGGTTCAGTCCATTATAATCAAGGCAGGAAGCATAGCAGCACCCAGGCAGGCTTGGTTCTGGCAGAGCTGAGAGTTCTACATCTTAATCTGAAGGCTGCTAGTAGAAGACTTCCAAGAATCTAGGGTGAGGGTCTTAAGTCCACGCCCACAGTGACACACCTACTCCAACAAGGCCACACATCTTAATAGTGCCACTCTCTGGGCCAAGAATATACAAACCGTCACAGTTGGTTTTCCCTCTCACCTCTATATGGTTCCCAGGGATGGAACTCAGGTCTCCAGGCTTGTGCAGCAAGTATCTTTACCTATAGAAGTAATTTTATGGGGGATTTCTGCGCCACTCTTTCCTGTTTAGCTCTCTAGTAAACAACACAAAGACATCAAAATTTATTAACAAGCTACAATCCTAAACTGGGAAGGTTCTGAGACTAGGCTAGACTATTAATAACCAGATAAATGCCTCATTACTTGCCAGCTGAGTCATGCTCTGTTTCATGTGTGTCCTCAGTGTGAGCTGCTTTTGGCCATGTGCTCATGGTCCATCCTGCCTCATGCCAACCTCCTTCCTCTACCTTTTTCCTTCTCCTTGTGGTCCTGAGACCCTCTATTTGATCTCAAGTCCTACCTCTCTCTCCTGCCCTTGCCTAGGCTCTAGCCTTTTATTGTCCAATTAGAGATTATTGGGGAGCATTCTTTATAGCACATTGGTCAATACAATGCCCATGTCCAGATTGCAACCTGATCTTGGGGCAGTGAACTCAGAATCTAAATACACAGCGCACAAGACCACCCCCAACATTTACCCTCTGTTCTATCTCAATAGCCCACTTTATAATGGGCTGTGGGAAGAACAACTAAAATTTGGATGTGTGGCAACTTTGGTTTTGTCTCCAAGTGCTGGTGGGTGGGTAGTGGCAGGTGGGGTCTGTATTGATTCAATCTTAGAATTGTTAAAAGATAAGCTTTATGGTGTTAATTTGTTCTTTGAAAAAAGTTTTGTACAAGTGTAGGCAGTGATCTTACATACAAAAAAATGATATCATAAACTGCTCAGAAGGTATGGATGGAGTATCTGGTGTCATTAGAAGAATTTATCGTTTCCTGCATTAGAAGAGTTGGGACTAGAAAGAATAATGGCCCTGTGGTCTGGGAATATTTACAATGCAACGGCTACTGTCTTAATAACTCCTCTATGGATCCTTACTGTTCAGGTACTGAAAAAACTGTCTTCAGTGTCTAGCTCTATTCTGATTTTTTTTTCTTTTGAATAAGGCATTCACAATAGTTATCAGAATATGACAGTTATAAGAATCTTCCCATCCATTTGTTATTTTTATTTTGTTTTGTTCTGAAACAAAGTGTTACTTTTTTGCCTGGGCGGGTCTTGAACTCACAGATAACCAGCTGCCTCTGCCTTTTGAATCCTGGGACTAAAACTGTGTGCATTAAATAAACTTATTTATGGGGCTGGAGAGATGGGTCAGTGGTTAAGAGCTTTGGCTGCTCATCCAGAGGACCCTGGTTCAATTCCTAGCACGTACATGGCAGCTCACAACTATCTGTAACTCCAGTTCCAGGGGATCCAATACTCTCACACAGACTCATATGTAGACAAAACACTAATCAGTGCACATAAAAATAAACGATTTTAAAAATTGTTCATTTGTGTGCATATATGAATGTGGGCACTCAAGTGCCATGGTGTGTACACGTGGAGGGCAGAAAACAACTCTTGGAAGGCAGTTCTTTCCTGCCACCTTGGAGGATCTGAGGATTGAACTCAGTCATCAGGTTTCTGTGCAAGCATTTTTACTTTCTGGACCATCTTGCCCACCCTTTTTTGTTTTTTGTTGCGTGTGTGTGTGTGTGTGTGTGTGTGTGTGTGTGTGTGTGTGTGTGTGTGTTGGAGATTGAAACCAGCCTTATGCCTGTCAGGCAAGCATTCTTTCATTGAGTTATATCCCCAGCTTTTAGTTATAATTTTTGCAAATATTTGCTAATGATAGGGAATTTGATTTAAAGAAAAAGTAATTTTAGGGGCTGGGTAGCAAGATGGCTCAGTGATTAAGAGCACTTGCTGCTCTAACACTGGCCCTTCCAGAGGACCAGAGTTCAGTTCCCAGCGCCTACGTCAGGCATTTTACAACTGCCTGTAAACTCCAGCTCAAGAGGATCACTTCTGGCTTCTGCCAGCACCTGCACCAATATGGCATACAAATGCACAAACACACTTAAATAAGAACAACGAAGGAAAAATAATTCTTTCTACTTTGAATGACTATTAATATCTAGATCATATTTTTAGCCTTTTTGGTATGTGTGTATACTTTTTTTTTTTTAAACCATTGTCTTGTGTAGCCCAGGCTGACTTCAGATTATATTTGTAGCTGAGGCTGCCTTTAAATTCCTGGTCCTCCCATCTCCATCTCCTGAGTGCTAGGAGTGGACTGTGTAGTGGTTTGAATAAGAATAGTCCCCATAGCTCATCATATATTTGAATATTTGGTTCCTGGTTGGTAGAAGTGTCTGGGAAAAAGGAGGAGGCCTGGCCTTGTTGAAGGAGTGTGTCACTGGAGGTGGGCTTCGGGGTTTCAAAAGATTTGTGTAATTCCCAGGCTTACTCTCTCCCTTGTGGTTGTGGATCAAAATGTGAGCTCTCTGCTGTTTCTTCGCTCTGTCACCCTGGACTGAAACTGTAAGCCAAATCAAAAGCTTTCTTTTATAAATTGCCTTGGTCATCGTGTTTTATCAAGCAGTAGAGAAGTAACTAGGACACTGTGCTTACAGGTGGGCCTCACCATTGCCTAGTAAGCCCTAATGTGGGGGCGGGGCTCAGGCTGACCTCATACTGTTCTTTCTTGTGAGCCTCCCTAGTGTTCATATATAGGTGCATGCTACCATGCCAGCTCTATTTTTAATTTTTTTATTTTTAGGTGAGGTCTCATGAAGCTTGGGCTGATTTTGAGCTCACTATGTAGCTAAAGCTGGTTGTTGAACTCTTGAATGCTGGGATTACAGGCAGATAGCACCATGCCCAGATTTATGTACGTGTTTTAAGAATAAAATTGGAATGAGATCATCTCCATTATTTTGCAACATTTTCTAGTTAAAATGAATATTTTCTTCACATGTTATTGACCATTCTGAAGACTATTTTTCTTTTAACTTAGCAATGTTGCTGTTTTGGGACTGAATATGTTTTTGTTATGGTGGGCCATCCTGTGCAAAGTAGCAGCCTCCCTAGCCTTTATTCAGTATTCCTGTGGTAACTGTAGTTCCCATTTTGTAACAATCAAAAAATGTCTATAGACATGCCCAGTGCCAATGGGGATAGGGGTGGAAAGGTAGGGAGAATGACTTGGATTTTAAAAAATTGCTGTAAAACAAAATTCTCAAAAACTTTTGGTCTCAAGACTTTTTTACATTGAAATCATTGAAGATCTCAGGAAAACTAAGGTTTGAGTTATCTTTATGATTTTATTACACTAGAATTAAAATTAAAAATGAGAAAGTTTAACTCATTTAAGGCAGTGAAAAAGAGATTTTCTATTTCTGTTTATTTATATTGGAGATAAGGTCTCTGTGTGTGTAGCCAAGGCTAGTCTAAAACTTACTGTTTATTCCCAAAAGCTGGCCTTGAACTCAAGGTCTTCCTGCCTTAGCCTCTAGAGTGCTGGGATTATAGTTTTGTGCCTTGCTATTACTCAGTCTTAATTTTTTTGTTGTTTTTTTTGAGACAGGGTTTCTTTGTATAACCCTGACTATCCTGGAACTTGTTCTGTAGACCAGATTGACCTCAAACTCAGAGTTACCTCCAAGTTCTGGGATTAAAGGCACACGCCATCCCCCTGCCCAGCTAATTTTTTTTTTCTTCATCAGACTCTTAATGTATCCCAAGCTGGCTTAGGATGGCCTTAAACCTTTTATCTCCTGCTTCTGCCTCCTGAGTACTGGCATTGCAGAGATGTGTCACTACACCACGGTTTGCTGGGAACTCAACCCAGGGCTTCATGTGCCCTCAGCAAGCCCTCCACCAAGCTAGCCACACTGCCAGCCTTGACATTTTTTTTTTTCTTTAAATGCATGTGTCTATTTATTTGGGCATGCAGAATGTTAGAGGACAAGTTGAAGGACTTGATTCTTCTCTCCCGCTATCAGGCTTAGCAGCAAGTGCATTTATTTATCCACTGAGCCATTTCACTGACACCTTAAACTAAAACAGTTAAATCACTTTATTAGTATCGTCACAAATTTCATCAGAAATATTTATTTCTAAACAATAACAAGTAGCTGAGTTCACTGTGGCAAATCAAGTTTTTGGAATATCCTTTCACTTGAAAAGTTGAATTTTATCATTGGTTATGGATAGCTGCTAGTTGTTTTCCTTGAAATCATAGGCTTATCTTGTTCATTTTGAGAAAATATTGCCAAATCCCTATCTTGTTCATTTGAAAAAAAAAATATTGCCAAGTCCCTGAGTCTTAAACCATAGTTGTCTGTTTCAGTTTAAAAAAAAAAAAATGGTAGAAATAAAAGACATTCAGTTTAGCATATGATGCGGAGCTTGCTGCTGTTCTGTGTGCTTGTGTTTTATTAAGAACTTTGAGTTTTATCATACTGAGTATTAGGGTATGTCTGTGGTTGAAATTTGATTTAATTATTTCATCAAAGACATGTTGAATGAAGGTAGTATTTTTTTTTTTAATTTTGTTTTGTTTTACTGCAAGTGATTAGGAGTTAGATGAGAATAAACTAATGAGGGGCTAGAGAGATGACTCTAGTCAAGAGCATTTACTGTTCTTGTAGAGGACCAGGTTTGGTTCCTAGCAGCCACCTGCTGACATAACTTTAGCACCAAGCAATCTGACATCTTCTAACCTCTGAAGGGCACCAAGACACGCACATGGTGCACAGACATATTTATAGGCAAAAGACTCATATACATAAAATTAAATAAATAAGCATAAAACATTGTAACAAATACACTGATGATCTGCACAATTTATACCGTTGCTCTAATCAGCACTAAGGTATCAGTGGTTTATCCATCATTACTTTTGGACTATCAATACAATTTAAAAAGAAAATTGGCTAGTGAGGCGGCTCAGTGACTAGAAGGGCTTGCTGTGCAGTGCTTAGAGAAAACCCAAATCCTAAAGGCTGTCCTCTGACCTTGTGGTATTTGAATGAGACTGGCTCTCATAGGCTCCTGTCTTTGAATGTTTAGTTTCTAGTTGATGGACTGTTTAGGAAGGATTAGGAGGTGTGGCCTTGTTGGAGGAGATGTACCAATGGGAGTGGTCTTTGAGGCTTCAAAAGCTGCTACCTGCTCTCAGCTACTGCTCTAGCACCACACACCTGCCTGCCTCCATGCACTCTGCCATGATGGTCTTAAACTTACTCTCTGAAACTGTAAGCCAGCTCCAAATTAAATGCTTTCTTTTGTAAGTTGCCTTGGTCATGGTGTCTCTTCACAGCAATAGAGCAATAACTAAGACAGAGTTTATATTAGGGAGTGGTAGCTGTTGCTGTGACAGGCCTGACTATACTGCTTGTTGGTGGAATGTAGACTTTGTCTTAGGAAAGTGGTTGAATGCAGTAAGCGTATGGAAGACAGTAGTTCTGAGAGCAATGTGGACTATGAAGCCCAACTCACGATTTCATAGTAGAATGATATTAGCAGCTAGATTAGAGGGCATTCTTGTGACGATTTGGCAAAGAATATGGCTGTGTTTTGCCATTGTCCTGCCAGATGTTAAATTGAAGAGTTTTGGACCAATGTCATTGGCAGAAGAGATTTCAAGACAGCCTAGTATGAACTGTGTCATGTGGTTATTAGTAATAACTCTTATGTAGATCTGTAATAAAAAAGAGCAAGCTGGGCCAAAAAAATTCTAAATTTATAGTTTAGGAGGAAAAGAGCAGCAGGAGATGTAGTAGTGGGGCCTGAGCTCAGGGAGAGGAGCGGTTTAAAGAGTGACTTATTAACTAAATGGGATAAAGGGGGTGGTACCCAAGACCTCACCCAGCTAAGTTCCAAGGTGTTAAATGCCTAAAGAGTCTTCTAAAGGAAAGGAAAGTTATTCCACAAGGGAAAGCATCAACAATCAAATCTACGCAAATTAATTCCTCAAGTGGGCCAGATTCTATTCCATGCAAACTTGGCAGCTTTGACCAAAGTGATTCTGGCTTAAAAGCCAAGGATACAGGAATAAAGGAGTTTTGGAATTTCCTCCACAGTTCAGGAAAGCTGCTGAGGCCTGGTGTGGGCAGGGGTGTCCTTGCATAGAGGGCCCAGAGAGGCCCCTGAGTGAAGTTGTGAAGGTGAAGAAGCCTGGGTTTCACTTGAGTCCCCAAGATGTTGGAGATGCCAGAGCCATTAGATACCTGCCAAGGAGAGCTGCAGTCAGGATGTGGAACCAGCCAAAGAGAGAGAGAGAGAGAAGTATGTTGCCGTCAACAGAGATTCGAAGAACCATATAATAAGCCCTTTGACATCAGGCATAGAGTTTCAGGAGTTGGAGTTTGATCTGATGGGTTTCAGTCTTGCTTTGGTCCAGTATGTTCTACCTATGCCCCTTTCCTTCCTTTTGGAATGTAATGTATATATTCTGTGCCACTGTATGTTGGAAGTATGTAATTTGTTTTTTGATTTTCCCCTGGGGTTACAGTTAGGAGTTTGCCTTCATGTGCTGGGGAGGTAGAGGCAAGCAGATATCTGTGAGTTTGAGGCCAGTCTGGTCTACAGAGAGAGTTCCAGGACAGCCAGGCCTACACAGAGAAACCCTGTCTAAACAAAACAAAACAGAACAAAACAAAACAAAACAAAACAAAACAAAACAAAACACCCCACCACCATTACCACCACCACCACAAAATCAACAACAACAAAAAAGAGTTTGCCTTGCATCTCAGAAGAGACTTAGGACTTGAGACTGTGAAAGACTTACAGAATTTTGGAGTTAGACTGAATGCATTTTATGTTATGGTATGTCTGTAGGCCTGTGGTGTCCAGGGAATGGCCCTCATAGGCTCATATATTTGCATGTTTGGTTCCCAGCTGGGGACTATTTAGGAGGGTTAGGAACTGCGGCCTTGTTGGAGAATGTGGCTTTGGGAAGTTGGCTTTGGATTGCCAAAAGCCCAGGCCAGGCCCAGTCTCTGTCTCAGATTTGAGGATCAGATGCCAGCTTTCAGCTTCGGCTCCAGAGCTATGCCTGCCTGCTTGTTTCCACCTTCCCCACCATTGCTGGTCAAGGATTCATCCTCTGAAACTGTACTCATGTCCCCAGTTAAATACTTCTCTTTTATAAGATGCCTTGGTCGTGGTGTCTCTTGTCAGCAATAGAATAGTAACTAAGATAGCCCTCTACACACTCTCTCTAATGCCTACTCCCACAATTTTTTTAAAAAGCAAATAAAAAATTGGTCAGGCTTATTGAAACGTTCTTATAATCCTAGCTATTTGATAGGGCAAGGCAGGAAGATTTCTAAGACCAGTCATCTTAGTGAGAACCCTGTCAAGTACAAAGGGGAGAGTGCTTTAGTTTAGTGGTGAGTGTCTAACATCTTCAGTCCCTGGGTTCAACCCTTAGTACACTCAAAGGGAAAAAGAAACATTGTTCTGGCTTTGCAGACTTTCAGAAGTCTACCCTAACACACTTTGAGACCAGATGTCTTGAAGCCCATTATGACAACATTATATGTTGTTAAACATCTGTGCTTAAATGTAATCAAATTTTGTTATACTTAATTTTAGCTTTTTTCGTGCTCCTTGTAGCTAGATCATCTTGGAAATTAATTTTTCCTTTAGAACAAATCTTTAAAAACGTAATTTTGAGCCAATGAGTGTGAATAATTTTTGTATTTTAAAAATATGCTGTGTAGGTTGGTTAAGGTGGTGTGTATGGATATTTACATACGTGAGTGCTCATGCATGTGTGTGCGCGCGCGCACGCATACATACACACATGCCTGTCATCCTTGCCCTTGACAGATGGAGGCAAGGGGCTTAGGAGTCCAAGACAAGCTTCACACAGCTGCATACTAAGTTTGAGGCTTGTAACTGTTTGGGCTTTTCTATGTTCACCCCAGTTCCTGAATAATGACACGGAGGTTTATTTATGAATTAATGCCTAGGCCTTAAGCTAGGCTTGTTCCCAACTAGCTTGTAACTCAACTCTCCTGTTTATATTAATCTAAGGTCTGCCACATGGCTGGTTACCTCTTCTCGGTTTCATAGTCCAATTTCCTCCATCTCATGGTGAATCTTTCCTCCCCTGACTCTTTTTTAGAGTCCCTCTCTTTGTCTGGAAGTCCCACCTCACTATTCTGCCTTATGCTATAGGCCACAACTTATCAGAAGACGCCTTAGGCAGACAAGGAAGGACACGGTATACAAAAACAGCACTCTAACAGAGGCTAGTCTGGGATACATGAGATTCTGTCTCTTAAGAACCAGAAAAAAAAATTACCAATAACTTGTACTGATTATTTCATAACCTTTTAACTTTGTTAACATAGTTTTCCTGTACCTTCTGAGATTATTCCACACTTACAGTGTTTGCATTTGGGAGTGTCTCTACCTCAGATTAGAGGCTTTCTCTTGGAGCTAGAGAAGCTGGCTGGAATTTGTTTTCTAAATCTCAGAAGTTTGAACTGCACTTTTTTGATTTTTCATCATATTTAAAGGATGTCATTTATGCTGTTATTTAGCTTCCTTTTTCTTTGAAATTTACTTTGTTTATCCCACTTGTGTGTGTGAGAGTGTGTGCTCACATGCACATGCTTATATGGAGTTGCAGTTGTAGATTGCCTGTGCCTGTAGAAGTAACACAGTTCTTCCTCCCAGCCCCATGCTCCCAGAAATAAGACTCAGACTCAAAATATATTTACAGGTACCTTGACCTGTATAGCTAGGCCCTTCTCTGACTAGATCATAACTTAAAATAACCCATTTATTCTAATCTACATTCTGCCACGTGGCTGCTTACCTGTGCTCAGGTACCATGAGTCTGTCTCTTCACATCTTCCCGGGTGGACCTTCCACCTGGCACTATCCCAGAATCCTTTCTGCCTCCCTGATGTTCCACCTCCTAATTCCTGTCTTAGCTAGGCCATCAGATTTATTATTGACAGCTGCTACATCCATACAGACACAAAATAATTCTTTCTACGTGTGCCTGTGGCGACCAGAAGTCCATGTTGGGTGTATTCCTTAGTCACTCTCCACCTTAATGTTTGAGAGAGTCTCCTACTAAACTTAAGCTCACTAATTTGGCTATGCTGGGCTGGCCAGCAAACTCCAGGACCCTCCTATCTCCACCTGCTAGGCACTGGGATAACAAATGTTTGCCACTGTACCTGCTCTTAACTCCAGTCACCACAAGAACCCATAACTTGATTGGTGATATAAATCGTGCAAATTTAGAACCAAGATGTTTTAAAAAAAATTCCACTTTTTTTTTCTTGACAGGGTCTCATTGTGTAGCACTAGTTGACCTGGAACACAGGGTTGTAGACCAGGCTAGCCTTGAATTCAGAGATCCATCTGTCTCTACCTTCCGAGTGCTGGGATCAGAGGCCAACGCCACACTCCTGGCTTGTAGTTCCCCTTTTGAAATGTTGGAACAAAGGGTCCTTGTTTTTACATAGTCACATTGTCAATTCCATAATAACATTCACAGGGCCGCCACTGCTGGTCTTCAGGGCTCCCACAGCCTTTGCGTTCAATACATTTACATGTGACTTGACCAAGTCTATGTTTTTAACTTCCATACCTCTTACAGCAACCCCTTTCTCTTCTTGTGCAGTTGGAGTCTATTTTCCTGAATATTTGAAGTACTTCCACCTTGTTTCTCATCAGTTGCCAACTATGTGTGCTAAGATAAGTCTTTAGTCTTGGCTTCCCACAAAACTATGCTGTCGTCTGAGGCTGGGCTCCTGTACACATCAGGTTATGTGATGACCAGAGGGTGTTCTTAGATTTCCGAGTAGTGCCTCTAGCAGTCCTTGGGATCTGTCGACCCCTTTAGGATGTCGCCTTCCTTTCCTGCTGTCATTCACTGGTTCCTCACTGACGTCAGCTGCTGTGGCCACCTGCTTGTGTGTGTGGTATGTGTGAATCTCAGCAGCTCTGCTACTAATCACTAGCATTCAGCCCAAACCCTGTCTCAACCTGAGGCTGTGGCAACTGTAGCAGAGGTGGTTTCTGTGGCTTTCCCAGGCTTTCTGTGCGGAGAACATGGGCCCAAGATGGAGGCAGGAAAAGGGCAAGCCCTTGACTGATGCTTTTTTAAATTTAAATTTTTTTTATTTTAATTGTATTTTATTAACTTGGTTTTTCAAGACAGGGTTTAGCTGTGTAGCCCTGGCTGCCCTGGAACTCACTCTGAAGACCAGGTTGGCCTCGAACTCAGAGATCCTCTTGTCTCTGCCTCCAAGTGCTGGGATCAAAGGTGTGAGCTGCCACCAGTCAGCTATTGTCTATTTTTATTCTTTTAATGTAGGTGCTCGGGGCTGAGTTCAGGTCCTCCTATTGGCAAGCACTCTACTGAGAGAACTGTTTCTCTAGCCTCTCTAAGTGTATTCTCTTAAAAACAGTATTTGAAAGGAAAATTTGTATTACTGTGTCTATGAAGCTGTGGGTTTTATTGTGCTAGGTTTTCTTTCTTTTTTCTTTAATATACCTTAAACTACAAAAACCATTTCTCCAATGTCTAGAATCATCCGGTGGTGTTTAGGAAGAGCAAGGACATGTTGCACTTTAATCCCCTGTTCCTCTAATTGATGGTATAGTACCTTAGGACTAGTGAGCTTAGCTTCTTTTATACCTATTTCCTCATGGGTGAAATGGGGCCATTGGAGAAAATGATACCCCAGGGATCTTTCTAATCCTATTCTGTGATTGGTGAGAGGAGAAAGGACACTTGAGCATGGTAGATTTCATCTGTTTCTGCCCAGGAATTAAAGACATTGTCTAGGACTGATTGGATCCAGTTTGGATTTTAAAGCCATAACTTTATTATATTTCAACACACTAATTACTTGATTCTAGAGAAACCACTTTATTTCATGGGACTCTAGGTATCCAGTGAAAGCGGTGCTTTGATACCCACTACCTATTTGATGTAGAGTGTTCCAAGGTAGGAACCAAGGCAAATCAGACCTCCTTTTCTCTTCCCTTCTTCCCTAGCAGGATCTCATTCTGTAGCCCAGGCTGGCTTCAAATTTATCTCAGGTCTCCTGCCTCCCAAATACTGGGATTACAGGTGTAGGCTACCATGCCTAGCCCTTAACTTTTTGACCTCTTTAAAATAGGAGTAACTTTGCTCTCTTACCTGGTTGGAGTTATGAAATAAAATTAGATAAACAGATTTATCTTTCGAAAGAAAAGTACTCAGTAAAGATAGGATGCTAGCAGATACCCATAGATGTTGTTCCACCTCTGGCTTAGTCTGTAGCCTAGGAATGCTTTGAACTTTTTATCTTTCTATGTCAGCCTCCAGAGGAGTTTTAATTACAAGACTATGCAACAAGGCTTGGTTCTGCCTCTGGCAACTTCTGCAGTGAGTGACAAAGTCTGGATGAAACCGTTGCCTCTTCAGACTTACCTGTGCTCCATTTGATTCCCTTACTCATACTCCTCATTTAAGAAGTATCACTGATGGTTGCCGTTTTGTCCTATTGACAGTGTCCTTTGCCTTACAGAAGCTTTGCAATTTCATGAGGTCCCATTTGTCAATTCTTGATCTTAGAGCATAAGCCATTGGTGTTCTTCTGTTCAGGAACTTTTCCCCCGTACCCAGGTGTTCGAGAGTTTTCCCCACTTTCCCTTCTATTAGATTCAGTGTATCTGGTTTTATGTGGAGGTCCTTGATCCACTTGGACTTGAGCTTTGTACAGGGAGATAGGAATGGATCAATTTGCATTCTTCTGCATGTAGACCGCCAGTTGAACCAGCACCATTTGTTGAAAATGCTGTCTTTTTTTCCGCTGGATGGTTTTAGCTCCTTTGTCAAAGATCAAGTGACCGTAAGTGTGTGGGTTCATTTCTGGGTCTTCAATTCTATTCCGTGATCTACCTGCCTGTCACTGTGCCAATACCATGCAGTTTTTATCACTACTGCTCTGTAGTACAGCTTGAGGTCAGGGATGCTGATTCCCCCAGAAGTTCTTTTATTGTTGAGAATAGTTTTTGATATCCTGGGCTTTTTGTTATTCCAAATGAATTTGAGAATTGCTCTAAGTCTATGAAGAATTGAGTTGGAATTTTGATGGGGATTGCGTTGAATTTGTAGATTGCTTTTGGCAGGATGGCCATTTTTACTATATTAATCCTTCCGATCCATGAGCATGGCAGATCTTTCCACCTTCTGAGGTCTTCT
>CM052705.1:84489184-84512398 GCA_028551405.1 Uromys caudimaculatus | reverse complement strand
AACATGGTATGTACTCACTGATAAGTGGATATTAGCCCAAAAGTTCAGAATACCCAAGTTTCACTTCACAGTAACTGTTGGACTGAGTGTGAGGTCCCAGATGGAGGAGTTGGAGAAGGGACTGAAGGAGCTGAGGGAGTTTGCAGCCCCATGGAGGGAGCAACAGTGTCAACTGGCCTGACCCCCCGGTGCTCCTGGAGACTGGACCACCAACCGAAGAATACACATGGAGGGACCCATGGTTCGGACCGCATATGTGGCAGAGGAGGGCCTTATTGGCCATCGGGGGAGGAGAGGCCCTTGGGCCTGAGGGTGTTAGAGGCCCCAGTAAAGGGAAATGTCAAGGTGGGAATTCTGGAGTAGGTGGGAGGTAGAATACCCTCATAGAGGCAGGGGGAGGTGGGAGGGGATAGGGGTTTTCCAAAGTGGAGACCTGGAAAGGGGGAAACATTGGAAATGTAAATAAAGTATCAAAAAATAAAAATAATAAAAAAAAAAGTGACACTGAAAGTCAGCCTAGTGCCTTGGCATATCACCTGACCTAGCTTACCTGTGGACAAAATGCAGCCATCATTCATTGTGCAAAAACTTGGGCAGGTGGTGTAGCTCAGCTGGTAGAGTGTTTGCCTAACATTTAGGACTGCCTGGGACCTAGCTCCACAGAAAACCTCATATCTTATTGGTTGTCTATAATAGAGGCAAGAGGATCAAGGGTTCAGGATCATTTTGGCTACCCTGAAGTTTTGGGACCAAGCTGAACTATATAAGACTGTCTTTTAAAAACATTTTCAACCTGGCCACTTAATCTGGCTGGTTTCAGTAGCTCTTCACTGACAGTCGGCTGGATTGGGGTAGACTAAGGAGCAGTCTCTGGAGCCAGATCACCTGTATTCAGATCATTGTTGCTACTCGTGGTCTCCTGTAGGCCAGGTTGGTTTTGAATTCCTGATCCTCCTGCCTCTACTTGCCAAGTGCTAGGATGGGTTTCGTGTGATTCATAGTCTTGTATTACCTAAAAGAATTTGAAAGGGAAAGGCAAGGATAAATTCATAGGTGATACTTTGTAGAAATTTTGAGGTGTGTACACATTACTACATCATCATCATCATCATCGAGAAAGGGTCTCTCTACATTGCTCTGGCTGTCCAAGAACTCACTATGTAGACCAGGTTGCCCTTGAAGTCACAGTCTTCTGCCTCTCAAGTACTAAGATTAAGGGTGTGTGCTACCATACCTGGCTCAGCTTAAATTTATATGTGTTTGTGAGTGTGTATGCTCATGCATGTGTTTAGTGTACCTGCTGCAGTACCCACAGAGACCAGAAGAGAGCATCAGATCCCCTAGAGTTACATGAGGTTGTAAACTACCTGAAATGTTGTAGGAAACCAAACCTAGGTTCTCTGGAAGGAAGCAATTGCTTTTAATTGCTGAGCTATCTCCCCAGCCTCTATTTTGGCTTTTTGAAATAGGGTCTCACTCTGTACCCCAGGTTGGCCTGGAACTCAGTATTCATATCCCAGGCTGGTCTCAACTCATGGCAGTCCTCCTTCCTCAGTCTCCTGATTGCTGGGAGTACTTCACTACCCCTAGTCTTAAACAGTAATTTTAACAGACTTCAATTGCTAGGCATTTAGATGGTTTTCAGTCTTATCTATTGCCTAGAGTCTCAGGGATCTCCCTCGGTCTTGGCCTGTGCTTGCCTAGCTTTTTGAGGAAACTCAAAGCCAATTGTTTCCTTCTGTGCTGAGCTGTTCTGGACTACAAAGTAAGAATGCCAGATGACTGCTTTAGTAATGGTATAGGGTTTTGCATAGTCTGATTAGTGCTCAGGACCCTCTGGGAAAGGATATTCTTCTGTAACTTCAAAGCTACTGTATTATTATTATTATTATTATTATTATTAATTAATTAGTGATCTTAGTTCAAAGTGAAGTGAACCCCAAGAATCCAGACTCAGTAGCTGTACTTTCTTCTGGTTCTCAGAGAAGCTGAGGCTGTGTAGTGTTTGAGGAAACTGTCCTTGGAAGCTTGGCCTTTGCTATGGCTGTTGCTCAGTGGTGGAACACTTATATAGAGGCCATGGGTTGGATCCCTAGTGCCATCCACAACGAGCAAGCAACAAATGAACATACACCCGAGTTTGCTTGTCCTTTGTGTGGCACTAAAGGCCTAGCCTTCTGTGAGATCCCTTTGTGCTTTCTCAGGCACTTAAGAGAGATGGGGCCTCAGTGACCCTGAGTGGTTTGGGACTTGACCCTGACTGTGTGATGTGGAAATGAAGAAAGGGCAAATACACACACAGGACAATTGGGACCCAGTGGGTTGTGCTCACTTCTCGGAGCATCACCAAAGTACAACCCAGAGCCTCCATATGTTTATGTGCAGCACAGCACAGCACCGCACGAACGGTTAGCTAGTCTGGGAAGGTCTTTGTAGGGAGCAGTCTCAGCTTACAGTCATCCAGGAAGAAGCCACGGCTAATGGTTTTGTTTGGTTAATTCAGTCTTTCTTTCTTTCTTTCTTTCTTTCTTTCTTTCTTTCTTTCTTTCTTTCTACCTATCTATCTATCTATCTATCTATCTATCTATCTATCTATCTGTCTATCTATGAATGTTTACCTGCATATATGTTTTATACCATGTACTTGACTGATGCCCACAACAGAGACCAGAAGAGGGCTTCAGATACCTTGAAACTGGAATTACAGACAGTTGTGAGCTGCCATGTGTGTGCTGAGAAACTAGAGTCCTCTGGGAGGGCAGCCAGTGCTTTTAAGGGCTGTTACCTCCAGTCCCCAGTGGCTAGTGTCTGCATACACTGGCCAGTCATTCTTAAGCACTGGTACATGCTGTCAATATTACCAGAAGGGTTTGCCATCCTCTGAGCCTCCCTGGGGAAAAGCTTTGCCATGCCCATGGATTGAGACATTGGGATCCTTGACATGGCAGTGCCTATGTCCACAATACACATTTAGTAAGGACTTCATCTGCTCTGTACACAGTCCCTCTTGGTTTCCTTGGCTCTTCATACTTGGTCTGGACTCTTTGCTGTGACTGAACCTATAAGTAGCCCCATGCAGGCTCATGAGCGACCTTAAGTGATCATATTTTTCACTTGGACTGTTTGTAGTTCAGACATTCTTTTTGTGTAGAACTATAAATTTCTACCTTTAAAAATTGACTAGATGGCCGGGCAGTGGTGGCGCACGCCTTTAATCCCAGCACTTGGGAGGCAGAGACAGGCGGATTTCTGAGTTCGAGGCCCCCTGGTCTACAGAATGAGTTCTAGGACATCCAGGGCTATACAGAGAAACCCTGTCTCGAAAAACCAAAAAAAAAAAAAAAAAAAAAAAGACTAGATGAGGGGGCTAGAGACGTGGCTCAGTGGGTCCTTTGCAAGCACAAGGACCAGAGTTTAGATTCCTTTTATCTACCAAAAGCTAGTCCTGTCAACACTTGTGGTAACCCTAGTGCTGCCGTTTGTAGCCAGCCTGGTCTACAAAGTGAGTTCCAGGACATCCAGGGCTACACAGAGAAACCCTGTCTCAACAAAACAAAACAAAACATGCAGGTATATGCTTTATCACCTATCTTAGTATATATTCTTTACTGATTTAAGACTTTTTGAAAAATATAACCATAGCATCATTATTTTCTATAAAACATAACAATTTCTTATTTAAGTAAGGACTCAGATTTGACAAAATGTTGATAACTTGTTAAATGTACTTTTAATCATGTTTGTTTGCTTTTTTTGTTTTTGTTTTCCTTTTATTGAAAATGGATTCTTTTCTCATAAATATCCCAATTATAGTTTCCCCTCCCTTTATTCCTCCAAGTTCATGATCTCTCCCTCCCTTCTGTCTCTCATTAGAAAAGAATTGGCTTTTAAAAGATAGCAACCAAACATGGTACAATAAAATACAATAAGATGAAGCAAAAACTATCATGGAAGTTGGACACATCAACCCAGGAACAAGCACAAAAAAGTCAGAGACCCACTCATTCTCATAGCCTGAAGTCCCATAAAAATACTAATATAAAAAGCTATAATATATACATAGAGGACCTGGAGCAGACCCATGAAGGCCCTGTGCTTGCCGCATCAGTCTTTGTGAGCTTATATGTACTCTCTTTAGGTGATTCAGAGGGCCTTATTGTCTTGGTATCCTCCATCCCTTCTGGCTCTTAACAATCTGTGAGAGATCCCCTGAACTCTGAGGGGTGGGATTTGATGGAGACCTTCCATTTAGACTGTATCTCCTCATAATGTTTGGCTATGGGTCTCTGTCTGTCCTATCTGCTGCCAGAAGAAGCCTCTTTGATGATGACTGGATGAGGCACTGACTATGAGTATAGCATTCTGCAGGCTACTGCATAGATATCATTAGGAGACATTTTATGGATACTTTTTTTGGACCAGTAGTGTTTGGGTTTACCCTGGGTCTCTGGGCCTAGTCTCTGGTGTTTGGTTACCGAAGCAGTACTGGTTATGGGTTCCTTCTCATGGAGAGGGTCTTAGGTCAAATCAGACTTGGTTGGCTGCTCCCACAAGTTTTGTGCTGCATTGCCCTAGCATATCTTGTAGGTGAAACAAATGGTAGGTCAAAGGTTTTGTGGCTGGATCGGTGTCCATGTTTCTCTTGTGGTAGCCTGCAGAGTACCTTACTGTACCAAACCTGTGCATGAAAACGTAGGGTGTGAAGGCTCCATGTAGGCACCAGCTCAACTTCTCCATTTTCAATGAGTTGTGTGGGTTTTACCCATGGCAATAGGCCCTTGATAGCAGTTTGCAGAGAGCAACCCTTTGTCTTAGCAGCAGTGAAGGTTGTTTGGGGATTTCTCTGGAAACCCTCTTGGCTAACAACTCAAATGAATGTGTTTCAGTCCCACCTCTGGAGACCTCACCTGGCAGTAAGAGATGGCTAGTTGAGATTCCATAGCCCCCATTACTAGGAGTCCTCCTCGTTGGGATCACATTCATAGATTTCCCTGCACTAGATTTCCACACCACCTTCAAAAAGCCCACTAATTCCAGCCATCTCTGCCTTCCCTCCTTCCCATACCCCTCCCCTCATGATATTGCAGCTTAGGGTAAATTCAGAAGAACACAGAGTTCTGGGTTGCATAATAATAAAAGTGTCTTTAGTTCTGTAAGAAGCCACCTCAGTGTCTTCCCAAGTGGCTGTTCTGTCCCATTTACCCTCTATTAGTAGATGCTCAAGTCATTGCTGTCATTTGGTGTTATGCAGATTTGACCACTCCAGTATACACAGAGAGAACCTGATTGTTTTCATTCATTTCTATGAGCAGGTGTTGCTGATTTCCCCTTTCTTGTCTTTCTTGATGAAGTATTTATCATTTTAAACTCAGATTGATTTTTTTTTTTTTAAAGGGAGACTGAGTTTATTTAGGTTCAAAGTTCAAGGATACAGTCCGTCATGGAGGGGAAGTCAGGGAGGCTGAACCCACAGTCAGGAACAGAGCAGTGAATGTGTGTTCAGCCCACACACTCACCTCAAAGATTCAGATTAGTTCTCATTGTCCGGTTTTAGTGGTCCTTTATATGATTCAAATAACTTATCAGACATTGTCTGCAAATTTTTTCCTGTAGTTCTTTTCCTTTTTTATCACATTAAGTGTCCCAGCACCAGCCTAACAGATATAGTGGGCACTGTAACAACTTCCCATACAATCACCTAGGCATGGCTAGGCAGGTGTGGCAAAATCTGCTATATAATCATGGTCAGTGCCTACTTTTTAAAAAGATTTTTATCTGTGTGTGTGTGTGTGTATGTGTGTGTGTGTGTATGTACCTTTATACGTGAGTGAAGTGCCCTGAGAGGCCTCAAGAGGGCAGTGGATCTCTTGGAACTGAAGTTGCAGGTGCTCCTGAGCCACACGATGTAAGTGCTAGCTAGCGCTGAGCTCTATCTGGTCCTCTGTAACAACAGTGCCTGCTCTTCACTGCTGGGGCGTCTCTCCAGCCCCACATTCATTTAGATCCCAGCATTTCAACAAAACTGCCAAAATCCCTACTGTCATGTAGCTGAAAAAATATTTTACACAAATGAATGTTGGAGCCCATACTCTTTTTACACCCAATTCTTCCCCCAGCAAAGACCTCTGGGTACTTCTGCATCAGCTCTTATAAACCATTGACTTACTGCTCTGTGGCATGATGTTGTTTGTGTGGGTGTGCTGTGAGTGGTGCTAAGTGCACTGTGTGCCTGGGGCAGCGCAGCTCCACCACTAGCCTGCCCATTCCATTCCTTGTCATTTTAACCTTGGGTAGGTGGAGAGCCCGAGGCTCAGAGCTACTGTTAATTGCTGCTCATGTAGTTTATCCTTTTATTTTTTGGAAAAGAGTATGTTGTTGGCTTGTTATAAAAGTCAGATAGGAGACGTGGGATAAATAGCATAGCAGTTAAGAGCATTGGCTGCTCTTCAAGAGGACCCGAGTACAGTTCTCAGCACCCATGTCAGGTAGCACACAACTCTCTGTAACTCCAGCTCCAGGGGATCCAACATCTCTGCTACTGCAGGAAGCTGTACTCATATGCACATAACCACATGCAGATATACACACCTACACCTATATCTTTTTAAAAGGCAAATAGGAATGGGTATAATAAATAGTTCAGTGGTAAACACTTGAACCTTGATCGCGTGTGCATGTGTGTGTATATTTGTGTGTGTGTGTGTGTGTGTGTGCGTGCGCGCGCGTGCGCGCGCCCACGTATGTATGTGCAAAGTGTGAAATGCAATCTCTTACTTCTGTTTCCTAGACGTAATCTTCGTTAGTAGTTTGTTCCAGACACTTTTTAACAGATCGGCAAATAAATAGAACATATGTATTCTCATTCTTTAGGAGCTAGTTCATACAGTATGCTACTGCAAAGACTGCTTTGCATATTGTTATGCTAGAAATACTACTTAAGAGTTCTTTGGTTGCTGGGCAGTGGTGGTGCATGCCTTTAATCCCAGCACTTGGGAGGCAGAGGCAGGTCGATTTCTGAGTTCAAGGCCAGCCTGGTCTACAGAGTGAGTTCCAGGACAGCCAGGACTACACAGAGAAGCCCTGTCTCGAAAAACCAAAAAAAAAAAAAAAAAAAAAAGAGTTCTTTAGTTGCAAGCAGTAGAAACTAGTTCAGGTTCTGTTGACTATTTCCTGCTCCCCTCCCCAAAACCTTACTAGAATAACAATAATAAGCAAATAAATATTTAAATGCTAAGTCTCAAGAAAGACAGGCGGAACAAAGTGGCACTGGGTGAGGAGTGTCTCAATGTCAGGGCTTATCCATTTTAATTTCTGTATTATCTGCTTAAGAGTCAGAACTTGAAGAGGACTGAGACTTAGCACAGTGGTAGATAGAGCACTTGCCTAGCATGCACAAGGCTCTGGGTTCCATCTCTATTACCACTAACATAAAGCAGTCAACCACACAAATCCTGAGAAAACGTGGGTGCTTTAGAGTTCATGTGCCTCATGGGGGGAAAAATCCTAGATTTATGTGCCCTCTCAAGAGTCTTCCGTAGTTGGGGATGTGTAGACTCAGAAAGGATGGGAGTTGAGGTGGCAAAACCAAATGTTAGCCTTGCAATATCAGTTGTTTTAACCCCAGATTCTTGCTCCCTGCTAAAGGAGGAGATGACCGCAGAGTTCTGCTGTGGCACATGGAACAAGCTATCCATTCCAGGGTCAAACCCATACAGCTGAAGGGGGAGCACCATTCCAACATTTTCTGCCTGGCTTTCAACAGTGGGAACACTAAAGTATTCTCTGGAGGTAAGAAGACAGATTCTACCTTGGGAAATTAGTAAAAAGAGTGGTAAGAATGTATTCTTCTTCCCATATCTTACTGAGCCGTGAAATTACTGCCATTGTATAATTTCTCCTTCTGTGCATTACAGCAGTTTAGACGTGTGAGTTAGGGATCCATGATCCTTTCTCCATGACCCCAACCCTTCCTCCCTTCTGTCCTTGGCTGAAAGTGTGCTAATTTGTTACGCGCACACAGGAAGCAATAACCTTATCATGTACAGTGCGAGCTTCCTGTTCTGTTCTATGTCTTTTGAGATCTCATTTTTGTTCTATTTTATTTATTTTTAATTATTATTGTGTGTGTAGGTATATGTACGCCTTCCATCCTTACATAGCTTCAAGGAATCAGACTTGAGTCACCATGTTTGTGCAACAAGTTCCTTTGCTTCTCCTGACCCATCTTTCCAGCTTTAAATTTTCATCTAGAAAGATTTGACCATACTGCTTTTTGAGACAAGTACAGGCCAAGGATGACCTTGTACTCTAACCTTCTGTGTCTGCCTCCCAAATGCTGGGATGATAGGCATTTCCTGCCTTTCCTGCTTTTCATCTGCGCTGCTGCTTCTGCTGTTTGGTAGGTTGATGGCAGAGGGTCTTGTAGCCCAGGTTAGCCTTAAACTTCTACTTCTGGCACTGGCCCATTGTGAACATTAAGCTTGATGTAAACAACAGCAACACCTTTTTTCTTTTAATTGAATTTACTTAATTATTCAGGGAGTGCATGCCATGGCAAGCATGTGGAGGTCAGAGGACACTTTGCTGAAGTTGGTTCTCTTTCTACCTGACCCGATCTCTCACTTTTCCTCAAGTCATTGCTTACACAAATTTTCATTCATCTATGTATTTTAGGATGACTTCTTAAACATTGCTGAAGCTTCTTTAATTTTTAATTGTGTGCATGATATGTGTGGGCACGTTGTGTACACAGAGGTAAAAGGACAACTTTGTGGAGTTGGTTTTGTCCACCTTATGTGAGTTCAGGGGTCAACACAGGTCACGAGGCTTGCATGGCAATCTCTCTCTGGCCATAAATTATCACTTTAAAAAATTGACCATATTTTTGTAGAGGAATTTTAATCCAGCAACATGGCTGCTCTGGCAAGGGATCGTATCCAAAGATCTACTAGGTCCGTGAGATCTGACTGGAGTGCAGATCTTTAATCCCTCTGGTTGGAATATAGACACAGCCTTAGTACACACCTTTAATCCCCAAATAGTGGTGTCTAATTGAGGAACAGACAAAGTGACAAATAAGAGAAAGATTTGGCAGAATGAGTCAGAGATAGGATAAGCCCAACTCTCAGGAGAACAGCACAGGAAAGAGAAGCTGTTTAAGAGCGTCAGAGGGCGAGGGAGTCAGTCAAACGGGAGTCAGTGCAGTGTAGTAGAGTTGTTTGTTCATGAGTTCATGCAGGTCAGCAGAGGCAGTTGGAGCCAGAGAATAAGGAGCCAGAAGATTAGAACAAATTGCCCAGAGTTAGTTTAAGGCCAAGCAAAGCAATTCAGGAGAAGCTGAGAGAAGCCAGATTAAATCAGTAAGCTTGGAGAGGGGTTTGAGCCATAACAGCTGGTTGAACCAGTCAGCTAGAGTTCAGAAAGAACTAGAAAGGGTGAGCTTATTCAGCAGTAAGCAGATAATAGATACTTTTACAGGTTTCCTTTAATCCTTTAGTGTCCACAGAGTAAGATCTAATCCAATTGGCCCATCCAGCGTCAGTCCCCTTTCCAACTAAACAACTTGATGTCTTAGGTGGCATTGGGCTGCTTTATTTGCCCCTTGTGCCCTCCCCACTTTTGCAAAATTTCCTGAGGCAGGGTCTTGTTGGGTCCCAAGTTGGCCTGACTGGCCTACTGCTCACTGTATAGCTCCGGCTGGCCTTGAACTTGAGGTAATCTCCCTACCTCTGCTTCCTGGGTTTATAGTTCCCACCCACACATTCAGCTTCTCCTTGTCCCACTGGCAGGAGTTTACAGTTGCTCCAGTGTCTTTGTCTGATTCTTTGTCTCTGAACATGAAGGGTGTAATTGTCCCTAAAGCTAAAAGTCCCATTTTCCTACAGTTCACCCTCCTCCTCCTACTAGTTTGTGTTATTGGACTCCTTAATTCTTAAAGGACTGGACAGAATCTTTTCTCATGTCTTAAAGGACTAGACAGAATCTTTTTTCCAGTGCCCTACCGTGTTTGGCACCTGGAGGGCATTAGCATGAGTTCGTTTATGCTATTAGTATAATAGGAGAATTTACAGCTAGGACTTGGAGAGTTGAGATGACTTAGACCTTACTGCTGTTTTTGCCTAGTATTTGTGTGGCTTTGGACTATGCATTTGAGAATGGGATATGTCTTTTGTCTACACATGCATGCTTTATTGTTTTTGGCTTTATACGCCATGTGAAGACATACATGAATCTGGTGTTTTAGGTTCTTAGAATCAGCATGCAAGAGGACGGTATGGAAGCAAGCTTGGCTGTCCTTCAGGGCCCCACTCAGCAGGCTCTCATGCTGTGAAGGATGAGGGAGATCAGCAGGCGCTACCAGGGGCTATTGTGAATGCTTTTACAGGCTCGCATCCATGTGATACCCCTGTAAAGTAGACGGTTGTTATCCCTGTGTTCATGTGGACAGCCGAAGCCTAGAAATATTAAGAGATTTTATTCCAGGTCTTATAATTGCTGGTTGCTTTGCTGGATGTGGAGCGGGTTAGTCTGGCTGAGTGAACTGTGGCCATTCACTTTTCCTGAATGACAGCAGTTTATTTTGGTCTGATCCCCTGAATAATGCAATCTAAGAACTGTGGCCAGGTTATACTTTACTGCTTTAAAAAAAACAAAACAAAACTCTATAAAGACAGCTCTGTTAAATATTTTTTAAAAGAGAGAATATGTGGCTTTTTGAGACAGCTTTTTATGTATCCTAGGCTGGCCCTGAGCATCCTGATCCTTCTGCCTCTACCTCCCCTAAGGGTAGGGATTACATCCAAGCAGGTACCACTATGCCTGACTTCTTAGATTGTCTTCATAGTTTTTCCTAACTTAACACACCTATTTTGTATTATGTTGTATTTTGAGTGTGTTGATATTTAGAGTGTGTGTG
The DNA here is from genome assembly GCA_028551405.1 of Uromys caudimaculatus. NCBI lineage: Eukaryota > Metazoa > Chordata > Mammalia > Rodentia > Muridae > Uromys > Uromys caudimaculatus. The sequence goes on along the minus strand of CM052705.1, from coordinate 84,501,483 downwards.
TGTGTGTGTGTGTGTGTGTGCGCGCGCGCGCGCGTGTGCGCGTGTGTACGTGCACGTGCACATGCATATGTATAGGACAACTTTCAGTAATTCAGTAATTAGTTTTTTCCTTCTACCATGGATTCTGGGAATCAAGCTCAGGAATTCAGGCTTTCAAGACTTCTACTTATGGAGCTAACTTGCCAATTTATGATTTTTTTTTCTTGGAAACTTTAAAATCCCATATTGTCGGGTGGAAGGGACCACTTGCAGGAATTATAAAATGTCTATGTTTTCCTTTGTAGGAAATGATGAGCAAGTTATCCTCCATGATGTTGAAAGGTAAATAGATCATTGGTGTGTGAAGATGACATTTTTTTAGATGAACAGTGGCAAATATCTTTTTTTTTTTTTTTTTTTTTGGGCAGATATCTTTTTCAACATAGATTTTAGGTTCTGAGGGAAATAATATGGAACCAATGTTTGCTTCCTGAAACAAACCAACAAACCAATTCCTGTAATAGTTTCAGTTTTATTTAAAGACAAAAAGATTTGCGAAGTTGGCATATAATTAGAAATAATAAGGGAGTTTTTCCTCTTTATATTTATGTTATTTATACATAATAACAATTAATAATAACTAATATTTATTGAGTTTTTACTGTCATATGCCAGACATTGTTCTAAGGGATTTTTATGTCCCCCATTTAACTATCGTGACCATTTAGTGAGAGATACTGTTGATATCCATGACAAGGGAACAAAGGCCCAGAGCTGTTAGGTAACCTAAGGTCAGGTGATGCTAGGACTTTGCACTGGGTCCTGTTAGCTCAGAGCTGTGCTGCTGTTAATCGACATGCCAGTCTCCTGGGAGGTCCTCTACCTCTGCTGTTACAGGTCTGGTTGCTTGCTTTGTTTTTGGAAATCTAGTACCACCCTCAAATCTCCATGTAAGTGATAAATGAAAACACAAAACCCAGCTACTGGGTCACTTTTAAATATGTTTAGTGTGAAAATTATGAAATTCATACAAGTAATAACTTTAAATATACATATATATATTTATGCACACATATTAGATACTTATGTTTTTTACTTGAACATTACCCACTACCTTAATTTAGCATCTTGTTGGTTTACCTGGGTTAAATTTCTCCTGGGAATGAAAGAAACTAAACCCTAGTTAGGTACAATAGGGCTGGCCTCTGTACAATGTTTGTGTGTATATGTGTGTCTGTGTGCTTTTCTCTTGCTCTCTGTTTCTCAGCAGTGAGACCCTGGATGTGTTTGCTCATGAAGATGCAGTATATGGCTTGTCAGTGAGCCCAGTGAATGACAACATTTTTGCCAGCTCTTCAGATGATGGCCGGGTTCTCATTTGGGATATCCGGGAGTCTCCCCATGGAGGTAGGTCACTATGGACAGAGTTGGTGGATTGTGCTGAACAATCTTGATTACACACAGTCAGTGTGTGAGTAACATCCAGAGAAAAGAAATGTAAGATTCTCACATGGCAGCACAGATATATGACACTGGAGGTCCATCCTGCCCTGAGTGGTCACAAGGGGGATACGCTTACCAATCCTTCTACAGCCACCTGTCACTACAAAAACAAAATCTGAGTCATGAACCAGAAGGGAAACTGTACCATTGTGTTGCCTTGTTTTCATTTTTCACTGTTTCACTTTGTCTTCATTAAATCTATATGTGTATAAAACTTGCAATTTTATAAGCATTAAAGATATAATAAGTTGGGAGTTGGAGAGATGGCTCAGTGGTTAAGAACAAACACTGACTGCTTTTCCAGAGGTCCTGAGTTCAATTCCCAGCAACCACATGGTGGCTCACAACCATCTGTAATGGGATCTGATGCCCTCTTCTGGTGTGTCTGAAGACAGCTACAGTGTACTCACATACATAAAATAAATAAATATAAAAAAATATATAACTGTATCAAGAGTTGGTTGTGAAAGTTTTTAGGGAATTCATTTTTACTTGTGTAGACAGCTCCCTTTCCCCTTTGAACTAGGATCTGAGTGTTTAAGTTTGGCTTAAATGGATTTGATTGGTGTTGGGGTCAGGGAGGCATGAAGGTCGGTGCCTCATGGGTGTGTATTACATGGGAGTGGTGCCACCTTTTGTGTGGCAGTTAAGAGTCTGCTCCTGCCGTGTTCACTGCCTGCCCCTGATGGAGTGGCGCCTCAGGTGACTTGATTGTAATTTCTGTTTTCACAGAGCCCTTCTGCCTGGCAAACTATCCATCAGCCTTTCACAGTGTCATGTTTAACCCCGTGGAGCCCCGGTTATTGGCCACAGCCAATTCAAAGGAAGGAGTGGGACTCTGGGACATTAGAAAGCCTCAGAGGTAAGGCCCCCTGGCTGGTAAGGACTTCAGATTTACCCTTCATTTCTCAATCAGCAAGTGTTGTAAGAACTTGTGGAGCAGCTGTGTGAGCTCAGTTGGTCTTCTCTTAACCTACCCTGCTTCTCTAAAGCCTGGAAAGCCCACTCCTAAACATCAGACAGATAATGCAGACCACTCTGCTTCCTGTGGAGCCAGAAGGTGTAGTCTGGACTCTAGATGGGGTCATTTCTGGGCATGTATGAAGAGTCGAAAGTCTCCTTCAGTCCATCCCTACTTGACTAGGAGCTCTACTCTGGGTGAGTGGGAGTGGGGTTGGGGCTGAAGGGGGTGGTGGCCCAAGCTAGGGTTTCTTCAGGCCACAGAACATCCCTAGGTAGACTTTAGTAGAACTGTAGACTACCAAGACTAAATGAAAATTATGTTATCTATTCATGTAAGTATAGTTTTTGAGAAGGAAATCTTCAAAAGAACTAAGTGACTAAGTTAACAGCTAGTACCTTGGAATATTAGGGAGCTGATTTGTTTCTCCTTCTGTTTTTTTATTAGATAAGTACACTGGCAAGTCCTGACTAGAAGCACTAATTAGGGAACTTGAGGAGTTATTAAAAGTGGTGAGGATGGAGTATATAAGAGGCTCTTTCATGGTCCTTACATCCTGAGGGCCTCTTTTGGCACTTGTACATAAAACTTGCCGTGTTTATAAAAGCAGTTAACGTCTCTGGAAATCCTATGTGGAGATGAATATATCTCTCTGTGAAGCAATATTGCAGAATGCTGTGGAAAGTCAGCAAGGTTCTCATTTATTTAAGGGACCTTTGATGAAACAGATAGCTAAGTACAGAGGATTCTCTTTGTTGATTTTCAGTCCTGGTTTCACAGGTTAGCTCAGGAATTGGAACAGCTGCAGCAGGGTTCCCTCAGGCTGAGCAGGGTTCCTTGAGGCTCCAGAGCTGAGGAGATTGCTTCCTCACTCTTCACCCCTCCTGCTCTCTAACACATAGTGCCATGCCCTCGCATGCACCTTTGCAGTCTGCCTAAGGAGGGCACCGTCTGCAAAGAGGACAGCCTCTTAGGTTCAGCACAGCCCTCACTGCTGCTTCAGTACAATGGTTCTATCTAAAAAAGCCAAATTTGAATCAACTGTGCCAGCCTCCTCCCAGCTTGCTGTCTGCTCTACTTAGAATTGCAATGCACAGCTGGAAACTGGGGTGGAGCACTGAGGTTGCCTCCAGTAGAAAGCTTGAGTGGTTTATGACATCACAGCAGTGTCTTGAGAGGAGTTTGCTAGTGTCTTAATTCTGTTCCTCCCCCAGGATCCCCAGCCAGTTTCCTACTGTGCACTGGGAGGGCCCTCGTCCCCTTTCCCATTGGCTCCTCACTAAATGTGGTTTCTTTAAAAATTTCTAAGACATTCAGCATGTTTGCCAAGGAGTAGGAAGAAGGTGAAAGGATATTTGGGAACAGTTCCAAGTCCATGTGGAAGGGTGACATGCAGAGGAAGAGGGGGGACTGAGCGAACATCCTGTAGGAGAGGCCCAGGCCCCTAACTGATGATTACCATTTTATTTGAACAGTAACATACTGGATTAAGACTTTTATGTAGAAAAGTGTAGAGAGAAAAGAAGAAAAGTGCATTTGAATGTGCATCAGCTCATTCCTTCTTCTCAGTCCGTAGTTACTGCCTCTAAAATCACACTCTAAACACAGCAAACAGTTTATGTGTCTGTCTTTTGGGAATATAATTGAATGCTTATACCAGAAAGTACATATATCCTATGAATGATGGAAACATGTAATATGTAATAATACCCATGCTTGTGTGTGTGAGTGCATGCATACACAACACATTCATGCTCCACAGTGCATGTGTGGAGGTCAGAGAAACTTATAGGAGAGAGAACTCTCTCCCTCTACCATATGTGTCTCACAGATCAAATTATGTCCAGTTTATAGTAGTATGGGATGTGGTCTACTCTGAAGGGCTGTTGGACACCTAGAGGTATAATCTCCTTAAGAGCATGAGAAGGCCCTCCCACTGAGTACCTTTCCTTCCTAGCCCAATTTATATGGATATTAAGTTGTTGAGCAGTTTCTTTTGCCTTCTCATAAACCACACTGCTCCAGTTTAGCCTGAAACCTGTGGGTGTACAGCACAGTCATGCTGTTCTACTGCTGTCCTGAAATAAACTAGAAGAGGGCTGGTTGGCAGAATAAAATGTTAGCGGTGGGAAGGACTTGAGTTAGCATCTGGTCTGACCTCCTGAGGTAACTGTAAGGGAAGACACTGACGAGCGTGCGTTCTTCCAATGTAATCTGAAGCCGTAAGACACCAATGTGGAGACGGTGTTATAGTCCAGATGACCTTGAACTTGCTATATAACAAAGGATGATCTTGAACTCATGGTCCTCCTGCCTGTCTCATTACAGGCCTATGCCACCACATGTGCCTAGGCCCTAAGTTTTTGCCTTTAAAAAAATATTATCCTTTTAAAATATTGTTTATGTGTATGAATGTTTTGCTTATGTATATGCACAGCTTTGAAAACTCAAAAGATGTTAATATATCATCAGACTTTTTTTCATAGTAGCAGCTAAAACTGAGTCATAAGCTCTCCTTTAAACTTCTTGATGTATTCAGGGTCCCAGCATTTCTTAAAGGCTATAATCTTAAGCCCTCAGATGACTTGCCTGGCCCAATAAACTTAAGGTTGGAAAGTTTAGCTTTAGGAGTTTAGGTGGTGACGACAGGGCCATAGGGAGGGGAAACTTGCATATAATTGACTAAAAGAGAGAACTTCACACCCACAAGTTTGTTTCACATATTCAGACAAGATGTCATTGATTTCACTTAGATGGGTTCTGATGTATTTTCACAGCCGTCCTCCTTTGTCAACGCCAGCATCCCACATATGCCACGCTTGGATGCCTGCAATGGCCTTGGAACAGTCTTTAGAACTGAGGCTCTCTACTGTCTAGAGAATTGAGCTCCCCCCCACTGTTGCTCTGCCCATCTGACTCCTTCGTTGCCTGTTTTAGCTGTCTACTCGCCTACCATCTCCTCCCCTTTCCATCTTTTTAGTGTCTGTCAGAAACTGTTAGTTTTATGTCAGGTAGCCATCTCTAGCTTTGACAAGGATAATAGAGGAGATGGCTCTTTCTCTCTTAATAATAAAACTAGGCAAGTCAGGAATTACTATAAAGATTTACCTTATGAGATGATATCTTAGATATTGTGTAAATGACATGTGAGAAAGTAGGCAAGTACAAATTCCTAATTGTGTGGTTGGATTTTGTCAACTTGACACAAACCTAGACTTCTCTGAGAAGATGGAATCTCAGTGAGGGAGTTGCCTCCATCAGATTGGCATGTTGGCATGTCTGTGGGACATTTTCTTGACTGCTGATTGATATTGGAGCTAGCCCACTGGGGTGGCGCCACCCTGTGGCGTCCTGAGAAGAGTATAAGAACGGTATCCTGGGAACAATCCAGTAAGGAACATTCCTCTGTGGTTTCTGCTTCAACTCCTGCTTCTAGGTTCCTTCCTGGCTTCCCTTACTGACGGTCTGTAACCTGTAAGCCAAATAAACCCTTTCCTCCCCAAGTTGCTTTTGGTCAATTTTCTATTACAACAACAGAAAAGCAAACCAGGACACAACTCTCAGAGGAAATTGCTCTTAGGGCCTGGTCTGGCTCTTGAGATCACTAGGTTAAAGTGTCTGCTCTTTGAGGACTGTGCCAATCCTACTTCAGTAGAGACCAAAATAAATATTAACTTCTTGCACTGGGTACCATTGGTATTTAGCTTAAAACTACTCAAAATCAGTGATCTCCTTAATCATCTCTCCTCTTCTCCTTTGACCTCTCTTAATCTATGTTCTTCATTTTTACCTTCTTTGCCTCTTTTTCCCTCTGTTCCCCTTTCTTTCCTCTTTCTATCACATATAATTGTAATTAATCAATACTTGTTTCATTCGTCTCTATTAATTTTCCTTCTTTTAATTTCTACTATTTTCTGCCCCGCCACCCCCAGGAATAAGATTAATGTGTTTTCTCTTCTATTGTTTCACTTGATAATTTTTTTTGTTTTTGTTTTTATTTTTTTTTTTTGAGACAGGATTTCTTTGTGTATCCCTGGCTGTCCTGGAACTCTGTAGACCAGGCTGGCCTTGAACTCAGAAATCCACCTGCCTCTGCCTCCCAGGTACTGGGATTAGAGGCGTGCACCACCACTGCCTGGCTCACTTGATAATTTAAATTCTTGATTTTAATTTTTCTGGGCCAGCCAAAAAATTTCTGCCATATTGTACTGGAGGGTTCCTCATACTATCATGAAATGTTAGAACCTGATGCCAACATCAAAGCTTGTGATATTTGATGCAACTTGAAAAACTGAGGCTCCCTTAGACTTGACCTCAGAGTAGAAGGCTATCAGAGTAGACAAAGAATTTGAGATAGGATCTTTCTATGTTGCTCTGGGTGGCTTGGAATTTACAATGTTGATCAGAGATCTGTGTACCTCTACCTCCATTTTCTAAATGCTGGAATTAAGGGCATGTCAGCATGCCCAACGAAGTTATCAGATTTCAATTCTTTCTTTCTAAGTATTTTATTATTATTTATTTATATGTATCTGTCTATATATGAGTGAGGACAGAGGGACATCAGATCCCCTGAAGCTGGAGTTACAGGCATTTGTGAGCTTCCAGATGTAGGTGTTGGGAATCAAACTTAGGTCCTCTGCAAGAACAGTGTGTGCTCTTAACCACTGAAGCATCTCTCCAGGTCCAAGACAGATTGCTTGAATAGCAGTTATACACCTCTGGTCCCTTAAGCACTTGAGCCCACATGCCCATACACACTCATTCATTCTTACATGCTTTTTTCCCAAAAGACCTCTAAAAGTACTATACATAAAAGAAAAACATTACTGAGGCCCAGTGGTGTGGTACGCACTTTTAATCCCAGCACTCAGGAGGTAGAGGTAGGCAAATCTCTGAGTTCATGGGCAGCCTAGTCTATAGAGTTAGTTCAGGACAGTCAGAGCTACACAGAGAGACCCTGTCTCAAAAATACAAAACAGAAAAAAGAACAACAGTACTAAATTGGATTTCATTAAAATTAAGGACCTCTGTTCATCAAAGACAGCATTACATCTCTGAAAAGATAAGCCAAGCACAGGTACTATATTGTAATACATATATTGAATAAGAATTCATATCAGAGTATATAAAGTATGCATCTATAAAAGATAGAATTCCATTTTTAAGTAATTTTAATTTTTTATTCCCTTTTGAATGTATATGGATATTTTGCTTACATGAATGTCTGTAAGCTGTGTATGTGTCTGGTGTCCCAAGAGGTCAGGAGAGTATGTAGGACTCCCTGGAAAATGGAGTTACAGATAGCTATAAACTGTGGGTGCTAGGAATCTAACCCAGGCCCCCAGAAAGGCAGCCAGTGTCCTGAGTCACTGAGCCAGCCCCCAGTCCTCCAGTGCCATTCTTTAAAGCCAGCAGAAGTGTTTTATCAAATCAGGCAACCAAACAGACAATTTTGAAAGTTTAAAATTGATGGCTCACAACTGAGAGGTGGAAGCAAAGAGGATCAGGAATTAAAGGCCATCTTTACCCGAATGGCAAGTTCAAGGCCAGCTCAAAGTTAATGAGACTGTTAAAAAAGGAAGGAAGAAAAGTTAAAGGTTAAAGCTTTTTAACTTCATTACTCACGAGGTAACTGAAAATGATTGGAATTATTCCGGTGGAAAAGACTGATGGTGTTGAGCGGGCTGTGAGACTAAGGAAGCCACCGTGCTTTAGGCAACTCTAAACAGGTACTGCTGTCAGGGACGGCCGGTGTCTGCTGAGGGTAAACGTGTGGCCTCAACCTCGCTCCTAGATCTCCCTAAGAGGTAGGAGTGTGTGTTTCCACTGAGGATAAATACAGGAGTATCCTAGCTACTTTATTTATAGTAGCCAAAAGCTGAAACAAGACTAAACGTCCACTAAAGGAACGTGGATAAGCAGAGTGTACAGTAGCCATATAATAAAACACTGCGCAAGTATGAAAAGAACACCTATAGATTCTCACACACATGGAGATGCGGATGAGCCCCATGGTTATAATTTTGAGTGAAAGAAGACAGCTACAAAGGGACCGGTCCTCTATGATTCCGTTTGCGTGGTGTTTAAGGACAGGTAGAGTATAGGTGTTAGAATAGTGGTATCCCAGCGTAGGATATTGACTGAGCTTGAAGTCATTTCTTGATCTGGGTGTGGTTATTGGCGTATACTTATGAAATAACGTATTTAACTGTGTACATGTAGAGTTAGTGCATAGTACCACATCATGTTAACTGTTGTATGTGAGTGTGTGGTGCTGAGGATCAACTCCAGAGCATCACACTGCATAAATACGCTACCAAGGAGGTACATTCCTAGCTCATCTAGGGATAAGAAGTTTGGACAACAAGTTTAACCAAAAGGAATTCAAACTGGAAGCTGCAAAACCAACCATGTAGACAAAGGAGAAAATGCCTTTGTCTGCAGAAGGCAGCGGTCCTACATGAATATGGAGGTCTCTGTCTGACTTAGAATAGCTGGCTAAGTCTGATCGTTCACCTCCATACAACTTTTAGACTGTCACTCTACTTACTGTTTTTCTTATTAGTTTGTTCAGTATCTCCACTGATTTAAGTGTACCGTATTACAAAAAGCAAAACAAAAAGGAAACCAAGTGGTTACTACTCCGTTAAAAAAAAAAAAAAAAACCAAGACTACTATTACTTCATTGAGTATTTCCCTTATTCCCTATGAGTCCAGTGCTTGTAACAATCTCATTAACTGTATAGAGAGCTGACTTGAGGGGACAAAGAGAGAACAGGATTAGAAGGACCCAGAAGCTTAGATGCACAGTAGAAAGCTACAGCAGAAAAGCAGGCCTCCTTGTCGTTTAGCTCTAGTCAGAGGCTGGCTCATTAGCTCCTCTTTTCTTCCCTCTCTTCCCTATTCTTTCTTTCTTCCCTTCTCTTATTTTGTTTGTATTTTAAGACACTGTGGAGCCCAAGATAGCCTCAGTATCTGCCAGTCCTCCTGTGTCACCCTTCCAAGTGCTCACTGCAAGAGTGGGCCCGCACACCTGGCTTAGCTAGTCCATCTCTTCCCTTTCTCATGTTTACCAGACGATATTACATACGTGTCCCACCTACTGGCACACTTGTTAAATGCCTGCTTTCTCCCCAGCGCTCTGTTCCATTTTTCGTTGCTTTTATTAATGCTGTCCTCCTACAATTTTTGGGGGTGAAATCCTGGAGTCCGGCACAAGTTTCCATGCTCTGATCATGCCTGGCACCTCGAGTTCCACCAGCCTCTCTCCATGTCACAGCCGACTCCTTCTTCCATAGTTGCTGTCTGCACTGGCTCTTCACTTGGCATTTTTGTGTTTAGAGCAGATCCTTAAACATTTTTGCCATTGTCTTATAGCTCGCTTGGGTTATCTCTGTTCATATTCATATACCCAGAACATATATTGTGTAGGATGCTATAAAATGTAAATAATTTTTTGAATGAATAACCTATTTCACTAGATTAAAAAAGAAAAGAACTGCTTAATCAGTCTGTTCTTCTGTGCAGTCTTTCTTCTTCCTAGATATTCTTCTCCTAAATACAAACAAATGCGATAATTTGTCCTTTTTTCTTTTTGATTTATTAAGAATTTTGTTTTATAGGTATGGGTATTTTGTGTGCAGGTGCATCATGTGTGTGCCTAGTGCCTGTGGAGGTCAAAAGAGGTCATCGGATCCCCTGGAACTAGATTTACTGGTGGTTATGAGCCACCATGTAGATGCTGGAAATCAGACTCAGGTCCTCCGTAAAAGCAGCCAGTGCTCTTAAGTGCTGACCCAGCTTCCATCTCCTTCTTTCTAATTTCCATTACAGGGTCTTGTTTTGGAACACAGACTGGCCTGGAACTCATGGTCCTTGTGCCCCAGCCTCCCGAGTACTGGAACAATTGTCCTGCCACACACTGCCCTCCTTGTTCTTCATCCATTTAATTCCTAGCTACCAAGGTCAAGCCATAGCCCCCTGGGAAAACTCCCCCACTAGACCTCCCTGTTAGATCCTTAAAAGTTTGCTCAGCACCTAGCATGGTGTTACCACAAAGTATGTATCTAGTGGGTCAAATTTCCTCTTACTCTGAGGGAATTTTACTAAGTAACTCTGTTTTGTCCTCAGTGAGACCAGTTGCTGTCAGGTGCAGGATTACTGCTTGGAAAGAGGCATGTTAACCTGCTCTATAGTTCTTGATTTTTCTCTGAATGTTAAAGGACAGGACCATGTTTTATGCATCTTTAATCTCTAGGGTGTAGCATAGAACTTGGGATGTTATAGGAACTTAGTAAATGTTGAATGAATGCATAGAACTATACTCAGACCTAAATAGTTTGTTTTCAGTGTTCTTTTTAGGACTTGGGTGGGATTAAGATTACATAGTCTGATCTTCTTGTCTTAGCCTCTCCAGCCTAGCAGTCTATATGTTCAAAATGTAATAAGAGGGACCTTAGTGGGAGGTACACACATTCTTGTTGGGCTTTGAGTTTAGGAGACCAGGTTTTCTACTAAAGTTGCTTTCTAGCTTTAAGGCACAAGGTGGCACTGTGAAGTCAGGTTTGCTCGTTGGTGGACTCCAGGCTCACATGGTCTCTAGACCTCATGATTCTTCTATTTGTTTGTTTGTTTGTTTGTTTATCATTTTAAGTGCTCTAATGAAATTTGTGCCCAGAGATTGAACTGCTGGTCTAGAGCAGTGCCTCTCAACCTTCCTAATGCTGTGACCCTTTAATCCGTTCCTCATGTTGTGCTGATCCCGACCATAAGGTTATTTTCATGGCTACTTCACAACTATAATTTTGCTATTGTTAGGAATCGTAATGTAAATGTTTTTGGAGATAGAGGTTTACCAAAGGTGTCGCAACTCACAGGTTAAGAACCACGGATCTAGAGTGAGACCTATGAGCTGCTGGTTTAGTAAATATTCTATAAGTAATTTTAGCAACTTGGCTTTTCTCCAACAGTGGAAAGTGCCTGTGGTTGCCTAGAGATCTTGGATTTGCTTCTAAGACCCATGGTCTGTGAGCTTTAGGTCAGAGGACAGCACCGTGAAGTAGGTTCTCGTCCTACACCTCTGTGGGGTCCAGGGCTCAGGCTTACCCAGTAGTACTTGCTCCCTTAGCCATCTCTACAGCATCTGTCTTTTTAAAGACTTATTTATGTGTGTGTGAGTGTTTTGCCTACAAGCATCACTTGCGTGGCTGGTGCTGGCTCTGGTGGAGGCCAGAAGAGGACATCAGATCCTCTGGAACTAGAGTTTTATGTCCTTGTTTGTGGTGTCTGTGAGCTACCTTATGGTTATTGGAAACTGAACCCAGGTCCTCAGCAGCAAGAGCTACTCACACTCCTCAGCACTGAGCATCTCTCCAGTCCCCTCCCCACTTTGTGTGTATTGGGGAGAGGGGTGTTGTTTTGTTTTGTTTGAGACAAGATTTTATTTTTTATTCACTGGTATTGAACTTTATGTAGCTCAGACTGGCCTTGAACTTGTGATCTTCCTGCTTAATTTCTTTTTTTTTAATTAATTAATTTTTTTTGATACTTTATTAACATTTCCAATGTTTCCCCTTTTCTAGGTCTCCTCTTTGGAAGCCCCCTATCCCCTCCCCCTCCCCGCCTCTATGAGGGTAGTCCACCTCCCACCCACCCATCCACCCACTCCAGTGTTCCCACCTTGACAGTCCCCTTTACTGGGGCCTCTAACACCCTCAGGGCCAAGGGCCTCTCCTCCCGCGATGGCCAATGAGGCCCTCCTCTGCCACATATGTGGTCGGAACCATGGGTCCCTCCATGTGGATTCTTTGGTGGTCCAGCCTCCAGGAGGACGGGGGGGGGGGGGGGGGGGGGA
>CM052705.1:84465898-84488684 GCA_028551405.1 Uromys caudimaculatus | reverse complement strand
GGGGAAGGATTGTGGGAAGGAACGACTGGGGAGGGAGGCAGGGAGCAAGGTGTGAAGTGAATGTAAATAATTAAATAAAGATAGGTTGTTGCTCTGTAGCCTTGGCTGCCCTGGAACTCACTATGTAGTCCCAGATGGCTTTAAACTAGTAGAGATCTGCCTGCCTCTGCCTTCCCAGTGCTGGGATTAAAGGCACGACACTTTACCTAGTTTCAGATTTTTTAAATTTTTATTTTTATAATCTAAATCAAGACTTTTGTAGACTGCTGCTCTTGATCTTTTAGATAATACATTCAAACCGATGTTTATTACTGGGTTCTGCTCCAAGCACACACATTAGTGACTTACAAACCAACCATTTGTAAGTCAGTCCCAAGGGATCTGCCTTCTACCTCTGGCCACCTCTGACATTGCACATATGTACACAGGCAAAACAGTCATAACTATAAAAATAATAAAAACTTAAAAATTAAAACAACAGAATGGAAGCAAGGAAGTTTAGTAGCAAGCTCTTTTGATAATCTAGTACAGCATGAAATCAATTGGGATGGTCATGCAAAGTTTGTTAAATACAAAAATAAGTCAAATAAGTCAGAGTGGTGCATTGCATGTAATAGTGATCAGTGTCATAAATGTGGATGTACTAGGAAGCTGCATAAAATGCATTTATTATAAAGATATTATAAAAATATATGGAACCATGGTGCGGCAATCACACTGTCAGCCAGAGCGACTGTCTTTTCAAATCATTCTTGGCAAGTGGCTCCTGTATGAAATGCATCTTCTCCCACATCATCCTGTCTCATTGGCCATACTCCGTGACCTCTCTGTCTTCTTCTATTTTCAGGGTTTCCCCCTAAAAGTTCTCAGAAGCTATCAAGCTGTGAATATTGTTTTCTGATCCTTTCCTGCTTGGGATCTTCCAGCCCCTTCCCCTCTTGCTTCTTTCCTTCATTTTGTGGTCTTGTCACCCAGTGCTGTGTGTGTACCTTCTGACTCTCCACCTTCAGATCTTCAGATCTTCCTCCTCTCTCCTATACCATCCCCGTTGCTAGTAGCAACTTCCATCTCAACTTCCTTCCTCTCCCCTTCCCCCCCTTTCCCTGCTTATCATTATCCACTGACTAGTCTTTCCCTAGCTTTTACCCTAAGGTCAAGGCCGATGCTATGTGGAGCAGATTACACACCTGGTCTCTGTTTCACAAAGCTTGTGCTAAACAGAATCTCACCTTGTTCACCAAGCTGGCCTCAACTTCTTTTTTTTTTTGGTTTTTCGAGACAGGGTTTCTCTGTGTAGCCCTGGCTGTCCTGGAACTCACTCTGTAGACCAGGCTGGCCTCGAACCCAGAAATCTGCCTGCCTCTGCCTCCCAAGTGCTGGGATTAAAAGCGTGCGCCACCACTGCCAGCAGGCCTCAACTTCTTAGTAATTCCCCTGCTTCAGCCAGCCCTGAGTGCTGGGATTAAAGGCAAGTACAACCATGCCCTGTGTGGGTGTTTTGAAAGTTGCTCCTTTGGTTTGTGGACTTTTGTTTTTTTGTTTTGTTTTGTTTCGTTTGTTTTCTTGAGACTGTGTAGTTTCAAACTTGTGATCCTCCTGCCATAACTCCCCTTGCTCCCTGCCAGGTGATAGGATTACAAGTGTCTGCCATCACACCCAGTGGGGTTTTGAAGAAACCAAGCCACCTGAAGAACTTAGTGGGTCCCTGATGTTATGGGAAAGTCATAAGTAGTCCTAGAAGAAATCTAGGATTTCAGTACTACCTCTTAATTCCTTAAGGGTTTTAGGATCCTTGGACTTCAAAGTGAAAAATCTGGGATCTAGAATACTTCCAGCCAGGGAAGTTCCTTTTCTATAAATAAAGATTAGAAATGACTTTGATGCCCACCATCCATGTTTTCTTCATAGATGGGCTAGGCGTTCCATTTGATTATGCAAATATATCTCTGGCAGAACTTTTAATTCCTTCAGTAAAATTTGAATTTCTTGATATCCTAGATATTAAATACTAAATATCTAGGTACTCTAGATATTAAAGTTCTAGGTGTTTCTAGATCTGAACTTAAACTCATAATGAATCTTCAGAGGACAATAAATTTGTTCAGCTACAGACCATATTTTATTGTATAATTTCTTAGACTAGTTGTTCAGAAGGTCTGAATCCCTTCAGGACCGTTTCATTCTTGAGAATAAGGCTCAAACTATTTTGGAAAAACAAAAGCATCTTGTGGTCTGGAGCTTGATTTTGAGTCTAGAGATATAAGGCCAGTATGGGAAGCATAGTGAGACCCAGTCTGGAAGTGAAGAGAGGAAAGGAGAAAGAGCCGTCTTTTGTGGAGATGGGGCAAACGGAAGAAGGGGAGAAGGGGAGATGGGAGGTTCTTTCTTTCCCTCCAGCTCATATGAAAGAAATATTTTGGCATTCATTGAACTACTAAACACAGTAAAATACCTATTTCTAGTATCTTTTAGTATTCTATATGTTATAGAGATTACAAAATGCTCCAGGTTTCACATAGGTCATCCTAAAACAGAAACTGATGTGGAGAGGTTTCCTTCCTGGCTTTACTTTTGCCTCTGCTTGCAATAAGAAGCAGCTCTGATGTCTGAGTTGGAATAGCAGTGCCCTGACCCAGACATTAACATACTGGAGAAATAGGTGCCAGTGTGCATTGGAAATCTTGCTGGCAGCATCAGGCAGCATTAGATAGGGATTTATGGTAATATATCTCGTAGGGTCTACACTTGGCAGTTTTGTAAGTTTCCCATTGTGGTTTTTTGAGTGAGAATTCCCTCCTCAGCTTAGATTTCGATGCCACCAGGCAGTGGTACTGTTTGAAAGGATTAGGAGAAAGCATGTCATTGGAGGTGGGCTCTGAGGTTTCCAAAAGCCCAAGCCAGGCCCACTGTCTATCTTTCTTCCTGCTGCCTGTGGATCTGGATGTAGAACTCTCAGCTCCTTCCCCAGCACCACGTCTGCCTGCATGCTGCCATGCTTCCCACCATGCTCCCTGCCATGATGACAGTGAACTAAACCTCTGAAACTCTAAGCCAGCCTCAGTTAAATGTGTTCCTTTATAAGAGTTGCCTTGGTCACGTGTCTCTTTACAGCAATTAGAATACTAAGACACCCATATTGAACTGGACATGACATCACCGGTCACTTCCTTGGTCTGTTTCTTTTCTCTTCCAAGGCCTTAGCTATAGCCAAGTATTTTATCCTGCTAGAGCAGTAAAGAGCTCCATCTGAGTATTTTCTACCTGTACCTTAAACAATAACAAGGAGCAACCAAGTCCTGGAGTCCGCAGTAGTGTGTGGGGGCTGTCAGGTTTGGGCTGCTCCACCTCACATTCTGCCTGTAGTCTAAGGTCTTCTGCTGCTGACCCTTACATCACCTCCTATGTGCTCTTGTTGCATTTTACAGCAAGTCACTGGTTGAAAATGTCTTGGAAATAACCTTCCATTCTTCTTTTAGGGATGTTTTTACTTGACTCATTGTAGTGTGCTGACCAGAGCTTCAGGTTTGGGTGTGCAGTGGTAGACATTTCTGTGAACTGTAGAGACAGTGGCATCTTTGTCGTTGGTGTTCTGAGCCAGGTGGTGGCAAATACCTTTAATCTCAGCACTCAGCACTCCAGAGGCAGAGGCAGGGCCGAGGCAGGCACATTTCTGTGAGTTCAAAACCTGACTTGTCTTCATAGTAAATTCCAGTACAGCCAGGGGTACAGAGAAAAGACCCTGTCTCAAAAACAGTTTAACATGGGTTTTCTGAGAGCAAGTCAGGATAGAAGCATTCTTGTATAAAATCGCTCAGCTCTCATAGAGGAATGAAAATGTTTTTCAGGGAATGTGTTGAGGAAGGAGAGTAGGGAGAAACAGACACTGCAGATATTGTTGGAACAGTGGCACTCTGGCCTCAGAAGCAGTTTTCTAGTGTTAGACACGAGGCTGGAAACTTTTCCACACTGCTTGATTTGCATTTCATTGAGATTGTAATCTTTCTCCACCTTGCTCATCCCCTTTCCAAAATGGAGTCTGTTTCCAAGAAGTCTCCGGTAAAACTTCTTGTTTATTCTTTGACAACTTCATATGTGTATATAATGTATTCTGATCATATTCAGCCCTTATGTCCTCTCTTATCCTGCCCACTGCCACTCAACCTTTCACCCCAGCAAGTCCCCTCCTGCCTTTTCCTTCCTTCCTTTCCTCCTTTCTTCTTTCCTTCCTTTCTTCCTTCCTTCCATTTTATTATTTTGACAGGGTCTCACTATGGAACCCTAGATGTCCTAGAGCTCTCCATAGCTGGCTTCACAGAGATCCTGTCTCTGCCTAAGTGCTGGGATTAAAGTCACATGTTTAAAGTTGCTTGCATGAGTGTGGGTATAGGCTTATGAGGGTGTGGGAGTAATTCACCATTTGCTATACTACTAAAGAAAATGACTCCTTCTCCCCAGTAACCAGAAACTGCCACAGCTCTTTAGCTAGGGGTAAGGCTCATGATGGAATGTTGATGGGCTCAGTCTTGTTTAAGTGACTACAGCTGCTGTCAGGGTACAGTGGCCGTGCCATGCTCTACAGAGCACTTGAGAACACTGTTTTATACCTCTGACTCCTACATTATTCTCATCGCCTCTTCCACAGTGTCCCTCGAGCCTTGCAGGGGTGGAGGTCATGCCCTGTTAAGGCTAAGCATACAGTCACTTCTTTTAGCATTTTAATTCCGTTAGGAGTCCCACATTAACTGCTGCCCACTGTAAAATAATTCTCTGACCAAGGCTGAGAGCAGTGCTCACCTATGGATATAAATATAAATATTTAGAGCTGTCAAGATGGCTCAGTGGGTAAGTCACTTGCCACACAGCCTAATGGTATGAGTGATCCAGGACCCAGACGGTGGGAGGAAAACTGATTCCCAAATTTAAGCACCCATTTGTATGCACACACATACATAAACAGATGAGAGAGAAAACGTAATACTCATAAATATTTAAAAGGCCATTTAACAACATATCCATTAAGTAAACAACAGTAATGTGTTCTTCCCTAGAGTCTATGATCTTCCCGGCCACGATCCTTTAACCAAATTTACAGTATGAAGAGTAGATTGCCTCCTTTGAGTGTGGCCTCAGATTCAATGAGAGTATGGTGGGTCACCTCCATAACAGGTCACTATTGCACCAGTAGGCAGGTCTTGCCTGGGAGACGGGTATTTTGGCATAGCATGCAGGGTCCCTTGCTGGTAAGATATTTTTTTGTTTGTTTGTTTGTTTTGTTTTTTGGTTTTTTCAAGACAGGGTTTCTCTGTGTAGCCCTGGCTGTCCTGGAACTCACTCTGTAGACCAGGCTGGCCTCGAACTCAGAAATCCGCCTGCCTCTGCCTCCCAAGTGGTGGGATTAAAGGCGTGCACCACCACTGCCTGGCTGCTGGTAAGATATTTTGATGGAGCTTCTCCCCTGGCAGCCTGCACAGCATCTTTCAGCACTCTTCATTTCAGTTCAGAGCTTGACTTCTCTGGCCTGCACCCAAGCTCTGTAGTATCTTCAGCAACAGGCCTTCGCCATATAGTTCTGGTAGGCAACCAATAGCAATGACGACAGCATGTATTGTTTGGGGTGGGATCCTTTAGCGTCCCCCCCAATCTATAACTGGGGAAGCACCCCATGCTTGGCGATGGATTTTCATTTCATAATTTAGAAGCAGCATTTTACAATTATGTCAGTTCAAACCTTTTCCCCCTTTAATTACAAATTACAAAGTAAGCTAATTATTCCATTTATTTATGTATATATGGATGAATGTGTCATAGGATAACTTGTGAGGGTTGATTCTCTCCCTCTACTACATGGGTTTGGGGCTGTATCTGGGGTCGCCAGGCTTGGTGGCAATTGCCTTACCTGTTGAACCATCTCTCTAGATCTCCATACAGCTTTTTCAAATGTCCTTGGTTTTAGGTGACTTTCCCCTTACCAGCTCCTCTCTTCTGCCCCTCATCCCTACATAAACCTTTGCCCCCAAGAACACGCCCTGCACTCTCATTCCTGTGTCCTCCCTAGCACTACTGTCCCTCCACACTGCTGCCTCACGCCCCGCCAACCCCAACAAGGAGCTGGTTTTAGCATCCTGGCCTCTATAGAAATTCCAACTTAAACATGCAGATCTAAAATTTCAAAGCAAGGGTGTATGTTATAGTGAACATATGGTGTTTTGGGTTACCACACTCAGAATAATATTTTCTAATTCCATACATTTTCCTGCAAACTTCGTAAT
Source organism: Uromys caudimaculatus (assembly GCA_028551405.1). Taxonomy (NCBI): domain Eukaryota; kingdom Metazoa; phylum Chordata; class Mammalia; order Rodentia; family Muridae; genus Uromys; species Uromys caudimaculatus. The sequence goes on along the minus strand of CM052705.1, from coordinate 84,482,415 downwards.
TTCAGTTGTCTTTACAGATATGAATGAATAAAATGTATTGTATATAGGTACCATATTTTTATTATCCATTAGTTGATAGACATCTAACCTAACTCTTTCCCAGTCATTCTGAACAGAACAGCAGTGAACATGGATGTACATATGTCACTAGTAGAGTCTTTTGGATGTGTAGCCAAGAGTGACCAAGCTGAGTCACATGGAAACCTGCATTTTAAAATGTTCTAAGTCGCCTTTAGTCCCAGCACTGTGGAGGCAGAGGCAGGCGGGTCTCTGAGTTTGAGGCCAGCCTGGTCTACAGCGTAACTTACTAAACAATCAGGACTATGTAGAGAGAGACTGTTTCAAAACAAACAAACAATTTTCAATAAAAAAAATCCTCCCTCTAGCTCCTAACAGGATCTTGACATGTAACCTGTGCTAACCTTCAAGTAGTGTCTTTTGAGTTTTGGAACTCTAGGTGTACGCCATTCTGCTTGGTCTCTGGATGACTTTGTGTGTATGTGTGAGGGTGGTGTGGGGAGGGGGTGGAGGTGTGTGTGTGGATTTGTACACTGGAGGCCAGAAGAGGACATTAGATCTCCTGGAGCAAAAGTTACAGGTGGTTGTGAACCATCCAACCTGTGTGGTGAGAACCAAACTCAGGCCCTCTGAGAGAGTAGTGCATGCCCCTTACCCACTGAGCCAGCATTTTAGACCAGAAGTACAGAAGTTAATATTACTGCATCCTGACTATGAAGACAAACTGTTTTTAAGCCTTTTCTCCTGGCAAAATGGATCATTCCTTATTCTCACTGTGAGCAGCCAGCTGCATAAACTCCTGCTGAGACGTAAGGTATCCATCCATTCTCCTGGAAGGATCACATTTTGTTCTCTATGAAGTACTCCTACCTACAGCAGGTTCTTGTGCACTCTCCTTGGTTGAGAGATTAATGTTCCTACCCAGAAATGCAGGAAGAAGAAAATTTCCTGGAGCCACACTCCTGCACTCTAACCAAATTACAAATGGCAGGTCAGGGATCTTGGCTGGGGATAGAATAGAGCTACAGGCCAGTGCTGGGCAGGCTCCTATTCAGGCCTGACTGGAATGGACAGAGAAGGTAGCTATTAACTGATGAGAAGGGAGTTTGGCAGAGGCCCCTGCTTCCTGTCAGGGACTTGAGCTGATGTAAACCCTGCTGCTGTGCTGGCTGTGCTGGCCAAGTTTGTTCTGTTGAGTCGTGTTCACCCCTCACCCACCCTCAGTTCCACAGATGCCGGCTTATTTGCAAGCTCTGTGCTGATAGATTGAAAGCCTCTCATTGTTTTTGAACTCAGTGTTTAGATAACACTGCATGCCTGTGGTGGCCAGGGCACCCTATAAAGGAAATGCCTGGGCTCCAACAGCCCAGTCCTTTCATTCTCTGTGTATGAGTGAGTGAGTGTGGCTTGTATTCAGGATATTATAAGATCATTTATTTCTTTGCAGGGTTTATCACTTGGGGACTTGGGATTGTAGATTTCTCCTCTGTACTTGGAGTTCTGGGAATGGTTTTTGCCTTTGCTCTCTTCCATCCATTCCACCCAGGAGGATTGCGTGCTGTTTATCCAAACCTTGTTTCTGCACACAGCCTCAGTACCACAGCATTCCTCCCTTGGTGAGAAGATTGCTTTGGGAGGGTAAAGTAAGCATGGCTATGGCTGGTGTTGGCAGATTGTGTGTTTATGACCATGCCAAGCTGGCAGCCGCTCCTGCATGGACGTTTTCAGGGCCATTCTTCCCGTAGGTCATCTTCAGGCAAGTTAGGACCTCATCAGCAAAAGAAGTCATTTAGAAGCATATTGTATGTCTTAGTTAGGGTTTTACTGCTGTGAACAGACATCAAGACCAAGGCAACTCTTATAAGGACAACATTTAATTGGAACTGGCTTAGAGGTTCAGAGGTTCAGTCCATTATCATCAAGGCGGGAACATGGCAGCATCCAGGCAGGCATGGTGCAGGAGGAGCTGAGAGTTCTACATCTTCATCTGCACTCACTTCCAGGCAGCTAGGATGGATGTCTTAAAGCCCATGCCCACGGTGACACACCTACTCCAACAAGGCCACACCTACTCCAACAAGACCACAAGTTCTAATAGTGACATTCCCTGGGCTGAGCATATGCAAACCATCACACTGTGTGACTTTAAAAATGTTACAAACATTATGAAACTACAGAAAAATAATGCAACAAGAACATATAATCCCTTAGTGAAGCTATACAAATGAAATTATATGTGAAATTAACCAAAGTATATTTTAAAGCTAAATATAAATTTTGGGCATTAAAAAAGGACACAAGAACCAGAGAGATGTTGAGCAGATAAAGGCACTGGTCTCTGAGCCCAGTGACTCCGGTTTGATATTTGGTAGCCAGGTGGTGGAAGGAGTGAACCAGCTCCCACAGGCCACAGGTTGTCCTTCCAATTCCACTCAGGTGGCTGTAGCATGTGTGTATATGCATTCTTATACACACACATGCATACAGTAAACAAAAGGTAGAAACTAAAAATTTGTTAGAAATTCAAGGTCATACCTGTACTACATGGGACCCTGTCAAAATTTAAAAAACAAAAATCTTCTAGGCATCAATTTAGGTTTCTTTTTTATTTGTTTGGTCAGTTTTTTGGATTTTTTTTTTTTTTTTTTTTTTTTTTAAGCAGGGTCTCTACATAGCCCTAGAACTCACTATGTAGATTTTGGCCTCTCCTGGCACCCCTCACCCCCACCCCACCCCCTTGTGCTGGGATTAAAGGTGTGTGCACCAATATTAGGTCTCTTCACTATTGGAATTTCTTCCCCAACCCCCATCCCTACTTCTCTTCCTCTCCTTCCCTCTCTTTCTGTCTTGTCTTCAAGACAGGGTCTCATATAGCTCATGCTGGCCTCCAGCTTGCTGTGTAGCCAAGGATAACATTGAACTTTTGATCCTCCCGAATCTATGGCCCAAGTGCTAGGACTGTAGGCAGACATTGCCACTCCCAGTCTATTCGGTGCTGAGGATGGAACCCAGGTCTTGTGGATGCTAGCAAACACTCTACCAACTGTATCACATTCCTCGGACCAAGATCACTTCTCTGTATATGGCAACAATGTCTGTGTGAAACAGAACAAGTTATGAGGTTTGATGTGGCATTCTTTTCTGACACACACTGACTGACTTTAATGAATCAGAGATATAAAAGAGAACATGGTTGTGGCATGGGCAGTCATCCCTCTGTAAGATAAGGTCCAAGTAATCAAGAATTCTGTCGAGGGACTGGGGAGATGGCTCAGAGGTTATGACCTCTTGCAGACCTGGGTTTGAGGTTCCCAGCATCTGTTTGTTGGCTGTCATTAACCCCAGTTCCAAGAGATCCAGTGCACTCCTTCTGGCCGCCAGACATACATGTGGTGCACATACATATACATAGACATTCACACATACACACACAAACTATAGCATAATAAGTGAACCAGAATATATACTACTGTTTAGGGACGCTAGATAAATGAGAGTACATGAATCAATTTAAGATACTTCAAAGCTGAATATACACTTGGGAATTGAAAAGCTAGGAAGCAAGCGCTGGTGAGGTAGGTAAGGGCATTGCTTCCCTCACCCCACAAATGAGACAATTTAAAAGGAAAACCTACCTTTGTTTTAAAGTGAAAGGAAACAAGTGTGCTCTTCCTATTGCTATTGGGATGTGCCTGCACTGAAGTCTTTATTTAGCGCTACTTGTTTGACCCATATATAATATCAAATTTTTTTTTTTTAATTTTTCTTTCATATTTTTGGTTATTTGTTGTTTTGGTTTGTTTGTTTTTGAAACAGTCTCACTATGCAATCTTAGCTGACCTGGCACATCAACAGACATGGCTATAAAAGACAAATCTATAAAATACATTATATTTGACTTTATGAGTATTATACTTTGAATATGTCTTTGCACCACTTGCATGACTGGTGTCCTTGGAGGCCAGAAGAGGGAACCAGATCTCATAGAACTGGAGTTACAGATGATTATATGCTGCCATGTGAGTGTTGGGTATCAAATGCAGGTCCTCTGGAAGAGGAGCCACTGCTCTTAACTACTGAGCCATTTTTTCAACCCACCAAAAACAAGACAAAACAACAAAAAAAAGCTTTTTAAAAAGTCTCTCTGAGCCAGGCAGTGGTGACGTACGCCTTTACTTCCAGCACTTGGGAGGCAGAGGCAGGTGGATTTCTGAGTTCAAGGCCAGCCTGGTCTACAGAGTGAGTTCCAGGGCAGCCAGGGCTACACAGAGAAACCCTGTGTCAACAAAAACCAAAAATAAAATAAAAAGTCTGTGTGTGTGTGTGTGTGTGTGTGTGTGTGTGTGTGTGTGTGTGTGTGTGTGTGTGTGTGACATGTGCCACTGTGTGTATGGGATCAGCCAGTTCAATAGAAGCTCTCTCTCCACCATGTAAGTTCTGGAACGGAGCTTAGGGTATCATCAGGCATCGTAACACCTTTTTTTTTCCTTTTAAGACAGGGTTTTTGTGCATGTGTCACCCTGGCTGTCGTGGAATTTGCTCTATAGAACAGGCTGGCCTTGAAATCAAAGAGATCTGCTGACCTCTGCTTCTCATGTGAAGGGAGTAAAGGCACGCACTACTGCCACCCGACTCACCAGCTCATCTTTTAACAAATTAAATACTTCTTATGCTTCTGTAATTTTTGAAAATTACCATAAGAAACACTGATGAGTCTCATGTTTCTTGTACAAAAGAGAAATATATTGCGTAAAAATTGGTTATTGGCCACTTGGGGGTAGATGCTACTCCCTTCTCCAGGGTCCTTCAAGTATCTAGTTGGGCATGGGTAAACAAAATAACTTTTGATTTTAATGTAATCTTTTTGCAAGATGTGTTGATAACTTTTCTATTTTTTTTACATTTATTTATTCTTGTATGTGTTAGCATTCATGCCACTCTGTGGTGTGTGTGTGTGTGTTTGTATGTAGGTCAAAGGACAACTTTCATGTGTCATATTCTCCTTCCACAATGTGGGTCCCAAGGATTAAACTCGGGTCCAAGAATAGTTATTTACTATTTTTTATGTTTATGTATTCTGCCTTATGTATATCTATGTACTGTGTACCTGGTGACCACAGATACCAGAGGAGTGCATCAGAACCCTGGAACTGGAGTTACTGACAGTTGTGAGCTGCCATGTGGGTGCTGAGAATTGAACCTGGGTCCTCTGGGAGGGCAGCCAGTACTCTTAACCACTGAGCTATATCAGCAGCCCCACGGCTAACATTTTAAAGAACTTATTTTAATGTAACCAAAGAGACATTCTTCTTTTCTCTTCTGTTTTTGTTTTTGTTTGTTTCCAAGGGGATGTTCTTTTGGTTTTTTTGATTGTTTGTTTTTCGAGACAGGGTTTCTCTGTGTAGCCCTGGCTGTCCTGGAACTCACTCTGTAGAGCAGGCTGGCCTCAGACTCAGGGAGGCCTGCACCACCACTGCCTGGCTTCAAGGAGCCATTCTTCACATAACTATTATATTCTAATAGAAGATACTCTTGCGTTTAATTACCCTTTGGTTGAAACTATGATTTAATTCTTACAGGACAGCCTGGACACATGTGAAGAAGCAAATTGAGTGTGTTTGCAAGCTTTTATCCTGTCTGCCTCAGACTTGATCCTTGTGCTTTTGCCTTCCAGTTCTCTCCTGCGCTATGGTGGCAACCTGTCTCTCCAGAGCGCCATGAGTGTGCGATTCAACAGCAACGGCACCCAACTCCTGGCACTGCGGCGCCGCCTGCCCCCTGTCCTCTATGACATCCACTCCCGCCTGCCAGTGTTCCAGTTCGACAATCAGGGTTACTTCAACTCCTGCACTATGAAAAGCTGCTGCTTTGCAGGGGATCGTGACCAGGTTAGTGCCTTCACCTTCTGCATCCCCATGTCTTTCTATGTTGTTCTCAAGCTCTCTTTTGTTCCACATGAAGGAGAAACTACTGAAGGGAATAGTGATTCTGGTATCTTTGCCTCATGACTGTCTTTATCCAGGGTTCCAGGGGTACATTTGTTACAGGGCACACCCTGTAAACCAAGGCTAATTACAACGTGAGTCTAAGCAACCAGCTCTGCCACATTTGTAAATGGACCCTGAGATTCTAGGAATGTGCTGTTTTGAAAAGACAGAGGAGCTCGTGGCAGATGAGGAACTGTCATCTAGACTGTAGTTCTCCAGCGCCAACAGGCACTGGGGTAGGTACTGTGAGATCAGAGCCGTGTTTTGAACATACAACTGGTTTCACCTTATAGATTAATATATAATGATAAAAGAACACTGAGTGCCTTTGATTTCATCAGTTATTTGACCAAGTTATTATTTATAACTTTAATCCCAATGGGAGAGTTTCTAGGCATTATATAGCCTCTCTGATAAATTACTCTGCTTTTTGGTTGCTGTAAATGGTTTTTCTTGGATGAAAGAGGATGTAAATTATTGACTCTGGCCTTGTCAGTCTTCAGTCTGTTCATACCCCACTTACAGATTATCAGATACATCTAACCTAGTGGATTAGGAGGTAGATTTATGTTGGGCATTTCTTTTCAGTCCTCAGGGACTAGGAACAGAGCTAACTCATCATTGTCTTGTCTCAAGGCCTAGAATGTCCTAAGAGCACTACAAGGATTTGTTGAAGTGACTCTTGAGTACTTTGATCAATGTGTAGTATTTAGCTTTCTGGACAGAAGCTTCTGTAACTGTAAATCAGGATTGATAATCAGTTTTTTTTTCTGCTCAACTTTTAGAGAGTCCTTGATAGGATGAATTAAGTAATGGATTTATACCAGGCAGTGGTGTCACGTGACTTTAATCCTAGCAGTCGGGAGGCAGAGGCAGGCAGTTCTCTGAGTTTGATGCCCGCCTAGTCTACAGAACAAGTTCCAAGATAGCCAAAAAAAAGTTATGGATTTACAGTAAAACTAGTCAATTAGGCTTATAATTTTAAGTGTGCAAACAGTTTAAGTGCCAAATAGACTTACTGTCCTAGTCATAGAAAATATTTTTCAAAGGTGATTCATTCATAGGCTCTGACTTTCCATAGTCAAGGTTAATGCAGCATTAGCCAATTCATAGAGATCTGTATACCTGGCAGCTTTTGACTAGTCCAGACTGATTTTTCTGCTGCCTTTGGTTTGTTTTGTTTTGAGACAGTATTTGTCTATATATCCGCCCTGGCTGTCCTGGAATTTGCTCTGTAGACCAGGCTGGCTTTGAACTCACATAGATCTGCCTGCCTCTGCCTCCTGAGTGCTGGATTAATGGCATCACCATGCCTGGCCCTCTTTTTGCTGCTTTTAAGTTATTTGTTTGGGGCAGGTCCTCAACACATTGCCCACTCAAACTTGCAATCATAATGTCTCAGCCTTGTAAGTAGGCAGGATCACAGCAGCTGCCACTGTACTCAGTTGGTTTTTATATCTGACATCATTCCTGTGTCTATACTCCGAGAACTCAGGCAACCTGGGACTCTGCTGTGCAGTCTTCCTTGAGTCGTAGGCTAGGTACCCGGAGAGGAATTTGGGGAATTCCATAATAGGAATGAATGAACATGGATAACCCCACCTATCTAGATGGCCTTCTAGCTTTTAATTACAAGGAGATTAGAAAGGCCCCAAAAATGGATCTAGGTATTGTGCCAGAGGGCCTGCACTTATTTTTATTTTTAATTTTTACAATCCTAGGTTCACTAGATAGTTCATTGGCCTCAAAATTAAATTAATATTTTAATAAATTATACTCAAAGAATAAAATATGAAATAATGCGGAGCCCACCTTGTGTCTAACCACAAAGTTCTAACCACAAAGCTATCCGAGATCATTTGAACCAACTCTTCCTTTTGAGAAATCTGAGGTTCAGAAAAGTAAGGTGCCCAAATTGCTACATGTATGTTTATAACTGAGCAAGGTCTACAACTCAGACTCTTAGAAGCATGACAGACTGCAAAAATAAGTGAATTTGTCTGGTGTATACAGAAAGGAGCAGTGGAAACTGCACTTAACTGGAAGCCTGTCTTCTGGCAAAGTGGATGGATGGCTTCCACGCAGTTTCAGTCCCTCACTTCCATGATCGCTGATGTGTGGGAAGGATCTGACCTAAAACAAACAAAAGGTAGATTTTCTTATTTTTAATTGCCGTAGCAAATTGATACTAATTGTAGAAATAGAGTGAATCTGTGAACTATCTATAGTCTGATACAGGTCACCGTGAGACCCCCATCTCATGTTTGGTTCTATGGTCTGTCTAATCAGTGAGTGTGTGAGAACAGCCTTCCTAGCGCTATGCCAAAAGCAATGAAGCAGGTGCTGGGGAACATTTACTGTGCTCCAGGTGCTTTGGTGGGCCAGCCCCCCGGCTCGATTCCCATTCAAAGCCTCTGTATAGTCCGCCTTCCCTGCCTTAGGCTACCAATGCATTGGTTTGTTTATCTCTAGTATATTTTAATTATCCAAATTTAACCATCTTTACCGCTAGATTAATTGACAGTAACATTTAGATAGCAGGATATCAATAATAACAAAAGGTTTGAACTTGTTTTTGTTTTGTTTTTTTCTTCTTGAGACACAGTCTCACTATGTGGCCCAGGCTGACCATGAACTTTTGGCCTAAACTAATCCTCCACTTCAGCTGGAGCAGCAAGAGCTTCAGGCATGGCACCTGCCCATCCATGGTGGACTTGATTTTCAGGAAGTACACCTCTAGTCCCAGAGTCAGCATTCCTCCCCAGAAACCACCTAAGCCCGAGTTCTCTCTCTGCTTTCACTCATCCTTACATTTTGTTTTTTCTTCCTGAAGCTGGAGCATTCTGTCTTCTAAGCTTTGCAGCAAAACTCTTAATGGGTTAAAGAGAATGCTGGTATTCCCCCTGCTGGCTTTCTGGTACACACTCAGAAAGCAGCACTTGCCTTTTATTCCTTCTTTCACGAGTCCTTAAGTGGTTCGTGTCCCAGCCTGGGTCAGCAGGATGCTCAGGCTTCTGAGGAGCCAGTGTTTCATGCTAGCAGCTTGTACACTAGAAATGGGCGTGCTGATTACTTTAAAATCTTCTCTTTTTTAGTCTCAATTAATGCTAGTCCGGCTTGTCTCTATATCTTGCTGAAAAGGGAATAGAGAAGGAAAGAAAAATATAACCAAGTGTACCTGAAAGGGCTGAGCAGCTGGGTGACTCAGCATTGGAACCTCGTTCTTGTGGATTTGACAGTTGGCAAGGGCCCCCAAAATCGTGGCAGTGAAATCATTTGACCTCCTCCAAAGAGCTGTCTTGTGAATGAATCCATGAATCCAAAAAAGTGGCCTTAAAGACGTGACCTGGCCTTATACATGACATTGCTACTCACCCTCTCTCTGTTAATGCTGTGTGTATGTGTAGGATGAGCGGCAAGAATGTATGTATAGATTTACTGCTAGTAAATGTACTGATTAAAGACAGTGATGGCACACGCCTTTAACCCAGCTCTCAGGAGCCAGAGGCAGACTGTTCTCTGTTCCAGGCCAACCTGGTCCACAGAGTGAGCTCCAGGACAGCCAGAAAAAAAGGAGGGCTGGGGGAAGAGGTGGCTCAGCAGTTAAGAGCATTGACTGCTCTTCCAAAGGTCCTGAGTTCAATTCCCAGCAACCATCTGTAATGGGATCCGATATACTCTTCTGGTGTGTCTGAAGACAGCTAAAGTGTACTCATATAAATAAAATAAATAAATCTTTAAAAAAAAAAGAAAAGAAAAGAAAGTGAGGCCAGAGTGATTTACAGTGTGAGTCAGTAGTGGGACTAGCCAGGATTAAACTCACACCCTTGCCTGTGACTGTGCCTTTTTTCATAATCATGCTGCCTCCATATTACTGAGATCAAGTGGTCTTTGTGGGCCAATGAGAAAGAGTGTATGGCTGATGAGTTCCTAGTATGTATTGTTTAGGGAGTAGATTTTTAAAGGAATTTTTATTTGTTTCATGTGTGTGCTCATGTGCACATCTGTGGAAGACAGCTTTCAGGTGTTGTTTCTCATCTCATCTTGTTTGAAATAGGGTCTCTTCACTCTGTACATTTAAGATAGGAGAGTCTTCTGTTCCCACTTCCTGCTTCCCTTTAGGGGCGTGCTGGGCACTAAGGGGTGACTTTTATGTGGGTTCTAGGGAGCCAAACTCATGTTTTCAGGCTTGTATGGCAAACACTTTTACCCACTGAGCCATCTCCCCAGTCACTAGGGAGTGAATAGTTTATATATTTGTTTGGTTTGTTTTCTTTAAACAGGATCTTACCGTGGAGCCCTGGGAACCTGGGAGCTCATGGAGATCCATTTGCCTCTGATTAAAGGCATGTGCCAGTATGGCCTGTGAGTGAATTTTAGAGGATTTTGATTTAACCAGGTCTGGTGGTGCAGATCTGTAGTCTTAGCTACTGCAGGGACTGAGGCAGAAGAATTCTACCATCCCCAAATAAAAAGTTAGAGGACTGGGGAGGGATGTAGCCCAGTGGTGGTACACTTGTCCTCCATGTGGAAGGCCCTAAGACTCAATCTCCAGTACCAAAGGGTAAGGTAGATTGAGTAGAGCCTGTTTGTTAAATCAGCTGTTTGGAAGTCTTTTGAACTTTGGGCCTCCTTGAAAATCTGGAAGCCATCAACACTGTCAGAAAGTGCATATAACTAGATAGTATGGTAGATGATCCTAAGGGTTTACAGGACTCCTGGGGCCTAAAGGCTCAGCTACTTCCAACCTTCAACAAAGAATCTTTCCCTTGGGTGAGGTTCATCCTGTAGTCCATGGCTAAGAGCTAGAAATCGTGGAAATCATGCTAGAGGTGGCCAGGTTAATAACTGTTTGAAAAAGACCATGAGGTAACCTGGATTTAGTCTTAGATTAGGAATAAGTGAGATTGCTGTGCTCTGGTGGTGTGACATGACAGTTCTCCTTTAATGTACAACCCTAGCTGGGAGTGGGCATCTACTTGGAAACCCTGGTAGACATTAACAAAGCCGGACAGGTCGTAGTGCTCCTGCTCTGCCTGCCCAGTGTCCTTCAGCATATCACTAAGCCAATAGCTTTGCCTCTTTCTCATGCTTGCTAAGCTTTGGAGAACAGGGGAAATCATCTTCTTAAAAATGCTTAGAGACTTTACTTGAACAATGGATATAGCTGGAGTGAGATAATCCAGTCCCCGAGTGTCAAAACTGAGGCCCATGGAAAAAGACGAGGTACTGATGCCATTTGGTTAACGGCTCTTCAGACCAAACCTGGGTTTCCAAAATGAATCTTCACAAATTCGTGCCTTCAAGTAAGGCAGGCTACTTCCTATAGCAGCTAATGATGATTTGGACAGAGCTTTGTAACATTTTTCTTTCCTACCAAGTATTTGAATATTATTGGCTGCTATTGTGGAATATTTCTTTATTTAACATATTTTCCTTACTCATACCTCCTAAAGTTTGGTTATTAATAAACCAAAGAATTCCAGGAGTTTAATAGAGCTGAAATGGGAAGCGATCCAAAACAAGAATAATATAACTTTACATGCAGAACTAATATTATTGTTATTGGTATGCATATGCATATATACTCCTAGTCTGTGTGTGAATATGCATATATGCTGCTGCTCTGGATGTGAATATATATATGCTCTTCCTCTGGACATAACATATGCTCTCTTCTTCTGGTATGTGTATGGATATGTTTTCATTCAAACCCAATGCAATTCTGTTTGTCTTATCACCAGTTAAATCTGTGACTTGCCCATTTCAGGAGAAAACTGGCTCTATTACTTTAGATAACAGGCAGGTAGTACTGTACTATAGATGGCATAACCAGACTTGTGTTTATACAGCTTGCAAACCTTTCTCTAGAAATGTCCTCTAAAGAATCTCTCACAGAATTATACTACCTTATTTTTTTCCCTTCTGACAAAGGTCAGGGGAACTAAAGAGCTGTGTTTAATTGAATAAAATAGTTGTTTCTCTTTTTACTGATCCTGGCCACAGAGCCATCTGGTTTTTCTAGCCTAGTCAATACAGTTAATTAGACAGACATGCCATTTGCTGGGGAGTAATCAATTAGTGTGGAAGGAACCTTTGGAGAGAACTAAGTTGATCAGCACACATCAAGTAGTAACTGATTGATTTCCTTCAGTAGATGTTGGGGAATATTGAGAGCTATGCAGACACGCATACTACACACACACACACACACACATTTTTGTGTGTGCCTATCTTTCTACCCATACATCCATCTACATAACTGTCAAGAAAGAAGCAAGAGATTTTTCTTTTACCAAAGGGCTTGTTGAGACCTATTCTGAGTATGAATTGGACTATGTTTGGTGGATGGCTTGTACCTTTTGATTTTTTTTTCCTTTTAACTCAGATAGGAAATCATTTTTGTTTATAACCATATTTCTAAAATTATATAAAACTTACAGTGTAGCTGCCAGGAATTTACCTGTACTCCAGATAGTCCTTTGAAATCATTTTTCTATAGTCAGCCTAATTTAGATCTTTCTTTGAACATTCAGTACTTAAATTTGTGTGTGTGTGTGTGTGTGTGTGTGCGTGCGCATACATGCATGTGTATGTTTGTCTTCAATGTTTCTTGGGTGATCTTCTCAGCTAGTAAAAGCACCTTGCAAACAAAGACATTTCTAGACAGTGTTAAGAGATGAAGAAGAGCTCTAGAAAAATGATGTCTTAGTTACTTCTCTATTGCTGTGCTAACACACCATGACTAGGACAACGTATAAAAGAAAGAGATTCGTGTGTCTTATAGTTTCTGAGGGTTAGAGCTCATGATAGTATTATGAAGAACAGCTGTGAGCTCACCTCTTGATCCACAGTAGTGGTGCCAGGGGAGAGAGAGGGAGGAAAGAGAGATAGTGCAAGCAAGCCCACAGTGACACACTTTCTTCAAAAAAGCCACGTCTCTTAGTCCTTTTCAAATAGTTCTACCAGCTGGGGACCAAGTATTCAAGTATATGAGTGTATGGTGGCTGTTTTTGTTCAAACCATTACAAATAACTCAATGGTTACGAGCACTTGTTGATCTTGCAGAAGACCCAGGTTCAAGTCCTAGCACCCATGTGGTAGCTCACAACCATCTGCAACTTCAGTTCCAAGGGATCTGATGCATGCACATGGTATACTTACATAGTCCAGGTCAAACATTTGTATACATAAATTTTAAAACATTTTTAAGTGAGAGAGATGAAAAAGTAGGGGCTACAGAAATGATTTAGTGTTTAAAAGCACATCCTGTCCTTCCAGAATACCTGAGTTCAATTCCCAGCACCAATAGCAGGCAGCTCATAGCCACCTATAACTCCAGCTCCAGGAGACCTGACTCCTCCGGCTTCTCCAGGCACCTGCACTCACACATACGCATAGTTAAACATATATATATATTTTTTAATTTAAAAGGGAGAAATGAAGAATGGGTAGGAGTTGTTGGTGCGAACCTTGGATTTTATCACAGCACCAGAGAGTAAGAGTATTGCCCAAATAACTGTTTCCTTACAGGTTAGCAAGCTGACAGCATATCAGGGCAAGCAAGCCCATGCCTGTGTGGTAATCTTTTTTATGACATCCTTTGTGAAGGAGTAATTGTTGAGCCTCTGTGCTTGATCAAGTTAGTAGCTTTGTACTGGGTTAGGTTAAACTTCTCTGAACAGTGAAATGAGTCAGAGTGGGGACAACTGTTAAGCTTTGATACTAGTTGGAAAAAGATTGTGGGGAATATGGACCGTATGACCCATGCCCAGTTTTGTATTGCTGTTATCCTTCTAGCCCAAAAGCTGGACAGCGTATGGCTCCTTTGCCCCAAGGTAGTATATGGTTCTCCTTCTTCTCAGTTCTAAGTATTTGGGAGAAATAGGGACACTGTTGCCTACATATTATATTTGAAATAGTCTTCCTCTGGCATCTCCTTGTTCTATTCTACCTTACAAGGTGAAGGGTCCTAAGAACTGAGATTTGGGGGTTTTGTTACTTGTTTTAAGAAAGGGTCTCTCTATGTAGCCCAGGCTGGCCTCAGACTCACAGAGATTTGCCTACCTTTGCCTCCTGATTAAATGTGTATGCCACTATGCCTGGCTTAAACTGAGTTTTTGGGGTGTGTGTGTGTGTGTGTGTGTGTATTATTATTATTATTATTATTATTATTATTATTATTATTATTATTATTATTTTACATCCCACTCACTGCCTTCCTCCTAGTCATCCCCTCCCACAATTCTTCCCCCCATCTCCCCTGCCCTTCTCCTCTGAGAGGGTAGGGGTACCCCTGGGTATCCCCCTCCCTGGCCCATCAAGTCTCTGTGAGGCTAGGTGCATCCTCTCCCACTGAGGCCAAGACAAGGCAGCCCAGCTAGAAGAACATATCCCATGTACAGGCAGCAGCTTTTAGGGCAGCCCCTGTTCCAGTTGTTCAGGACCCACATGAAGACCAAACTACACATCTGCTATACATGTGTGGGGAGGCCTAGGTTCAGCCTGTGTATGCTCTTTGGTTGGTGGTTCAGTCTCTGAGAGTCCCAAGGGTCCAGGTTAGTTGACTCTGTTGGTCTTCCTGTGGAGTTCCCATCCCCTTTGAGGCCTGCAATCCCCCCCTCCCCCATTCTTCCATAAGAGTTCCCAAGCTCCATCCACCATTTGGCTGAGGGTGTCTGCATCTGTCTGAGTCAGCTGCTGGGTGGAGCCTCTCAGGATAGCCATGCAGACTCCTGTCTGCAAGCATAACAGAGGATCATTAATAGTGTCAGGGATTGGTGCTTGCCCATGGGATGGGTCTCAAGTTGGGCCAGTTGCTAAGCTAAGCTAAACAAGAAGGCAGAAGCCAGGATGTTTGAATCTCACTTAGAAGGGGGAATAAAATAGTCATAAGAGGCAGATTGAGGGAGGGAACTAGGTGAGAAAGGGAATGGGAGGGGGGAGTCAGGATCAGGTGTGGGGAGGCACAGGAGGGATGACCAGATGGCCATGAGAATGAATGGAAATCTGCAACTGACGGGTAGAGAAGTAGGGGGCATCTCCAGGAAGAGACAGGCCTGGGGTAAGGGAGGAGACACCTAAGAATCAATGGGGTCATCCTTAACTGTGACATACAGCATTGAGGAAAAGGCCATGTCCTGTAGTCAGTCATGAACTCCAATGGAGCAATAAGGACTGTAGCCAACCCACTCACAAAACTTTTGACGCAAAATGTATTCTGTCTATGGAGCAGAGACTAAGGGAACAGCCAAGCAATAACTGACCCGACTTGGAACTGAGTGTTTTATTTGCTTAGAGTGAGATTGGCCGGGTGGCAGGTCTTTGAGTTTGAAGCCAGCCTGGTCTCTACAGAGTGAGTTCTAGGTTACCCAGGGTGACACAAAGAAACCCTATCTTCAAAACAAAACAAAGACTGAGGTTAAATAAGAAATTTATTATAGAAATGGTCAGGTTTTTTCCCCCCTTGTTGTTTGAGACAAGGTTTCTCTGTGTAGCCCTGGCTGTCTTGGAACTTGCTTTGTAGATCAGGCTGGCCTTGAACTCAGAAATCCCTCTACCTCTGCCCCCCTTCCCCCCTCCCCCCAGTACTGGAATTAAAGGCTAACATTGTCACCACGCCTGGCTGAAAAAGCAAGTTTTTCATTTTCATGTACCTACCTGGCTAGAAGCAGTACCAGTGCATTTATTCCTCCCTCCTCCTCTCTCCTCCTCACAGAGTCTTATTCTGTAACCCCAACTGCCTTGGAACATCCAGTTTTCCTGCCTGGGCCCCCAAAGTGCTGGAATTAGAGACATGTACCACCACACCCAGTTTGATACCTAATTTCAAACAGCATCTGTGCATTCTTACCCCAGAGGACCCATTTTATTTAAAGCTGACCCGTAGTAAGGGGCTTCTGCTCCAGGTAGCAGTAAGTTTGGCACCAGAGTCATTACCCCAGATTCCTGTGTTTAACATCTCTGTTCCCTTTTGTGGTTTAGGACTTTATAGCCGGTGCTCACATTTAAAACATCGCTATGGGCTGGTGGCATGGCTCACCAAGCCTACCAACCTATGTTTCTTCTCTTTGATCCATAGTAGGAGAGAACCAACTCCCAAAAGTAGTCCTCTGAGTTCTACACACCTTTCCATGATACAGATGGTCCCTACACACACACACACACACACACACACACACACACACACACACACACACACACACACCACAGACACACACTTAAATAACATCACTGTGGGAAAATCCTGATAATTACTGTGAAGTTTTACAAGAGGACTGAGATAAGACATCTGAAAGTTCCAAGCCATTCTAAGCTATCTAGTGAGACACTGTCTCAAACAGACAGCAAGTGAGGGGGAAGAGCATGGTCAAGAGAGAAGGGAGGCCTAAATAAAGTCACGATGAGAAGTACAAGGCCAGCCTGGGCTATATAAGATTCCTAATTGAAAAAAAAAATACAGCAAACCAAAACAATTTTTTAAAATCCAGTTGAAATTAAATATCAAGTTAA
>CM052705.1:84433290-84465121 GCA_028551405.1 Uromys caudimaculatus | reverse complement strand
CCAGAATTACATCATGTCACAGAAAGTCATTTCCTTTAATCATCGTCTTGGTCTGCATGTAATAAAAGTACCTTTTGCAGTTATTTTTAGTAAGCCTGACTCACTGGGGAGTCCAGCCTTGCTGCCACTACTCTGACAGACCTCACCCACGTTTTCTCACATGTGTGAGCTTTCCTCTTCTGGGCATCCTTCTTCTTTTTCTCTGTTTCTACTATTCTTATAATTAAATATGTAGTTTTTAAAACAAATAATTATTTAGAACTTAGCCTTCTCCTTCGCCCTATATCAGTTTATAATTTATTATTCGTTCATTTAGTTGTTTAACTTTTTTGTTCTGTTTTGGAGGAGGGTTGATTTTCTTTCCTTTTCTTTTTTTTCAAGACAGGGTTTCTCTATGTAGCCCTGGCTGTCTTGGAATTGACTGTGTAGATCACGCTGGCTTCGAACTCAGAGATCCGCCTGCCTCTACCTCCTGAGTGCTGGGATTAAAGGCGTGTGCCACCACTGCCCAGTTTATTGGTTTAGTTTTAGACAGGATCTCACTGTCTGCCTGCTGGCCTGCTAGCACTGGCTGGCCTAGAACTTGCTATCTATCTTTTTTTTTTTTTTTTTTTTTTTTTTTTTTGGTTTTTTGAGACAGGGTTTCTCTGTGTAGCCCTGGCTGTCCTAGAACTCATTCTGTAGACCAGGCTGGCCTCGAACTCAGAAATCTGCCTGTCTCTACCTCCCAAGTGCTGGGATTAAAGACGTGCGCTACCACTGCCCGGCTTTCTATCTATCTTAATTCTTTTATACAGAAGCTGTTTATGGACAGTTAAAATACAACTGTACCGGCCAGCAAGATGGCTCAGCTGACAGCAGTGCTTGTGTATAGGCCTAAGGCCTGATTTTAATCCCCAGATCCCACAGGGTAACAGGATACAGATTCATCTTCTGACCCCTCTATCCAGAGTGTTGTGAGAAGAGTAAGTCCACACCCATTCATACACACACACACACACACACACACACACACACGTACACACACAAGAGTAAACCCACACCCATTCATACACACACACATACACTAAAATAAAATACAACAAAACAAAACAGTTTAAAAATATGACTGAAAGAGCCACGGAACAGACTGGAGATATGATTCTCCCAGATTATCCTTTAATTCTACCTACAGCTTATGTCCCCATAG
The DNA here is from genome assembly GCA_028551405.1 of Uromys caudimaculatus. Taxonomy (NCBI): domain Eukaryota; kingdom Metazoa; phylum Chordata; class Mammalia; order Rodentia; family Muridae; genus Uromys; species Uromys caudimaculatus. Next base: position 84,463,932 of record CM052705.1, on the reverse strand, counting down.
TGAAACCTGTTCAGGTCACCATCAGTTAACACCCAGGCCTCAGCTTACTTGGGGTGAGCAGCTTCTAGCAAGTAGGCTCTAGAGAGGTATGTGATAATGTAACTATTCTCTGGGTGTGTCCTCAGTCTTTCTTCAGAATGGCTTCAGAAATGCTTGACATCTCTTTTTTATAATGTAATAGCTCTGCTTTTTAAAATTATATTTACTGTATATGCCCACCCATGCATGTACACATGTGCCGTCAAGCATACACACCCATGTGGCTGGGTGCACATGTGGAGATCAGAGGACAACTTTTGGAAGTTTATTTTCTCCTACTGTAAGATTCCTAGGGATTAAACTTGGGTTGTCTGACTTAGCGGCAGATTCCTTTATTTACTGAGCCATCCTTTTGGACCTCCAATTTTTACGTGCTAGCAGTTAATGTATAGTTTTAAAAAATCAGCAAGTTTCAGCAAAGCAAACAGCACATCTGAGGGCTCTATGTGATCTTGAGTTTTTGTTTTGACTGCGTCTAAGAGAAGTGGCTTAATCCATCCTTCTGCCTTTTTAAATTAACTGTTGGATTCTGGACTGAGGACAAGCATGGCTTCCCTCTTTAGTCATTCTTGTTGAATATAAGCTACTAAGGTAAGCAAATAAGGAAAACTGACTTGCTAGTGTGCACCTTAATGGTACAATTAATACTTGACTCTAAATGACAAGCAATCAACATTAATTAAATGCCTGCTGTGTGCTTTACAGTAGTTGCCAAATGCTGAAAATCCTGAGTATGAGCCAAAGTCAGGAGCTTTTTTTTCCCCCCTTTTCTTCTTTTCTTTTCAGGTATTTGGGGTGTGATTTCTTTTTTAATGCTATACAAATTCTAAAGAGATTAATTTTTTAAAGAAAAAAAATATATATATATATAAATGAATGAATGAGTAGCTGACTCATTCATACGTTGTAGCTGTCTTCAGACACACCAGAAGAGGGCATCAGATCACATTACAGATGGTTGTGAGCCACCACGTGGTTGCTGGGATTTGAACTCAGGACCTCCGGAAGAGCAGTAAATGCTCTTAACCATTTGAGCCATCTCTCTCCTGCAATACTTCAGTTGGAGCTGAGGAGACCATTTCTGTCGTAAGACCTATACTCGTGTCAGACTCCTGACCTAGCAGGTTAGGTCTCCTTTTTCAGTTGGTAAAACTTACTTTCAAAATCTCCAGGTCAGAGGATGGACTAGAACTGGGAGTTTTTACTGTGGCAAAGAAAACGCTTTTGAGAATGTTTACATCTCTCGAGTGGGGAGGAAAGGCATCAGTTGAATGTTGTAATCCTGAAAATAAGACAGACTGGAAATTACTTACACAGACAGGAAAAGGAGCAACAGGCCTGAGATCTAGTGCTGTCATGGTCAGAGAATAGTCTAAGGCAGATCTCAAAAACTTATTGCCGAAGGCATTTTTAGACAATGTCCCCATTCTTGCCACGATTTAATAGTCCTAGAAGCTTTCTTTAAACAGTATGTCGATGCATAGAAGACAGGCTGCTGAGATGGCTCAGCAGGTCTTTGATGTTGAACCTGATGACCTAAATTTGGTCCTCAAGGCCCACATGGTAGAAGGAGAGGACCATCCTTTGCAGGTCTGCAAATTGTTCTCTGGCCACCACACACATCTGTGGGGTGTGCAGGCCCACACATAGAAGCACACACATAAATAAGTAAATCTCTTTTTTAAAGACAAAGTCTTGCTACGTAGCTCTGGCTAACCTTAAACTCAGTTTGTAGGCCATGCTGGCCTCAAACTCAGATCTGCTTGCCTCTGCCTCCTGAGTGCTAATAATAAGAGTTAAATATATGTATGCCACTGCTGTTGCCAGAAGTATGATCAGTGCAGATCCAAAGCATTTTTTTCTAGTAACTTAGATATGGAAGTAATTGATTTGGCAAAGTAGTGGAGAGACAGGTTGCTCTTTAAATATTTGTGTCTCTCTTTCTTGTGACATGCTTTAAAGCTTTCACAGAGCAGTTTTCCCTGAGGCATGAGTCTGCATTAATACCATACTGCACGTTTCTTCTCTTCTCTTTCTCTGTGTAATGTGTATGCACTACTGTTGTCTGAACCTAGAGCCTCACACATGCTAGGCAAGTGCCCTACCCCTGAGCTATATCTCTCTACCCCTGACATTATTTATGGAAAAGGGGTATAATCCAGATGAAATGATAGTCTTGATTTTTAAATTTCTGATCCATTCATCTTAAAGTTGGGGGCTTTAGAGAAACACTGTAACCCCCTTTCTACCTGGTTCCTCCCATGGAAAATAAGAACAACTGTGTCATCCAAAGCAGCACTGTCTAACTTCTTGGTGTTACTCTGAGAGTACTTACAAACTCAGTGATTTCTTCCTTATCTAAAAAGTTTCTCCCATATACCTTTAATCCCACCGTTTGAAGCCAGCTTGGTCTACAGTTCTAGACACCCAAAACTACACAGAGAAACCCTATCTTGGAAAACAAGCAAATGGTTTTCTCCCTTTTTGAACACTCCTTTAAAATGGCAGGGTGGAGGGACAGGCAGTGCCACCTGCCTCTTATCCCAGCATCCGGGAGATAAAGGCGGAGGATCTCTTGTGGAGTTTGAGGCCAGCCTAGCCTACACAGAGATACAATGACATCCAGGATGGAGACATTGTCCTTTGTATCCTCATGAATGAATGACCTAGTGGTTCTTACATGAAGGCTCCTGGAGTCATGAGTCAGCTAAAGGATTCCTTTTTTGACAGACTTTTTCTCAAATAGAGGGGAAAACATGCATTTTCACTTTCAAGTCACGTCAGCCACCCGACAGACAGTAGGCTAGAAACAACTGTAAGGTGTATCTGTCAGCCTGCATATATGTGTAGACAATTTTTCTTCCTTTTTCCTATATTTAACTTTATTCTATGTGTGTGTGCATGTGCACAAAGGTCAGAGGACAACCTGCAGAAATCGTTTCTCTCCTTCTACCATGTGGGTCCCAGGGATCAAACTCTGCTCATCTGTCATGGGAGCTGCCTCTGCCAACTGAGCCATCTCATCAGCTCCCTTAAACTTGCTCTCTGAGTTAGGCTTAGGCATCTGGTTTTTTCCTTCCTTGTAACTGGAAGAACAGCTGCTTCCATTGGCCACACATAGTTGGTTGCAGACACATGTGAAGCACAGATGAAGGAAGAGCTCGGTGTAATTGTCTTTGTACAATTAAGCATTGCTGCCTGTGGGGTGCTGGGGCTCTACTGAGGACACTGTTATCCCCATCTGGCTCCTCTCATCTCTGAAGTGGTTACATGTTCCCCAAGAGACAGCCAGTGCTCCCTCTGTCTTGTCAATATCCTTGATTGTGTTTCTCTGTGACTTTTGGAAATGTTAAGATTTCTTTGGGCTTCTCTTCTAAGTGTGCCAGGAAGAGAAATGTCTTTTGCCCTTCATATTTATAAACTTTTATGTTGTTGTTTGTTTTCTCTTTCAAGACAGGGTTTCTCTGTTTAGCCTTGGCTGTCCTGGAACTCTCTGGAGACCCACATTTGTAAACTCTTAATTCTGTCAGTGGAGTCGAGAATGAAGTCGGCTAACTTTCTCAGTCGATATTTACCAAGCCATACCCATGCAGGTTCAAGCCCCAGGTTTCTCCTTCGAGCTTTGTTCCAGAGACCATGACAAGGGGCTTTATTTGAATCTGTTTACTTACTGAGTATCTTAGAGAAGACATTATTGCAAAGTTATTTGGGCAGATTATGAAAAGATACACACTTTTATTTTCCTTAGCACTGCTTGGGGAGCTTAACCCAGGGCTTTGACTATACTAAGCAAATGTTATACCACTGAGCCACATTCCCAGCCAATACTTTCTTGACTTATAAGACGGGTGATCAAAAGGGTGTTTACCTACATGTGCACATACTCAACTTAGAAGTGGATTCCAGATCGGTATCTCAAGACATGTGAGGATTCCAAGGTCCATAAAAAGATAATTATTAAGAGGAATAGGAATAGATTTCAGGAGTTTGGTAAAATTTTCATAGAATTGACATTTTAAAGCATTATGAAAGATAGGTGAGAGTTTAACTACTTTTGTTTCTTTGCTCTTACTATGGTAAAAATACTATAAAAGAAACATCCAAAATTAGCATTAGGGACATAGAGACAAAGAGACATCTGGATAAATCCATATGGTGGGTAACAGAGCCCACACGTGGAGTCCCCCCTCCCTTGTATTCTACAGTCTTATATATTCGTGCTTCAGTTTGGTCATCAAATATTTATTGGAAACATGCTGAGGGGCAATGTTCTAGAGACTGGGGATACAGCAGAGACAAGAGTCTTGTCATCACAGAGTTTACTCTTAGTGAGGGGAACTTTTCAGACAAGGAACAGCAGACATGAATAGCAGAATGTCTAGTCGTGCAATGGAAAACAGTAGAGCAGAGTAAGGGGTGTAGGAACGGCATTGGTATGACTTGGGGAGTCAATAGATGCAGTTTTTGATTGGCTGTTCAATAGAGGCTTCATTGAGAAGGTCACAATTGAGCAAAGCCCTCAGAGAGTGGGAAATACAGGCAAGACTCAGTCTTGGGGAGCCAGCAGGAAGGTCTTGAAGCAGGAGTGGCCCCGGTGTGTCTTGACACACATGGAAGCTAATGGGCTGAGGCAGAGCAAGGGTGTCACAGGGAATACACAGTGGGAGGTGAGGTCCGAGGTAAGTGGGACAAAGGAGGGTGGGTCTTCAGCAGAGGGAACTTACTGAGTAACTGAGGAGCCATTAGAACATGATGAGCATGTAAGGAGTAGGAAGTAAAACCATTAGGAGTTCTTAAGTAGCCAAGAAAGAACGACCATGGCCAGGTATGGTGCTGTCTGCCTGTAATCCCTGCCAGTGACTGAGGTAAAATGGATTCATGGCCAGGCCAGACTATAGCAAAAGCCTGTGCTAGGAGGAAGCAGGGGAGGCAGTGAGGGAGAGAAGGAAAAGAAAGAAGGAAAAATGAAGAGGAGGTGAATTACTGAAAAACAAACAAACAAACCAACCTGGAAGAGGCACGCTGCCTTGAAGCACATAGGCAAGCAGGGTCAGTCGGGTGGAGACTGAGTGGACCGGGTAACATCCCATGTGTCATGCTGAAGCTCCCTACGCCCAAGGAGGTCATTTTAGTGGGTTTCCCCTGTATCACTGAAATTACCTGATACTTCAGCTTCTAAAATATTAGGTATTTGCTCATAACTATGCTTTGCAAGTTCGTTACACCTGTTTGGCTCTGTCTTCTTTATTGGGTATGTCAACATCTAAATCTGCAAAATCCAAGTTCTATTTCTCTTCATGAAGGCCTGTGTTCTTGCTTGGAAATGCAAATTTTCTTTTTTGCTGCCTTAAATTTTTTTTATTTATTTTTTATTTTTATTTTTTTTGTTAGTTTTACTGTTGTTTGGAGCAAAGTCTCACTGTAAATCCCATGGCCTCAAGCTCAGAAGCTTCCTTCATCAGCCTCTGAGAACCGGGATAACAGGCCTGCCCCATTACCTTCAGCCTGCATCTTACCTTCCTGTCCTCTTCCTCCAGTCCCTGGCGTTGGTTCCTAGGAATGCTTTCATGCTCTTGCCTTCTTAGTCTTAGTGTTAACTGAGTCGGGTTTCCTTCCTCTTCTCACAGGGCTGTCATGAGGAGAGAGGGTAGAGAAGAGGACAGAAGTTAGGACTTTAATGTTTAGCCCTCTGTCCTCTGTGAGAACATTTGGCCCAATTTGGAGGGAAAAGCAAAAACCAATTTGGTTTCCCACCACCTCCCTCCCTCCTCCTCTCCCTTTCTCTCCCTCCTTCCCACCTCTTTCTCTCTTTCTGATCTAGGGATAGGATTAGGCAAATGTGCTATGTTCTACTAGCTAGCTACATCACCAACCACCTTTATTTTATTTTGAGACAGAGTCTCGGTAAGTTGCTCAGACTGGCCTTGAACTTGTAATCATCCTGTCTTAGCCATACTAGTGGCTGGGATATTTGCTACCACACCCAGCCCAGTTAGTTTGGTTGGTTGATTGTTATAGACAAGGTCTTTATTAGTTCTAGCTGGCCTGGACCTCACAGTATAGCCGAAAGTGGCCTCACACTTGTATCAATTCTCATGCCTAAACCTCCCAAGTACCAAGATTATAGGCATGAACCCCACTATACCTAAACTACCAGGGCATTTTAGAAAGGTCTTTAGATTCTGAGCAGGGTGTTTTGTCTGAGTCAGTTGGATCCCAGTGACTACTAAGGTAGTGAGTAATGAACACTTACGGGATTCTATTAGATGACCCACTCGTACTTTGTTTTCTGTAATCTGTAGCAGAATACTTAAGGGGATTTATAGACTCTCCCACCTCTAACATCCCTTTTTCATGAAAGACAGCCACACTGGAACTTCAGCTTTGACTTTACTCTCTCTCTCTCTCTGTGTGTGTGTGTGTGTGTGTGTGTGTGTGTGTGTGTGTGTGTGTGTGTGTGTGTGTGTGTATGTGTGCACACTTGTCACTGTGCATGGGTAGCAGTCAGGGAACCTCAGGTCTTCATCTTCCCCCTTGTTTGAGACAAGATCTTCTTTTTCTGTTTGTTTGTTTGCCATCTTGTATCTCAGGCATTGAGTGTTGCAGAAATCTGAGCTTGGGGCTTCATGCTTGAGCAGCAAGCACTTTACACATCAGCCATCTCCTAGCCTCAGCTTTGACCCTGTAAAAAACAGATTTGTTTTGTGTGTCAGTGTTTTTGCTGTGTATGGTGCCCATAGAGGCATAAGGCAGCCTTGAATCCTCTAGAACTGGGGTGACTGTGAGCCAACCACATGGTGCTGGGACCTGAACCCAGGTCCTCTGGAAGAGTGGCAAGTGCTCTTAACAGCTGAGCTATCTCTGTGGTCTCCATCTTTGACTTTTGAGTGAAACCTACAAATCAGCGCTGTCATGTTTGGCAGAGCCAACGAAAGCAGATGGCCCCAAGAAAAGACTGTTTTAACTCAACTGTGAACAAAGACCAGCTTAGGAAGGTAGGTCCTTTTTCCTGAGTAGACGCTGGCTTATTTCTTGATAGTCATTATTAGTGATTAGGTCATGACTCCACTCAACAAATCATTTGCATAAACTGTACAATCACACCTAAATTCAAGTCATTTGAAACCTGAGAACCATACTGCCATGCAGGGAGTCTTTAACTTTCCCCCTTGCAATCCTGTTTCACCTTCCCTGGGTACACAAGCATATCAAATAGGTATACAAATCAAACAATTACTGATAATAAACAATTAAAAATTTGTTTTAAAACAATTATTTAGTATCCATATAATCTTAGTCTGTATGAAAATGAAAGCAGATTTGCATCCTGTGAGGTATGGTTGTGCTTGTTCATATACTTACTGCACTGCTGGGAATTGGTCTGGGCCTTGAGTCACTGTCGAGCTACAGCCCCCCTTGCGTGTCTATTTTACATGAGGAGCTAATTCAATCGTGGCTGATATTGCAGACATAGAGAATCTCTGACATCATCCAGAGCTGAGAGATACTTTGATTGTGTAATCATCAATGCACTGCATGCTGTTTCACATAAATATCTAGTATAAGGTGGTGGACTATATTTAGGGCTATTTGAAAAATTGTGGGACATTCTGACCTAATCCCAAGCAAAACTCATTTAACAATTTTTTATGAAACTCAAGTTAACAACTCAAACAGCAGGTTTTGGAATCAAACATTGTAACACAATGCAATCCCAAGATATGTTGCTGCTACTTTGTTACTTCTGTGCTGGGAAATTCCTGTAAGTGCATAGAGAGCCATCCATTGCTGTAGTCCTAGAAACACAGCCTTGGTCGCCCTAACAATCAGCAGAAATGCTTCCTGTACCTGTTTTATCATCAGAACCTTTTTTAGATTCACTGGTTACCAGTTTGGATAGGAAGGAGAAAAAACACCACCACAGTTAGATTAAACAGAAGATTGACCCTAGCTTTAATCCAGTTTATTTACTAGTGACCACCCTAGTTTGGGGGCAAGAACAGGATGTTTGAAAGATAGAATTCAGAGATCCATGCTGTATGCACAGCGTTGTTGTTGTTGTTGTTGTTGTTGTTGTTGTTGTTGTTGTTGGTTGGTTGGTTTTGTCAGATCTACCTTTCCTACAAAAGCAGACACACAGCTGCTCGTGCTCGTCAGTTTCATTGTCAACCTAACCTAGAATTGCCTGGGGAGAGTCACAGTGAAGGATTGCCTAGATGAGACTGACCTGTGGGCATGGCTCTGGGAAATTGTTTTTATTTATTCTGGATTTTTTGAATCAGGATCTCACTTTGTAGCCCTGGTGTCCTGGAACTCACTGTGTAAATTAGGCTGGCCTTCAACTCATAGAGATCCAGCTGCCTCTGCCTCCCAAGCGTTGGAGTGAAAGGTGTGGCCCACCACATCTAGCTGGAAGACTGTTTGGATAGCCTTAAGTGATGTGAGAAGGCCCAGCCTGACTGTGGATGGCGCCGTTTAGGCCCTGCACGGTATGAGTAGAAACCTAGCCGAATACCACCTACATTCATTCTCCTGCTCTTGACTGTGGGTGTGCTATGACCAGCTGTCTCAGGTCCTACTCTAGTACTTGCCCCAGTGATGGACTATAATGTGAAGTTGTCAGCAAAAATAAACCCTTTCTCCCCTAAGTTGCAGCAGCAGAACTAAAAGGTGCTCCTGAGGAATGCTATTAGCCCTATATCTAGACAGCTATTGTATGCCCTTAGGTTCCTATGGATCCCTCTCTCCTTAGGCCCAAGCCATCTTTCCCTCCTTCCATGCCATCCTCAGGCACTTGATGTTGTGACATGATGTGTCAGGCTACACTCCTATTCTGGGATACATGCAGCCCATGAGTCACAGGTCAGACTTGCCTGTATCCCACCATGTCAGCCTGTTTTATCCAGGAGGCTGAATATGGAAAAATTTCTAGAAAGAGATTAGTTGAGAGAAGGCATATTGCTGTAATCATCGATCTTCACTGAGATACTAGGAAATGTTTGGAGCGAGTTTTGATCAAAGTATTTGTGGGGTGGGGCAGAAACCGCTCTTAATGGTCCTTTGCCTCCATGTAGAGGCACAAAGTATCCACTGGCCAAATACCACTCTTTGGTTTGTATCTGGATGCCTCATGCTCTGCCTTATTAGCTGTACTTAGTTGTATGTGACAGCTCAGAACGACCTTGTTCGGTATGCAGCACATGTGTCCTCTGTGGCTATAAGACCATTGCCAGGATATTGAACCTGAGTCTAGCCCAAGTTCATTAATGACAGTATTTTTACTCTGTTAACACACTCCAGGCCCCAGGTACTTATTGTGTGCCACAGTATATGGGTATCAGAGGACAGTTCCTGCCGTGGTCGTGAGGCCCTAGGATTGAACTCAGGTTGTCAGGCTGGCAACAGTGCTTTTATCCACTGAGCCAAGCCGTCTCACTGGTCCTCTCTCCAACTCTTAATACTTGCTATTATGACTGTGATCCAGATGTCCTTTGTCTTCAGTTCTCCTGCTGTCCAAGGGCAAAAGGATTCTTTGTGTTATCCTGTTTTCTTCCCTCTAATGTCATCTTAGTATAAATTGAGAGTTAAACAGATTAATATGTCTTGTGTATTTAAATCATCACATGTTCCTGGTTTTGCAAGCTCCTGGCTTAGCATCCTGACTTGTCCCAAGTATTCAATCTCATTTTGCTCTATTGCTTTTTCTAATACAACATTTGGATTAAAACTTGACGTTTTAAATAGCTTTGGGTCATTGACAGTGGAATTGCTGTGGGTGGGTGTGGGCATTGCTTACAAGCTAAATAAAGGCTCTTGGTAAGAGACATACGCTGAGGGGTGTTCTGTCCCTCTTTCCCCAGCAACGTATCTAACGATTCTGCATTCTGCTCTCATAGTCGATCAAAATCTCAGCCCTGTTCAGAGTTGTTTATATGTCATGACTGGAACTTGTTGTCATTCGATTTTGTTTGTTTCTGTCTTCCTAGGTGGCATTGGCAGAGTGGTCAATGGAGCCTTCATGGTGCTGAAAGGGCACCGGTCCATCGTTAACCAGGTTCGGTTTAATCCCCACACCTATATGATCTGCTCTTCTGGTGTAGAAAAGATTATCAAGGTGAGGCACTTTCCCCTTCTGTCCTTTTAGGGAAATGTCTGTAGTTCATAACTGGAAGGAACTAGAACAATGTGTGTAGGGACTCATATCTAAATTGACAATTTATCAAAATTCTCCATGAGTGCCAGGAATGATGGTACATGCCTGTAAACCTGACACTTAGAGCTGAGGTTAAGAGAATCACTAACCTAAAGCTAGCTATGCTACAGAGCAAGATTCTGGCTTTAAAGGGAATTAAAATATTAGAAGTTGCTATTGTAAAAGTGGGTGGATCGTAGGGCTACATGTGTTTAATCCCAGCTCTCATAAGGCAGAGGCAGGCAGATCTCTATGAGTTTAAGCCAGCATAGTCTACACAGTGAATCCAGGCCAGGCAGGGCTACATACTGTGAGTCTAGTTTTTGTTTGTTTGTTTTTAAGTGATTTTTAAAATTACTTTCTTTCAGAATCATTGTAACATGCTTATTAATAAATCAGTGTACTAATAAAACTTTTATATGGGCTCATTTTTATCAGAAATGTACATTTGTTTGGGGATGGTGGCACATACCTATAAACACTTAAAAGGTGGAGGCAGGAGCATCAGAAGTTCAGGGTTATACTTGACTACGTAGTGAGTTTAAGGCCAGCCTGGACTAGAGGTTCTGTTTCAAAAAAAGAAAATTTAAAATTTAAAAGATATGTGTGTGTATTTATATATACACATACATATGTGTACATAATTCCACAGAAAGATAAGTAGCTTTTATTCGTTATGTTAAGGATCCCAAGCTAATCAGTATGTATGCATCTGATGCATTTCTATATTATGTATGTTCTATGAATATCCTTTCATGTGCTTTTCAGTAACTGCTAATCAAGCATGCTATTTTTTACAGAGGACCTATATATATAGATCTCAATTTAGGTTTGATGACCTTAAAACAAATTTTGGGAGTCCTGGCCCCAGCATCCTCTGACTTCTCTTTGGCTTTGAGCTATACTTCCAGATACACTTTCAAAATTGGTCACCAGGCTTTGAAACCAGAAGTATATTCTGGACACTACTTTATGGGCTGTATTCCAATAGCTTCTTGTGCTAACTAGTAAGCTCTGCTCTCCACATTCATGTGCTTAGGAGAACCACTGTCTCTTCTACTACCTGATGTGTCTTATGTGCTTAGGAGAACCACTGTCTCTTCTGCTACCTGGTGTGTCCTGTGTCTAAACAGCTGTCCTGGTTTAGCACAGGTTTAACTGAGTAGTTGTCAGATTCATGACTAAATTATCTTGAAATCCATTTATTTATTTATTTATTTATTTATTTATTTATTTATTTATTTTTGGGTTTTTCTCTGTGTTGCCCTGGCTGTCCTGGAACTCACTCTGTAGACCAGGCTGGCCTCGAACTCAGAAATCTACCTGCTTCTGCCTCCCAAGTGCTGGGATTAAAGGTGTGCGCCACCACTGCCCGGCTTGAAATCCATTTGAAAAAACAAAACCTGCATGTAGTTTTGATTGAGGTGACTCAGAGATAAATACTAACCATGCCATCTGGACACCCTCACCCTGGCTAAGGAGTATCTGTGTGGCTAACAGAGGGAGCCAGCCTGGCCTGTTTTCACAGAAGGGTAGCCTGTTGCCACTCAACAGTCTAGGTGCTAGCAGCCCTTTTCCATATCCTAGGAAACAAAGGTTTGGGAAAGTGATAATTAATGTCTCCTTCCCTTTCTCTTCCTTCCTCTCCCTCCTTCTCTCCCCACCTTGCCCAGTTCTAGGAATTATACCAGGGCCTTGTATGTGCAAGGCAAGTGCTTTACCACTGAGCTCTTCCTACCCCCATAAAATGATAAATTCTTTAGGACCTGTGATAACTTGACTTTTAAGTAAGGAGAAATTATGCTTCCTACAATAGTTAAAATTCCTCAAATTTTTTTTGGTAAAGATTTTATTTATTTTATGTATATGAGTACACTGTAGCTGCCTTCAGACACACCAGAAGAAGGCATCGGATCTCATTACAGATGGTTGTGAGCCACCATGTGGTTGCTGGGAACTGAACTCAGGGCCTCTGGAAGAGCAAGTAGTGCTCTTAACCGCTGAGCCATCTCTCCAGCCTTTCCTTTTAATGACAATAAAACCTGAGAATTTTCAGAGGAAAAGTAACAGTGTATTTGTGATTTAGTATTTTCCTCCTTATTTTATTGTCTGAGAATTTCATACATATGTGGTATATTTTGATCAAATCCACTCCCTTAAATTCATGCCCCTGCCACTGTGCCCTCCTAACTTTCTGTGCTTTGTATTTGTTTAGCCCATTTAGTCCACTTAGTGCTTTCGTATGTGTATGGGGGCTGGGAGCGGGGTAGAGGGTGTGTATAGCTTCCTATATTCCTCCAGCAGCCATCAATTGCTACTAGCTCCTTAGCTAGGGTTTCGACTTAGTGAGCGCCTTCCCATTCCTGCTAGTCTTGTGTGGCTTAAGTTTGCCTCTGTGAGTTCACATGTGCAGTTGCCCTGCTGTGTCCAGGAAGCAATTCTGCTGTGGTCATCCATCACCTCTGCCTCTTACAGGTTCCTACCTCATCTTCACAGTGATCCCTGAGCTTTAGAAGGGTGGGGATTATAGATGTATCATTTGGGACTGAGTACTCTGCCGCCCTTATATTTGCCGACAATGAAATTTAAATTACAAATTACTGTCACGTAGTTAATGTATGGAAAGCCAGGAGGGGACCTTATCTCACCACCTTCACCTTGCTGGTGAAGGAAGTGGACAACTGACTGGACCACCTCAGTTGTCCTTCACTAGGACCGTCTTTGAAATAGCCCTGTCCCTCTCCTTTGGCCTAGGATTAATAGCTTGGCACTATAAAACTCGCTCTTTCTAGGCCTGTTGACGTCATTCTCTTCAGAGCTCTCTGCTTGGGTATCTCCTTTACAAGAGAAATTCCTGTTTGGCATCTACTTGAATGCTTCTGTGCTGAGTCTCCTCAGATATTGTTTAGTCAACTGAAGTCTTAACTCTAAAGGTCATAGGTTGGAAGCTGGCCAAGTTCTCAAGAAAGAGAAGAAAATGTTTTCTCTGTGAGGTTATCCAGACTGAGCTGTGGCACTCACTGCTCCCAGGTTCCCATAGGAACAGAGAGGCATACTTGGCCATTTAAAACCGTGAGTGTGCATGGTGAGAGGAGAGCACAAAGGGGTTCTCTGGGTTCTCAGCTCTGCTTTCTCCCCACCTGCCACCCGACTGGGCATAGTATAGTTGGGTTTGGTGGCATGCACTCAAGAGGCTGAGGCAGGAAGACAGCACATTTGCAGGTCAGCCTGGGCTACACAGCCAGACTCTTATCTCAGGAAAAGGAAAGGAAAGGAAGAATAAATGCAAGAGAGACAATGGGAAGGACCAGGTTGAGACTAAGTGCTGGCCCCAACTCTCCGTTGGAATGACCACCCTTGCCTAAGCCTACATCATCCTGAAAGAACCCTAATTCTCAGCAGCCTGCCTTTGTCTCCTATTTGTGAGGACCTGCCACCTTTGCCTGGGATTTACCTGGGCCTGACAACTGCCATTTAATGAAATGTCACTTCGCTGCTTGCTGCTTCTACAGGGTCAGGTCAGCAGCTCCAGAGCATCATCTCCCATGGGCTCTGATTTCCTCTGTCCACTCTCCTTTCTCATCCTTTACTGCCTCTTGTCTGCTTGGAAAAGAGGCCCCTTTGAGAGAACCAATCTCTTCACACCTATAACAGGTCCTCAGTTTCTCTGAATGTACATACCTAGCAAAAGAAAGGGTTTGTTTATAGCTAAAACTTGAGAAGATAGGTCAAACTCTTTTTTTCTCCCCCAAAGCTCTATATTATATCTATTGTGTGCTTGCTGTTCATGGCAGTCCCTATGGGGAGCATAATGACAAAAAAAGGTCACATAAGTCTCCCTAGGAATTGATGGCCCAGGAGAAGAGAGAAGAAATAAAGATAAAGGAGTTCCCAAGACATGTAGACAAATTTTTGTTTGTTTACTTGTTTTTCAAGATAGGGTTTTTTTCTCAGTAGCCCTGGCTGTCCAGGAACTCATTCTATAGAACAGGTTAGCTTCAAACTATCTCTGCCTCCCAAGTGCTGGAATTAAAGGTGTTTGCCCAGCTTTAAAAAAAAAAAAAAAAAAAAAAAAACTTTAGAAAGAAGGATTTTTCTCATTTGGGATAATCTCAATAGGGGTTACTATCTGAGCTAGACTTTTGAACTGTAGACTTCAGGAGAAGAGAAGAAGTGGGCACTCCCGCTTGGAGCTCCTCCCACTTCTGTTCTCAAGGTTCCTTTATGAATCCTACATTCACTTAGCCTTAAGTCTTTAAATTTTTAACATTTATTTATTTTATATGTGTGAGCATTTTGTGTGTATATATGTCTGTGCACCACATGTATGCCTGGTACCTGCAGAGGTCAGAAGACATTAAATTCCCTGGAACTGGAGTCAGACCATTTTGAGCTGTCATATGGGTACTAGGAATCAAACCTGGGTCCTCTGGAAGAGCAGCAAGTGGTATTAACCCCCGAGCCATCTCTCCAGCCTCAGCGTTGCTATACTTTTGAATTGTTGACTTATAGCTAAAGAAACGGACAGTTTTCTAATTGTTTGAAATGGTTCTGGACCAGGATAATGGGGAGTCAGTAATTCTGATGGCCAGCTAAAGCATTTTGGTCTTACACCTTTCTGCTGTTGGGTTCAGCCACCAGTGAAAGAGGAAACAGCATGGCCGACAGTGCTTGACTATGGCCTATGTCATGTTATCACGCTCATAACTGTGGTTGAGGCTTTCCAGGTTGAAGGGATTTGCTTAGGACCGTGGGAAATGGTGGGACGAGGGCTTCTGCTGCTCTGTAATGCTCTCAAGCAAACACTGACTTCTAGGGGGAAGTTTTGCTTTGCTGAGTCTTAAGACTACATTAGAGTCCATCTAACTCACTGTATAGATGGAGAAGCCACACCTCACCCATGGTCACCAATTAACTAGGAGTCCACACTCAAGTCTCTTGCCTCCCGATCCAGTCTTATTCTGTTGCCCCAAGCTTCGGGAATATACAGTTCAGCTTAACCTGACACCTTCCAGAGCCAAAATAAAGCTGACCTTTAAAGTTGTGATTTTCATTCCTGAAGAGGAAATGTAGGGGCTGGGAAATTAGAACTTTAAAAATGGCTTCTCAAGGGGCTAGGGAGATGGCTCAGTGATTACGAGCACCAGTATCCAAAATGGTGGCTTCTCTAACTTTCTGTAACTCCAGTTTCAGGGGATCTGGCTACCTCTTTTGGCCCCCAAGGTAGGCAAAACACTAAAATGTATAAAATAAAATTTTAATTTTAAAGTGGTTTATGAGGTAGGCTATGTAAAATAAAATTTTTAATTTTAAAAAGTGGCTTGTGAGTTAGGCTATTTCTGTGAGCAGAGTGGATTTCTGTGAAGGAAAAATATATTTGTTTTTGTATTAGGGAATATGGCTAATAACATTTTGTTATTTTTTAACTGGGAACTCAGAATTAAGAATGCGACCTGAAAAAGCATCCTAAGGTGGTTACCTTCTGAACCCTTCAGCTCCCTTCCTAAGATAGGAAACTGATATCCTTAGAATCTGTTTGCAGAGATGGTTGTCTGGAGCTTGAGCATTGTGCTGCCTAAGTATTTTCCAAGCTTGTGATTGGCTGTCACAAAGAATTTAACTGTCCCTCAAATCAAACTGTTGCTTTCTGCTATTTGCTTATTATATTTTAGCATTTAGTTAACATATCTCATCTCCACTGACCCCCCCCCCCCGAGTGCATGATCTTGTGACTTAATGAGTCACAGTCTCTTAATGGGGCTTCAGGGTCAACCCTGTCCTGAATGTAGAATGGAAACAAACTGAAAGAATGCATCTGGGTTGCTAATGGTGAGGAGCAGCAGCTAGCCATAGGTGTCATCAGCCTCCTGTGAACTGGCAGTCTTCTCAGAGACCACCTCTCAGGGATAGCCAAGAAAGGTGTAGCAGGGACAGTAGGCCTTGGACGTTTCCTAGGAAGTGGATTGCTCTGAGTGCGCTTTGGAGAAAGTGAATGGGGAAGGATGGGACACTGTCCTCTGAGTTAGATGCCATATAAAGATAGGCACCAGCCTAATTACCTTAAAGTTGATTTTCCATAACTTAACACCACTGCACAGCTCAGGTTAAGAGTGAAAACACCTGAGTTTAAAACTCTAGTTTTGCTACTTCCCAACTGTGAGTGTACATCCTTACGGGGTAGAAACCTGGTAAGGGATGGCGTTACAGTCACCCCTTCAGAGACAGTGTGTCTCATCTCTTCCTGAAGCTATGAGAATTACCCTTGAAGCAAGCTAGCAGCTAACTCCCTGGTTAAGAGAACCCAGTTTCCTGGGTAACTGAAGCCTGCATGTCCAAGAGGGAAGTGTAGTGTAGGCAGTTGTCTATTCTTGTCAGGCACCAGTGAGTAATTCTCATGGTTAAAAATAGAATATTGTTGTTTGGAAGAAGTGGGACTATAGGCTGACATCTTTTTAGGGTGTGTATTTGGTTGGTTGGTTGGTTTTGGTTTTTAGACAGGGTCTCACAATGTAGCCCTGGAACTCAGTTGTATAGACCAGACTGGCCTTGAACTCACAGAAACCTGCTTGCTTCTGCCTCTGAAGTGTGCCACTATGTCTGGCAAGGAATATTTTCACTCTGGAAAAACTCTTCTCTGTGCTTAGCTTCATTCAATCTTCTGAAATTTTTAAAATTACATTGCCTGATATTCAAGTCATCTTTTACCTGTCCTGTTAGATTAAGGTTATAATTTCCAGTGTATTGACAGAAAACTTAAAGGGGAAGAGACACTATGTGGGTATCCTCCACCTAAAGACAGTCTTAGGTCTCTGGATCCAAGTCTAATTCTAGGCTCTAAGCTGCTTTTACCAACCTCTGAAAGCCACACTTTTGATATACATTTTATAAGAGCCAGTCTACTAAAGAGTTTGGGTTTTGTTTTGTTTTTAGACAAGTTGTGGTTATATAGCTCAGGTTGCCCTTGTGACCTTGTTTCATAGCCTCCCAAGTGTTAGAAATACAAGAGGAGTGCCGTTGTACCTGTAAGGAAAATGTTTTTAAAGTTGCTTTATGACTTTAAAATGACAGTGATCTGGGGAGAGCTCTTTAGTGGTCTTTCTGATGACCAGCTACAGAACACTTCCCATTCAATTCTGGTTGCTTTGTTTTTCATCTTCTGTGTAGATCTGGAGCCCATACAAGCAGCCAGGATGTACAGGAGACCTCGATGGTCGGATTGAAGATGATTCCCGCTGCCTCTACACCCATGAAGAGTACATCAGCCTTGTACTGAACAGTGGGAGTGGCCTGTCCCATGACTACGCTAACCAGTCGGTCCAGGAAGATCCCCGGATGATGGCTTTCTTTGACTCTTTGGTGCGCCGTGAAATCGAGGGCTGGAGCTCAGACTCAGACAGTGACCTCAGCGAGAGTACTATCCTTCAGCTGCATGCGGGGGTCAGTGAGCGCTCCGGGTATACTGACTCGGAATCCTCAGCCTCATTGCCCCACTCCCCACCTCCCACAGTAGATGAGTCTGCTGACAATGCCTTCCACCTGGGCCCGCTGCGTGTCACCACCACAAATGCAGTGGTGTCAACCCCAGCAACGCCAACATGTGAGGATGCGGCCTCTCGACAGCAGCGCCTGTCTGCTCTGAGGCGCTACCAGGACAAACGCCTCCTGGCCCTGTCCAATGAGTCTGATTCTGAAGAGAATGTTTGTGAGGCTGAACTGGACACAGATCTCTTCCCTCGGCCACGGTCACCCAGCCCTGAGGATGGATCTAGCAGTTCCAGCAGCTCCACCAGCTCTGAGGATGAAGAGGAACTGAACCAACGCCGAGCCACCACCCGGCAGCGAAATGCCATGCGGAGACGACAAAAGACAGCCCGGGAAGAGCGGCCCAGTGCTCCAGTCAAGTCCACCAACACCTACATTGGAGAGGACAATTACGACTACCCACAGATCAAGGTGGATGACCTCTCCTCATCCCCAAACTCCTCCCCTGAGCGGAGCACTTCCACTCTAGATATTCAGCCAAGCCGGGCACCACCAGCTGCCAACATGGAATCAGTTGAGCGTAAGATTTATAAAGCTTACAAATGGCTCCGCTACTCCTATATCTCTTACTCAAATAACAAAGATGGGGAAACCTCCTTAGTGACAGAGGAGGCAGATGAAGGAAGAGCAGGAACCAGCCACAAAGACAACCCAACCCCTTCTTCCAGTAGGGAAGCCTGTCTAACAGCCGCAACCCAGCAGAACCAGGACCTGCCTCCTGAAGGCTGCAGCAATGATGCTTGTAAAGAAGGGACTTCCACTAGAAATCCCAACAGCGGTGCAAGCCATGAGCACAGTAGCCATCCTTGGGCAGAGGTCCTGGAGGGCACCTCTCAGGACACTAACAACAGTGGTCCTCTAGAACACTCATTTGAAACCAAGAAGCTCAATGGAAAGGCTCTGAGCAAGGCCCTGAGCAGTCGGGCTGAGGAACCATCCTCCCCTCCTGTCCCCAAGGCATCGGGTTCTACTCTCAACAGTGCATCTGGCAACTGTCCCAGGACCCAGTCTGATGACAGTGAGGAGAGGAGTCTTGACACTGTCTGTGCCAACCACAACAATGGACGCTTGCACCCCAGACCCCTTCACCCCCATAACAATGGGCAGAACTCTGGGGAGCTGGAGTCAGTTGCCTGCTCTTCCCCAGGACACCTAGACACTGACCATGATAGCCCATCCCTGACAGGAACACTTCTACACAAAGATTGTTGTGGGTCTGAAATGGCCTGTGAGACCCCAAGTGCTGGAATGAGAGAGGACCCCACTGACCCCTCAGCCATGGACAGCAGCAAGGTTGTTCATGGCCAAAGTGGCCTCAAAAGGCACCGAATTGAATTGGAAGACACTGATCCAGAAAATTCCTCCTCAGAGAAGAAATTAAAAACATGATAAATACAAAGGGAAAACAAAAGCTACAAAAAGTAGCCTTACAAAATAATTTTTCTTGTTTAGTGAACACAGAGGAAAGGAAAAAGTATTAAAGGCACATAAAACCAGGGCCTGAAACGTGTCTGCTGCTGCTCCTTCTGTTAGCCACTTACCAGTGGGTCGGAATGTCTAGCCGGCACTGCCTCATGCTCTGCTGAGGGCACTGCCAGTGGCTCTTCTCTAGTGAGATGTGAGCATAGCATTCCTGTGCAGGTTCTGTGACAATGAGCCCGTCTTGGGACATTCGGCTTGTTCTGTGTATATGTGCCCACTGGCACATGTGGGCTTGTTGTCTTAGGAGACCTTTCCTTTAACTGTCCATCAGCAAAGACCTGTGAATCTGTAGCTTTTGCTGTCACACCTGTTCATTGTTCACATGACATGGTGTCCTGGTCCTAACAGAGTGTCTCTTAGATCAGAGCGTGCTGCAGTGAGTTTTAGATTTATGCTAGCAGAAAGGAGATGCAAATGGAAAGAGGCCTTTCTTCAGCTCATTGGCTGTGCTGAAGAGGAAAACATGGCTCCTTTCTTAAGTGCTCCATGTTTTCTCCAGCTAACATATCACTGAGCATTTACTGTGGCTCTAAGTGGAACATTGCTCATGTTAATAAGAAGTTGAGGCTAGAGCTCAGATGCTGTTAGTGTCACTGTGTGCAGAAGGGGCAGAGCTACGATATGTGCTGTGAGGTGCCGTACAATGACTAGTGGACAGCACACTTTAACCATTTAGGTGCTGGGTTCCTAAGAGGCACTCAGGCCAGCAGGTGCTTCCTTGGCTCCAGGTAATGGAGTCCAGGCATATTGAAAGAAGAAAGGGCCCTTCTCTCTAATAAAATAGCTGGTAGAAGAATGCTAATGAGTTGTAGTGAAGAGCAGAATGTGGTACTGTATTCTAATCCAGTGCCAATCTGTCAGTCAGAAATGGGGGCTGGCACCTTCCCTCAGGCGTGGAGTTGTCAGAGACTGGGTTCCACCTGAACTTTGCAGAGTAGTAACGTCTGTTGGGAGACAGGTAGTATGGAGAGACAAGTATCTACTTTGTGTCCTGGCTCCCAGAAGACATTCTGTTCTGTTGAAGTAGGTAACAATGGAGAGAAGAAAATATCAAATTTCCAGTGTGTAGTGGTGATTGTAGTCCCTGAGTTGTCGGTGAAGGGTTGTGCAAGACAGGAAGACCTAAGGATGCTCAGATGTCTTGGTGTAGATGTTAAAAGCAAGAGGAAGATAGAACAGTGGGACTTTGGATGCAGAGGTGCTAGACAGCTGGAGCTTGGCTGGAACTGGCATAGGGAGGACTTAGCACAAGGCAGCTGCGGCCTCACTGGCCCAGCGTTCCTTTCTGAGGAGGACCTGTCCTGATGGAATGGAGCCAAAAAAAGACCACCTGTGGAGGCTGAAGAATGGATGCCACTCAGTGCTGGGAGCCAGGGTTCTTACAAAGGAAGGCGGTTGGTAAGAGCCAGGGGGATATATGTCATCTTTCTGAGCTCTGCAAAAGGGAGATGTGCCTAGTATTTGTGTGGTGTGGCTGAAGTGTAGAAGCACAGTTTGGGAAGGAGACAAGGCACCTGAGTAGGGTGGGGGTGCATACAGTCAGCAGCTGGACTCTTCCTGGGGAGCGGACAGTGACTCTGTAACCAATGTTAGAATTACTTTAGATTTGTAATCAAAATGGTTCTATGATTTATCTTTTGACTATTCACAGATAATTGTAAATTCTGGTTTTATAAGCCCAAGCCATTTTACATTTGCTTTTTCAAAATTATTAAATTGGAATTTTTTTAACCCTTTATATACAAAAAAAAAAAAGTTATAACCACTCAGTGTGTGTCTCTCTTCCCCTTAGTCAGCTTACCTGGTTCTGTTCTGTTTTACTTTAATCAGATAATTCACAATATCTTCCTGGAGGAAAAAGAAAGCAAAATTAGCTATTAATAATTAGTTTCCAATTGCCAAATGTGGTCTTTCTCATTTGGATATTCAAAAACATTCAAAATTCAGAGGTCATTTAGTTTGTAACTGTAGATGCCAAGAAGGGTCATCTTTTGTGGGATGCTTTCCATCCTGGGGAGAGACTTCCCGTGCCATAGGTTTGCAATGTCAGGAGATGAGCCCTAAAATAACCGCCAGGGCAGGACAGAAAGGGATGCTTCTTTTAGCCCTTCCACACTTACGTCCAGAGGTCTTGTGTGGTGTGTATTGGAAACCTGGCCAGAACTCCTCCAAAGGCCGGCCCCTTTGCCTAAACCATTGTAGAAGCTAGGCCTCCCATGTTGAAGACATATTTAATCCCCAAATTCTTCCATGATGGGTGTTTTTCCTAGCAGGAGAGGGCCCTGATGAGACGGGTTTTGCTCCTGCATCCTGTACATAATGCTTTGAGTAGCAGGTCCAGGGACCCGAGACCGGTGCCCTTCCTGCCCATTGTTTCTCTGCTGGTTTTGTAAATGATTCTCAACCTATAGGAGTTCAGTGAGCTGTTGGCTTGAGGCAAATGAAGTTTGCAACTGTGCTGATTTAATAGGAGTCTCGTGTTGTCTGTCAAGGTGCCTTCCTCTGCTGAAGCCTTACCTCCTCACAGCCCTGCCTCTTCCCACCCAACAACGCTGACTTCTCTGTGTATATGCAAATAAACCTATTAATCACTTCTCCCTGGCTTCCTCCTCTCTTCCTGGGAAGACTTGGTTGCTTAGACACCCTCTTCCTTCATTTCTTTGCTGTTTTAATTCCTGCCTGGTTGGAAACTTGATTTAAAGCCATACTGAAGACTAGAAGACAAATTCCATGTCTGACAGTGGTCATGCCACTTCTCAATATTGGGACAAAGGTCATATTTGACAATAAAAGGAAAGGTAGGGGAGGCTGTGTCCACACTTGGCCTCCTTCCCCAGGCTCACAGGCACTCAGTGTAGTGAAATCCTGGAACTGGCATTTTTATTAGTTGGAATTTCACATTGCAGAGATACCACCACCAGCCCTTCCGCAACTGATGTTTTCTGGTACTTCCAAATGCCATGATGCTTCTCATGACATCTTTAAAAGAGAGCAATGAAAAACAGCAAAACTGTCATTCCTATAAAATGGTTAAACCACAGGAGGCTGTGTTAACTGAAACATTCCTATCAGCCAAGATTCTTGTTAGGAAAGCATACTTCCAAAGGAAGCCTGTTCTTCCCTTTCAGCCTGAGTACAACTGCGTAGTGCACCATGGGGGAGACACCGACGTCAAACTCAGGTCACACTCCTGAGCCCTGGGCCTGTCCGCAATGGCAGGATCATGGCTTGGGTTTTTTGGCTGGGTGGGTGGGTGGGTGTTTTGTTTTGTTTTGTTTTTCGAGACAGGGTTTCTCTATGTAGCTCTGGCTGTCCTGGAACTCACTCTGTAGACCAGGCTGGCCTCAAACTCAGAAATCTGCCTACCTCTGCCTCCCAAGTGCTGGGATTAAAGGCGTGCGCCACCACTGCCCAGCATGGCTTGGGGTTTTTTGTTGATTGGTTTAGGTTGGAGGGGGTATAGTTTAGGTGTTTTATCTTCATTTATTGTATTTTGCTTCAAAACAAAGCATAGTCTCATAGTACAGCCCAGGCTAGTCTCAAACTGATAATCCTCCTGCCTCAGCCTCCTGAATGCAAAGTTTCCAAATGTAAGTCACCATTCCCTGCTTGTATTATTTTTAGGACAAATTTCACTAGTTAGCCGATAATACTGCTTCACCCAGGGTACTAGGATTGCAGGTGGATGCACACCAGGACACCATCACGCCCAGCTCCAGCCTTTGGCAAGTTGTGTAAGGTTATTCTCTAGTGGGGTTATTCCAGTCAGAACGGTCATTTGTCCTTGAGCATTCACACTAAAATAAAACAGCATGAGTTTGGATATACAAAGTAACTTTTATTGTCTTCAAAGATCCAGTGCTTCTGACAGTATAAATGATAATCTGACCCATCCAGGCTCTAGTTGTATTTCATTGCTAGTAGGTATGCTTCTTCCGGGGTGGGAACTCAGTACTCTGGGGAAGAGACCTATGCTGTGCGCAAGCTGGAGTTGTCACTTAGTTCAGTTCACAGTGTGTAGAAGGGTTCTGTGGAGCCTGTCCCACTGTGAGAAAGTCTATCTAGCATTTCAAAAGGCCTATTGGGAAATGACTCTTTGCTGAGCTCATGGGCTATTCCAGCAGAAGTACAGAGTGCCAGCTTCCTTTTCCTTTATCTGCCTGGCAGTACTCCACTAAAGCTAGGGAAAGACAAATACTAAGATACCCTGCTGCCCACAAAGTCCTTGGACTGAAGGGAAGTTGTGTTATCTAGGAGAGTTGAAAGGGAAGAAGACATCTGGTGGTTTAGAAGATTTGAAAGACTCTCTAATGGAAGAAGTGGACTATCCAGTAGTGTCAACAGCTTCCTGGATCCGTATGCTGGCATGCAAAATGCTAGTTAGGGATGGGGCTCAGTGGTGTTTGTACTTATCTGCTATGCCTCAAGCAGAGCTGGGATTGATACCCAGCACTGAAAAACACAACAATCACTAAATGAAACCCTTGGGTTTATTCTCAACTTTATCACTGAAGTCAGCAGAAGTGTAGAGAAACTTCTAGAAACCATAATAACATAGAAAAGGGAGGGGAGAGACTGCTAACCAGAACACCAGCATAGTTAATCATGGCGAGTGCGGTGGTGATTGGCAGCATTTCAGAGTAACAGACTTGTACAAACCATTCCACACTGGTTAGTGACTACTGAAGGCTTGCCCCTACCTCTTTATGTCGCTTCCTGTTATTTTAATGATAGGTGTGTGAGTGATTGGTGTGAGGATGCCCACTGAGGCCAGAGGCATCAGATCCCCCTGGAAGTTGAGTTTACAGGTGCTTGTGAGTATGCATTCTTAACTGGTGAGCAACCTCCCTAGCCCCTACCTTGTCCTCTCAGGGCCTCAGACTCGGTGTGCTCCAGCGTTTCTAGGCACTCCAAGATACCACCTTAAGTAATAACAGCTAATTTCCTGTCTTCCTAACCCTAATTTCCACTTGACCTGGGAGTGTGTGTGTGTGTGTGTGTGTGTGTGTGTGTGTGTGTGTGTGTGGCCAACATAGGATCTATATGTATGTGTACATGTAAAAGAATATGATATACAGTAAGGCACATATCTGAGGGTGGCGTGATAGAGAATACAAGTATTTACTGTCATTGGCACCTCTTTTTTTGTTCTTATGCTTGTTGACTTGACATCCATGTGCACACCACTAGAAGGCTTTTTGGATGGCAGTCCAAGGAATATGGGGAGTCAACGTCCTCCAGAGAAAGAATGCTATTTGACAGAGGGTCTTGGCCTACAACCACAGAAAAAGAGTAGATATCCCCATTACCATGGACATCATAAAGCTTACTTTGGAGCCTTTGGGGAGACTTCTTAGACCTCTGACCCTAATGCTACCCCTAATGGCTGGAAGCTTAAAAGCCAGATATGACTGATAGAGACCTTGTAGATCCTTGCTCACAACAAGCTTATAAAGATTGGGATAAGGGGTGGCAAATTTTATTAAACTAAAATCTTAGTATGATAATACTGGAAAAGTACTTAGGCCTTAAGAGGTGGGACACCAAAGCTCTCTGGGTTTCTGAGGTCAAGTTCTTGGACTTGGTGCTGGGCCAACCCTAAGAGAACCTGGAAAGGGACAAGCTATGCAAAAGTGCTGCATGTGCCAAAGAAGAGTTAACCCGTTTTCTATGCAGGGTTGATTGAGAGGAGTGTGTGTGTGGTGCGCAGAGAGAGAGAGAGAGAGAGAGAGAGAGAGAGAGAGAGAGAGAGAGAGAGAAGCAAGGAAGTCTGACTAGATCAAGGAAGAAAGGATCACGTCTGCTGCCTGCCTTGGTAAAGGAGCTGGATTAGTGATGCAGGGGCATGGCCGTGGTTCTTGGAGAGGGCAGAGAAATGTGAGAGGGGAAAGTTTCGCATTGCTGATGGAAAAGAGGCAATGGAATTACACTTAAAGGCGAAATGGTTTCAAGTAAAGCACATCTGCCTGAAGAAGGTCAGAACACAGTGTCGTGGAGCTGACAAGGCACTGAAGAGGCAGAACCTTAAGCACTTTGGAGCTGACCCCACAGGAGAGGTGAAAGGACCCTCACCAGCCTCTTCTGTCCCATTATAAAGGTGGAAAATCCAGTTCCAGTTGGTGGTCGCTATGGCTGGTGCTCCCAACTAATCTCACTGCTTCCTTAATGTGGTCCCTGGGGTCTGGCTTCCAGCATGAATTTCCTAGTGGCCTCAGAACTCTAAGTGACTAGGACTGGATCACAACATACAGCAATAGTAAGGGATTGCAAATGGTCACATGGAGGCAGGTTGAGTTGGGTGGAGGCTTTGGCAAAAGAAAAGTTTGGGACATCCTTCCCTGCACCCAAGAGCTTGCACCTCTGACCGCATTCTCAGCTCTGGTTGGCTGTAAGAGAAGAGGCATCAACATGCTAGGGAACTAGAGAGTAGGAACCTGACTGCTTAGGTTTAAAGCATGCCTGGGCTTGAGATAAAAGACCCTTCAGGTTCAAGACAGGGCCTGATCGCTGCATGTAGTGGCACATGCCTTTAATCCCAGCACTTTGGAGGCAGAGACAGAATTCTGGCCTGGCCTACACAGCAAGTCTCTGGACAGCCAGGGCTACCATAGAATGACCCTGTTTTTTGTCTTTTGTTTTTTGTTTTTGATTTTTGTTTTTTAAGGTGAAAGGCCTGATGAGGAAAGGAATCTTCCCAGTTGCAAGCCCAATCATTACTCTCTTCTGGAACATTGAGTCTTCTCAAATTAGCTGGGATAAACAGTTTGCAGCTCACGTCCTTTATGGTTTGGGGGTGGGTTTGTTTTGTGGTGCTGGGGGTTAAACCCGCTCAGAGAGATGGGTCAGCACAAAAGGTGGTGCTGGTCTCAGCTCTATCTTATTCCACAATTCTGTCGGGAAAGAGTTGATTGGCACAAAGGTCAGTGCCTGGATCACCATTCCCCCCAGCTTGAGTACCCCAAGGAGAGATCTATGGAAATGTCACAATTTTGAGTTCCTAACTGCTTCAGTGGGATGCTGCTTGTATCCCTCAGGAGCTTGGTTAAGTCCAGTCAGCAGCTGTATCTACTAACTTTCTCCCCCTGGTTTCAAGTCTAGTAGGCAACTACTTCCTAAGACTGGGAGTTAGGTTATTCCTGAGGGGACCATTTGGACCTGCCAAACACTGCACTTTAAACCTCTTCTTCTCTGGGTGAGAAAGGTAAGTTCTTGGATTCCACTTGGAATGAAGGAAGGATAAGCTAGACTGATGCTGCTTAGACAAGGCACGTGCGACTCTAGGATCTAATATGCAAGAGTCAGACTTATCCTAAAGACTGAAATTGCTGGAGGATCCGGTTAACAAAGTCAAGCTAGGTGCACATCTGTACTCCCAGCATCCGGGAGGCAGAGGCAGGCAGATCTCTGAGTTTGAGGCCAGCCTGGTCTACAGAGTGAGTTCCAGGACAACAAGGATTACACAGAAAAAAGTCTTAGGGGGAAAAAATAGACAACCAAGCCATATTTTTGTTTAGGATAATAACTAGCTCATCTGTTCTAGTTGGAATCGGCTCTTAACCATTTTAGCTCATGGATTCTCCTGCAGCGTTGGGACAACGCCTTGGCAGACAGGAAGGAATCAGGTCTCCACTCTCCTCTGATTCTAGAGTTCCCAACTTCAAAATCTAGAAGATCTAGACTCTAGAGGATAATGGCAAACTCTACACAACCAGCTTAACTGGCTGGTCACATACTTAACTGGTCACATACTTAACTGGCTCATACAATCTTAGCATGGGGAGTAGCCAGACCAGAAAGGGGCATTATTAGTGCCTCTCAATTCTTTGTACCTCCTCTTCCTCCTTGAGCATGTGCATAGACATTCGGTCTCCCCTCCCCCTCTCCTGGCCCCAAAAGCAGCAAGTTCAGATTGTAGAGAAGTTAGGCGGGGAGGGGGAGGGGATCTGCAGAGTTAACAGGTGCTCTCCTTCCACTGGGAATGAGGCACAAGAATGGTTCTGCTACACAGTGTCCCAGTCATCTCCTGCTGTACAAAGTCTGACCCCTTCCAGGGGACATCATAGGCCCTCTCTCAGTGGAACTGAAGGATGAAACAGAAAAGGAACGTCTGTAGTAGGTCCAGGTCTCCAGCCCCAACCATTCTGAGTCACTTCCTGCTCTTTGCTGGGCGTTCATCTCCAGCAGAGAGGGAGCTGACAAGCTTACTTCAGCTCTATAGTCCCAAGCCTCTCCTGGCTACAAAAAAACACCTTTTGTATGCTCGCAATTGTGTCTGATGACCCTTTGGCCATCATCCATGATGCTGCTAAGAAAGTGCTGACAAGAAATATAGGTGGAGGGTCCTGGAGACTCTGAAAGTATCATCTCTCAATCTTCGTTCTCAGCGTTTATGTGAGCACACACGCAAATGAAGCTCAGTGTTGGGAAATCAGGGTTCCCTTCTTTTCCTAAACACTTCTGAGTAAAGTGGGCCACAGAAGTGTCTAGAAAGCCAGAAGCTTTGAAAGGAAAGAAATGGCAGCAGCTTGGGGGAGCCCTAAGCACTATAGCTACTATTTCCCATCCCAGCTACCAGCAGGCCTCCAGTGGCATTGCTGGTGACCGACTGTTCACTTAGGTCTGTGGTCTGTCAAGCAGGGTTATTACTTTCACTTTATGAAGAGCCTAGTATGAGAAAAGCAAACTCATGAAACCAAAATGAGGACAAAACGATTCACATTACACACAAATGGATTGTTTGCCTATGACTTTCTCAGACACTCCTTTCTCTGCCTTTAAAGAGAAAATGTAGGGCCGGGCAGTGGTGGCGCATGCCTTTAATCCTAGCACTTGGGAGGCAGAGACAGGTGGATTTCTGAGTTCAAGGCCAGCCTGGTCTACAGAGTAAGTTCCAGGACAGCCAGGGCTACACAAAGAAACCCTGTCTCGAAAAGAAAGAAAAAAAAAAAAAAAGGCAATGTGGGGTAGAGGGCTACACTGTAGCTGAGTTTGGTTTGGTTTGGTTTGGTTTGGTTTGGTTTGGTTTGGTTTGGTTTGGTTTGGTTTGGTTTGGTTTGGTTTGGTTTGGTTTGGTTTGAGACAGGTTTTCTCTTTGTGTAGACCTGGCTGCCTGGAACTGGCTCTGGAGACCAGGCTGGCCTCAGACTCACAAAGATCTGTCTGCCTCTGCCTCCCGAGTACTGGGATGAAAAGCGTGTACCACCACTGCCTGACTCTGAGTGGAATCCTTAAGGAGCCCAATGGCTCTCAGCTTTGCCTGAATGACCAACGTCCCCAAACTTCGGAGTTCTCTGAGAGAATCCTCCATACACAGGATAGCTTTGAGTCCCTCTGGGAAGCTAGCAGCCCTCCTAGGCTAAGATTCCCGTGATGGACTGGAGAGACGGCTCAGTGGTGAAGAGCACTGGCTGCACTTCCAGAGGTCCTGAGTTCAATCTTAGGCACCCACATGGTGGCTCCCAACCATCTGTGATGGGATCTGATGCCCTCTTCTGGCGCGCAGGTGGTGTACATGTAGATAGAGCACTCATACATAGATAAGTAAAATAAACCTTTTAAAAAAAGAGTCCTATCAGATCTCATTTCCCTGGTCTTCCAAGTGCCAGCAGGAGTCTCCAGAACCATTCCTTTCTGTGACTTCTCCCCAGTTACAAAACAGTAATAGGATTACAGGTCATTGCACCCCCAAAACACAAGCAAGTTCTTGGAGTAATAGTTTCCCTTGCAAACTCTAATCCATGAGGTATAAGGAGTAACCTCACTTAATAGGGCCAGGATGTTTAAGGGAAATTAGTGAGAGTTGAAATAGAAGATGGACCTGGGCCAGTGAGGTGGTTCAGTGGGTTAAAACACTTGCCACGCAAGCCTGGTGACCTGAGCGCCAGCCTGGAATCCACATAAAGATGGGGGGAGAGAGCCAGGCGGTGGTGGCGCACGCCTTTAAGCCCAGCACTTGGGAGGCAGAGGCAGGAGGATTTCTGAGTTCGAGGCCAGCCTGGTCTACAGAGTGAGTTCCAGGACAGCCAGGGCTATACAGAGAAACCCTGTCTCAAAAAAACAAACAAACAAAAAAAAAAAAAGATGGGGGGAGAGAAACAGATCCACAAAAGCTGACCTTTGACCTCTACACATGTACTGTGGCCCATGTGCCCCTCTTCACCTCTGTACTCACGCACATGCACACACACGTACACACACACACACACACACACACACACACACACAAGCCAGAGTTAGAACTGCTCTTCAATAGCCAGGTGTACTTCACCAAGGAGACTCTGAGGTGTGCAGACCTGCATAGAAAGTATGTCCTGGCTGCTGTTTCTGGGTTTGGGGATGGGGGGGGCGGATTTGTGAGGACAGTTCTGTCTCCCTGTGGTCCCAGTCTCCAGTCTTGTTGTCCACCAGGAGGGAAAAGACTTCCCACAACATCCACTGCAGGTCTCTGGGCAGTAGCAGAGAGCTGGGACCAACAGATACTCATCCTCAGGGGGGTGGATATGTTAACTGTGGTAGCAACCACTCCCGTAGGCTACACAGCCAGGGCAGGGATGACCAGACAAACTCATGGCAACATGGATCATGTCAGGGAAGGGAAAAGTACAGAATAATAGCTAAGGCAGTAAGTACCATGTATGGAAAGGAACACTGCATATACAGGGCAAGGCATGACGCCGTGAGCCTTTAATCCCAGCGCTTCATCAGCCGAAGCAGGCTGATCTTTCTTGAGTGCATGGCCAGTCTGGCCTACATATCAAGTTCCCGTCCAGTGAAGGCTTACATAGTGAGTCCCTGTCTCAAAAAAACTTTTTTAAAAGAGCAGAGCTTAGTGACACATGTCTTTAATCCCAGCATTCAGGAGACAGAGGGAGACAGATCTCTAAGAGTTCTAGACTAGCCTGGTCTACAAAGTGAGTTCCAGAACAGCCTGAGCTGTTACTCAGAGAAACTCATTCTCAAAAAACCAAAAGGAGAAGGAGGAGGAGGAGGTGGTAGCGGTGGCGGTGGCAGCAGAGGAGGAGGAGGAGGCGGCGGCGGCAATGTGTACATAAAAGGAGAATACACATTTATCTGCGCCATATAAAACAAAGGGCAATTCCTGTCACCGACACTAGCACTGAAACCCACACCCACGTGATTACATAAGAAGGGACTTCACAATCACATAAAGATCTTGCTAGCTGTAGACAACTCAAGTGATGGTAAACTGACACAGTGGGTTTTTATGCCACCAAAAAATAAAAACCACACAGAGCAGGGTATGGTGGTGCACACAGAAATCCTCCTACTTGAGAGATGGACGCAAGATTAACGATTTAGAGCCAGTCTCTCTGCCTAGTGAGTTCAGGTCCAGCCTGAGCTACAGAGAACACTTTGGGGGGGGGGGG
>CM052705.1:84410856-84432790 GCA_028551405.1 Uromys caudimaculatus | reverse complement strand
CAGTTCTGCAAGTGACTGTGTTTTGTATTACTGTGAAGATATGGAAATGTAGTGCATTACAATTTAAAGTCATTGTAATAATAACTTCTTGATTTCTACATTCCTTTTCTGAACCTTCTTGGGGGGTTCCTTTCAGAAGCAACTTTTCCATGCTCTTACTACAAATTCCTTTTTAGTAGGAATCCAGAAGTGTTAGATTAAATGGGAAAGCGCTTAATGCATCTGAGCTTGGGGTCACAGATTGAAATGTCTCCTGTGTCACATATTCTGGAGGTTACATCTGTCTGTGACAACAGGGAGTTTCCTTATGCATTCTTCATTTGCTGCTGTTTAAGTTGACAACTTCCTTCCCAATAAAAATTCACTTACACCTCCAAAAAAAAAAAAAAAAAAAAAAAAGCAGCTGCCAGCGACTGAGTGCCTACTGTGAGTCAGGCATAATGCTGCAGACATAAGCATCCTCATAGCTGTGCCCTGAACTAAGGATGAAACTGTTACTCTTGGCCAAGGGTCCCCTTCGCCACAGGAGCGTCCCTCTGTTTGAATGGATGTACATTCTTGAGCAGAACTTTGGGCAGCTTGGTTGTTTGTTTGTAGGGGCTATTCGTCTGTTTTTTAAAACAGTCTCATTGCCGGGCAGTGGTGGCGCACGCCTTTAATCCCAGCACTCGGGAGGCAGAGGCAGGCGGATTTCTGAGTTCGAGGCCAGCCTGGTCTACAGAGTGAGTTCCAGGACAGCCAGGGCTACACAGAGAAACCCTGTCTCAAAAAACCAAAAAAAAAAAAAAAAAAACCAAAAAACAACAACAACAAAAAAAACAGTCTCATTATGTATCCCAGTTAGCCTTGAACATATTAGGTAACCCAGGCTGGCTCTGAACTCAATATCCTGCCTCTGCCTCTCAAGTGTTGATGGCTAGTTCTGTTGGCTCTTCAAGAATAGTCCTGTGTCTAGGGTAATGAAATGCCTGAGTGTGAAGTGGCCCTAGGGGGAGCTGCCTAACACCAAAGGCCATCAGGGTACCTCATGTTGTGACCTACAGTAGCTTCCTGAACAGGCCCCTTCTCTATCTCTCTCTGAATGCTTCCAAGGGGCAGGCCAGAGCTGAGCCCGGACTTGTACTCTGAGCCTAGATAGAGTCAGGAGTCAAATCAGAGCCCTGGTGACAGAGGTGGAGAGAACACTGACTCCCCTCTTCCTGAGCTCCATGCTTTCCTCTCTTGTGCTGGCTGCTGTGCCTCATGCACATCTGTCCAGATATCACCACCCCCAGGAGAAGGTCCCATCCACCGGCTGAGTTAGTCAGCTTCACGCTGGACCCCGTCTCTCCTTCTCCATCCCAAGGCCCTCTTCCTTGACCTATTTGGTCTGTGCAGCTCTACTGTTGCATGCTGGGTAGGGTCAGTCACTCATCTAGTTTTGTCTATTCCTGTCAAGAGCATTGGAGAGCTTTGCAGACAGGGCTTTGACTCTCTTTACCTTTCCCGGTTCCAGGAACAGAGAGAGCTTTTAAGATATGCCTGCTGAGCAAAGGGATGAATAAATGAACCATGAAAACATTTGCTGCATCATTTTTTTCTAGGAAACTTTTTATTTTAGTTTTGATTTTTCTCTTCTATCCAAGAGAAAATGTGCTTCTTGCTGCGTTCTTTTTTTTTTTTTTTTTTTTTTTTCCCTTCTCCTCCTACTCGTCTTTTTAAAAAGTAGAGTCTCATGTAGCCCAGGCTGGCCTCCAGCTCTCTATGTAGCAGAGGATAATCTTGAGTTTCTGATCTTTCTGCCTCTACCTCCCGAGACCTGAGATTACAGGTTTTAAACCTATTTTTATTTGTGAGTAAAACCCAGAGCTTCATGAATGTTAGATAAGCTCTTTGCCCTAATTTCTATATACAGTTATCTGTCTATACATGAGGGTTCCACATTCTTTAATTGAACCAGCTGAAGACTGAAAAGGCAAGTGCATCTCTGCTGAACCTTACAATATCTTTCCTTGCCGTTATTCCTGTATAACAGCTGTTACATAGTGTGAGATGGCATTGGGCTGGGCTGGTTAATCTGTGTGGGGCTGGTATGGTTAATCTTGTCACCTTGATGGGAATTGAGAGATACCTAAGAGATCAATAACATTTCGATGTGTGTCTATGAGGGCAAGGTAGGCCCATCCTGTGGAGGCTCCTGTGGCAGGATTGTCCCTGTCCAATCTATTTAAATATTAGTGCAGCAGGAGGCCTGTGATTAGACAGGAAAAAGGGAGGTAGCGCTAAGAGTTGCAGAGAGAGAGAGACAGAGACAGAGACAGAGACAGAGACAGAGACAGAGACAGAGGGAGAAGGGGAGGAGCGAGATGGAGGACGGACAGGAAGAAGATTCTGATCCCACGTGGCTTTAAATAGCCACAGGTAGTTAAGAATATCATATAGGGATAGAATAATTGGGATAACTTGTCTAATCTAGTTGGACAGCTTGTATCATTATCAGTTGGCTCAGAAATCATTGTGTGGGCATCTTGTGAATTGAGAATTTGTTGATATATAAATCTGACTGATTAATTATAAGTTTCTAGAGTTTTGTTTTACTGGGTTACTGGAAGGTGAGACTGCCGACAATAGGGGAATGATGGCTGAGAGGGTACGGGTGGCACTGAACCAGCGAACCGGACCTGGGAGAACAGCAATCAGTCGCTGTTGGGGCTAGGCCTAGAGCTGTGGAGGCAGCAGAGTTGGCAGGCAGAGAGTAGCTGGCAGAGAGTAGGGAATGTGCCAGCCTTTTAAAATATTTCAGGATACAGGCTCCACCCAATAGGGAGGAACAAAAGGGGAAAGCATATTTCTTCCTACTTCTTCCTGGCTATTATGGGTGAACTGCTCTGTCCCACCTTGCCCTTTCTCCATGATGCTCTGTGTTGGCCCAGGTCCTGGAACAGTGCAGCCAGCAGAACAATGTGTAACCTCTGACGCTATGAGCCGAGATAAACCTTTCCCTCTCTTGACTTGTTTCCTCTGGTGTTTTGTCACAGTGACAAAATAAAAGAGACTAACCTTTAGATATTACAGGCGCTCTCGAGAGTGATGTATGCAGGAGTATATATGCATGGGTTATATGCAAACCGGACACCATTTCTAAAGGATTTGTCCATCTGTAGACCTGGGATGCTAGGAAGCCCTGGAACAACCCCCCGAGGACACTTAGGAAGAACTATAAGTAGAATCTGGGGAATTATTATTATTTTGAGCAAAGCAAACACTGATTTATTATGGAAACCTGAGAACTCAAGAATGGAGGGGCCCCAAGGGAGGAATACCTCGAATGATGTCCGTGACTAATTTTAATAGATGATGGTCAAAAGCTGTGGCCTATTAATTCCCTGTGTTAAATTTTTTCCTCAGGTCTTCTTTCTACCTAAACATGATTATTTTAAGGCTACGTGTAGCCAGGTAAGTGGTATACACTTGAACTTTCAGCACTCAGAGGGTAAGGTTGTTGTGAATTTTGAAGTCTGCTCAAGTTTCGGGCTAGCCAGGACTGCCTAGTGAGGCTTTGTCTCAAAAACATGAAAACAGGATACTTCATTAAGTCTCTGTCACCGGCCTTCCACAGATGACAGTTTATGGCCGAGTTTGTTTCATTACAACTCCTATTATTTTTAAACACCTCTCGAACAGGATTTTTTTTAATACCTTATGGTCACAGCCTCAACAGAAGAAAAATTAGTGTGTGTTCAATTGAGTGTATTGTTAAAACCCATTATAATTATTTTTACTGTCTGTCTAGTTCTGGTTAATTCCGAGAGATAAATGAAAACATCTCACTTCAGTTATTATGATCTTTCCCCTTGCATGTTGTTTTACATTTATTATTTGTTTTGTGGGGGAAGGGCACACATACCACACTATGTACGTGGCTATCAGAGAACAACTGTGGATGTTAGCCCTCTCTTTCTACCTTATGAGTCCTGGGCACCAAACTCAGGCTGTAAGGTTTAGCAGCAGGCACTTATATCCACAGGGCCATTTTGCCACCCCTCCCCTTACATCTGTTGGTTTGTTTTGAGTCTGGTCTCATTGTGTAGCTCCAGCTGGCCCAGAATTGCTTATGTAGACCAGGCTAGCCTGGAACTCATAGAGAAAGTCCTGCACCAGCACACCCGGCCTTGAATTTTTAGTAGTTTTTGTCATCTGCTATCAACCACTATTCATTTGATGCACACAGTCTTACGGATGCTTACAGGCTGGTTTTTATTGAACACTTGGGTTAGAAATAGATCCAGAGAGAGACCCTTTCATCCTCAGATCTGCTGGTGAAAATCTGCTTCCTATTTACTTATAGACTGAGTGTTAGCGTTCTGTCTAAACTCCACCCCATAGTTACCTGGCAATAGCCAGGTATGCTCCTCCCCACAGTTGCCTGGCAACAGCCAGGTGGGCCTGGCCCACTATAAAAAGGGCTGCTTGCCCCTCCCCTCTCTCTTATCTCTTGCTCCTCTTCTCTCTTTTGCATCTCTTATCTCTTACCTCTCCCCATTCCCTCCCCCCCCTCCAGGTGTTCATGGCCGGCCTCCACCTCTCTACTTCTCTACTCTCTTCCTCTCTCTGCCTTTCTCTGCCTCTACTACCCTCTTAACTCCCTTCCCCATGCCCTAAATAAACTCTATTTCTTTACTATACCTTCCTGTGTGGCTGGTCCCTCTGGAGGAAGGGATGCCTGGGCTTGGGCCTGCACACCCTTCCCCCACACCTTCCTCCCCTACACCCATATAACATATAATCATTTTTTATAAACACATCACTGAGAACACAGTGGGAACAAAAGGGTCTCAAAACTGCCAGTCATCAGCAAGACGGGGGAAGAAAGAAATTGCTACCTCAGCCCTTGTTGAAGAGAACTATATGCCTGAACCCTCCATGGGGTAACAGGGCAGTAGTTCAACTATAGAAGGAAACCAGTGTCGCCTGGAACAGCTCCTCGGAGCTGCCATAATGCACACCATAGTTCCCTCCCAGCATGGAGTCCAGCCCTGACCTTACTCAGGAGACCTAAGAAGCTTCCAGGCTTCCTGTTCACATCTAAGTCCTCACTTCAGTATAAACTGCATTGATGGTTTGTTCTGTTTTGGGGTTGGTTTGGTTTTGGTTTGAGACAGGGTCTCCCTGTGTAGCCCTGGCTTTCCTGGAACTCACTCTGTAGACCAGGCTGGACTGGAATTCAGAGATCCACCTGCCTCTGCCTCCCAAGTGCC
Source organism: Uromys caudimaculatus (assembly GCA_028551405.1). Taxonomy (NCBI): domain Eukaryota; kingdom Metazoa; phylum Chordata; class Mammalia; order Rodentia; family Muridae; genus Uromys; species Uromys caudimaculatus. The sequence continues at coordinate 84,427,553 of CM052705.1, read as the reverse complement.
TGGATTAAAGGCCTGTGTCACCACCACCCAGCAAAGCTATAGTCTTTACTTTGGGGTTAAAGAACACAGGAGAATACTTTGGATAAAGGTTGGTTTTGGTTTTGGTTTTTGTAATATACTATTTATTTATTTACTTATTTATGAGACAGGGTTTTGCTATATAACGCTGGCTGTTCTGCAACTCCCCATGTAGAACAAATTAGCCTTGAACTTATGACAGTCTTCCTGCTGCTGCCTCTGGAATGCTCAAAAATGGAGTTGCAACCTATATGCTGTAAAGTGCACTGATCTTCAGGAAAGAATTCCAGTAGAAATTCCAGTGGTTTTTACAGCACACACCTGAGGAACCCTACCCAAGACATGGAACACTCCAGTCACCACAAGGCACTCCCTGTGTCCTTTCCTGTCCCTACCCTACACCCCACCCTAGCCTGCCAGCAAGTTGTCCACTGCTCTGATGTCCTGTGCCAACAATATTTCAGTCTGCTCTCTAACTGATAATGTGTGCTGAGCCTCCTGGGGATTCAGCTCTTCTTATCCTGTGCTCTGAGGCCAGGTAAGTCCAGGAAGACCTGCTTGTTCAGACAACAGCTTCACAGGGACCACACCTAGTGAGACCAGGACCTGTCACTACTGTCCTGGTTATAATGAGACATATCCCAGGCCTTGACCTTGAGGCTGGCCTGCCAGACCTCCCCCCCTTTCATACTGAGCACTGAGCATAGAAACTCAATATCTAGAGTGGGAGGCAGGACCGGCTGGGAGAGCTCAAAGTCACAGGGACTGGAGTCTACTAACCTGGGTTTCAGTCTTCTACTAGCTGTGAAACCTCCTTCAGCCCCACCCCTGCCCCTCCCAGTTTCTTTTTCTCTAAAACGGCATTATAATGAAGCCTTTAAGAAGCTACTCAAAGCACTTTATAAACCCAGAAGTGCCATAAAAGCATAAGGAGTCATTACTGTAGCATAATAAATTCCCAAATCCTGTATAGGCTGCAGCCCAGGGACCGCTAATCTAGGTAGGTTACAATAATCTCTGGCTACAAACCCCATAGCACCACCATCTTCTTCAAAGTAAGGGACCTGAAGTCCTCTGGGAACCCCTGGGAGGCTTTGATATAGCTTCTTTGCTACTTTAATTGCAGTTATTATTTATTGAAGGCTCATCGTGTGCCTAGTAAAGCACTTAGAATTGAGTATGCCGAAGCTAAGTGTTGGCGGTGCATGCCTGTAATTCCAGGAGCTGGGAAATGGAGGTAAGAGGATCAACTGCATGGTGAAATTTACATGATACCCTGTCTCAGGAAAAAAAAAATACTCTTAGCAAATCTTCCTAGGTCCTGCTCGCCTGCTATTGTTCAAATACACGAGGGTTTAAGCAGCATGTCCAAAGTCATGTAGCAAGAGATAGACCAACAATAGCAAGTGATAGACCTAGAGTTTGATCCAAGAACTATGATTCTGTACCCTTTGGTCTATTTATTTATTTATTTATTTATTTAAGATTTGTCTTATGTTCATGTCTTGCCTATGTGTATGGGTGTGAAGAAGGTGCTGGATCCTCTGGAACCGGAGTTATTATAGATTATTGTGAGCCACTATGTAGGTGCTAAGAACTGATCCCAGATCCTCTGGAAGAGCAGTTAGTGTCTTTAACCACTGAGCTACCTTCACAACCCCTATACCCTTCAGTCATCTTCAGGGATCCTATGATTTCTGTCATGAAGGAGAAATGATATATGCCTTATATAATTGAAACCCTATGTGAGAGAGTTTGACATATACTAGTGTCTGTAAAGGTTTGTTTCCCTTTACACTATATGTGCAGTGGGTGAATTTGGAGGAATAGATACTAATATCTCAATGGCTTCCAGGCTGGAGAGATGGCTCAGTGGTTAAGAACACTGACTGCTCGTCCAGAGGTCCAGAGTTCAATTCCCAGCAACCGCATCCTGACTTACCCCTCTTCCTGTTTCAGAGGGTCCCTGGTGCAAACACTTAGCACTTTGCAGGGCATCACATCCAGCCTGCCCTAAACACTTGCAGTTAAACAGTCTACAGCATGATGGAATAATAGTACCCAGTGTGTTTGTTAGAACTGTAAGATCTTTTCTTTTAAGATTTTATTTGTTTTTTGAGAATTTTACACACATATTTCTTCTCTCTCTCTCCCTCTTTCTCTTTCTTTTCCTTCTAAGTCTCTGTAACTTCTAAGTTGTCTATAATAATATGTAACTTTTAGGAGCTTCCATGTGTTTCCGTGTGTGTGTGTGTGTGTGTGTGTGTGTGTGTGTGTGTGTGTGTGTGTGTACTGGAGATTGGACCTAGGGCTTTGCACTGCTAAGCATGTGCTTTGAGCCATTTAAAACACTTTAACTGAACTCATTCATTCATTCCTTTGGTTTCGCTTCGCTTTGTTTTTCCAGTGCTGGGGACTAAACCCGGGGCCTGGCACCTGCTGCACGAGCACCTTGCTCCTGTGTGCACCTGTGGCCCAATCTTACACGTAAGATGGCTCTGTCCTAGAAACCCATGCTTCTGCCACAGGCACACCATGGTGCATCCTCACTACCCCGGAGGGCTGTCTGTGCACTCGGTTGATCTAATCTGTGGTTACTGGCTCTCCCACCATGTCAATTAGATCTGTCTCTTCTGGAGTTCCACATAGTTGCAGCTCAAATATGAACAGCTCACTGCCTCTCTTCCTTCTCTCGTTGTGACTGTCTTACACAGTGTTCTGTCGGTCAGGAGTCCACTCCTTATTCCTGAGTGTAGTCTGTTATCATACCCCACTTTTTATCAGCTCACCTGGGTTGCTTTTGTTTTGTTCTTGTTTTTGTTTTTCTGAGACAGGGTTTCTCTGTGTAGCCCTGGCTGTCTTGGAACTCGATCTGTAGACCAGGCTGGCCTCGAACTCAGAAATTTGCCTGCCTCTGCCTCCTGAGTGCTGGGATTAAAGGTAATGAATCACCGCTTGGCTCAGCTCATCTGTTGGTGGGCACCTCAGTTTTACAGTTTGGCCTTCTATGAATAAAGCTAAATACTGATATCAAATGGACATGTGTTTCCATTTCTCTGAGATAAATAGGTATGAGCCAACTGTCAAGTCACATCAACATTTAAGGTGATAGGAAACTGCAAAATTGTTTTCAAAAGTGGTCATACAATTTCATGTGCCTGCTAGCTTCATATCTTCGTCCAAACTTGTGCTGTTGGTAGTTTTCAGTTAGGCGGTGGTATTTCTTATGGCTATAATTTACTGTTTTCCTAGTGTCTACTGAGTCTGAGGACCTTCGGACATACTTCTTTTCCATATATCTCTCAGTGATGGGTTTGCTCAAGCCTTAATCTATTATTAAAACATAAATCAAGGGGCCTGCAAGATGGCTCAGAGCACTTGCTGCCATGCCATCAAGTCACCTGGAAAGGACAGGTATGAGTGAAATACAAGGATTAATGAGGCCCACTCGGCCGTATGTTAACTAAGCTTGTGATTATATACCAATAAAAATCAAAAAGCTTCTGTGTTTGATAGTACACACTTTTAATGCCAGCATTAGGAAGTATGGTGGTTTGAATAGGAATGCCCTCCCCCATAGACTCATGTGTATGAATGCTTGGCCCATAGGGAGTGGCACTATTAGGAAGTGTGGCCTTGTTGGAGTAGGTGTGGCCTTGTTGGAGGAAGTATGTCACTGAAGAGGTGAAGAGGCGGGCTTTGAGGTTTCCTATGGTCAAACTACACCCAGTGTTGGACAGTTTCCTTCTGCTGCCTGCAGATTAAGATAGAGAACTTTCAGCTCCTCCAGCACCACATTTGCCCGCACACTCCCATGAACCTGGAAGCCAGCCCCAATGAAATGTTTTTCTTTATCAGAGTTGCCATGGTCATGGTGTCTCTTCACAGCAATAGAACCCTAACTAAGACAGCCAGGCAGATCACCAAGAGTTTAAGGACAGCCTGGTCTACAAAGTTAATTCCAGACCAGCCAGGGCTACATAGAGTCCCCCGTCCCACACTCTTCTCTCTCAGATAGGGTCTCAGCTGGCCTTGAACTCACCACCCTTCTGCCTTAGGCTCTGGAGTTTAGAGTTACAATGATATGCCTCTTTACCCACCTCCCTTTCCAGTCAGTTCACCTTTTGTTACTCTTCTCCACCTTTGGCTGTCTAAGATGACAGTAAAACAGTGCCAAGAAGGGCTGGAGAGATGGCTCAGTGCTTAAGAGCACTAGATGCTCTTTCAGAGAACCTGGGTAAAATTCCCAGCATCCACATGGCCGCTTATATCAGTCTATAATTCCAGTTCCAGGGGATCCAACATCCTCACCCAGCATACATGCAGGCAAAACACCAATGCATGTTAAAAATAAGATGTGACAAGAAGTAGGGAAGGCATGTTACTTTTCTCTTTTCTGTCTTTAGGGAGAAGAGATAGATATGTTATAGTGAGCTTTTACCGGGTTACAACGTTCCTTCTATATTTAGTTTGCTGAGTGGCTTTTAAATTTTGGCAAGTGCTTTTCTTTACATAGCTCTAATGAGATGATTGTACAATTTTTCAGACTTGTGCTGCTGCGGTAAGGTCTGATGATTGATTCTCCATGGTGAACCAGGTTCTCCTGCCTAACGTAAACCTGATTTGGTGGTGCCTCATCTCTCTTTCTCTCTATTGCTAGATTTGATTAGCTAAAATGTTGTTCAGTAGTCTGTGTCTGTGTTCATTATAGACTCATTTTGTTCTCGTAATCTTGTAGACAAATATTTTGTCTGATTTGGGTATTCTCATAAGGCTGGTCGTTAAGATGATCTGAGACTTATCATTTTCTCTCCCATTTTCTGAAGGACTTTGATCCTATTTCTTAAGTTAAGGTGGAAATTACTACTAAAACCAGCCAGATGTGGGGCTTTCTTTGAGGGAAGACTATTTTTTTTTAATGATTAATTCATTTTTATATTATGTATATTGGTGTTCTGCTTGCTTTTATGTGTCTGTGAGGGCATCAGATACGCTGGAACTAAGTTACAGACAGTTGTGAGCTGCCATATGGATGCTGGGAATTGAATCCCAGTCCTTTGGAAGAGCAGCCAGTGCTCTTCTTAACCACTGAGCCATCTCTCCAGACCTGAGGGAAGACTAGTTTTTAAAAAATAACTTAAACTTCTTTTGGTTTGGTTTTTGAGACAGGATTTCTTTGTGTACCCCTAGCTATCCTGAAACTAGCTCTGTAGATCAAACTGACCTCCAACTCACAAAGATCTACAAGCCTCTGCCACCCAAGAGCTGGGATTAAAGGTGTGAGCCACCACTGCCTGGCAACCTTTCTTTGTTTTACTTCTGAAATAAATTTCACATAGCACAAAGCCATCATTTTAACCATTGCAGAGGGTTGACTAGACTCACAGTGTGATTTGACTATCACTATTATCTCATTCCTGAATATTCCTGTCATTCCAGAAAGAAACTTCATACTTCTCCAACTCCCAGCTAAAAACTCAGTCTCCATGGAAATCACACAGGGTGTGGGCTTTGCTGTCTGGCTTCTTTCACTTAGCCTTATGCAAGGCCCAACCCTGCGAACCTTGCAGCGACACCTCATTCCCTGAATTACTGACTAATATTTCAGTGGGTGCATAGCCTACATGTTGCTTCTCTGCTCATCAGCTGGTAAAAACTAGAACTTTCTATTTTTGTGTGTTATAAATAATGCTGCTATAAGCATTTATATATAACTCTTTGTGTGGTTTCACTTCTTTTGGATGTATACCAAGAAGTGGAATTCCACATATGATAACTCTGAGTTTAACTCATTTGTCTTAAAAAGATTTATTTTGCAATTCATGTGTCTATCTCTCTGTGTGTGTGTGTGTATGTGTGTGTGTGTGTGTGCACTGTGTGTGTGCCTGTGGAGGCCAAAGAAAGTGTCAAATCCTCTGGAGGAGGAAATGCAAATAGTCGTGAGCCACCCAGTATATGGGAGCTGGGAACCAGACTCAGGGTCTCTGTAAGAGCAAGAAGTGCTCTTAGCTATTTAGCTGCCTTTTCAGCCACTCCATTTTTTCCTTCTTTTAATAAATTATAGATGGTTATGGCTGAAAACACAAGTAAACCCAGCAGGTCCCAAGTTTGAGACCAGGCTGGGCTCTGTATCAAAACTCTGACCCCGTGTATGTGCACTGTGATTATTCTCCTGGGTGTGGAGTGCTGTAGCCCTGTGGCTCCCACACCCTCCCGCACGCCTCTAACCATCAGTGTCGTTGGCCTCTTCTTATTCACCTATTAGATTTATGCAGATCCTTTCCTGGATTTATTTTTGTTCTGTTTGTGGGCTTTTTGTTTTGTATCCTAGTTTGTGGTGGTGATGGTTTTTGAGACAGCATCTCAGGTAGCTCAGGCTGGCCTTGAACTTTATGTCGCTGTCCGCCTTGAACTCCTGATGTTCCTGCTTCCCCCTTACATGCTCTGGGATTAGGGTTACAGATATGTACCATCACACCTGGTCTCTCTGGTGCTGAGACCGAACCAAGGCTTTGTGCACACTCAGCAGGAACCCCACCCACCTTCTCGGCTCAGTTTTACATGGCTGTTGCATATTTATATGTGTATATGTGTTGCATATATGTATTTGTATGTTGCATGTTTATATGGGCTGTCTTTTATTGTTGAGTTATACAAGTAAGTTCCTTGTGTATTGTGGATACTAGATTCTTAGTAGATACACAATTTGTAAATACTTTGTCTAAACTGATGGGTAGATTTGTTTTTTGAGACAGGGCTTCATATATCCCAGGCTAACCTTAAACTCTCTATCAGGATAAAGATGACCTTTGAGCTCCTGATCTTTCTCCTCCACCTCCTGAGAGCTGGGACTGCAGGCATTCACTAGCCCCAGAGTACCTGCAGGGCTGGGGAAGAAAGCCTTGTGTGCGCTACAAAAGCCATCTGCCAGCTAAGCTCCGGCCCCAGCTTTGTTTTACTTCCCCCCATAATTAGTTTTTTCCCTAAGTTCTTATGCTTTTGGTGATGTAAAACAATAAATAAATGTAAACTGTTGGCTATGGCTGGAGAGATGGTTTGGCAAACAAGAGTGCTTGCTCTTGCGGAAGACACTGGTTCAGTTCCCAGCACCCACCCGATGGTTCACAACCACCTGTAACTCCAGCCGCAGAGGATCCAACACCACCTTCTGCTCTCCAGGGGCACAAAGCATACATGTAGTACACCGGCAGACATGCAGGCAAAATACTCAGGTAAAGTACTAGATACATAAAAGTAAATGTGAAAGAATCTAATATTTTAAAAACAAAGCAAAGCTTGATATTTATATGTATAGTGTAGTCCAACATCACCAATTTAGCCCGTTTTTACAATAGCTCGATTTCACACAAATACATGCATCTGTTTTCTACTATGAATGTTATGGATTTATAAGTCAACAAGATGGCTCAGTGGATAAAGGCACCTGACACTGTTCCTGAGGACCAGTTCAGGCCACCTGAGACTCACATGGCAGAACCAGAAAACTTCTAAAAGCTGTCCTCTGACTGCCACATGTGCACAAAATATACACAAAATAGAATAAATAAAGTGTAAAACAATGGAATTTTACCAGGTGGTGATAGTGGTGGCGGTGGTGCACGCCTTTAATCCTAACACTTGGGAGGCAAAAGCAGGCGGATCTTTGTGTTTAAGGACAGGCTCATCTTCAGAGCTAGTTCCAGGACAACAGGGCTACACAGAGAAACCCTGTTCCAAAAAGGGGGGAGGAGAATTTTATACATTCGGCTCTTACATTTAAATTTGCCCCATTTTGTGTAGATGTCTAGTAGCTCATCTATATTATTTCATTTCTAAAAAAATATTATTACATTTATTTATTTTCGTGAGTGTTTGTATGTGGGCGTGCCTATACCACACTGCACACATGTCTGTCAGAGGACATCTCTGGTTGTCAATTCTGGAGTTAATTCTCTCCTTCCACCTTGCCGGTCTTCTGGATTGAACTCAGGTGGCATGGCGGGACTTGGTGGCAAGCATTGTTAGCAGCTGGGACACTTTTTGGGTTCTTTGCTCATTGATGAGTTGACAACAGCTGACAATCAGCTGACTGCCCCTGTGTGATTTTCCTTCTGTCAGTTTTGTTTTGAGGATCTTCCCTGTGTCACTATGGCTGGCCTGGAACTCTCTATGTAGATTGTATTTGAAAGACCTCCGAGCTGGGGAGACCCTCGCTCAAGTCTCAGGATGCCGCAACCCCCCAAGAACTCACGAAAGACCGTCCTTGCTGCAATCACACGAGGTTTATTGGGGGACCAGTGCACTAGGGTGGATCTCATAACCCACGCAGGGGCAGAGGAGTCCGACCCCGAGCAGCTGAAGTCAGGGGTATTTAAAGGAAAAAACCACAAAGCAAGGGAAAAAACACAAAGCAAGGGGTGGGGAACGGAAAGAATTTGTGTTATGGGGAAGGACAGAATGTTCTAAGTTAGTCACAAGGTAGTTGCACATTTTTGTGGTTAGCTAGTTCCTAAAGCATTGTGCCTCTGGCCCTGGGGCCAGGCCAAGGTCACCCGTTTCTTAGGGAAAAGAATGCAGCTGGGTGGGGTTTGGCAATTTCAGTCCTATTTCTGTTTCTGGCTCCAAGTTTGCTAGGGGTCTAACTTTCCTCGTAAGGGGGTCAGGTCTTTCATATTGACCTTGAACTCACAGAGATTGTCTACCTCTTCCTCCCAAGTGCTGGCCTGGCCTAACATCTGCGCTTTTGATTTTATTCCATTGATTCTTTGTGGCAGTGTTTATATCAGTCCTACATGTTTTTACCGCAATAACATTAGTTTTGTTTTGTAAATATGCCTCTTTTTGATCATTTTTTAAAAAATTGAGCATTTCATGGATGCTTACAACATATCTGGTCATAGCCACAACTGTTCCCGCATCCAACTCCTCCCACGCCCACCCCTCAATATGTTACTTTAGACTAAGTTTCAAAATCAGTGTTAACTTCCAATCTCATACTTTCCCCTCAAAACTGCAGTCATTTTTCAGGTTCCTTTGCATTTCCATATTGAATTTTAAGATCAGTCTGTCCTAAAATGGCCATTGTTCCTTGGGCAGAGCGTTGGGACTGTAATGAATTTGGGAGCATTGTGAACTCAGTAGCAATAAGGCTTCACGCTGTGGGCACGGGGAGCTTTCCAGCCACTTCATTATTCTTCGTTGCTCTGAGAGATGCTTGCAGATTTCAAAGAAGAAGCTTGAACATCCCATCCGCAGAAATAGTTCTAACCACAAGTTCAGTTTCCACAATAGATAGATATTGAACTCTTTAACTTTTCTGTTGCTTCTGGGGTAAAGAATGTTTATATAGTTCAAGACATTTGTGTTTCACCATGTGTCTTGTCTGTTTTCAATGTCTGCATGGTCTGCACTGACTCTTTAGTTTTAGTTCTGATGTTAATACTGTACATCTTCCTTCCTTCCTCCCTCCCTCCCTCCCTCCCTTCCTTCCTCCCTTCACTGGACTGGAGATTGAATCTATCCCCAGCCCTTTTATTCTTTTTCCCTTTGTATTTCATTTTATGTGCGAATGCCTGCCTCTGCCTCCTGAGTGCTGGAATTAAAGGTTTATACCACCATGCCTAGCTTTTATATCTCCCAAAGGCAGGCAGTGCTTGAGTTTCTTTTAATTAATTTATTTTATGTATTAAAATGCTTTGCAAGTGCTGGAGAGATGGCTCAGCAGTTAAGAGCACTGACTGCTCTTCCAGAGGTCCTGAGTTCAATTCCCAGCAACCACATGGTGGCTCACAACCATCTGTAATGGGATCCGATGCCCTCTTCTGGTGTGCTGAAGACAGCTACAGTGTACTCATATACATACAACAAAATGGTTTGCAAGAATTGATGTGTATATACCGTGTGCATGCAGGTGCCCAGAGAGGCCAGAAGAGGGCGTTGGACCCCTTAGAACTGGAGTTTATAGATTGTTATGATCTACCATTTAGGTGCTAAAAATAGACCTGGGTCCTCTGGAAGAGTAGTCAATGATCTTGGTGTTGAGCCATCTCTGCATCCAGCCCCACCCCACCCATTTATCTGTCTGCCTGTCCATCCATCCAACCACTTATTTATTTCCTCCTCTTTCTCCTTCTTCCCTTTTCCCTTCCTCTTCTCCCTCCCCTTCTTCCTTCTCCTCTTCTTCTCCTTCTTTGTTTTATTGACACAGGGTCTCTCTATCTAACCCTGACGATCCTAGAACTCACCATGTAGACCAAGCTGATCTCAAACCCTCAGACATCTGCTGAGCTCTGTCCCTCCCAAGTGCTAGGCTTAAAGGTATGTGCCACCTCAGCCAGCCTTGATTCCATCTTAATGAACTTTTACATGCCTAGCTCAGCCCTGGCAATACTTGCTATTCTGAAATTTATTTTGATAGTACAATAGCCACTACATTGTTTTTACTTACCGCCACTACTCACCCTACCCCAGTCCCTCTCTCTCCCTTTCCCTTTCTTCAATACTGAAGCTTGAACCTAGGGTGTCAAACATGGAACGCAAGTGCTCTACTATTGAGCTATAATCAAATCCTATTTTTAATACAGAACTCCTTATGTTGTTCAGGTTGACCCCAAGTTTGTGGACACAGATGATCCTTCTGCCTGAGCCTCTTGAATGTCTGGGACTATAGGCATCCACCATTATGCCCAGCAGAGTTCTTTTTCAAAGATTTCTTTTTATTTACTGGCTTTATTAAAGTTTAATTGGAATATAATAAATGACATATGTTTGGAATACAGTTTGATGCTAAGTTTCGACATATGTATACACCCATGGAAATTATCATCACAATCCAGCTTTGTTTTATTAGTGTTTGTATGGTATGTCTTTTTTCATTGTTTAACTTTAAACCTACGCTGGCCTATGAAATTTATTTATTTATTTATTTATTTATTTATTTATTTATTTATGTATTTATGTATTTATTTATTTATGTGCTCACACATGAGCAAGTGCATACCTATGCAAATGTATGCATGCATTAGTGAGCACACATGCTTGTCTGTAGGTATAGAGGTCAGGACAGGGTGTCAGGTGTCTTCCTCTAACTCATGCCACCTTTGCTTTGAGCCAGAGTCTCTCCTTGAATCTGGAGCTTATGCTTTCTCAAATAGGCTAAGAGCTAGCAAATCCCAGCAATCCTGTCTCTGCTTAAGAGCCAGGGTTAAAAGTGAGTGCAGGATACCCAGCAAACCCCTATCCTCTTGTTTCACCTCCCTAACACTGGGATTACAGTACTCCCTAACACTGGGATTACAGTGCTCCCTAATACTGGGATTACAGTGCTCCTAACACTGGGATTACAGTGCTCCTAACACTGGGACTACAGTACTCCCTAACACTGGGATTACAGTGCTCCCTAACACTGGGATTACAGTGCTCCCTAACACTGGGATTACAGTGCTCCCTAACAGTGGGATTACAGTGCTCCCTAACACTGGGATTACAGTGCTCTCTAACACTGGGATTATAATACCCCCTAACACTGGGATTACAATACTCCCTAACACTGGGATTAAAGTGCTCCTAACACTGGGATTACAGTGCTCCCTAACACTGGGATCACAGTGCTCCCTAACACTGGGATTACAGTGCTCCCTAACACTGGGATTACAGTGCTCCCTAACACTGGGATTACAGTGCTCCTAACACTGGGATTACAGTGCTCCCTAACACTGGGATTACAGTGCTCACTTTGCTGGGATTACAGCTCCCTAGCACTGGGATCCAGGCCTGAGATATGACACCTGGTTAAGAAATTGTATATTTAAAGACAGGTTTATTTTAGTAAGTCACCCTTACTTGTATCTTTAACACTTTGCTTGCCCTTTGTCCCTGTGAGTAAACCCAGGCTTGTCTGTGGGGTCCCTTTCCTCCACGTTCTCCCAGAGCAGGTCTGCTGCCGAAGCATTCCTTCAACATGTGTTTCTCTGCAAAGCTTTGATTTTTGCCTTCCTTTTCGGAAAGTATTTCCACCAGGCATGACATTCAAGCTTTTTTCCTTCAGCACTCTAAAAAAATATATGTATCATTCCGTTCTCTCTTGGCTTGCATAATTTCCACAAGAAATCTGCTGTAGTTCTTAGATTCCTTTCTACTATCTCCTTTAAAAAATTTTTTTTGGCTATTTTAAAGATTTTCTCTTTGTCATTGTTAGTTTCTGGTGATGTTTTTCAAACATTTTTCTGACTCTCTTCCATTGCTGGCTCCAGTTCCATGCACAATGTTATCCTGCAAGTCTTCATTTCTGTCAACACTGAATCTTTTTTTTTTTTTTTTTTTAAACCAGATTGGTTATTTTGTTGTTGTTGTTGCTGCTGCTGTAGAATGCCTGAAAACAAAAGGAACTGAAGGAAGGAAGGAAGGGAGGGAGGAAGGAAGAGAGGAAAGAAGGAAGGGATAGTTGAAAGGAGGAAGGGAGAAAGAAAGGGAGGGAGGGAGAGAGGGAGGGAACACCTTATTCTGGCTCCTAAAGTCTCTGTTTATCTCATAAAGCAAAATGCATTTAGTCTATTTCTACAAGTTCCCAAAGTTTCAATGTTCCCAAGACTGTTCAAAACTCCGAAGTCCCATGCCTTAATTGTGATCCCCTGGGGGGAAATGAAAGGGGAAAAGTTACATGCTCTCAATTTACAATGATAGAGAATAACGAATTCTGTATATTAGCCAGGGTTCTCTAGAGGAACAAAGGAAATAGGAAATAGATATTTTAAAATGGGACTCACGCGGTGGTGGCGCACGCCTTTAATCCCAGCACTCAGGAGGCAGAGGCAGGCGAATTTCTGAGTTCAAGGCCAGCCTGGTCTACAGAGTGAGTTCCAGGACAGCCAGGGCTACACAGAAAAACCCTGTCTTGAAAAAACCAAAAAATAAATAAATAAATAAATAAATAAATAAATAAATAAATAAATAAATAAAAAATAATGGGACGCACAAGAAATACACAGTAGGGACTGGCTGGGAAGTCCAAAAACAGCTTCCCATGTGCTAAAGACATGGAGAACCTGGTAGCTATCAGTCCATGATGCTGTGTGCCTCAGTAGTTCCAATCCAATGCTGAAAACCTTAAAGAATTCTTGAGTGTTGCTGGTTTCAGTCCATGTTGGAAGATCATAGACATGCAAGTCTGAAATCAGCAAAGGACAGCAGCAGCAACAGGATCAACATACTCACCAGCAAGAAGCGAAGTAGGCTGAACATTGCTCTTTCCTCAGACCTCCTCCTATCTGGGCCATCTTGGGTACATATCACTCATTCTGGGGAGGGTCTTTTCTCCTGGTTAATGCTTTCTGAAACTGTCTTCACAGACCCACCCAGAGGCACGCCTCTTAGTTGATTCCTGATCCTGTCAAGTTGACAGTCAACACTGACCATCATAAACCAACTTCCCAATGTGATTGGGAAGAGAATGCTAGCAAGGAAAGATTAGACCAAAACAAGACTGAAACCCACCAGGAAAACACTGAACCCTGCAGCAACATATTGTTTGGCATCTAGGGCTTGTGATAGACTTTGGGTTGCAATGGCTATCTTAGTGGTCTTAGCGATCTATTGCTGTGGTAAGACACCATGACCAAGGCAACTTATAAAAGGAAGCATTTAATTTGGAGGTTCATGGTTCCAAATGGTTAGAGTCTATGATCATCCTAGCAGGGAGAGAGAGGCAGAGGCAGAGCTACCTGGGAGTGGTATGGACTTTATCAAAGTCCACCTCCGGTGGCATACTTCCTCCAACAAGGCCACACCTCCTCATCCTTCCCAAACAGTTCCACTAATTGAAGATCAAGTATCAAATACATTAGCCTATAGGGGTCATTCTCATTCAAACCACCACACCAACTCTGCTGCCAACACAGCACATGTGATTTGTCTCTTGGGCCAGCTTTACTCCATGTCTGTAGCTTTGTTTAGTAGACATTCCATGGTTCTTGCATCTGTAAAATCCTGGAATCTCTACTAAAACTTAGACTCCACCTTCTCAGCTTCATGCAATGGACTCTGGGAGGCCTCATTGCAAGAACTCCTTAATTATCTGGCCTCAGCAGCTTTCTGGAATCTTGGCACAAGCCTCTACTACCTCCCTTTTTCTTGTTTCTTTCATGCATTAAAAAAGCAATAGCGCATAGTTGCAGCATATTCTGTGTGACTCTGAGGACATACTTCTGTAGATAGTGTTTCCATTCAGGGAAGGCCTTCAGAGGTGCTCTCCATGCAGGCTTGTTCTTTTCCATTGAATTTTTATAAGGGGAAGCTCTGGATGGTGGGACCTTGCCCTCGGGACCCCTCTCCTATTGTGAGTTTCTCTTTCACAAGCACAGCTGCCTGTGCTTGCATCCACTCACTCCCTTCCCACACAAACTGTACATCTTGCATATCTGTCTGCTTCATCTGTTCCCTCTCTCACTGCAGACTTAGGTAGAGCAGCGGGCAGTAACCGGGCCACCGCCTGAACGTTGTCCTGTCTTGGAATTCCCTCCACCAAACAAATTCTCAGGATCCATGCAAAAGCAGCCAGTGTATTTTCAATATGTAAATTTCAGAATACATTTCAAATGACCGCCAGCCTAGTTTTCAGCGGAGATCTTCCTGGAAGCCCCACAAGCCTGACCTCTACTGTCTGCATTCTCTCTGCAGTGTCTGGGCGGTGTGAATCACATGCAGTACAGTTCCTTTTGTTTTTCAGTTTGGGTATTTTGTGTCTGAAAGACCAGCTTCAGGAGAATGCTGAGCATGTTTGTAAAGGCCACTCTTACATGTTTATCTGTCTCCTAATTGTATCATTTCTGGGTATTTTTTATGATCTCATGTTCTTCTCACTTTTCACCTTTTCCTACTTTATAATGCTAAACTTTTTGTTTTGTTTTTTGTTTGTTGTTCTTTGAGATAAGGTTTCTCTCTGTAGCCCTAGTTGTCATGGAATTTACTCTTACCTCTAATTTACAGGATCTACCCGCCTCTGCCTCCCAAATGCTGGGATTAAAGGTGTGCACCACCACGCAGCTATACGGCTAACTTTAAATTTGATTAGAGATATTATGAATTTTATAATATTGAGTGCTAGATTACGTTGTCTCCTTTATAGAGTGATAGACTCTTTCTCTCAGGCAACTAAGTTGCATGCAGATAAACTACAGGCTACTAAGTTGTACACAGATAAACCCAGTCTCTTCCAGGTTTGGTTTTAAACTCTTCTAGGAATGAGCTGGAAAGACTTTATCCCAGGGCTCACTCGGTCACACCTCACAGACACAGACCTTGGGAGCATGGCTGTCATGCCAGCATACTGGAGGTTGAGGTCAAGAGCCTGGGCAGCATAGTAAGACTATATACATATATACATACGTGTGTGTGTGTGTGTGTGTATAAAATCAGGAGGGGCTAATTCTAAAATTTATAGAGAAATATAAAAGAAAACCAAAAATTATCAGGAAAGCGGGTAAATGTTTCAAACATATACTAATCAGACAGTGTGCTGACAACAGGTAATCAGCAGCAAGTTCCAGAGCAGCCTGAACTACATGAGACTGTGGCTCAAAACAAAATTAATTAAAAATATTATCCACTTAGCCGGGCAGTGGTGGCACACGCCTTTAATCCCAGCACTCGGGAGGCAGAGGTAGGCAGATTTCTGAGTTCGAGCCTGGTCTACAGAGTGAGTTCCAGGACAGCCAGGGCTACACAGAGAAACCCTGTCTCGAAAAACCAAAAAAAAAAAACAAAAACAAAAAACTGTAGGTTCAATTTCCAGGACCACAGCAACAAAAATAAACAAACAAACAAACAAACAAACAAATAAATAAATAAATATTATCCACCACCAGCCAGTGCGAACACAAATCTTTAATCCCAGCACTTGGGAGGAAGAGTCAGGAAGATCTCTGTGAGTTCAAGGCCAGCCTGGTCTGTAGAGTAAGTTCTAGGACAACCAAGGCTAAACAGAGACACCCTGTCTCAAAAAACCAAAATATTTCTAGAAGAAAACATAAGAGGATATCTGTATGAGCCAGACAGAGTCAAAGATTTCTCAGGCAAAGCTCAGATAGCAATGAGCATAAAACAAACTCTCCTCTCCCAGGCAGGCTCCATCTTCCTGTGGCCCTGGGACCTGCAGCACTGAAGGTTCTAACATCCTCCTGGGTGTACATGAGCAGTAAATGTTCCTAGGCCCTTCATCACATTCCCCAGTCAGAGAGCTTGAGTGGAGTAGGTGCCATCCACACTGCATTTGGCATGGTTACCCAACTTTTCCCTCTAAAGTGATGCAAACAGGCCATGTGATATGTTCTCTTTTCCAGCACTTGGGAGGTAGAGACGGAAAGGTCAGAAGTTCAAGATCATCCAAGGATCAAGGTTAGCCCCAGCTATGTGAGTCCTTGTCTCAAAGAGAAAAAAAATTAAGTCAGGTGTGGTGGCACATACTTACCATCATATATCACTTAGAAAGCTGAGGCAGAAGGATCATGAGTTCAAAGTTGGTTAAGGCTATATAGGAAGACTGTAAAAGAGGCTTCCAAGTCAGTACAGAACACACCCAGACACCAAATTCTCAGTACAAAGGAAATTTATTACCCCAGAGGGGAAACAGGAGAGGAGGCCACGGGGAGGAGGGGGCACAGGGGGTTTCTTGCCACTGTATCAGA
>CM052705.1:84366738-84410356 GCA_028551405.1 Uromys caudimaculatus | reverse complement strand
GCGAGGGATCTTTGTCCCGGCGCTGATTAGCTGTGGGGCCCTGTGGCCCAAGCTGAGGTTTCCGGCCGTCGCCGGAAGCTGCTGGCGGTCAGTCTCTGTGGCCCGCAGAAAGCGGGTTGAGCTTTTCTGCGTTCCTGGTGAGCTGTGTCCAAAGAATGACTTTTAATTGCTGGACCTTGGTGTTTTAATCACACACAAGGAAGAAGCCAAATAAGGGCACAGACCTTGGTGTCTAGCTTTAGGAATGTAAGCTAACAGTTTAGCAAGGGGGGGGAAAGCATGGTGGGCAAAACCTGCTGGCATCATGTTTACCATGCTTGGGCATGTTAGAGAGCCCTTCAAAGACCATGCTCAAATAACTTGGCACCCCAAAAATGACTGTGCCAGTCCTTTGTGTCTTAAAAGGAAAAAGGGGAGTTATTTTTATTTAAAGATGTATTTATTTGATTCTATGTATATGTCTACTCATCTGTGTGTACAGCACATGCATTCAGGTGCCTCAGGAGGCTGGAATGGGAGTTACGGTTTGTTAACAAGTAATTGTGGGTGCTAGTAACTAAACTTGGGTCCTCTGGAAGAGTAGTAAGTGCCTTTAACCACCGAGCGACCTCTCTAGCTCCCAAACAAGTTTTTAAAAGAATGTGTGGCTGGGCAGTGGTGGCGCACGCCTTTAATCCCAGCACTTGGGAGGCAGAGGCAGGTGGATTTCTGAGTTCGAGGCCAGCCTGGTCTACAGAGTGAGTTCCAGGACAGCCAGGGCTACACAGAGAAACCCTGTCTCGAAACCCCCCCTCCCAAAAAAAAAAAAAGAATGTGACTTTATATGTACTACACATGTCCTCATGTAAAGAAGCATTATATATGAATAAGAATGGGTGTGGGGAGGGAAATGTGAATCTACATGCTGATGAATCATAGGAGGAGGAAGCCTTTCCAGCAATGGGCCCCACTCCCCAGGACCAAGCAGGGCAGGGCAGGGCAGAGGCAGGTACAGAGAGCCCCTCTTTGTACACCCGTTTGTCATCCACAAGCCTGCAGAGCAGAGAAGACTCTATGTGGCCTACAGAGCATCTGCTATAATGCAGCCTCCTGGTAACCACCACAGAGACTGGGCATGCTTCTGGCAACAGCAGGAGCCAGCAAGCGGGGGCAGATCTTTCACTATTATATTTACAGGTCTGGATCTAGCAAAGGACCTTGAGAAGCAGCTGAACTCCATGTTTTCAATACCTTTATTCCCCTGGCAACCTTGCGCAGGGAGGTTTTTACAGGCGTTTAGAAACTCTGAGAAGTGTCTGCCATTTGGAGCCAGAGCAGACCCACGTTTTCTGGTTCTAAGATCAAGGACTTTTCTGATACAGCCCAAAGGGACTGTGCCAGCCACTAGATTGGTATAAGACCAGGCAGAGGGGCTGCTGTAGTTTGAATGCAGAATGTCTCCTGTGGGCTCATGTATTTATACAGTTGGTTCCCAGCTGTTGTGGAGGTTGTGGAAACATTGGCTGACAAAGACCACTGGGAATGGGCCTCAGTGCCAGCCCAGGTCCCTCTATTGTTTTGGTTGTCAATATGGGAGAGGCAAGTTCTCATCACTGCCTGGGCCACAGTCACCATGTCTTCCCCAACACGTTACTCTATATAACCTCAGAACAAGATAATCCCTTCTCATTTAAGCTGCCTCTGTCAGATATTTTGACCCAAGGATGAGAAAAGTAATTAAGACAGGTGCTAATAAAAATGTAAAAAAATAAAAGTTAAAGTTAAAAAAAAAAAGTTTTAAATGAGCTGCTGAGATGGCTCAGCAGGTAAAGGCATTTGCTGCCAAACCCGATGAACCAAGTTCAATTTCTGGGTCCCACACGATAGCAAGAGAGAACTGACTCCCAGAAGTTGTCCTCTGACCTCTATATGTATACCATGGTGTACTTTGCCCACACAAATACAAACACATATGCAAAATAAATAAATCAATAGAAAAAATTTAAAAGTAGAAATAATTTTGTCTGTTTTTTGTTATTTTGTTTTGTTTTGTTTCATTTTGTTTTGAGACAAGGTCTCACTATATAGCCATGGCTGGCTTGGGAATTGCTATGTAGAGTCTCAGAGATCTGCCTGCCTCTGCTTCATGACTGCTAGGATTAAAGGCAAAAGCCACTATGCCCAGCAAGGAAAAAAAAAAGTACAGTGTCACTTGATTCCAAATGCTGCTCCTACATGAATCGGTCCCTGTGGTCTCAGCTAAGCGGCCTGTATGGGTGTTGCATGCCAAACCCCTCTGCCAGGAAGTAGCTGCTCACACAAAGACATTCCACACAGATGACATTCTACATAGTCATTGACACTGAAGGTGGCTGACCCAATATAATTGGCTGCAGCGTGAGGGGCAGGGGTCGAATCCTGGAGGCAGAGGGATGCCTGGGAGGAGCAGGAGCAGCGGGAGAACCGAGTGGCTCGGGACTGTAGCTACTGACCGAACAAAGGGAAGCCTCTCAATATTCAAACACTTCAGCACATTACAACTCTGCGTCAGCCTGGCCCACATCTTCTGCACTCTTCCTGGAGGTGGACGGGGAGGACTTTTTCCTCTGCCCTCCTTTGTCCCCTCCCTCCTTCCATGTTCTAGGTTAAGTGTTCGGCTGAGTGATAAAATCTGGCTCCTGTACGGGCTCCTGGCCTACCTTCCTGGGAGACCCCCTCTAGGAATCTAGTCTGCATCCTAGGCTACCATCTTGGTCCATGGACTGTCGGGGGAAACTGGATTCCATTTGATGGGTTCCAGCCTTGTTAATAATTTTATAAGAGTTTGAGAGAAAAACAATAGAGTAAGCAGGCTGTAAATCCTGGCAGGTGCCCGGAAGAGAGAGAAGGAAAACACACCTTCCAGGTTATAGTTCAAGAAAGCTGACATGTTCAGCAATGGAGGTCTGCAAGCAGCTGTAGAGGAAGGGAAAAGGGTGTCTTCAGAGAAATAGAAGTCTCAAAGCATCAGCAGAAATATCCAAAAACATAAATTAAAAAGAAGTGTGGGGGGGTGCTGACAAGTTGTACCAGCAGACAAAGCACTTGTACAAGCTGATAATGTGTAGTTCACAGAAAGATGGAGGGAGGGAGCTGACTCCAGGAAGCTGCTCGTGCGAGCACCACTAGGCTCCGGTGCCCCCCCAACACATACGAAAAATTTTAAAATAAACCAAAAAAGTCCCACTTTAAAAAGAGAAGAAGGAAAGTATACTTTTTGACTTAAAACTTATAAAATGGCTAGCTTAGTAAAGAAGCCACTCTATAAGCAGCTGTTGAGGCCAGGAGGGCTTCTGGGAAGTGTGAATACATTAGATCCTAGGGGGATAATTACCCCTCCCTTCTCCTTAGCAGACTGGCAGGTGAATCAACTTTCCTGAGGCACAACTTTTAGTGTGTGCCTGCGTGCATGTGTATGTGCATGTGTGCATGTGTGTGTGCGTGTGTGCATGCATCCAACTTGTGTGCATGTGGAAGTCTCAGAACTTGCAGGAATTGACTATCTCCTTCTACTATGTGGGTTCAGGGAACCAAATACAGGTTGTTAGTGTCTTTACCCAATTGAAAGGTTTTGCTAGTCTTACCACTTGGATTAAGTCTTAAGGGAGGAGACAATAGTATGTAGTGTTCTAATCTTTGGGATAAATCAGAATATCATGTCTCTACCCAGGACCATTGTTTTGATCAGATGATATAGTTTTCGGGGAAACAGGAGGTAGGGTCCAAAGCTGACCATAAGGGAGGGACCTTCTCAATGGTCTCCAATGCTGCTAATGTCTGCCTACCTACTTAACTCCTAGAGTGCAGAACAGAGCACCATACTCACAGCAAGCTCCACCTTAGCCCTCAGTGGATCTCATCCTTAATAGCCAATTAAAAGAACCAAGTCAATAGTGAAAAGGAGAAACAATGTAGCCACACTGGGAAGAAGGACAATAGGAGGCACACACAACCCCAAGTCCATCTCCAAAGTACTGGCATAAAGGCAATGTATAGAAGGCAAGAGGGCCAGGCATGACGGTGCACACCTTTAATCCCAGCACTTGAGACAGGCAAATATCTGTGAGTTCGAGGCCAGCCTGCTCTATAGAGTAAGTTCTTGGGACAGCCAGAGATAAGTAACAGAGATATCCTGTCTCAAGAAAAAAGAAAAGAAAAGAAATAAAGAGAAAGGAAAGGAGAGAAGAGAATGCAAGAGACGCGTGCCTAAGCAGTCTGGCAAAGATATGGCCCTTGTCTACCATTATTTCAGCTCAGAGCCTCTTTACAAGGTCACCTGACCACTTACACCTTCAACCTTCTCTTCAGGAATATGCTCCTGAGAGAATTTTATTTGTTGGGGTCTTTTGTTTCAATAGTCTGATAACCAGAGGCAGGGACACAAGGCTGCTGGGTGCAGAAGGATACGAAGAGGACTGTCCATCTCTCTTCCATATGGGACCGGCCTGGACCCTCCGTTTTTTATAGTAAATTTTTACAACCAAGAGCTGGACATTGTGGTGGCTTTGTTTCTCCTTATGCAGAGTTGATTGGTAGTGGTGGTTTTTTTATTGATTGATTGATTGATTGATTGATTGATTGAAGTTTTTGAGACAGGTTCTCACTATGTAGCCCTGGCTGGCCTAAAACTCACTATGTAGACCAGCTGGCTTTGAATTCACAAAGATCTGCCTGCCTCTGCCTCCTGCATTCTAGCATTAAAGACAGGCACCACCACATCTGGCATGGTTGGTGGTTTTTCCAGTTTTCTTTCTCCTGCCTAGAATGGACTCTATTCAGGGAGATCAGTTCTTCTAGCCGGAAGAGAACATTCTCCATGTTACACAAAGAAACATGTGGGCAGAGCAAAAGTAACCTGGTAAGGCAAGTTCTTTTTGCAAAAATGGGTGTGCCATGACTCAAGCAGGCTGAGCAAGCACACTGAGGGGGAAACTCAGCTTTTAGTCTAACACAGCAGTGACTGTACGTCATCCCATTGGTGGGAGCTTGACCGCACAACATGACTCGATTGACAGATTCATAATCTGTGCAAAGGGGGAAAAATGTGCTACAGTCAAGTCTCAGGAATGTCCAGGGGTTAAGCAGAACAGACACATGCACAAGGGTTTCAAGATGGGGAGGTTTGTGGAGTAATGGTCTTTGGAGGGCCAACTACCTTTGATGGAAAACAAGCCTGTTTCTTACATCTTGGGTCAAACAGCTGGCACTGATTCTTTCAAAGGGCTGAGGTCCTTTATCTAGATCAAATCCCACAACCCCAAGCTAAACTCTCCTCTGTCTGGTTTGGAGCTCTTCCATTATCTTGGGAAGTTTGGGGGATTTCCTTGTTTGTTTGAGTGCAACTGTGTGTCTTCAAGTATTTTCTGTAACATTTCTGTATCAGAAAGAGACACTGATCTGGAATGGAAATTTCCAACCACCCAGATAAGATCAACTGTTCCATCAGACGGTCAGTGAGCCCATCCCCCATCAGGGCACAGTTCTTGATCGAGTCACCAAGATCACAGATTAAGTGTGGACGGTCACCTCCTTTAGGTTTTCAAACAAGCATCCGAGTTCGATTGGCATGGATATAGCAGAAGAAATCACTCTCGTGTGTGTAGGCCTAGAAAAGCAAAGTAGAGAAGCAGAGGAAAGAATTCCATGGTCTCAACCCAAAGAGGACACTGAGGAGTATCCACCTTCTGAAAGGGATTGGTAGCATAGTGGTGAGCTCAATAAATGTGTGTGTGTGTGTGTGCGCACTGTATCTTTAGCCACACCCACTGTCTTTATTTTCTCTGAGACAGTCTTGCTATGTATTCTCATTGACCTGGAACTCAATATATGGTCAGGTTTCCTTAAATCGTGCAATCATCCTGCTTCTAGCTTCTGAATGCTTGCAGTACTGATATGTACCAACATACCAATATGTACTGGCTGGTTTTGTGTCAACTTTACACAGCTGGAGTTATCACAGAGAAAGGAGCTTCAGTTGAGAAAATGCCTCCATGAGATCCAGGTGTAAGGCATTTTTCTCAGTTAGTGATCAAGGGGGGAGGGCCCCTTGTGGGTTTTACCATCTGTGGGCTGGTAGTCTTGGGCTCTATAAGAAAGCCAGCTGAGCAAGCCAGGAGAGAAGCAAGCCAGTAAGGAACATCCCTCCATGGCCTCTGCATCAGTTCCTGCTTCCTGACCTGCTTGAGTTCCTGTCCTGACTTCCTTTCGTGATGAACAGCAATGTGGAAGTGTAAGCTGAATAAACCCTTTCCTCCTCAACTTGCTTCTTGGTCATGATGTTTGTGCAGGAATAGAAACCCAGACTAAGACACAGTACATATGTCTGTCTGTACTTACATGAGTGTGCAGGTGCATGGAGGCCAGATGTTTACATTAAGTGTCTTCCTCAATTATTCTCCATCTTAGTTTTTGAGACAGGGTCTCTCACTTAACATTGATCTCACTGATCCAATGAGTCTGCTAGCCAGCAAGCCCCAGGGACTTTCCTATCTCTGCTTCCCCAGAGTCAGGATTACAAGAGTATGCTGCCATGTTTGTTTTACATGAATGCATAGGATCTAAACTCAGCTCCTCTTACTTGTAGAGCAAATACTTTACCAGCTAAGTTATTGCCTCAGCCCCTCAATAAAATGTTTTGTTTGCTTGTTTAGTTGGTTTTTGGTTTTGTTTGTATTGTTTCTTAAGACAGGGTCGTAGCCCTGGCTATCCTCGAACTCACAGAGATCCACTTTCCCCTGCCTCCAAAGTGCTGAGATTAAAGGCCAACATAGCCAGGCTCAATAAACATCTTAAATGAAGGCCCCTGTCTGGAGGCATCAGTACCTAATGCTGAGGGCTGTTGAGAGAATTCAGTAATAGAATATGTAATATCCTATCATATGGCGGGGCTTCAGAAAAGATTAACATTATAATACTCTTGTCTACGAAGGCAAAGATCTATACAAATGGTTTCCCTTGATTAAACTCTCACCTGTACCTTGGACAGTAGTCCTGGCCTAAGATGAAGGCAAGTAGTGGGTGTGACATCCAGCTACTTCTCAAGAATATAGGTCAGCCCTTCCCACCTGAATGGCCCCAGTATCTGACCTGAGCCCATGCCTGAAGATAAATTAGCTAAACAGTGGTTGGAGTCTGGGCTGGGCATTTCTAGGTTCTTGACCTCCTATCCAAAGACCTGAGCATAAAGGTTTGTGCAGATTTGTAAAAGAGCCAAGATAATTTTACTTGGAGCAATGTGCTAGTGCAGGTAGAAGACAGCTACACTGTCAAAACTGACAGCAAGCCGCATGAGAATACTCTGGGTCCTTGGCTACAGCCTGGGGTCTCTAAGGGAGGAGGTCTAAGGGCAGGGGGGCTGTTTTTGAAGGGTTGTAGTTTGGGTGGTTGCCTATTTTGACTGATAGATTAGGTTATATAATCATTTCTCTACTGCAAATACTCCTTCCCACAATGCGTCTGACTTTAATTATATCCACACCCAAGCTATACATAGGCATAAGATGGTAACTAAGGGTTCTCCCCAAAAGGTGACTAGAGGACACAGGTTTTTTTTTTTTTTTTCCTTCTGTGCATGCATCTAAAAGTAGTTGAGGCAGGGTTGGTCTTTCTATTCCTCAGACCTGGACACACAGGGAGTAGATCTGGTTAGAAACTGTCTACATTTGATTGTTACCAGGCCAGGGGAACTCATACTGTTGTTCAAAGGTGGGAAAAATGTGTATCCCAGTGCAGGTGGGGAGTCGAAAGCTCTGAGGGTTTCAGGTGCATTGTTTGGAGAGGGGTACACTGCATAGTGGGGGGAGGGGAAGAAAGGCTGCCACATGCATCATTACAAGAGCAGAGAATGCACATAGCCAACGCCAAATGGGAGTCTCAGGATACTAAGCCATCTCTCATGCCTGCCTACCTCCCTGTCACTCACCCATTGGTCCTGTCCTGCATGGGGTCCCTGATCATATTACTACTGGGATCTCCCTCTGGTCTCTCCTTGGTTCCATGGTCCTTGCAATCTTTGTCAAATGAATTCAAACAAGACACACAGAGTGTGGTGTAGAAGCCGGGTGGAGTTTATTACAAAATGGCAGACCCTCTTAAGGGTGGTAAAGGACAATGCCAAAGTGCCCACTGCAGAGGAAAACACTCTCAGGGCAGAGAGTGCACTGGGCTGACCTATTTTTTGGGTAGATTTTATGCTGTTTTTTGAAGTTTCTGGGATGGTTTCCCGAGGCATGCTTCCTTCAGGTGATTGACAGGCTCATTTGAATTGACTTTTTTTGGCAGTACTGAGGATCAAGCCTTAGGCCCCGTACATGCCAGGCAAGTACTCTACAACTGAACTACAGACCTAGCCCCCATTTGAGCTAACTCTTCCCAGAGGGACAATGGCATGTCTCTGCTGTTTTCCACAAAGCCTTCTGCTATATAGCCATTGTCTAGACTTCCCTGTAATGTCAGAGGTACAACTCATAAGCTAGGCGTGGTGGCACAATGCCTTTAGTCCCAGCACTGAGGAGGCAGAAACAGGGAGATCCTTGAGTTCAAGGCCAGCCTGATCTACAGAACAAGTTCCAGGACAGACAGAGAAACCCTGTTTATAAAAACCAACCAACAAAACAAACAAAAACAAAATTAAACAAATAAACAAGAAACATCAAAAACAAAAAACCCCTCACATTCCATCCCTGACCAGTCCACACAGTCCTGCTGTTCCAGTTTCTGGGTTTCCAAGCGGCTGATTATGAGGGAGGGGCCCAGCGTCAGTGACCTTCAGGGCTGCTAGACAATGTAAGGATCCCATTCCCCAAGGACACTTGTTCTACAGAGACTCTTTCTCTGGAAATTGCATACTTGAGAGGTTTGTAGGGAAGAGCATGCATTTAATAAGTAATAATTGACTTACTTCTGCATTTTAATTAATTGAAAGGATTCAGCTGCCAGAGCCTCCAGTCAACATGGGATAAGATAATTTTAGCCCAAAGCAAGGAAACAAAACACTGGAGCCAAGCTGTGCGGCCTTTACAGGGTGGATGCATTGGGAGCCCCTCCCCCATTCCTAACCCCAGTATTTGAAGGTTCTAAATAAGAAAGTCCTGCCCCAAAAATCTTCCAGCATCAGTAGTGCCACCAAATGGAACCCAAGGATAGCCCTAAAGTGATATCTGAGGTGGTTCCCAGGGGCAATCCCATAAACATTACAATCTCAGGAAGCTAGCTGGCAATGGGGAGGGAAGAAGGAAGAAGGAAGCTGACAAGGCTTAAAACAGGTGTTCAAATGTGATGTGTGTGCATGAATGTGTGTGTACTCACGTGTGTGTAAATGTGCATATGTATTTATGTGTGTCTATTCATGTCTGCATGTATGCATGTGTGTATATATGTCTCTGTACATCTCTACATGTGTACACACATGCGTGTGTGTGTGTGTGTGTGTGTGTGTGTGTGTGTGTGTGTGTCTGTGGTATTATAACAACTTATTTGGTTACGGAAAGAGGTCCCATCAGTGAGGGACTTTCAGCTATGGGCTATAATAATTATATATAATAAATGTCTGTTACATGACAGGCAACCATATTTAATTTAAACCTGTTCTTCAAAACCTATCCGTTAATAGGTTTCATCCCCCACTTTACAAATGAGTAAACTGAGTCTTAACTGGTCTCAGGATTAAGTCACCAGTAGGTCAGAGGCCAAACTTCTCTGACTCCCAAGGCTAGTCAGTCTCCAAACAACAAAAGAACTTCTCTCCTGTGCATGAGTCAGTAGTTTGGAATCCTGATTCTAACTCTGCTTGCTGGAATCTTCTGGGAACTTTCAAAAACACCCAGGCCTGACTCCTACTCCCAGGATTTTAATTTAGGAGTATGGCCATCTCTAAAAGCTCCCAGGATGGTTTTCACAAGCAAACAAGGCTGAGCACTACTGGCTTAGTCGGGGACCATTCCTCAAGGCCACCGAGCTCATTTGCTGTGCCTCCTGGCCTGACCATCACTGGATAAGACTGAGGACACCCAGAGTTACAGTTTAGTCTCAGAGATCTGGACCTGGATCTAGCTCCAGAGTCAAGCCAGAGAACAGGCAACAGTAACCAAAGCACAGTGGCAGTAGTGGTCAGAGTCAAGCCAGAGAACAGGCAACAGTACCCAAAGCACAGTGGCAGTGGTGGTCAGAACAGTCACTTGATAATTCGTTGGTGGTGATGTGCCAAGTCCTCTGTGGTTCATCTCATTTGTTCCTTACAGATGTAGCAGAGTCAGTCTACATTTGTAAAGAACACTGGTGCACAGTCATATCAAGGGGGGCATTCAAGGGCTACTCAGCTAGGCTGGGTGACCTGTGCTTGGCAGCACTAGCTTCTCCGTCATCCCAGATCACCCCCAGCCCTTGAACTATCTCAGGACTTCTCCTCTGCTTACAGCTCCCACTGCTGGCCATGCCGAGTGCCTCTCTGCCCCAAGACAAGTGGGTAGCCATGGTGGATGGAGTGGGGTACTGGATCTCATTCACCCTCTGTGGGTGCAATCAGGTCAGAGCAGATAGAGTGAAACATTGCTGGGGTGACTCCCAGGTCCCACAGTGCTCAAGAGGCAAGGGTAGGGCTGGATACTGGAGCCTGCCTCTGCACTGACCAGTGCTTAATGAGATGCTTGGTCCAGGTTAGACACACCTTTCTTCATGGTCAGCCATCTCATATTTGTGGACCTCAGTTTCTCACCTGTGACACCCCAACTTGCAGGACTGCTGGGAAGACTGGACTAGTCCAGACACAGTCTGGGTTGGAGTTTTCCTGGCACAGAGTGGACACCCGGCGCCACAGACACCCCCTTACCCTTCATCCTGGCGCCTGGGCTGGCTGTGAAGTACTTCCCAGCACTGGCTTCCATGGGGGTGGAAACTCTGAGATAGTAGTGTCTCTTTGTATTTCCTCAGCAACCAGCCACGCTCCAGAGCTGTTGGCCAGACCCAACTGTTCTCAGTTGGCAGCCTGCAGGAATGACTCGCCCCTCCTCCCAGGGAGATGCCTGGATCGATCTAGCAACCCTCATGTCAGTACTTGCTGGAGGACACATTAAGTCCTGGGTCTCAACCAGGACTGCAGCGCAGAGTTGGGCAGAGGATGGGAAACAGGAGAGAGCTTTAAAGTTCTGATGCCCAGGCTACCCAGCTGGCCCAAAGAAAGCAGGTCCCCACCCCTGTCATCAGCAGACCTTACAGTCTTTGTTTAAAATACAGACTCCAAATGCAGGACACAGCCAGATGCATAGGACTCTGGGGATGGCACTAGGAGTTATCTCTTTCCCCACTTCTCTGGAGACTGCCTTCTTTATCATGTTTCTCCAGTAAGCTTTAGCCATCTCTACAGATAAGTATCCAGCGGAAGGCGTAAATGGGCTCAGCTGACTGACAATCTTCAGTGGTTGAGAATAAGTGCCTGGTCCTGCCCAGGAGAAGGAGGGGACTCGCCAGGAGCGGGACACTCTGAAGGGTAGAGACGATGTTCTAAGAGGCTTTCTAGAGAACACAGCTTCCTGAACATTCCTTGGAGCAAGCTAGAGAGTAAGGTGAGACATAGTCATTCCCACAGTCCTTTGTCCCCTGCCTGGGTAATCTGCTGCCCCTAGAGCTGCTGAGCCCCTTGGGTAGATGTAGCAGTCTGTTGAGGCTACCATAACAGAATGTCACAGGCTACACTGACATTTATCTCTCATAACTGAACGCCTAAGATCAAGATGCCCACAGGTCACCTTTTAGTCTCATTTCTCAGACAGCTGCCTTCTTGTGGTGTATCCAGGAGAAGAAGAGAGAGAAGAGCTGAGAGGGAAGGAGCAAACACTCGCTCTCCCGTTGTTGTCTTCCTTTACTCTATTGGAGGAGGGCCCAGCCCTGACAAATTCATTTAGGAAGCCTGGCGCCCAGCGAGCAGGGCAGCCCCGTTACAAACCCAGAGTTGGAGGTCAGAGTGGTCTCAAGATCAAGGTCAGGAGAGAGTGGAATGTTAGGAACCCACAAGGAGCTGCAGTTAGTTGAGAAATTACGCTGAAAAAGGGACCAGAGGAAGTAAGCAAAATTGACTAGCTGGGCAGATGGGCAGTGGAAGCAGAGGCTGGTGGGCTACGCTCTGGAGAGCTGCAGGGGGCTCAGGGGATGTTGTGCTGCTAGGGCGCCAAGCATGGGTGGGGCCAGCACAGAGGAAGAGAGGAAGTGAGCAGGAGCAGGGGCAGGGATCCCAGGCCTCTGCCCAGAGTTTCTCAATGGCCTGAAGTGCCCTCAACACCACTTTCCTCTCCTCTCCTTCCTTTCTTGTTTTTTTTTTTTAAAACAACAACAACAACAACAACAAAAACAAAAACAAAAACAAAAACAAAAAAACACTTAACTAAGCTGAGAATAGTGGCCCACGCCTTTAATCTCAGCATAGAGGCAGAGGCAGATGGATCTCTCTGAGTTCCAGGCTAGCTAGGTAGAGAGTTCTGGGATAGCCAGAGCTACATAGTGAGATCCTGCCTCAAAACAACAGCAACAACAAAACAAAAAACAAAAACAATCACTTTCCTAGTGTCTTAGTCAGGGTTTCTATTCCTGCACAAACATCATGACCAAGAAGCAAGTTGGGGAGGAAAGGGTTTACTCAGCTTACACTTCCATGCTGCTGTTCATCACCAAAGGAAGTCAGGACTGGAACCCAAGCAGGTCAGGAAGCAGGAGCTGATGCAGAGGCCATGGAGGGATGTTTCTTACTGGCTTGCTTCTCCTGGCTTGCTCAGCTTGCTCTCTTACAGAACCCAGGACTATCAGCCCAGGGATGGCACCACCCACAAGGGGCCCTCCCCCCTTGATCACATTGAGAAAATGTCTTATAGCTGGATCTCATGAGGCATTTCCTCATCTGAAGCTCCATTCTTTGTGATAACTCCAGGCTGTGTCAAGTTGACACACAAAATCAGCCAGTACACCTAGTTATAGTGTACACACACACACACACACACACACACACACACACACACACACACCTCTATGGTCATAGTCAGCATGTGGAGACTGTAGGACTACTTTCTCCATCAATTCTCTCCTATCATGTGGGTCCTGGGGATCGACATTGAATCTCCAGTGTTGGCAGCAAACACCTTTATCTGCTGAGCCATCCTACCAGTCCTCCTGTTTTGTCTTGTTTGCACTGCGTCTTACTCTGTAACTCAGGTTGGCTGGGACTCGCTATGTAGACCAGGCTGACCTTGAATCTGAGGCAATCTCCCTGCCTATGCCTTCTGGGAAATGCCTTTATGTCTGTTTTGTTTTGAGACAGGGTCACAGTTATCCCAGATGGTCTGAATTCCTTATGCACCAGAAGATGAGTTGAAACTCCTGATCTTCCTGCCTCTGAGTGCCAGGATCACGGGAGTGTGCCACCAAGCCCAGTCTAACCAGCACTGTTTTTAGTCTAGAAGCTAGGTTTTCAGGAGAATGGGAAATAGAGACTACAGACAGCTAAATGTGGAACTGAGGTGAAGGCCAAGGGAGGCTGGAGAGAAGGAAGCCACGCTGGGTTTTTTGTTTTGTTTTGTTTGTTTATTTTGAGAATGTTGGAGCCGTTCACGGATCTTCATGAGCTTAACTTTGGGAGCTAGGGTGCCAGACACCAATGCTCCAAAGCTGCCCCAAGCCAGTGGCTTCAGAGCTTCTTGTCACACCCTCAAGGATAATAAGGAAAGGTGAACCTAGACTTACTAAAGAGAAGGAAGGAAAACTCTTGAAGGTGGGAGGTGATCCAAGAGGGGAAACCCTGCTGTCCTGTGTCCTGCCCAGTGGATCTTACTCCTGGATCTTACGTCGGGAATTGGATGGAGTCTGAGGTAATATTCATTGGAACTGCTTTTGTTTTATTTGTTTGTTAATTTCTTTATTATTTATGTATTTATTTATTTTTGTGAGACAGGATCGCTGAGTACACCCTAGATGAAGTCATTAAGGGCTCTACAGACTTTCTGCTTGCTCCCTCAGCCCACCCACTGAACTGGCTGTGCGTTTCTACCCCAGTCAGTGTAGTGGACCCATGTGCTCTGTAGCTAGCTCAGGACCCACCCTGAGTCTCACTCTGACCAATTGCCATCACGAGGGCTGCCCCTGCTAGAAGATCTGCTGTGGCCCAAGGTGAGCAATGCTCCCAGGACTTCACTAAGCTCAGCTGATGCACCAGCTGCCAAATCCGCTGGCCACTGCTCAGGGCTGGTGGCACACACAGAGTGGCCTAGAGAGCCCGGGCAGGGTGGCATAGAGCAGGGAGCAGCCCTTCCTACTTTCTCAGAGTATCAGGAGGGCCTCCTCCATGTGGGACAGAGAGAGGAGGTCTCACTTCAGCCAGAGTGCCAGTGGTCCCCTGCAGGGGTCTCTGTGACCACCATGGCTGGCAGAGGGACAATCCAAGAGAGGCAAGAAGGCAGTTTGTTTCAACAGGACTTAAGTAACCCATATTGGTTCAAATTTCCAGAGTCTGACCCCGAGTGATTTATTTTAGGTGTGCACAGCACAATTTGGTGAAAATTTTCCTGGTGATAATGCAATCTTGTATGCACAATAAAACTTTAGATGTGGCTACATCAAAACTCTTTGTAAAGTATCTTCCATAAATATCTTCCATAAAGATGGGGGTCTATAGATTGTGTGATGTCTCCCCTAAAGATAGGGTTTATAGATAGACAAGCTCATGATAATGGTCTGGGGGAGGATCCAGTGTGGCCTTGGCCATGCAGAGTGCAGAGGTCACCAGGCTATTAATCATTCCTCTCCCAGCCTTCTGGGCAGAAGCAGGTTGTACATTCCCTCCCTTTGAAGAGACAACCCTGTGTGTTTAACATGCCCAGTTTTCCTAGAACTTATCTGTGAGTACAAGAACCACTATGCCTCCCACGGTCCCTGGACAGGCAGTGTTGACTTGCCAACCTCTCAGCCCTGCTTTGTAGCTTTGGAGTCAGGTGAGGAGCTTCACAAAATGCTTGTGTGTCTTGTCTGCGCATGAAATTGTGAGAGCATTGGCGATCCCACACCGACCCTCAGATGATGCATTTTGGAAACACTTGCAGAGCTTTAAAAACCACAGTATTAGCTAAGCATAGTGGCTCACATGTTTATTCCCAGCATGCAGTGAGTTTGAGGACAATTTGGTCTACATAGTAAGTTCCAGGCCAGCGTGGGTTTCAGGATGAAACCCTATTTCATCAAAACAAAACAAACAACAGCGATTGTAACAAACCAGGCACAGTGAATAACTCATACTCCTAGCACTTGGGAGGATCATTACAAGTTCAAGTCCAGCCTTGTCTACATAGCAAGCTCCAGGCTAGCCAGGAATACTGTGTACCTGAGACCTTGACTCAAGTCCCCCTTTGTCCTGACAAAGAGTACAGTACTGATCCACTGACGTCTTGATATTGTTGCACTTCTCAGTACTGATCCACTGATGTCTTGGTATCTCTGCACTTCTCAGATATTTCCAATTTGACTAGGCTGTGCTTCAGCTTGTACAGCAGGTAGCTCTACATACTTACTGAACCACTAGCTTTGGGAGCCACAGACATTTATTAGGTAGTTGGATTCTAATCCATCTCCAGGCAGATTCAGTGGCCCTAAGACATAGAAAGAGCTTACCATTGTGAGACCTCCCCCACCCATCCCACCTCCTTGGGCTTCTTGCTTTGTGGTTACTGGCAGTCACAGCTCCTGGAATCATGCAATCACATGATGAGAGTCAAAGGTTAGGAAAAAGGCACAGGTCAAAAGTGATAAGAGACAGTTTGTGACTTCTCTCCATTCATCAAGAAGGAAAACACTCTCAGAATCCCTTCAGTAGAGGCCTCTTGATTTTCACTGAGCAATCACAGGTCACTCTAAGCTGCAGGAGGGTCTAAAGAAGTGAATTTGGTCTTTCCTGGTTTCTGTAGTAAGATACCAAAGATGGAGGCAGAGGCTAGAAGAGGCCATTGAACAGTAGTCACCAGAATGGCAGATCATGCAAACCCAAGGTGGCCTTGCGTGTGGAAGAGAACAAGTTGGATTATTAAGTAATCAGCTAATTAATTATTTGAGAAAACAAGCCAATATTGAAGTTGTTGATTGATTTGATCAAGTAGTTGTCACTTTTTGTTTGATTTCCTTTGCATTCAGAAAACACCTTTGAAAGGTTTTCCTTAACATATAATAAGTGCCTTGGAGACTGGAATTTGCATTTGTATGTAAATTTTGGGGTGCTGTTACCAGTTCAGTGCCACAGCAGTTGGTAAAAATGTAAGCAAGAAGATAAAAAACTAAGGTAGTGGACCACAGTTATTAACACGCTTTAAATTCAAATTTTTAAAAAATTTACTGCAGCTGCTGTGGTATGGTACACTTTTAATCAGCATCCAAGAGGCAGAGGCAGGCACATCTCTGTGAGTTTGAGGCCAGCCTGGTCTACAGAGCTAGTTCCGGGGCAGTCAGGGTTGTTACACAGAGAAACCCTGTCTCAAAAAACAAGCAAACAAACAAGCAAAATAAAAAAGGCACTGCCCAAAATAGCTGCCTAGAAACCTCTTAGAATATGTTACTTTTGGGAATTTGTCCTTGGAATATAAACATGTACAAATTCCAGATATTGTCACTGCCAAAGCTGCTCATAAAAATTGGAAACAATTAAGAAGAAAATTGGATATAAATGTCTAAGGACCAGAGATTAGCTAGATGATATAACCGACATATAGTGGAACATATACAACCATAAAAATCTTCCATTGTCTGACTTGAGAGTCTTCTAATGACTGCACCTAATTACGTGTGGATTGGGTGTTATTTGGACAGAGCCTCTGGTCGGGCTTTCTTCACCTGTGCTTTGTGCTGGAAGCCAAGACAAAAAGATTTTGAGGAAGGGCAGGGGATGGGCCGTGAGACCGGCCAACAAAAAAGTGCTTGCTGCGGCTGCAGCTGCCTGGAATCTGAGGCGAGACTAAGGACAGCTTGCACTTAGCGCTGGGCGTCAGTTTCACAAGCACACATCATTCCTCCCAACTATGATGGATACTTTTTAGTAAAAGTCTCGCTTTATAACCCAGGCTAGCTCTGAACTCACATGGCACTCTCAGCCTTCTGAGAGCTAGACTTACAGGCACGTGCTACTACACCAGACAGACAGGCAATGTGACTATGTACTAGGGACTGAGCAAAGCTGGCAGCAAAGAGTCTCTCTCTCTCTCTCTCTCTCTCTCTCTCTCTCTCTCTCTCTCTCATTCATTCATTTTGTTTCGCTGGGTAGCCCTGGCAGTCCTAGAACTCTCTCTATAGACCAGGCTTGCCCTGAACTTTGCCTGTGCCTCCTGAGTGCTGGATTAAGGGCATGCACTATCACTGCCTAGGACAAAGGCTCTCTTTCCAGGGACCTAAGATGGGGTGCTGAGTGGGACGGACAACTGAGGGAGTCAGCAGTTAGACAAAACAATGCAATGCCAGAGGGTAAGAAGGACGAGGGAAAAGTAATGGTGGGAAAGTGAGAGGCGGTGGCAAGGGCCACAGGTTCACCTAAGGGTCCAGAGGTAGACACTTAGAGCTGTGATAGTGGATCCAAGACCTGGCTGAACATCTGCTGGGGCATACATGTAGTTTGAGTGTTCCTAGGGGTCCCAGGTAGCTTAGTCCTCAGAGTGGCAGGGTTGGGATCATGTGATAGATAGGGACCCTTGAGAGGTCCCTGGGTCACTGGAGACACTTGGTCACTTTCCTGAAACCATTTGGTAGTTCTCTGGAGAAGATGGCTATTAGAAGAGCAAGCCTGGCTCCATCCACTCTTTCTGTGTTCTGGTTCCAGATGTGACTACTTGCTTATACATGTGCTCTGCCATATATAAGCCTCACCAATGGGGTCACTGTTGTTGACCATTGAGCCTTCAGACTCTGAGCTAAATAAACCTCTTTCCTATACAAGTAGCCTGCCTCAGGTGCTTTATTATAGTGATGGAAAACTAACATAATGTCTATCATAACCATCTGGGACAATATGGTTCTAAACAAGAAATAGCCACAGGAAAACTTATGTGGGAATGAATTTGCCATTTGTAGGAAAAGCAGTATCTATAACCAAGCAACTCTTATAAGGACAACATTTAACTGGGGCTGGCTTACAGGGTCAGAAGTTCAGTCCATTATCATCAAGGCAGGAACATGGCAGCATCCAGGCAGGTATGGTGCAGGAGGAGTTGCTAATGGAAGACTGACTTCCAGGCAGCTAGGATGAGGGTCTTAAAGCCCACACCCACAGTGACACACCTATTCCAACAAGGCCACACCTACTTTAACAAGGCCACACCTCCAAATAGTGCCACTCCTTGGGCTAAGCATATTCAAACCATGACAAGCAGAAAGATTGGAAGGTACAAACCTCAGAAAGCTGAAGCAAGAGGATCATCATGGGTTCAAGGCCACCCTGGGCCACATAGTGAATTCCAGGTTAGCCTGGGCTACAGAATAGGCCCCTGTTTCAAATTTTTAAAAAGCAAAAATTCTTAAAGAGTGAACAAAATATTATATATAAAAATGAGGTCCTAGGTTCAATTCTCAACACTGTATAAAAAGGGGGAAGGGGAGACGCTGGGAAGATAGCTCAGTTGGTGTTCGGTGGGTAAATCACATGGACTGTTTGATCCCCAAACTCATGAGCAACAGCAGGTGTGGTGTCACAGGCTTACTCTAGTGCTAGGAAAGCAGAGACAAGGAGATTCCCGGCCAGCCAGTCTAACCTACTTGGCAGATGGCCTTCCCAAGTGTGGGCCAGAGTATGACAGCCACAAGTATAGACATCAGGCAGCTAAGGATTCTGGACAGGCCAAAGCCAGCTTGACTGTCCAACCACCTGTCACCAGAATGTTCTCTGGTTTCATGTCTTAGTGACAGATTCAGTTGGCATCCAGGAAATCTAGACCTTGCCACAGGCTGTGGGATTGGCTCCGTTATCAGGGCCTGGGAGACAGGTCTTATGGTGCTATATACCCAAGATTGGTTCTGAACTGACCACAAACACACAGGCCATAGGCTAGAGGTCTCCTTATCCTAGTTATCACCTCTTGACCAGTCACCAAAGAGGCATGGGAAGCCAGGTGGACCAGATGAGCACCTAACATTGGGACACGTGTCTATATTTATAAAATGTATGAATTCGCATACACGAGGAGCCACAAATATGAGGGCTTCACCACACACTCTTGTTTCTGTAACTTTTTTTTCTTTTTGGTCTTTTGGGATAGGGTCTCATGTAGCCCAGGCTGGTCTCAAACTTCCTATGGAGCTGAGGATGACTATGAATTCCTGACTCTCAAATGCCAAGATTAGATGTGTGTACCACCACACCCAGTTTCATGCCTCTCTGGGTCAACCATGTGTTTGCCCTGTGTTAGCTTACTCACTTTAACCTCTGTAGGTTTCAGTCGTTTTTGCCAAACAGCAAGAAAGATCCACCCATCTCCTCTTGTCCGCCATCAGAGTTGCTCGGCCTTAATACAGCGAATAGGAAGCACACTGCAAATCTATATGGGAGTGGAGTGGATGAGATGGGAGAGTCAGAAAGGGGTGTTCATCTCTTCACACCCAAAGCTCCACGCCTTCCCTACTCACCTGCTCTCTCGTCTCCAAGTTGCATCCCTTACGTTGTGGAGCTGAAGCTGCGTGGTGTGGGTGGCACTTCGTTGTTTGATGTGAGTTGATGGGGACCTCACTCCTCACTCCCTCTGGAAGCATGGAGCCTCACTGGCTAGATTTCAGGCATTTAGTGAGCAGGTTAAGGAGACCACTGGGAGAAGTGTGATAACTCCAGATTTCAAAGTGACGGGGAGTTGGGAAGAGTGTCAAACTAGTCCTCTGGAGAACTGGGACCTAGGCTGGGGGACCTCAGTTACCAGCTTCAGTGTGCCAGGTCTTGTCACTCCCCTGGTTTCATACTCTTGAGCTATTTGTAAAATGGAGTTATGAATGATTGCCACACAGGATGTACACACATGCAGATGGGCACACATGGGATGTGCATACACAGGATACACACCTGGCCTTTGCCTACTGAGACTGAGGGAAGGGACCCCTCTAGCTGGCACTGGACAGAGCTTGGGCATTGACTCTAGACAGATCATGGCTCACCAGCCTCCAGTCCACTGCTTTGGTCCAGCATCCTAGCCCTTTTGCCAGGGGGTGGGGTGGGACTAGCCCTGGCCAATGACATTACATGACAGAGGGGCAGAGAGATGGCTCAGAAGGTAAAGGCACCTCTCTCAGAGCCTGGTGACATGAGTTCTATTCCCAGGACTCACATGGGTGAAAGGAGAGAGCCCCAAAGTTTGTCCTATGACCTTCACACATGTGCAGTGTTCTCCCCACAATAATAAATAAAATATAAATGACGTGATAGGAAGTCCACGTCTAAGCAAAGTGAAATATTCTAACATGACTCTGCAGTCTCCTTCATCCCACTGTGGCAATGCTAAAGGAGGCTCTCTGTTGGCACAACGGTGGAAATATCAGCCAAGACCGCTAGATTGCTGTCTCACTGACCAGAAGGCATCGTATGATGGGGCGGGGGGAAATACATCAGTTATGGGACACTTTGTTACCACGACACAGTCTAGTCTATAATGCCTAATAAAACCTGAAGCTCAGTTTCCTCCTCTTAGAGAATAACACCTATCTTACATGGTTTGTGGTGAAGCTGTAATAATGGGATATACATCATGCTCCCAACTTGTTGGAGAATCTTATTCTTCTCTTCTGTGGCAAAGGCAGGTAAGCCTACCTCACCAGACCTTCCCATAGGCCTCTGGGATGTAGTAGGAGGTCAATAGTTCCTTACTGAAGCAGACACACAATCCATATTATGCACAAAACAGGGATTAGAGTTCTGTCTTTCCACACTTCCTGTTTGTTTCATATAAATCCCGCGGCAGTAATTTGAGGCTGTTGAGGGATGTGCTTCTGAGAGCCACTGATGTCCATTTTCCATTTGTAACAAGCTGTGACAACTCCATCTTCCCCACCCCCCACCCCTCACCAACTGGACTGCTGGGGACTAGAGGGTGAGAGCCTTCCCACCCCAATCTTCACGGTCTGGCCACTCAGTGCCAAGAGGGCAAAAGAAACATTTGGGAGTGTCAGCATTCAGGGCTCTGGCATCTCACCTGACCCCTGCCCGGACAGTAATAAAAATAAATAAAACTGAGCCGTGAGGGCCTTTGTGTTTTGTAAGTAGACTGGTAATGCTGGGAGAAAACCAGTACTGTGAACTCTCAATAGGAAAAGAGAAAAAAAGGAAGAAGGGGAAAGGGGGAAAAGGGGAGGGGGGAAGAGAGAGAGAGGAGGGAAGGAGAGAGAGGGGGGAGAGAGGGAGAGGGAGAGAGAGAGAGAGAGAGAGAGAGAGAGAGAGAGAGAGAGAGAGAGAGAGAGAATAAGACAGCCTATATACAGAAGAACACCGTTTCCTTGTTCCTAGTGGCCTGGGTTTGTCTGAGTTCCAGTTGGGTTTTCTTCTGGTAGCTCACTGAGAAAAGCAAGTTCTTGAAACTCAAAGAGAAAGTGAAATGGTGAAGCAGCTTAGCAGCTCTAGATGGCAGGCAGGATCTAGGCGTTTGAGATAGGGGTGGGGGGACAGGGGGGTAGAGGACTGGGGGTGCAGAAGTGGGGCAGTAAGTGTGGGGGAGGGGTGAGCAACATTTCAAGACCCAGCACAATGTAAAGCAAAACACACTCAAACCAACACATACACACACAGCTATGAAGGAGAGGCGGGCAGCATCCACAAACGCCTCATCCTCGAAGACTCAAACTGTAGCATGACTGTGCTGGGGCTTGGTCCTGACTCACGAGAGCTTCCACTGGACAGGTAAGGAGCTATCCCAGGCAGGTGGAGAAAGTGAGTTCTGTTCCACACTCCTTATGAGAAACAGATGACTCCTTGCTCTGAGATGACGAACACCTCCAGAAACCCATCTCATCCCTCCTTTGTTCCAAAGCAAACACTTCCCTGGCTTCTGCTTCATGCCCAACTGAACTCTGTGGGAGGGAAACTCCTGGAACCAAGCACCTGGATGGGAATAGCTCTCAGCGAGCCTCTGGGCCAGCTGTGGCTACAGGATTGTGGGCTGCTTTCATAATGACATCTGAATATCCACATAGTGTGCTTCAGTATATTACCCATGCAGCCCATGAGTTGACTTCAAGGGAGACAGCGACAATAGGACATCAACATTTTTAGCATATGTGGCAGAGATGAAGGTCTGTGCTCAGAGCTTATGGATATAAACCCACAAAAATTGTTAACAACCAAGGAAATTGAGGTCCAGAGAATCATATCCTGTCTTAGTCTTCTATTGCTGTGATGAAATTCCATAACCAAAAGGGGACTTGGGGAGGAAAGGGTTTATCTGGCTTACACTTCCACATTGCTGTTCATCACAGAATGAGGTCAGGACAGAAATACAAACAGGGCAGGAACCTGGAAGCAGGAGCTGATGCAGAAGCCTTAGAAGGGTGCTGCTTACTGGCTTGCTCCCCATGGCTTGCTCAACCTGCCTTCTTAATAGAACTCAGGACCACGAGCCTAGGGATGGCACTACCCACCATGGGCTGGGCCCTCTCCCATTGATCACTAATTAATAAAATGCCTTAGAGCTGGATCTCAGTAGAGGCATTTTCTCAACTGAGGCTCCTTTCTTCTGATGACTCTAGCTTCTGTCAAGTTGACACACAAAACCAGCCAGTACATATCCTTATGGAATGAGGAAGCCAGGAGCTGAACCCAGGCTGTCTGACCTCATCCCTCCATGAGCATAGACTGACTCTTAAAGCTGGGAATGAACACAGTCTTTCAGATACCCACCGCAGAAGGTCCTTCTGCCACTTGGGAACAAGCAGGACATATAAGGCACATACCTTTCCTAGTGTCACCACAGTGAGACATGGTGATGGGAGGCCATAGACTTGCTGGCCAGTGGCCCTACAAGAATTCTTAGAAATGCCTTAGATTTTGGAAACACATGAGAGTTGGAGAACCATTTACCAATCTGAATAAGTCATCCAGCTTGACACAATGAGGCACACTCTTTATAAGTCTGCACAAGTCTAGTATCTTGAGTGGTTCTTAGGCTGGCAGGCAGCTGGAGAAGAGTTGTTTCTGGGGCCGTAAGGAATTTCTTCCCAGTCTGAACCACAATCTGCTTCCTTATCACTGGTTCCTATGGCTCCAATCTGAACCCTAAGGCAAAAGGCCCTCTGCCCATTCCACTCTATCTTAGCAAGCCTAGCAATCTGCTTACTGACCTAGGCAGACTAGAAGTGGCAAGTTAGAAAACACAGATGCACGTAGCTCCCAGGTTTTACTCCACACTCTCTGTGTCTATGCAACATACTTTGGTCAGGTATGATATTGTTCTAAAATCCAAAAGGTAAATTTAGCCAGAGGTGGGGATTGCTGCATTGAGAAGAGAGTAGCCGGGCTGGGAAGACGGCTCAGTTGGTAAAGTACCTCCTGTGCATTCATGAGGAGCTGAGTGTGATTCCCAGAACCCATGTTAAAAAGAGGGGGGGGAGGGAAGCTGGGTGCAGTAAGCCTGTAATCCTGACGTAGGGAGGGAAAGACAGGAGGATACCAGGGATTGGTGGCCAGTTATGTAGGGCTAATCAGGGAGTCCCAGGCCAGTGCGATGGGTGAGGGGAACCGCCCTCTCACACGCTAGGCAAATGCTCTACCACTGAGCAGCAGCCCCAGCTCCTGATAAGATTCTGAATCCTCATCTAATTTATCCTAAAATTAGAGTGACAGACAGACAAAGAGAAACAGAGACAAAAACAAAGACGGAGACAGAGAGATAAACAAGAACAGAGACAGACAGAGAAACAGAGAGAGTGTGTATGGGAGTTATTTTGGCCTCTGCAGCAGTTCCTTAAGAGCAATGCTGCGCAGATGCTCTCTGGTCCTGGCTGTGCCCTCAGGTCTTTGAATCAGTGGTCACTCCCTTTTCCTTCCATGGCTGCCACATCCTTAGCTCAAGAGCATTCTCTCACTTTGACAGAGCAGATGGACATTTCAGATCGACAATAAACTCCGCTGTGATTTCCTATCCAGCCTCTACCTGTGCAGTGTACCTCCAGGCTCCGTACATGGGATTGCATTTGGTTTATGCTTGAAGTAACCTTGTATCATGGTTAATTTTACCTGTCAGCTGGACAGGGCTGGGGAGGTAGCCAGAGACTTGGTGAAACACTATCATTGCTTGTCAGTGAGGGTATTGTTTTGGCCTAGACTAACATTTGGATCGTTAGAGTGAATAAAAACAGTCTGCGCTCCCATTGTGAGTGGAACTGGTGTAGTTGTTTAAGACTGGCTGGAATCGAACAGGAAGGTTTGTCCTCCTACAGTAGAGAAGCTTCTTCCTGACTGCTGCCTGTACCTCAGCTTCTCAGCTTTCCTGGGTCTCAGGCCTGCAGGTCTTTGGTCTGGAACCATAAGATTGGCTCTCTCAGGTCTCAGCTTGCTGCCTGACTCATCCCACTGACCTTGAGACTTGCCACTCTCATGACTGAGTCAGTTCCTTATAGGAACACACACACATACACACACACACACACACACACACACACACACACACACGGGTGTGTGTGTGAGAGAGAGAGACAGACAGAGAGACAGAAAGACAGAGACAGGGACAGAGACAGAGACAGAGAGCTCTTGCAGATGAAAGCATGTTTCCAAGTCAGAGCTACCAATGGCTCGACCATGGAGTTTTCCATCTGGAAAACACGCTATCATGTGTTCATGGTCAGTTACTAGTGTCCCAGTGTGAACCAGGACTTGAAGCAAGTTTAATTAAGTTATAAAACTGTCTCCCACCAGTGCTCCCTTTCCCAACCATGGGTATCTTCCTTGAGAGCCTGACCCTGGCTGGGGGCTACTCCTAGGCTTAGGGTCAGCCCATCTGCCCTGAGGAACCAGAGAACACTGGACATTTTTTGCCCTTACCCTATTGTCTCTGGGTTAAAACTCGCTGTCCCAACATGGACCCTGGGCATCCACTCAGGAGTCCCCTCCTCTTCCCTCAACAGTGTGAGCTCCAGCTTGGGCTTTCTCAGCTATTCCTCTCCCTCCTTCTTCCCCAGGTCTGTCTGTCCTGCTCACCTGTGCAGGCGGACACTCCCTCTCCAGCCTTTGTGTGTCTGCCTGTCTGTCTATCTATCTATCTATCTATTTATCTATCTATCTATCTATCTATCTATCTATCTATCTATCTAACTAATGATAATGCTTTTCCCAGGAAACTGGGCAAACAGATGTTGGGTAGGTGACTGAAGCAGACACTGTGTCCCTGGACCTGATGTCACTACTTCCTTCCACTGGTGAAACTATCTCGGAACTCACTTTCTTCACTCTTGTTCTTAGTCTCTTTGCACAGAAGGCCCCGCTCTCACCCCATCTCTGGCTACATTCTTTTGCATTCTACATGATCCTTGCCTGCCTGCAGGGTTATTTCCAAAACAAGTGAGGGATGGGCACTTTGAAGGCCCACACATTTCCATGTGCTATGGCTCCCAGAAACAATTTGGAGAAGGGATGTGTGTCTTAGCAGGAACTGA
Source organism: Uromys caudimaculatus (assembly GCA_028551405.1). Lineage (NCBI taxonomy): Eukaryota > Metazoa > Chordata > Mammalia > Rodentia > Muridae > Uromys > Uromys caudimaculatus. Next base: position 84,384,721 of record CM052705.1, on the reverse strand, counting down.
GTTCTGCTGGGCTAGCATCTTGGTTTTTACATGGAGAAAAGAAAGGACAGAAGAAGAACAGCAGAACAGAAAAACAAAAAGAAATGGCTAGCAGCTTTCAGCAACCAAGTCTAGATGAATAGCTCCGGAGAACAGCTTGTATTTGCAGGTAACCTATAAAGCTGGCACACTGGGTACAAGGGGATCGACAGCATCAGCATGCCACATGCCACTTACAAAATTATACATATCAACTGATTTCCATTCTCGGTATTTGAAAACACTTCAACACACACTGCTGGCACTGCTCTTTCTTGTTCCAAGCATAGGAAGATGTAAGACAGTGGAGCACTGCTCAGGAGGGTGGGCATGGTGGGGCTAGGAGGGCCTTGGAGACCTGGACAACCACCTCTTCAAGGTAGCTCTCTGGAAGACCATAAACAGGGTCTGAAGCTGTGCCAAGATGGAGTTACTGGGCTTGTTGGTGGAGGCCTTTCCAGAACACATAAAAGGGCCTTGAAAACAAAGGTGTGTGGGAGTGTGTCAGGTAGGCATGAGGTAATGTTCCCAGAGTGCTCCGGGCCTCTGGTTAAAGGACCATTTATCCCCAAGTCATTATCCTGCCTAGTATTTGTGTCCGCAACACCAGCTGTGACAATGGAGCCCACAAAAGCCAACCTGCCGCTGCTGTTGCCTAATGTGCATAGAGAAGGCTGGAGGCGGACATGAGTTGATGAAGTTTGCCTTTCATCCAAACACAGTTCAGCTGGCTGAGGTCTGCAAGAAAGCCCAGATGGATTAATGCAGAGTTAATGTCTTCTGGGCCCCAGCAAGGGTGGCAGCTCAAATTTAGTTTGAATACATGCAATGAGAGGCTTGAAGTGCTCCTTCTCTCCCTCCCTTCCTCCCTCCCTCCCTCCCTCCCTTCCTCTATCCCTCCCTCCCTCTGTCCCTTCTTTCCTTCCTTCCAGATAAGGTCTCTATGTTGCTCATTCTGTCCTGCAACTCATATATAGACCAGGCTGGCCTTGAACTTCTAATCCTTCTGTCTGACTCTTGAATGCTGGGATTACAGAAGGGTGTCACCCTATCTTGTTTCAGCATCTTTTGTGAGAGGCAGGGCTCAAGGTGATATCCCAATGTATGAGGGCCAGCCACAGGAAGTGGCCCTCAGTGCGGGGTGGAGATCCTACCTAGGCAAGCAGTATGCCTAAGTGGACACCAGCCGGCCAGGTTCTGACTTCTGTGTGGCTCAGACACGCAGGCCAGGGCTGTCCTTCTCTATCTGACGTCATCTCAAATCCCATTTTGCCCTGCTTGACCCTTAGAAAGAACTGCCCAAGTTCACCCAGAAGCTGGAGGTCTGGCTTCCAGTTGGAATATGTCCACGCCACCTTGTCTGCAGCCTCTACACCCAACCAGAAGCTGGTAAATGTCCCTGTCCCCAGCTGTGATGGATAGAAAGACTGGCCAGCACCCAATTCTCATCACACCAGCTGTGCATGCGTTCAAGCATGTGCTTTCAGAATGCTTGCTCCGTTATCACATACGTCAGGCACAAGCTAGCATGTGCGTACAGTTTGGGGTTAGACTTTGGTCACTCACATCTTTCTATGGCCTTGCTTCTTCTTCAGGAAATAGACATTAATTGTCATGCATCACACATTTGGTGAGTGCTCTGTGAAAGATGGCCTTCCAGCTGGGTGGTGGTGGGGCCACACCTTTATTCCCAGCACTTGGGAAAAGGCAGGCACATCTGTGAATTTGAGGCCAGCCTAATCTACAGAGGATCTCTGTAAGTTAGAGGCCAGCCTGGTCTACAGAGTGAGTTCCAATATAACTAGGGCTGTTACACAGAGAAATACTGTCTCAAAACACACACACACACACACACACACACACACACACACACACAAAGAAAAAAAAGAAAGAGGGAGAGGGAAGGAGGGAGGGAGAGGAGAGAGAGAGAGAGAGAGAGAGAGAGAGAGAGAGAGAGAGAGAGAAGGAGCTATCCAAGATGAAGCCAGGCCCTCAAGAAGGTCCGACTCTCAACATACAGCACTGAATGAAGGCTCAGGAATAGAAGAAGGGAAAGCCAACATTCTGCACCTCAGCATCTGTGCATCCACAACACCCCTGCCTTTTCCATAGAAGCTGCAGTTTTCGTGTATGTAAAACTGGGATAATGTAAGGAGCACTGAAATGTTGGACCATGGCTTCATGGCTGGAGATGAGCAGAAAGAAGTGGAGGCAAGCAAGTATTACTTCAGAGATGAGGTCAAGAAGTACAATGAAGTTTCCTCTTCATTTTCTCTCTCGGATTCAACTCAGGGAAGTCAGCACCACGTCAGAAGGACACTTAACTGGTTACAGACAGCCTGGGTGGCAAGGAGCAAGGCACATCAGAGGACCATTGGGACATATTACCCTTCAGGCTTCAGTCAGAAGTCACTAAAAAGACTGTGAGCCACAGCGTGGGACCCCCAGCCCTGCTCCTCAGCAGCCCTGCTTGTCCTTTGAGTCTGCCAACTGAATCGTGTAGCCATGTTAACCAGCTGTTGGCTTAGGCAGAGAGGAGTAGGTAAAACTTGAAAGCAAGAGCTCATGATGGCCGTAGGATAGACCAGGTGAGGCAGCATACATCTGGAATCCCATCACTTAGGAAGTGGAGACTGGAGGATCAGAGACTCAAAGTCATCCTCAGATACATGCTGAGCTTGAGGACAGCCTGGGTTGTGTGACACCTGTCTAAAAGAGGGGACGGGAGAGAGAGAGAGAGAGAGAGAGAGAGAGCTGGAGAGATGAGATGGCTCAGCGGTTAAGAGCACAGGCTGCTAGGACTTTGGTTCAGGTTCAGTTCTCAGCACAACCATCCTTAACTCTAACTCCAGGGGTTCTGGTGTCCAGAACTTTATTTTTCTTTCCTAATTTTTTTTTTTTTTTTTTTTTTTTAATCTTCTCAGCCTTCTCAGTTCCAAAGTTGCCGCTCTAGGTTGATCCTTATTGCTGGGATCTGAGGAAAGCAGCTTCTCACTCAGCTTTCATTCTGATTGGGTGTGATGATCATGCCAACATCAATTATTATGCCTGATCAGTCGGGCCTGGAAGGGGTGGGGTGAACCCTACCTGAAGCAGAGGGCGGTGCTTTCCCACAGGACTCTAGAGGCACAGTTGCCAGGCGCAGGAAGCGGTTGCTGAGCAGCCAAAGAACAGACGCTTATTGTCCCTGTGTTTTTATTGTGTACTTCAGTGTGTCTTGGTGTCTCCGTGCTGCTCCCCTCAAGCCACCTGGCTTCCTGGCTCTCTGTAGAAGGCTCTTCTTTCTTCCTCTCATTCAGGTCTTAAACACCACCCTTCAACAGCACTTCCCTTCAACCCTGTTGTAATCTTTTTCATGCCAATTAACTGTTTTGTAAGGTGACTATGTCTGTGGTGTGTGAGTGAGCATAGGTGTATTTGTGTGTGGCATATGCAGGCGTGTGCACCAGCGCCACAGGAAGATGATGTGTGTCCTACTTTACTGTTCTCTGCCTTATTCCTTTAAGACAGGGTCTCTCCCTGAACCTAAAACTAGGTCTGGAAAATAGCTAGCTCCCATGATCCTCCTGTCTCACTCCCTCATCACTGGGGGACAGGCACATACACTGTCATGACTACTGAAGGGGGGGAAAAATGCTAAAGGGAAAACCCTAAAGAGTTTGTGCCTAGTTTTATGTTTGTGCATACCAAAAGATTATTATTATTATTTTTTTTTTTTTGAGACAGGGTTTCTTTCTGTAGCCCTGGCTGTCCTGGAACTCACTCTGTAGACCAGGCTGGCCTCGAACTCAGAAATCCACCTGCCTCTGCCTCCCAAGTGCTGGGATTAAAGGTGTGCGCCACTACTGCCCAGCTAAAAGATTATTTTAAAAATTAGGTGCAGGAGCTCGTGCTTGTAATCCAAGCACCAAGCAAACGGAAGCAGGGGGATTGCTGTGAGTTTGAGGCTAGCCTGAGCCACAGGCTTTTTACTTGGGGATTTGAACTCAGCCCCTCATGTCTGTGCAGCAAGTGTTCTTAAACACTGAGCCATCTCTCTAATAATAGTTTTTTAAATTATTGATTTTTATTTTATGTACATGGATGGTTTATCTGTATGTGTGTCAGATCTCCTGGACTGGAGTTATAGACAGTGGTGAGCTGCCATGTGGGTTCTGGGAATTGAATCCAGGTCCTCTGGAAGAGCAGTCAGTGCTCTTAACCACTGAGCCATCTCCCCAGCCCTGTGCTCTCTCTCTCTAATCTGAACCTCACCTTGAAAACACAGTGCCTTCTCTCCCTTTCATCTCTTCTAGATTCCCTTTCTTTTCTTTTTCCCCTTGAGACAAGGTCTTAATCATTTTATCAGCCTCCCCCACCGAAATGTAAGCTCCATAGGGCAGAGACTTTTGTCCATTCGGGTCCCTGCTATATCCTTCTACCTAGTGCCCAACACATAGTAGGTACTCTATAAGCAAAGACTAAATGAGGAAAGGGGTGTGCACTGTGAAGTAGCTGAGATGAAGGTGAGGCTTCTGCCATTACAGATGGCAGAAAACTTAGAGGATCTCCTCGGCTGGAAAAACAAAAACAGTTGTTGTTTGAAACACTAATTGTTGAGTGTTAATGAGAAAACAGCAGAAGGGGACTTCATACATTATAGTGTGCTCCCACAGAGTGAAGGTTAGAAGGCACCCTGATGCAACAGTTCAGACTGAGAAAGTGTCAGGAGACTGGAGTCATCTCCTGGCTGCTGGTAATACAGACATCCCAGGCGCGAAGGAAACACCTGCGCCAGCTCAGCCAGATCTGAATCACACTGAGAGCAGTCATTTAGTTTCAGCAAACAGCAGCAGTCACTTTTAAATTAACGTGGCTCATTTGAACTTCACTGGTTTTATAGCTTCTTTGAAATAGAATCTATTTTGCTTTTATTGTCAATGCTAAAGGAAAAAAAAAACTAAAAAGTTTGTCCCTAGTTTTACGTTTATGTGTGTGGAAAGAATATTCTAAAAATTGGATGTGGTAGCTCATGTAATCCCAGGGGATGGGGAATCTGAAGCAGGAGGATGGCAGTGAGTTTGAGGCTACTGAGCCACTGGCTGCAGGATGGAGAGCTTGTTTCAAAAAAAAAAAAAAAAAAAAAAAAAAAAAAAAAAAAAAAAAAAAAAAAAAAAAAAAAAAAAAAAAAAAAAAAAAAAAAAAAAAAAAAAAAAAAAAAAAAAAAAAAAAAACCAAAAAGGAACTGGGAGGATGAAAAAAAAAAAAAAGGGAGAAAAAGAAAGAGAAAAGAAAAAACAGAAGAGGACTGGCAAGAGTGGGGAGTAAGAAAAATAACAAAGTGTATCGACAAATGCGTGACTGTTACAATGACAACGCATCACTACACTTAAGCTAATAAAAGTAACTAATTCAAACATTATAACAGAAACAAATAGGTGTGTTAGCATTTGTATCCTTTACAAAGAAACTTACTACTCAAGATGGCCAAACACTTTCGAAAGAGTTAAACCTTTGTCCTGGACACTGGAGGGGGGAGGGAGTCTGAGATGGATTTCAATAGAAGGCCCAGGAACTCAAAGATCACCTGGCCAGTCCAGTCTCTCATGCTGCTTCTGAGTAAAGGCTGGGTTTACTTAGCTAAACCCAGTGCTCAATTCCTGACCTTATCCTGCCTCCCACCTAGGGAGAGTTGACCCCTCCCCCCAAGCTATCTCATCAACTCCAGGAAGTGACCTGGCGGGCCTCTGGGGTTGAGAGCAAGCGCTCCCTGCCTCTGCCTCCCCCAGCCCCAGGAATCCGCCTGCCAACACCCGGGTTGGGGGGGATTACTCACCAGGAATTCCCAGCTGTAACTTTGGGTGTTTGCCTGCTGATATTTGCTGGGAACTAGAGATATCTGGGAGGTCTTCCCAGCTTTTCTTAGCTGACTGGGGCAGAGCAGCTGTCAAGCATGACTATCTTTGTTCTCAGAGCTGACCCCAGAATTGCTGCTGCAGCTGGAGATTAGCCTAGGGTCCTTTCCTGCTTTTAGCCCAGGAAGTTGGGAGAGAGATAGAAGCTTGCTCACTGAGGAAAAGAGGGTACTAGAAAGCCAGTTGCTCTGTCCTGAGACCAGAGAGCTGAGCACAGTCTGGGAAGCAAAGAAACTCTTTCACCAGCTGCAGGCCAGTCTTTTCTTAGAGATCCTGTAAGGGCAATCTGCCCACTGTCCCACACACCCTGCAGTCTGTGGTGGGAGGGGAGGAATGTCCCTCAGGAAACAGTTCCAGTCAAGCAGAAGATGAAGTCTGGGAGAGGGTGACTGGGCTGCTCAAAGGACACAGCCCACTCGAGTGTCTCCAGCATTTCTTTCCCCAAAGGCTCAAGGACTTATGAAATGCTTACATAGACCACAACAAAGGAATGGCTTCTGTCTCAGGTTTGATAGAGAAACTGAGGCAAAGGGCTGGGATTTTATAAAGCTGTATTTCCTACAGCAAGTAACTCATAGAAACACTGGAGGTGGAAAAATGTGGACAAAGGGCTCAAATAGAGCAGAGAACAATCAGCTTGGAGAGGTGTGCTGTGAGTTTCAGAGAATGTGAGTTCAATAATCCATTTGCTACTGGGTCTGAGGACCAAGCTAGTTTCAGCCTTTTGAACCTAGAAACCATAGCATTGTGGTTTGCTTTCTGTCAGCATAATAAACATCATTATCAAAATATAACTTATGGAAGAAAGGGTTTGTTTCATATTACAGCTCCAGGTAACAGTTTATCACTGATGTGTTTATAAAAATATAAAGAGATATATTTTATGGAGGTATAGGGAGGTAGGGAGGTGTGGGGGCAGGGTGTGCCTCAGCAGGCCCAAGCCCAGGCATCCCTTCCCCCTGAGGGACCAGCCGTACGCGAAGGTATAGTATAGAAATAGAGTTTGTTTAGGGCATGGGGAGGGGAGTTAAGAGGGTAGTAGAGGCAGAGAGAGGCAGAGAGAGGAAGAGAGTAGGGAAGTAGAGAGTGGAGGCTGGCCATGACCACGTGGATAGAGGGGGTAAGGGAATAGGGAGAGGTAAGAGAAGTAAGAGAATAAAGCAAGAGATAAGAGAGAGGGGGAGGGGCAAGCAGTCCCTTTTATAGTGGGCCAGGCCCACCTGACTGTTGCCAGGCAACTGTGGGGCAGAGCATACCTGGCTGTTGCCAGGTAACTGTGGGGTGGAGTTTAGACAGAATGCTAACAATCACAGAAGGAAGGCAGGGCAGCTCCTGGAGACAGAGCAGAGCCCATGGAAGGATACTGCTTACTAGCTTGCTCTCCCTGGCTTCTGCTCTGCTAGCTTTCTTTACAGCCCACACCCCCTTTGGAGGGATGCTACTCCCCACAGAGTGCTGGGCCCTCTTACATCAATTAGTAATCAAGAAAATGTTCCACAGAGATGCTCACCAGCCAGTCTGATTGATTTGGTCCCCATACTGAGACTCTTCAGATGACTCTGGGTTGCATCAAGTTGATAGCTGAGGCTAACTAGAGAGACATAATTTTTCCTATCTCCTTCTAGCCTTCTATGGCTTAAAGTTGAATATCCTTTATTCAAAGTGCTTAGGACTATGGAGTGTTTCAGATTCCAGGGTCCCCACCCTTGATTTGGGAGTACTTACATATACTAATGTGTTATCTCAGGAATGGAGTCAAAGACTTAATACAAAATTAATTCCTGTTGCAAATACACAGCCTAAAGGTAATTTTACACAATATTTTTAGTACATCTGCATGTTAACTGCAATCTATTATGTGAGGGAAGGTGTGGAATTTTCCACTTGTGGTGTTATGTTTATGTGGTAAAAGTTTCGATTTAGGGAACATTTCACATTTTGAATTTCATTGGGCATGGTGATGCATGCCTGGAATCCCAGCATCTGAGGTGCTTGAGAGATGACTTAGAGGTTAAGAGCACTGGCTGTTCTTCTAGAGAACCTGGGTTCAATTTTCAGCACCCACATGGCAGCTCACAGACATCTGTAAGTGCAGTCCCAGGAGAGATCTGAAGTCTTCTGCTTCCTCAGACACCAGGCACACATGCAGTGCACTGAATTGCATGCAGACAAAATACCAATACACTTAAATAAATACTTTTTTTTTTTAATTCCTGCACTTGGGAAGTAAAGGCAGGAAGATGAGAGTTCAAGGACATGTTTAGCTAAGGAGAGTTCAAGGCCAGCCTGGGCTGTGTGAAACCTCGTCACAAAAAATAAAAACGGGGACTGAAGAGATGGCTCAGCAATTAAGAGTGTTTCCAGAGGTCCTGAGTTCAATTCCCAGCAACCACATGGCAGCTCATAACCATCTGTAATGGGATCTGATGCCCTCCTCTGGTATGTTTGAAGATAGTGACAGTGTACTCATATACATAAAATAAATGAATAAATAAATATTTTAAAAATAATTAAAAAACAAACAAGCAAACGTAGTGTGGGAGTTCAGATTAAGGGTGTGTATGCATTCTGTGTTCAAATGACTACTGTGCCTCTGTGGTCTTAGAAAACGTCCATAGGAACCCATTACCCTCACTCTCTAAAGGAAGAGAACCCAGGATACCAAGAAGGAAATTCCCAAGTTGATGGACTAGGGGGCCTCACAGTGGTTTTAATGTCTAGTATCTTATAGGTCCTACTTGTCTGTGTTTCCCTATAAGGCTCTGTAGGGCCCATACCTATAGTAGGGCAAGGAGAACAAGTGATTGTTTAGAGGTTTGCTGTCTACCAGGCCCTGGGCTAGCATTCTGGGTTGTTTTTTTTGTTTTGTTTTTGTTTGTTTGTTTGTTTGTTTGTTTTGTTTTTTTCTCACTTCAAATGTCAGTCCAAGGACCAGGGCTGTAGCTCAGTGGAAGAGTACTTGCCTAACAGACACAGAAGCAGAAAAAGAAAGAAATACATTGATTTGCAGTTACTTTGACAAAGTCAAGCCCAGTTCATTCCCTCTTAGATTGTGCCCGTCTGTAACTAGCTATTGTATGGCCAGAGTCTACCAGAGGAAGCCCTGGGTCTGAGCCCAGCTTGGGCCAAATTTGCTCTTTCGAAGCCTTCCAGCCTGCTGCCTGGCATGGAGTGGGTGTGTGCTATGCATTCCCAGAATTCTCAGGCATCTCTGTGCCCCCTTCTTTCCCAGGGAGGTTTGTTCCTCTACCTAGGGTAAGGCTCTCTTACCACAGACACCTGTGGCTCCTACTGACTCACAGAAGCAGCTGTCCTGAACATGAGTAATGGAGGGGCCTAGGCAAAGTAGGAGGGGATGGCCTCTCTCTTGAGCAGCTCCACAGAAAAGGCTGACCTGGTGGAGAAGCTTCAGGGTTCTCTACTTCGACACTACCTGAGCAAATGTCTTGGGTTTCAGTCCCCCACCCTCTAGTGTGTATTATGGCAAAAACTCTTCCCAAGGCCTCTACTCCTTTGTTTTTGTAGCCAAAGAAATTCAAAGGATGCAAAAGAGAGTAACAGCTGGGCGGGCCTCCAGAAGGGGTCAGTGTGGTTTCCTTCCTGACTCTTCCCACTTTGTCCTTCTTTCCCTGTCTTGCTTCCGTTTTTCTCTGCACACATAACTCCAGGGAGTGATGGGAATTGAACCCAGGGCTCCAACACACTACACATACCTCCATCACTGAGCTACACCTCCAGCCCAGGACTCTGTTTTGACTTGTTTGGTTTGTGTATGTTACCCAGGCTCATCTCAAACTCAGTCTTAAGTGATCCTCTGATCTCCCCCTGCACCTTGGTGGCACTATGGGGATGAGCCGCCAGGACTAGCGAGAGATCTATTTCTTTTAAGCTTTCATTTGAAATGTCAGCGGATGCATGGAGGTATAGGATATTAATCCCAACACCCAGGAGTACAGGCATGTGGATCTCTGTGAGTTCAAGGTCAGCCTGGTCTACAGAGTGAGTTCTAGGCTGGCCAGGGTGATACATTGAAATCTTGTCTTAAAAAAAGAAAAGAGCCGGGCCGTGGTGGCGCACGCCTTTAATCCCAGCACTTGGGAGGCAGAGACAGGTGGATTTCTGAGTTTGAGACCAGCCTGGTCTACAGAGTGAGTTCCAGGACAGCCAGGGCTACACAGAGAAACCGTGTCTCGAAAAAATAAAAAAATTAAAAAAAATAAAAAAAAATAAAAAAAAGAAAAGAAAAGAAAAAAAGAAAAAGAAAGAAAGAAAAAGAAAAGAAATCAAAATCAAGTGAAATGTCGTTCAAATAGTCTTTATTTATTCAGCTGGCTCATTTCTACTAAAGCAAAACAAAACACCTTCCACTCAGAGACAAGCAGTCCTCACAAACAACCGTCCACTGAATGGTCACTAAACATACACTGTCTGTTTTAAGAGACACAGGGTCCCATCTACCTTGCTGGCCTGCCCCATGTCTCACCTTTTTGCTTTGTTGCATATTGCTTTATATTTGAGATAGCATGTTGCCACGCCGCTAAGTCAAGCCTTGGATTCCTGATCCTCTGTCTTTGTCTCCCAAGGGCCAGGATTAGACATTTGTGTCACCACAGTCAGCCTCTTCAGTGTGTGTGTGTGTGTGTGTGCGTGTGCGTGTGCGTGTGTGTGTGTGTGTGTGTTTATGTGTGTGTGTGTACACATGTGTGCATGTATGTATACTCATGTGTATGTATGTGTGTGCTGTGTGTGTACGCATGTTCATGTGTGTGTGTTGTTGCCTGTGTAGGTTGGTGTTTGGTTTTCCTCAGTCAATCTACCTCTTCAAGGTCACTTACTGAACTTGAAGCCTGCTGATTCAGTTGGACTGGCTGGCCTGAGAGTACCTGGAATCCTCCTGTTTCTGTCTCCCCAGTGCTGGGAGGACAGGTATGTGCCACCACCATGCCCAGGTTTTACACAGGTGCAGAGGATCAAGTCCTCCTGGTCACACAGCAGGCACCTTATTGAAGGAAACATCTCCCCAGCTCCCCTTTCTTCATTCTTTACTCCTAGCACAGGTCGGGGCACAGATAAATACCTGGTGAGTGCATGAATGACTGAAGGCATGAATAAATGACATGTGGGGAATTAGTGAAATATGCATGGCAAATAGAGAATGAATTACTACTGGACTCTATGGTGGCAGAGATAGTTGTTATTTATTCATTCGGATGATCAGCACATAAAACGTCTTACCCCAAAAGAGCCCGCTGCTCACCCATCATAATGGCTTTTTAAAGAAAACAATACCAGGCGGTAGGAGGATATGGAGCAACTGAAATCCTCATCTCCTGCTGCTAGAGAGTAAGTTGTTACAGCCAATTTGAAGAACTGTTTTACAATATTTACTAAAATGAAGCATAAATATGCTAACCCTGTGACCTAGCAGTTACACTCAGAAGTATACATTTAAGAGAAATGAAGGCTCATGTTCATCAAAAACACACAAAAATGTTCATCATGGCTTTCTTTATGGTAGTTACAACCAGCAAGCAGAGAAAATACCTGTGGACAGTTACTCAGTATATACTTGTATAATGAACACACACACACACACACACACACACACACACAGAGCTATGATACAGGACTGGGGATATAACTCCTTTGATAGAATGTGGCCTAGCATTCATAAGGCCCTAGTTTTAATTCCCAGTAATGCATATACTGGCATGGTAAAAAAAAAAAAAAAAAAAAGTTCAGGATCATCCTCAGCTACATAGGAAATTAAGAGGCAGCCTGGGCTACATGAGACATTGGTGCAAAACAAGAAGATAACAAAGTGAAGCTGGGCTTGGTGGCACACACTTTTAATCTTGGATCTTGGAGATAGAAGCAGGCTGATCCCTTTGAGTTAAAGGCTAGCCTGTTTTATGTAGTGAGATACTATCAGGAGAAGAAGGAAGAGAAGGAGGAGGAGGAGGGAGAGGGGAAGGAGGAAGGGGAGGGGGAGGAGGAGAAGGAGAAGGAGGAGAAGGAGGAGGAAGAGAAGGAGAAGGAGAAGAGAAGAAGAGAGAGGAGGAGGAGAAAGAGGAGGAAGAGGAAGAGGAGGAGGAGGAGGAGGAGGAGGAGGAGGAGGAGGAGGAGGAGGAGGAGAAGGAGGAGGAAGAGGAGGAAGAGGAGGAAGAGGAAGAGAGGAAGAAGAAAGAACGGCTTCGGGGTAAGAACCAGACTGGGTCCTAGGAATGCTTTGTATCTTCATCTGGCTGACGGTGTGTAGGTGCATGGGTCAGTACTCTTGATTAACATACTTTATCAGGAGTTATGCTCTGATTTAAAAGTGGATGTTAACAAACCTGCAAACACCTTAAAATCTGTTTAAAAAAAAAAAAAAAAAAAGCAACAATCTTAGTAACTATGTTTCCTCTATAGCAGGTCCCATTACGCTGGAATTAATGCCGCCAAAGCAAGGATCAACTATGAGAAGGTATGTTCGTCTGCTCTGGCCACCTCTCAGGGTTTCTCCCCTGCCGTCAGTTATGGCTTCCCGCCCCGCCCCCCACATGCCACAGTCACCCTCACCCATCATCACTTCCCTCTTCTCTCAGGTCTTTCTTCTTGGTAACATCCCATCCTTAAGCTGGTGTCTTGAATACACATGGTCCTGTCCCAAGATCTCCGTGCTGCCCCCAGTCCTTGTCTCCCATGTTTTCAACTCCTCCAAATTGAATCCATCTTTCAGACTACAAATAACTCAAGTTCCTGTTTTAAAGAAATCTTCCTTTGACGGCAGCTCCCCTCTATTGTCACGATTTTCTTCTGTGTTCATGATCTTAACTTATTCACCACTTAGTGAATAGGTTTCTTTTTCTTTTTTCTTTTTTCAAGGTAGTCCTGGCTGTCCTGGAACTTGCTCTATAGACCAGGCTGGTATCAAACTCAGAGATCTGCCTGCCTCTGCCTCCCACTTAGTGGCTCTTAAACTCACAGCTGTGGCCACTCCACTGAAAGCCTAGACAAAGGAATTTTCAGCTGTAAGGTCCAGAGTCTGTTGTTTTAGGCACTGCTCCCAGATTTTTCTGGTATATCTGATGTGGCCCATGTCCCTCACCTGGCAAACCTATCGGCCCTCTACTTCCATGGTACAGGGGAGCCCCAAACTCTCCTCCTCTCCGATAACAGCTTTCTCTGTCTTTTTCATGTTCATTACTTTATCATTTCTCTTCCTCCCTTTATTCTGTCCTCCCCCCTTCCTTTCTTCCTCCCTGCCTTTTCTCTCTCCCTTCTCACTGTTCTGTGATCAAACCCAGAACCCAATACATGTGAAGCAGGTGCTCTAGCACTGAGCCACCCCACTCTGCCTCCTTCTAAGTGTTGTGTGCTGAGGATCTGCCTTGGACCCCTTCCCAGTCCACACTGGTGTCTGTCGCTGCTGCTCGCATGGTGTCAATATCACGCATACACAGACGATTCTCACATCTGTTTCCTCTGAGGTCAGACTATGAAGTCAGCCTACTTTCCAGACAACCAAAGGTTGAAGGGCCCCTCATGCGTGTTCAAACTCAACCACAGTCCTGCACCTAAACCTTTGTATCCCAGCTCATGTGGTCAAGCTTTCCCTCATCACCAAATTTCCCTGTCAGTTCTCAGCCACAGCACTAGTGAAATTTTGAGTCAGAAAATTCACTGTTGTGGCTAATGTAGGATTCAAATAGCATCCTGGCTTGCTATCAACTAGGTGTCAATAATGACAACCACAAAACGACCGATTTGCCTGCCTCTTTCTCCTAAGTGCTGGGATTAAAGACATGTACCACCACAGCCTGGCTTCATAAAATGATTCTTGATATTGACATATTCTCTTGTAAGGTCAGGGATTAAAATCTACTAGGATTGAAAGTCACTAGATTAAAGGCATGTATCTGGGTATCACTGTGCCGCTTGGACAAGTTTCTACTTCTCCGGAATCTGGTTTATTTTCTGTTACATGGAACTTAAGTACTTGTTACAGGTAAACCCCATGGCCTGTTCCAGAGTGTACCACAACAAATTTGCTTCTCCTCTTTATATCCAATTAAACTCCTGTTTGTCCCCCAGTGTTGCCCATGTTCACATCTTTCCTATTATAGCCTGGTTTCGACAACAGGTCTTCTGGTTTGCAGCCAGCTGTTTCCCTCTGACTTCACAGGGCCTCCCCTCAGGCCCTGTTTCCCTTTCCCTGTCACTGTTCCAGTGTAGCTACCTTGAGATGGTAGGCATCCAGCTGTGTGTCATGGAGTCTCCTGCTCCTGTGTGCTAACTTTCCTGGTCCCTCTGCCAGGGATAAGCTCCCAAGCTCATCTGACTCCTTCCCTCCCTAAAGCTTACTCAGGTTCTACCTGGAGCCTTTCTCCCCATGGGGCTCAGTGTTCTTTCAGGTTCTGTAGAACCACATCAGATCTCCTCCTGCTTCTGTCTCATTTGGGCTTCCAAGTCTGTCTCTGATGTACTTGGGAAAAAAATTGTGGATTTTTCATTATTGTACACAGGACGTCTAGCATGTTCCCCGACACGCAGGAGGTATTTAGAAAATATTTATGGAGTGAATGAACAGATACAGCATCATCACTGCTCTCCACGATAGGTTTAGAGCCATAGGTTAGAAGTGCTTATAAAATAGTTCATAAACCTTCTGTCTCTATCCCAGAAACAGTTGTCTCCTTGACCAGGGGCTTAGAGAAGACAGTACTGATGGTAACGCCAGCATGAACGTGTGTGGCTGACTCATGACTGAGGATATGTTAACACCCCCATCACTGAGTCCTCTGCCAACCAGAGGTGCTTTTTTCTCCCACTCTGACCATTGTGGGCTTTAACTACCCTAATTCAGAACTCTTCCTGCCATTAAACATCTAACAAGTAACCTTATTAGACTACACTAGCCTCTGGATAGTGTAAACAGCCATCCTACAAACACAGCTGGCCTCTCTCTTCACATTTTAGAGTCTTGGATTGAACTAACCACAGATTAAAAGTATCCCAAGGGTGGGGGATTGCTGACCCTGTAGACTTCATTTTCCTGTCAGGATTTCCTCAACAGTGTAAGTAGTCACATATTTCTTTTTCTTTTATGTTTTTTTCTTTTTTGGCTGCATGCACGTCAGTGTGATGGTATTAGAAACCCTGGAACTGGAGTTACAGATAGGCCTGAGCTGCCATGTGGGTGCTGGGAATTGAACCCTGGTCCTTTCCTCTCAAAGAGCAGCCAGTGCTCTTAAATGCTGATCCATTTCTCCAGCCCCCGACTTACATGGTATTTCTATTTGGGAATGATTTAAAGTATATAGTGGATGTATGTAAGTTACATATCAATCAATCTTGTTCTGCTTTATACATGTGAGACTTAAGCACTTGCAGATTTTGGTATCCGTAGTGGTTCTGAAATCAGTCCCGAGTATTAAGGGATGACTCTATAAATTAAACCCTACTGGTGCAAGCTGGATGTATCTGTTGTCCACATCAGAATGCACAACCAACTGCAGGTTTCCTTGTTACTGATTTTCATACTCAGCATCCCTCAAAAGACCACCAGGAATCTGGGTGGCCTCTTCCCAGGATGCCACACTGCTGGACCAACAAATTCCCACCCTCCTTTACTTGATCCCACCAGGCGCCAAGCAGTTTAGTTAGTTTTGCGCTGTTTCTTCCTCCTCCAAGGATAATAAGGTTTTGTCAGGCAGAAATTTACACACAAAATGGGCCTGTAGAGTCCATGCTGGCTAAGTCTCTTGTCCAGCGCAGCTCTTTGAGTCTGTTTCCCCATCTGTATGATTCACGATACAGGTAGACCATTTTAGGGCTCTTCTTAGTTTCAGTAAAGTGTAGGGAAGCTATAAAAGTGGGGAAGGAGGAAATTGGTCTCAGAAGATAGCTTCAGTTGTGTCAGTCCACCAGGGCATACCTGCCAGGGAGCCTGGGAAGCCGCCACACAAGAATCCTAAGCGGGCCAGTGCACCGAACCCTAGAGAAGTATCGAAGGATCCTTGGTGAGGCGGGAAACTCAGTGGGCTGAGAAATGTCAGCTGGCCCCAAACCTGGCTCCAGAAGGATAGGGATCAGCGTCCCGAGGGGCGGGGCGGGAACGGTGGTGGAATCAGGAAATTCCTTTTTACTGTGGGCCCTCCCCACCCCTTTCCAGGTTGCCAACTTGTCCCAGCCTAGGTTCCCCGAGAAAGAGAAAACGAAATATGCCTCGGATTTCCCCGTGTCCTGCCGGGCTTTGTAGCTTGCGAGTTCGTCCGAGTTCTGGGCCTTCCCGCCGGCAAAGAACGGAACCAATCCTCAGCTACTCCTTGGGCTCCCGAGCACAGTGCCATTTGGTCCCTGAGCTCTGGGAGGCGTCCCCAGGCTCCACTCCGGTTCAGCTTAAGGTGGGGTCACATGAGCTGCGGGGGAGTGGGAACCTAGGGAGTGGGCGGTGGCGTGTGCGTCGGAGGGGGCCGCCCAGTCCACCTATATGCACAGAGACCCGACTGACGGATGCCAGGAATTCCCAATGAGAGGCGCTGGGGGGGAAGTTTGGGCAACTCGGCCTGGCCAATGGAGAACCTCGGGAGGGCTCTGCCCCTTCTCCCCGCCCCCGCCCGCCTCTGCTCCCGCAGCGCGAGTGTTCACTGAGCGCAGTGTGCGTGGAGATTAGGTCGGAGCGCGCGCCCTAAGAAGGCAGTCCGCGAGCTCCAGCCGACGCCGTCAGCAGCAGCAGCCTCCGCAAGCCGAGCCGCGGCGGAAGCTGGCGCAGGGGAGCGAGCCCGGCCCTGCCAGCCCAGCCCAGCCCAGCCCAGCCCAGCCCAGCCCAGCCCAGCCCTACCGACTCCCTCCTCACGCCCGGGAGCAGCCGCTGTCGCCTGGAGAGAAGGTGGAGGAAGAAATCCAGTCCCTAGCACGCACGCACCATCATGGACCATTATGATTCCCAGCAGACTAACGACTACATGCAGCCCGAAGAGGACTGGGACCGGGACCTGCTCCTGGATCCGGCCTGGGAGAAGCAGCAGAGGAAGGTTAGCGGCCACCCCCACCCGCCACAGCCCCGAGCCCTGATCCGCTCTGCCCGCTGCACCCCTGGGCTCCGGGTTGGAAACCAGTTCCCGGCGCGCAAGAGCGGAGGCGGGGACAGCGCGGCCACTGCGAGGTGGGGTATTGGGTTACAGACACCGGGCGGGAGAGCGGAGCACTCCTGCCCTGGAGCCCGCGAACAGCTAGCCGCGGCGCGGGGAAGTGGCGCCGCCGGCGGGCAGATCGCCTCGGAGCGGGTGGTCCGGGCCACCCGGGTGCTGCCGAAACCGTCTTCCCGTGGGCAAGGCGCGGGGGCGATGCTCCAGAGGCTGGGACTGAGACTTAGGCTTTATGGCTGCTTACTCCGGATCGATTTTCCCCTTCTCTTTTTCCTGGCGCCTCCATATGGCGTGCGATGGCAGCACGCTTCCTGGGCCACCCCTGGGGCTCTGTACCATAGGGGCAAGCTGCCCCGGACTCTGCGTCCCGAGCTGGGTCCGTAGACAGTAGGCAGAGCCGGTGCCGGACGGTTTGGCGACCGCCTTGGGATCTACCTGGAAGTGGACGTGGCGGAGTGTGGCTGGAGCTGAGAAAATCGGGGGTCGTTCGCGGATCCCCAGGGCCTTGTGGGGGCGGGGTCAGGACGGTGAACCGTTTTATTGCTTAACTCAGTGAACTGGTGGCTGCAAGCCTTGCATCTGCGTTCTGTCCTGTTCTTTTGCTGGCGAAACGCGAGTTTAAGTAGGCTTGGCTCTAGTTGGGCTCCTGGAGGAGGAACAGTCTCAGGAGATATTTGGGGTTGTTCTTCGAGGATCCCTGCTTAGCCACGGCCCAGTATCCTAGTCGCCGTCAGCGAGATTCGGGATATGTAGCCCCATCTGGGCTGGGAAATTGGCGATGGGTCCCAAGCTTAATGGCTAGTGGCAGGAAGAGGTCAGAAACCACTCTTGGTTGGGAAGGGGGGGCATTAACCCTGCCAGGGCTTCCTGCCTTAGCAGAGAGCGCTTTCCTTAGGCGGCCACGAACTCTGACGCCCCCAAGGCCCAATTCCCGTCCAG
>CM052705.1:84304020-84366638 GCA_028551405.1 Uromys caudimaculatus | reverse complement strand
CCCCCCCCCCCCCCCCCCCGCTAAAGGCATCCTGTGTTAGCTCACTCAGGAATTCTGAGCCCTGAAATGGTGCCCTTTTACTCACTTCATCAGACAAGCAGAGGTAATTTAAAACACACCACAATGGGCTTCCTTAAACATGCGACCTGGGGCCCTGCCCGTCTCTCACTGCAACAGCAACTTAAGAGCGTCTCTTGGCTTTGAACTGACTTCTTTGTAATGTGTGGGTAGCTTACAGACACCGCCCTCTTCCTGTCAGCCCCCTCCCCCTCTTCTGGGAGGATTGAGTGCTGAGGGTCTTTCCCCCTTCTTCACTCACGAGGTTATTTCCTGGGACTATTGGTGGGAGAGAATACTGAGTGAGCAGTTTGGAGATTCCCAGGGAAGATCTCCCTCCTTCCCCTGCTTCTTTCTCTGTCAAAAGAATGTTTCTTAAAGTGACTTTTTTTTTTTTTTTAAGTGTGCATTGATGTTTTGCCTGCATGTATGTCTCTGGGGTTGTTAGATCTCTCAGAGCTGGAGTTACAGGCAGTTATGAGTTGCCACGTGGGTACTGAGAATTGAACCCAGGTCCTCGGAAAGAGGAGCTGATGCTCTTGACCGATGAGCCATCTCTCCAGACTTAAAATAAAACAAAAACAACAAAAAACAAACAAACAAACAAACAAAAAAACTTTCTTAAGAATAGATTTTAAGTTGGACAGGAGGGGTGGAATCAGAATGGTGGGAATCTTGGGATCTTCCATGGAGAATAGAAGCCCCTTCCAGGAGTCCACCTTTGTGCTGGAAGAGACAGGAGTGATGGAGCTGTTGAAGAGCCAGGCTTGTGTCCAGATACTGAGCCTTGGGCCAATATGCTCACTCAGTAGTAAAGAATGAATGACTGAACAAACATAGTCAATAGAGTTGGAGAGAAAATGAAAGCTTCCCAGAACACTGACCTGGTAGGAACAGGCTTCTGGGGAATTTGGTCATCTCCAGGCATAATGTAACATATGTAGGCTGATGTTGGCTAATGTGGGCAGCATGGTACCCATTTTATCTTGGAGATCCCAGCAGCCCTGTGAGCTAGACACATGTGAGGATGAGTAGACAAGTTAAGAGGGAAGTAGCCTGGGCTGAGGGCCCGTGTACAGCACACTGGAAGCAGCTGGAGGAAGGATGGAGAACTAAGTCTGGCTTCCCAAGCCAATGGGTTTTGGAATCAGGGGAGCCACATTTGCTTAGGTTAATGGTGGGAGCCTGGCAGAAGGCCCTCTGCTTTTGATTGGAAAACCTGGTCCAATCCTGTGGCCCTGGCTGCTCATTCTCTATTGCCTTCTGTGAGCGTTAGTTTCCTCACCTGCGTAGTGCTTAGTAGAGTGATAGGGGCATTTCTTAAGGCTTAAAGCAGCACCATGTAGGGTTTGCTATTCTTCCTACCAACTGGGAGTGGGGCAGGTATTATATGGGACCACTGAGTATGAGTGAACAGGGCTAAAGGAGGCAGGGGAGAACCGAGGTGGTGTGGTGCAGTGGGAGCCAGAGGTCACAGCATGAGAGGCAAGGACAGCCTGCTTTTAGCCCTGGTGCAGCATAGCTGTTTGCGAGACTGGGCAAGTCACTTGCTTCTCTCACCTTTCTGTGTGTGGTGTATGTGTGGGTATGCCTATGTGGTGGCTAGAGATTGATGTTTAGCAACTTCCTGAGTCACTCTCTACTTTATTTATTGAGAGAGTCATCCTATGTCCTGCCCTGGCTGGCCTGGAACTCTGCAACATAGAACAGGCTGGCTTTGAACTCAGAGACACCATGTGCCTCTGCCTCCACACCTGGCCAACTCTCTGCTTCGTTTTTGAAAAGGGGGGGTGAGGAGATCTCTCACAGAACCTGGAGCTCTTGACTCGGCTAGTCTGGCTAGCCAGCAAACTCCAGGGATCTGCCTGTCTCTCTGCCCTGGCTAGTGCTGAGCTTACAGGCATGTGCCACTGTACCCAACTTTTTACGTGGGTGCTAGAGATTGAATTTAGGTACTTAATACTTGTGCAGAGAGCCCCTTCATGACTGGGCCATCTCCCCAGCACTGAGCTTTTTCTAGTTATAGTTTCGCAAATGCACTGTGAATACAGACTGTGAGCCAGGCTGAGTTCTAGGTGTTGAAAGTGGGATGTTGAGTGAGACAGAGCAGCTCTCTCTGTTGTTGTTTCCTTATCTGTGAACCTGATGCGTTTCTGCCCAACCCCCCTCCCCACACACACTTGCCCCAGTTCTTACCGGCTCCTCTGAGATGGTGTGGTGGGAACTCCTTCCTTGGTGGAGATGGATGCAGGTAGATGCCTGAGCAGGTAGGAAGCATGATTCAAGGAGCCAAAGGGGGTGGGGTGGCTGTGCTTATCCAAAGAATGCTTTGGGGCAGAGTTCTTGGGGCTGGTCCACATATCTCCAAATGCAAAGTAAGGCTGTGGCACAGAACCTGTGGACCAGCAGAGATGCAGCTTGGATTGCCTTCCTGGCTTCCAGGATCAGGCCTGAAGTCATCGCTCTTTCCCAACACAGTTCTTGTCATGATGACCAAAGGCGTCTCTCTGTGTGTTCCCTCTCTGAGATCTTGCCACACCCTTGAGTATACCAGCACAGGTGTAAGGCAGGCTAAAGAGAATATTGACTTGGAGTCATGGAGTCACTCCTGGATCTATCCTCTTTCACTGTGACCTTTGGCCAGGTCCTTTAATCTTCAGCTCAGGCTCTGTACTAAGTAGTAAAAACCAACTGATGGCAGTAGTAGCGCACGCCTTTAATCCCAGCACTTGGGAGGCAGAGGCAGGTGGATTTCTGAGTTCGAGGCCAGCCTGGTCTACAGAGTGAATTCCAGGACAGCCAGGGCTACACAGAGAAACCCTGTCTCAAAAAAAAAACCAAAAAACCAAAAACAACAACAACAACAAAAAACCCAACTGATGCAGGGTTTTTTGGTTTTTGTTTGTTTATTTGTTTGTTTGTTTTTTAATGTGCATTGGGGTTTTGCCTGTGTGTCTGTGTGAGGGTGTTCGATCCCCTGGAACTGGAGTCACAAACAGTTGTGAGCTGCCGTGTGGGTGCTGGGAAGTGAACCTGGGTCCTTTGGGAGAACAGCCAGAACTCTTAACTGCAGAACCGTCTCTCCAGCCCCCTAGCTGATGCAGTTTCAACTTGAGATGTAGGGTGGTGCTTCTGCTGTTGAATGATATTCTCCTCTTCTCTCTGGTCTTGCAAGTTCTGGTGACTGTGTATTCCCACAGGTGTCAGCCTTGGGGCTTTTCATAATTAGACAATCAGTATTTGCTGAGTATTCACTAGCTGTTGGCAGGTGAATGAAAATGGCTGTGGATAGGACTCAGGTAGGCTAGGTCTCAGCAAGAGAGGCCACCTCACTCACACTGGTTTCTGGGCAGCTGGGCATAGGAGCTTACGTACAATTCCCAAAAGGAAAGAGCTTGCAAGGATGGGCTTACCTGGGAAGGATTAGACGACCCAAACCAGGGTGGTATCTGGTGGAAGTGATATTAGAAAGAGCAAAGACTTGGCTCTTCCATCCTGAGATTTCTCATTGTCTGTCCTCTTGACTGCCATGCCTGTGACAGTGTCTTTGGGGTCAAGACCTAGGCTGCCCTGTTCTTTCTTGATTTTCTGATGCTGAGCACAGGGCTAGGACTGACTGAGGATGCTGCTTGAGGACATAGATGCTCTTTGTCCTAAATAAAGACCCAATCCTAGGCCTGCATTCTGGTTCCAGCTTCTGCAGATGAATGTGCACAGAGTGTGCTGGGGGGGGTCTAAGTGTTGGCTTCCTCATTGACTAGCTGTGCCATCTTGGATCTACAAGATGAATTCTAGCCCAGCTTGGGACCCTGTCTCAAAGCCCCCTCCCTGACCGCAAAAATATCCCCCCCGAAAAAAAACTCTAACCAGAAGGAAAGTACTTAAAACTTGTGCCATCATGTCATAGTGCAAGAAACTTGACACACCAAGAGTGAATGTCCTTTTTTAAAAAAATTATTATATTTATATAAGTACACTATAGCTGTCTTCAGACACACCAGAACAGGGTATCAGATCCTGTGACAGATGATTGTGAGCCACCATGTGGTTGCTGAGAATTGAACCCAGGACCTCTGGAAGAACAGTCAGTGCTCTTACCCCCTGAGCCATCTCTTCAGCCCATGAATGTCCTTTAAGAGCCATTTAGCCCATGAATTTGCTCTGCCCTCCTAGCTCCCAGCAACTTCCCCAAGCTCACTCACCCTAGAACTTGATAGAGCTCCTTCCTCTTTAAGCCCTGCTCCACAGTGTAGGCTGGGAGCAGGTGCCTCCCACTGGTTCAGCAGTGGACGAAGCCTGAAGAAGTGAGGGAAGGGTTGGGCCATCAGGCCGCAGATGCCAGCTGGCCCCAGCCCAGGCAGGTGGGAGAAGGCCTGGCTTGTGGCCTGACAACCAAGTTTCCCAAGTTGAGAGACACTAGAGGTGGGTTTGCAGGAAGAAGAGGCGAACAGGACAGGCTCCCGAAGGGCACATGGTCAATGTGCTCTAGAGGAATCTCTTTTCTCAGGATGGCTTTGGGAGGTGCTCTCTAAAAAGGCCTGGCACTAGGCACCTGGCTGATGGCCACAGATTGAAAATTGGGCTTAAGGTTCTGTCATACAATATGTACTTTTTATGGGTCTAGAGCCGAGATGGGGTAGCCTGAGATACGACCTGGCCATGGATGTTCTGCTGCATGGCTCCTGGAAAGAGTTCATTCCTAATGTCATTGAATTGTTGAGATGACTTAATGCTAGTGAATCACTAAGATGACCACTGGAACCAGTTACAGGGTATCAACTGAAAACCCTGGGTGCTCTGCCTCGTGGGTCACGACAACTGCAGTTTAGGTGGAGAAACTAGGGTGGTAGTGGCTGGGGGCTGGATCTCATGTAGCCCAGGCTGGCCTTGAATTTTCTGCTTATCTGAGAATGGCCTCCTGCCTCTGCATGCTGGGAGTGCCGATGTGGTTCTGGGAACCGAACTCAGTGTTTCATGCATGGTAGGCAAACATTCTACTGACTGAGCTATATGTCCAGCCCCTGGTCCTTTACTTTCTAAGAGTGGTGCCTAAGCCAGGCTGTCCAAGCAGGTCACCGCTGGTCAGGCCCCTGAGGCTCACACCTCCTTAGGTACTATTGGGGTCCTCCCAGCCAGTCAGCCCCAGTGATCCATAGGCTGACATGCAGCCAAGGATTGCCTGCTCTACTGGCCTTGCCTGTTTTCCTCTGAATATAGCCAGTGGCCTCACATCTCTACAGGAGCAGTCCTGTGAGCTGGGCCCATCTACTCAGCAAGAATGCTGTCAGGGCTAGGTGTGGGACTCATCCTTTTCTTTAATGGGAGACAGAGGCAAATGCATCTGTCTACCTGGTCTATGTAGTTAGTTCCAGGCTGTCCACACAGTGAGACCCTGTTGAAAGAATAATATGCTGGCAGGTTCTACAGCTGCATGGGATGGCGAGGGGGACAAAGAGTTCCTCAGACCTTCTTTCAATACAGTAGGTATCCTGAGGGCCCATATGCATGTGTGTCCTTGTCATGTTTCCCAGGTGGAGAACTGTCTGACCTTTTCAGGATCTCAGGGTCAGGGTGACAGTAGCTTTAGGATCTGAAGCTGGTGGTCCCATCCCCCTCTGTTGTTTGCTCTGCCGTGTCAATTATAAAACACTCTGCATGCATAGGAACGTTAAGCAAAGGTGGATATATACAAATAAAACCCCAGGGGTGGACATGTTCTGAAATTAGACTGTGGTGGTGGTTGCATGGTCTTATGAATAGATTCAAAATTACTGGATTGTGCATTGCGCAAATGATGACACTGATGTTATGAGAATTATGTCTCGATTGAAAAACCCAAGAAAAGACTAATAAAGAAGCTGACAGTTGCCTGCCATCCCACCTCCCAAGTGTGAATACTGTCACAGGAGTTCAGATGGTATCTGCTGGCCTCATAGCTTATCCTTACTTTGGTGACAGCTCTTCTGCACCCACCCCCACCCCCCCACCCCCCATTTCTTCTTGCTCACTGTCTGCTCCTGGGCTGGGATTTGGAACCATGAGCTATGGTAGGAGTAGAGCTGAAGAGTCATCAGGAAGAGAAGCAAGTTGTCTGATTGGCCTCTTGGAAACTGAGAATATATGATATATGAACACCAGAACAGGGCTGGGGAGGAAAGGTGTTTTTTCCTGTCTTCCCAAGTCCCCACCTTGTGAGAGAGTTCTGGGGATGTTCAAATATAAACCCTGTTGGACTGTGGTCACTTCTTCTCGCCTTCTGCTGTCCCCAGCATCAGCAGGCAAGGGTGGCTTTCCTCAGGTTCCGAGGTAGACATGGGCTGGGGAGGCAGCCCCACCTTCGTGGGAAGTTGCCTAGCAATAGTGGGTAGGTGACTTAGCCCACTGTAGAGGTGGGAGGAGAATAAAAGGCAGTGAGGATGGGAACTGGGTGTAGTTGCGGAGGATGCTGTTTCCCTGGAAACTGCCTGCTTGGTCCTTGGCTACCACAGGCCTCTCGTGGGGCTAGGATTTGCTATCCACTGAGATGGATCAGACTCTTCTCCAAGATTGTGTCCCAAAAGTTCCAGGGTGGAGGAACCCTTACATGCCAGCCTGTAAGTCAGACACACTTAGTCAGGGGCCTCCATTAGCATTCACAGCAGCAGGGGACAGAGATGTAGGATGGTCACTTTTCCTAGAATGACCTGAATTTAGGGACACAGACTAACATGCTCCCAGGCCCACAGAGAAAGGGGTGGATATGAAGACCCAGGTGTTCATTTTGGTTTGAAGTGTTTCATAAGCCCAAGGTACTGGGAGAGAAATATAAACACTGTCCACCTTCTGGGGAGTGAAGAGAAGATTCTCAAAGGTGGACTGGCCAGGAGAGCTGTCTGTTTGACATCAGTCAATCAGCTAGTCTTTATTAACAGTAAGTAAGTAAGTAAGTAAGTAAGTAAGTAAGTAAGTAAGTAAGTAAGTAAGTAAAAAGACCAACAGCTCACAGCGAGTCAAGATTAACTGACTGAGATGACCTTGGTCTGCAACGCCTCTTCAAGGAAGACACTGTTAGTCTGTTTTGTTAGCTGAGAAATTGAGACACAGAGAAGCAGCTCTCCCAGGAGTCGACCAGCTAATAAGCTGAATTATGAACAAAGCTAGGTGGATTAACTTCAGAATTTTGATTTTTAGCCATCAGTACAGACACACCCTCTGCTGTGAAGGGGCTTATGATTTAACTGAGACTCGAGTCTTAAATGTGAGTGAATAATACCTCAGGGTGGTATGTAATCAAGGGTTCATTTTATGATTCATGGTTTTTCACATTTATACTCTTGTGTTAATCGTGATGTGGTTTCTTGCCATTAATGGCGATGAGCAAACTTGTGAGGACTAATCTCCATTTTAGGGTAGAGAAAAGTTAGATGGCCTTAACGAAGGTCTGGACACAACTTGAATATTTAGGGGGAGTTTTGGCCAAGGTCTTTGGAGGGTCAGCCTGACAGATCCTGGCTGACACAGACACTTCTGAAGCTATTTTTCTTAGTTGGAGAGGGAAGGGGGATGCCAGTGGCCACATTGTGCACCCCCAAGGTGCTCTTAGCCCCGACTCCAGCTTTTGGGGAGTGGCTTCCCTGCTTTGGGGTTCAGCAACCCCCTCCCTGCTGCTTCCTTCTTACACCTGCCCTGCCCTTCGTTTACGGTCACCTGGGGAGGGGGGACCAGACAGGCTTGCCCGAGGCAGCAGGACTATTTTGATTGCAGGTGTCCACATTTTGAGCCTTGAGAGTAATGTTCAGAAAGGTATAGGGGAAAGTTGAGGCTTAGGCTGGTGTTTGCCATGGCAGGACTGGAAGTTTCTGGGCCAGGCTGAGAAAATAGCTCCTGGAGGACAGTGCCATTTTGAGCCTCAACATTGAACATCGTAGGGCCTCTGAGGGCCTAACCCAGGCCCCAGCTGCTGGTTCTGGTGGAAAGGCAGCCAGTCTGGGAGGACGCCTCTTTGTTTACCTTGCTACTTCTGCTTGGTGGTTGGGGCCTGTGGGGCATCTGGAGTAGGGTGCAGGCCCAGGATTGTGTTGCCAAGCTATGGCTTATAGGGCCCTGAAGACTTACTTATTTTAGTTGTTTGAGGTAGGTTTTTGCTCTGTAGCTCAGGCTGACCTGGAACTCACTGTGTAGCCTACTCTGGCTGCAAAGGCTCAACAATTCTGCCTTGGTCTCCTGAATGCTAGAATTCTAGGCATATTATAGGTATGAGCTACCACGCTCCTCTGCTTAATTACAAGGATAAAGGGAGAGAAAGGTGCTCAGGAGAAAGTGAGGTAAACCTGAGAGCATGGGGGTGGGTTTCTCAAAGAGGAGTCTCAAAAAGAGATAGACGTCAAATATAGAAATGGGCTCTTCCAGAGAAAGTTGCCCTTATAAAACGTTCTTTTAAAGCCATCTGCAGAGGTGGATATGATGGGAGAAAGATGGTGTTGGGTTCCATTTTTCAATCCTCTGTAGGTGAAATGCTATAGGGGACAGAACCTGGAGATGAATGGCCTCCTTCAGACAAATCTCTTAATGTATCTTGCCTTCCCTTTTAGGACAGGAGACCCCTTTCCTTTCTGATGGAGGGGCTGTGAGGGTCAGGTCCTCTCTTCTCATGTCCCACATAGAGAGCCCAAACAGCTTGTGTTTAGGGGATGGAAAAAAAAATGGAACTTTTAATCCCTCTCAGTCCAATGCTAGCATAGGAAAGGGGGCCCTGCCCTGCTCTGCCTTGTTAGCTGAAGCACAGACCCCCTTTGTGTCTCGCTGGCTGCCAGCAGCTCCTCTGTTGTTTCTGGCTGAAGCCCTGACTCGGGGGAGTGGTTCCCTACAAACACCACCAACATCCTCCAGATAATACATAATGGCACCTTCCAGTTCAGTTCCCGATATTTCCAAAGGCCTTTCTTTCCAGGAACCCAAAAGCGCTTTTCCAGACTCAGCTCTGGGAGCTGGGGTGAGGAGGCACACGAATGTGTTTTCCTGGAGGCAGGAACTGGGCCTGGATCCCTGTTTCCTGCCCTTCAGGTTACTATGGACAAGACTGGAGGTGTCTGTGCACATGAGGCCCTGAGCTCACTCACCCACCCCCCTTTCTCTGGATCACCTCCACCCTGCCACCGCCTTTAATATATTGTTCTGTGATTCTGGGCATGGAATCTAGTTAGGACTTTGTGCATACTAGACCAGGGTGACAACCCCACTCTCTTCTTTTTTTAAAATGTAAGTTAAGCAACGTGGGGCTGGTGAGATGGCTTAGCAATGAAAAAGACTTGCTACTAAGTCTGACAGCCTGAGTTCAGTGCTGGAACCACATGATGGAAGAGAAGAACCAGTTGCTGGAAGTTGTCCTTTGACCTCCATATATTATTTGCACAAGTGTAATAATAAGTTAAGGTGTAACGGAATAAAATTTTTTTAAAAGTTAAATAACAGTAATCTTGTAGCCTGATTAATTAAATATATGTAACTTTATCTTATTTGTGTGTCAATACATATGTACTTATTGTTTTTGTTTTGTTTTGAGACAAGGTTGCTTTATAGCCCTGGCTGTCCTGGGACTCACTCTGTAGACCAGGCTGGCCTGGAACTCAGAAATCTACCTGCCTCTGCTTCCTGAGTGCTGAGATTAAAGGTGTGCACCACCACTCCTGGCTTTATACATTTATTTTGAAAATTAAGAACTACACCTTTGATGCATGTACTTGGGCCTGCCCACGACTGCCCTACTGAGGCTGCCAGACACTGAGTGGTAGGGTCACTTTGGCATCCGGGGGTGCCTGACTGGGGAACCCATCTCATGGCGCTTGAGATGGAATGGCTGGTGGGAAGTGAAGGGCATCTGGGGGTTCCTGAAAAGATCCGAAAGGTTCAGGTGAGCACAGCCGGTGTTTCTAGAGTGTCTTGTCTGCTTTTGAAGCTAGTTCTTAAAGACCATGCTGACTTAGAGTTCTATTTTAAGGCAGCGGCGCGTTTGAGTTGAGCTCCGGCATTCCTCTCTGGAATCCCATTGGCTTCCCTGGTGGCATGAACCTGTATCCTGAGTTTGATGTTTTTTGTTAATAAGCGTATCATCATGTTAACCCTGTCCAGGCAGCTGGCATGTATCTATGACCATCTTGAAACTGGAGATAATGGAGCTGGAGAGATGGCTCAATGGTGTAAGAGCTCTGGCTGCTCTTTCAGAGGATCCGAGTTCAATCCCCAGTACCCACACAGCAGCTCACAACTGTCTGTAACTCCAGTTCCAGGAGATCCAACACCTTCGCACAGACATACATGCAGGCAAAATACCAATGCACATAAAATAAAAATAAATAAATAAATACTGGAGATAAGCTCATAGCCCTCTTCAAAACACTGCAGCCCATGTCCTATTGAGGCTTGGAGGAGGCTTTGCCTGGGTTTCATTCTTCCTTGCAGGTGACAGGTAAAGCCAGACAGAGCACAGCTTCCTTCCTGCCTTTGTGGTGGGCTCTCTGAGGAAGGACAGAAGTCCATCTCAACATTGTCTTTTTTCTTAGGCCTGTTTTTTGGCATCTGGCTTCTGTGCCCTGTGGTTCCCTATGGATCCCTGCTCCCATGTCCTGCCCGCCATCCTGGGGCTTTGAGGTTAGAGTCTTGAGGACTTACACTACCTTGTTATTGTCTTCCCAGAGTACCATTTTCTGTCTGTCTGTCCATCCATCCATCCATCCATCCATCCATCCTTATTTGCTTGAGATAGAGTCTCACGTATCTCAAGGTTCATTATGTAGCCAAGGATGACCGTGAAACTCTGTTCCTTTCTCTTCCATTTCTAAGTACTGGACTTATAGGTGGGTCCCACCAAGCCTGGTTTTCAGTGGTGATGGAGATTGGAACTGGAGTTTCAGAAGCTACTTGTACTTTGCGAGACAGACATTCCTGTCCAGGGCTCAGATGAACATAA
Organism: Uromys caudimaculatus; assembly: GCA_028551405.1. NCBI lineage: Eukaryota > Metazoa > Chordata > Mammalia > Rodentia > Muridae > Uromys > Uromys caudimaculatus. The sequence goes on along the minus strand of CM052705.1, from coordinate 84,355,636 downwards.
GAGTTCTAGAAAATGGCAGAGGTGGGGAGCCATGGGAGACCCCTGTTCAGTCCTATTCCCAGTCTTCAAGGACAGCCAGTGGGATGACAGCATGTCACCCCCTTCCCTGACAGGTTTCTTTGCTCCCCCCTCCTCCTCCCCTGGCTGTCAGCCACTTAGCTGTTGCCTTGCCCAGTTGGCACCTGGGCTTCCAGGATGGACTGGTGAGAAACTTGGAAGAGACAGATGTGTTGACAGACTTGCTATACTGTCTCAGAGCGTCACTGTGAAACTCTTGGCTCTGAGGACATTTGGAGGATCGGTGAACTGAGGTGGCTTGGACAGTAGGTGTATGCTTGTGGGGTTTTCTAGAGTTCCCAGCAAGTGTAAGTCTTCAAAAGCCTTCCTGACAGGCTTTGTCCAGCTCCCTGATGACAAGGCACACAGAAGCTTGTGTGTAGTAACTGTTTCCCAACTCACTGTGTGCCTCTGGGTAGCAGGAAAGTCAAGCAGGAAGGTCTTGTGTGTCAGGGTCTGAGTGACCAGTGCTACTCCAGCCATGAGGTTATGTTCTGGGTTCAGGACCAAGGTCTGGTTGGCGCCCAGATTCAGGTGTAGCGTGGAACCATCCTCATCGTTGGACTGGGTCAGAGTGTTGGATCAGCTTAGACTCTGCTGTGCCTCCTGTCACGTTCCCTTTGTGTTCAGTCACAAAGATGCTGTCGATCACCTCCCGGCCTTCTTGAAGACAGTTCAGCTATGGTTTTCCATGTGCACACTCCAGATTTCTTTCCTGAAGGACTGCTGACCCCTCCCCCAACGCCCCATCACTTTCTCCTGGAGGTTGGGTATTTCGCTGGGATCCCTGCTTCAGAAAATCTTAGGGAGTTTCTGGTCCTCTTGTGTTTGCTTGGGGGCCTCAAAGGATGTCAAACTAAGGTTTCAGTTTTCCTTCTCTTTCCATGGCTGGGCTAATGTTGAGTGCTCTCCCTGAGGGGTGGACCTTAGCCTGCTGTCTTTAGCCTTCTTAGCCTTGGGGTATTGTCTTAGTTAGGGTTTCTATTGCTGTGAAGAGACGCCATGATCACTTGGTAACTTAAGTACTTAAGTAACTCTTAGAAAGGACATTTAATTTGCACTGGCTTATAGTTTAGAGGTTTAGTCCATTATCATCATGGCAGGAAACATGGTAGACATGGTGCTGGAGAAGAAGCTGAGAGTTCTACGTCTTGATCTGTAGGCAACAAGTAAAGACCTGTGCCACATGTGGGCATAGCTTGAGCATAGGAGACCTCAAAACCCATCCCCACAGTGACACAGTTCTTCCAGCAAGGCCACACCTACTCCCAACACTTCCTAATAGTGCCACTTCTATAGGCCAAGCATTCAAACACATGAGTCTATGAGGAGATTCCTATTCAAACCACTCTATGTGTGGAACTAGATGGAACCATGGGGCCTCTAGCTGGCCAGGACATGGTGTCCAGTAAAGCCTAGGTTCTATTGCCACCTCCCTGTTGGGAATTTGGAGAGTCGCATTTGGGACACTGTCCCTTTTGAATATTAGCTCCAAGAGTTGCTTGGCAGAGTACTGTCCTATTCCCTCAGCACAGGAATGTCGGTGCTGTAAAGTGCCAAAGCCTCAGGAGACCCAGGGTTTGGGGATTTTTTTGTTGGTGGTGGTGCTGGACCAGTCAGTCATAGCTGAGTATTGCTTATAACCCAGGATGGTTATAATCACAGAATGTCAGTGCTCCACATTGGCGGTTAAGGTTAAGGTGGTGCTCAGGGTCTTAACTGGATTACCACATGAGAATCATCTCCAAGGCCTGGAGCTTGCCAACGTTCTGTTTCTGTCCCCCCCATCCCCCCTTTTTGTCTGTTTGTTTTGAGACAGGGTCTCAACTGTGTAGCTCTGGCTGCCTGAAACTTTGTGTGAGCAGGCAGATCACAAACGCAGAGAGATCTGCCCACCTCTGCCTCTCAAGTGCTAGGATTAAAGGTGTGTACCACTGTTCTTGGCTTGTTGGTGGTAGACTTTTTCTTCTAAGGTTTGTTTTTATTTGTATTCATGTGTCTGAGTGTGTGTGTGTGAGTGTGTGTGTGCGCGCGCACTCGCCCGCACTTGTGTTTGGGTTCCTGCGGAGTCCAGAAGAGAGCATCAGATCCTCTGGAACTGGAGTTACAGGTGGTTGTGATCCAGCAAACATTGGGGCTGAGACTTGAACTCAAGTCCTCGGTAGAGCAGTAAATGCTCTTAACCACTGAGTTGTCTCCCTAGCCAGGTTGGTCCCCTCTGAAGGGATGCTCAGGGAATTGAAGTTCTTAAGATGGGCCCCTGGGCTTTCCAACCTGTGCCCGAAGCTAAGCATTCTGTAACCTCACGTGTGGGAACTTTCTGTACTCTCAGTTTTCTGGAGTGTCTCCTCACTTGGATGGTGAGCAGGTCCTGGTGGGTAGAACCAAGTGAATGTCCTTCCCTTACCCAGAAGTCAGTGCTCCCATGACATAGGCTCAGCCTTCTTTGTCTTGACTCAGGAAATGCTTGGCTAGGGTGTGGCCTTGAGTGGGAAGTCAGTTGCCCCAGGACATCAGAATGAGACCTTGTTTGGAGTTATCAATGGTACCTTAGCTTCTGTCCCTTAGCCTGGCTGCTCCAGGCCTGATGTAGGATGGGTGGCTCAAGGAAGAATAGGGACTGTCTGCCTGTTGTAAGGTAGGCTGACACAATCAGCCCCTGTGTTGCCTTGGCCACCATCGACTGTGTGAGGGAGGCTGCTTGCCCTGTGAGCTCTGTGGGCTCTGTGGGCTCAGTGGGACTGAGAACCAGTCAAGACTTTTTGTGTGGAATCTAAGGAGAACCAGTACAGGTGGCCTTGCCCCTCACTCATTTACGTTCAGAGCCTGCTCTCACCCTTCTTTCTCCAGCAGGTTGCTAAGTCAGAAGGGACCTGGAAGGTTATGTGGATGAAGAAAGGAGAGTCCATAGTGGCAGTCTGACTTGACCAGGGGCACTCTGCCACGATCTCATTCTGTGTGAGGCTGGCTTTGTAAAGGAGTCAGAGTACATGGGAAGGAACCATCTTCTCCCATCCCTGCAAATGGCCTCAAGAGTGGACATGCCCAGCTCTGACACACTGTATTCTGAGGCAGATAAAGCTTTAGGGCTTCAGGCCAGTATATGGGGTGGGGGACCCAATTTAAAGTGAATTTTGCAAGTTTGAGGTAGTGATGGGCGGGTAGGCTTCTTTCTATATGCCAGTCATCCTGGACTAGCCTGTGAGTTTGCATGTGAGCAGGGCTACGGGGACCCAGCAGCGTGGAGGTGGTGGTGATGGCGGTGGTAGTGACAGTCCTGGTGATTACAGCTCATACTAACTCCCACATGCCCAGTCCTGTACCGAGTCCGGTTCCTGTGCTGTCGGTGAATCCTTGGAATCACCTTCTAGAGAAGTGGCACTGTGATATTTAATTCCCTCTCAGCAAAAGCATCCTAGGTTTAGGTCATTTGCCTCAACTCATACAACTTTTTGTGGGAGGCTGAACATGGAACTACCTGCTGTCCTGGCTGCCTTCCTTCTCCTGGGGATAAGCACTTGCTGCCAGCCCTGCCTGGGACAGGGACGCACCTCAGAGATGGAGCTGAGCCTCTACTTCCCCAGGTCCCAGTAGATTCTCTTTTGAATAAATAGCACAGGACATTCCTAAGGAGCAAGAAGGTGGCCCTGTCTGATGTCCCAATGTATCAAGTGGTTGAGATAGGGGTAGCCTGGGGTCATATGAAGGCTTATTATCCCTCCACTTTTCCTTTTTTGGCTTTTCAGCACCAAAGGATGGTTTGGAAGTGAGGTTTTGTTGGGTCAGCTTCCCACAAGACTCCCAGGAACCTGGTATTAGCCCTGCTGCTGTAGGCGGCTCTGAGTGAAGCCCCTCCCTCCCTGGAGTGTCGGTTGGGCAGATCCTGGGCTGTAGGTATCCTGAACCTCCACTCTCTGGAGCTGCTGTGGTCATGGTGACCCTCTGTTGCCGAGTCTATGATGACTCCTGCCAATACACTGTCTGTCTTGTTTTATCCCCATAACAAAGTAGGGGGCACTTGGCTCTTTGGACAGATGCCAAAATCAACTCTTTGAGAACTCACTGGGGCTGTCAGAGCAGACAGTCACACTAGGTCTATAAGACTAACGCCCCCAGCACCTCATACCCAGAAAGTGGCAGGTGGCTCAGAAACTGCAACACACAGTCTAACCTGGCCCATAGCGTCCTGGGTCTGTGAGGGTCTCCCTTGGCTGTATGTAAAGCAGTCACCAGGCTTCTGGAAACTTCTCCCTTTGTTCCGTATAGCTGGGCTTGGGGCTGGGCCATTCATTGCAGAAAGTCCCAGGCAGTGAACACAGTGATGTAAAGATAGCCAGAAGCCAGACTGAGGCCAGCCCTCTAACGGCCTTACCTTAGTAAGGCTGCTGTGAGTGGCTGGAGTAGAAAGGCTAAGGAGAGGAGATGCCATCATAGTACAAATGAGAACCCATCCTTTCCTTGTGCAGGCAGTTACCAAAGGGTTTGAACTAACGGCATACATCATTGACTGGGTGCCATGACAGTGTGAAGTGGGTAGTTAGCAGATACGTGCAGTTCTCACACCTGTGTGTTAGGAATGAAAGCATTCTTGCTGGCTGTACCTAGTTCCTCTGCTCAACCCACATTTGCTGTGGATTATTTATTTATTTATTTATTTTAACTTAACATTGTTTCTTTTGTTCGTGACATGGTACATGTGTGGTCAGAGGGCAACTTGCAGGAGTTGGTTCTCACTTTTCTCTGTGGGTCCTGGGGATTGAACTCAGGTCTTTGGGATTGGTAGCAGACATCTTTATCTGCTGAGACATATCCTCAGCCCAACCTTTTACCCCTCCACCCCTCTGTGTAGTCCTGGAATCTTCAAGAGATCGGCCTGCTTCTGCCTCCTGAGTGCTAGGATTAAAGGCATGAGTTACCACTGCCCGTCATCTGTATGTGACAGATGTGCTGTGTCAGTTCATGACCGGAACACAGTCTGAGACCTGAGTCTTGAGGTGACCGTGTCATTGTTGAACAATATGCACATCTGTCACCTGTGCCTGTTACAGTATTACTGAGCAATAAGAGTTCTCTGCTGTTATAATCTTACAGTTCCACAGGCACCCCATTGTTCCATCCGTGACTATGAGGCACTCACCTCCCTTAAGGCCTTGTTCCATCCAGATAACAGCCAGGTGTGTGATCTTTGCCAATGAGCTGACAAACGGATGAGAGTCACATGCTGGCATATTCTAAGGAGACAGAGGTCAGCCCCTGCTTTACCTGCATAAGACAGGTAAAGTGACACTGAGCTAAAATCCACAGGTAAGGAAAAGTGATACTTGGAGCCCAAATCGAACCTGGAGGACTTGTGGCATAGTTCAGCGGGCGAGCATTTGCTGAATATACTTGAGGTCCTAGATTCCCTGTGTGTGTGTGTGTGTGTGTCTGTGTGTGTGTGTGTCTGTGTGTGTGTACACATATATATTCAGAGTAAGTTGGATACACCTATAGTCCCAGTAGAGGAACTGTTTTGAGACCAGCCTGGGCCGAGTAAGACCCTGTGGGATGAAAAAGAGAAAAAAGCAGAACATGGTAGGCATGGTGCTGCACGCCTATGAGGCCAGGGCCAGGGGGGCTGAGGCAGGAAGATCACTACATGAGTCCAGCCTTGACAATACAGAGTTCTAGAATAGCCTGGGCTACAGAGTAAGACCCTGTCTCAATCCTCTCCAGCCCCAAGAAAAAACGTGTGAGTCAGGCAAAGGTGTCGGAGAAGTAGAGTGTGTGGAGACGGGCAGAGTGTAACCTGGGGCAGGAAAGAGGGAGCAGCATGCTCTGGGGACAGAGGGGCTGGGTGAGTGTGAAGGAGTGGGCTGAAACACAAGAGTTGGGGGGATTGGGTAGACCTGGGTGAGGCCTGGCTGAGTCAGTAGAGAGAGAAGCTCTGGCCATCTTCAGGGCAGTAGCGGTCACTAGGCTTGTTCTGGGATCTTTGAAGCACACTGCCATCCAACTTGCATGCTACATATTGAGAGGGCCATGGATTGATCTAACCTCATGTACAGAAGCTCACATATGGGTCAGGGTGGAGACTCGCATCACAGGAATAGTTGAGCTGGTGGAAGCTGAGCTGGTTTAAGGCCACAGGCTGTCATTTAGATGAGAGGGGCATGGGGGTAGGCCTAAGCAGAAATAGGTCTCTGTGGGAGCTGTACAGGGGTGCAGGCTAGCTCTGAGTCTAATAGTATCTAATACTGAGACTAATCTGAGTCTAATAGGTATCTAATAGTGCCCTCTAGCCAGGGACTAAATGGATGGAGTGGGATCGGTGTGGTCTTGAATGTGCTTGGTAAACTGTGTACTGCCGCTGGGTGGGGCGTGTGCAGGGATGTCTGGCATCAAGGGCTTTTACTGTATGTTCTAAGAATTTAGGCTGGAGACAGTGACTGTGGGCATAGGCGCTCCGAGGAAGGCTGTGGAGGAGGTGCTGGCCTGTTGCCATGGGAACTCTCTCTGCTGTGGGTTCCACTTGCAAAGATGCCCTAGAAGGGAGTGAGCTCATCCTACCTGCAAGGTGATGAGTCAGCCCCACCTGTGCTGCCAGATGGGAGCTTGAACTGCAGACCCCTGCCCCTGCCTGCTCTATAGGCCACCGAAATACCCTGCCCGGGACATCCACTTTTGTCACCAGACAGTGAAAGTGGCTGCCAACCTTTCGTTCTGGCAATACTAAAATTCTGAGTCCAGGAAGTCTCCAGTCACCTCAGCCAAACCTTAGTGCTCTGCACAGGGGACATCTGCTAACCTCTTCTTAGCTAAAGTAGACTGGACACCAGCCACAGTTGTGCTGGGCCCAGGGTTCACAGCCAGGGGCTGGACAACTACAGAAAGTGGGGGTGGGGATATAAGGCCCAATCTTTTAATAAATGGAGGCTATGGGAGGGTGTGACAGGTACCGAGTAGTTTTTAGGGGTGAATGAAGAGAGTGTCCAGGGGCTTAGGTGGCGCTGATCTATCTGATGGAAGGAAGCTAAAGTTTTGACAGTTTTAGGTACCCAAGGTCAGGGGTCATGGCTCCTTCATTAATATCTCATCTGACATGCCCAGTCATGAGGGAGTCAACCATTGGACGGGGATGGACTGTGGGAATCTGAAAGACCATGATTTGAGAGAGCCAGACACTTGTTCCATGGCCACTGGGGGGCCTATCATGTTCCTTGCATGGTAGCCTGTGAGTTGACATGGGAAAGCTGTGCTTTCCTGGATCTGGATTCGGTGGCTTTACCCACACGCCCCCTTCCCCCATTCAAGAAGATAAATGACTTCAACAGGAAAAGAACTGTCTAGCCCTTTCACCTAAACAAAGCCGCTTATGTTCCCAGAAATCTGGTTATTTAATCTCCCCTGTAGTATTTGGATAGCAGTAATCATCGTGTATATAAAATTTAGCTTGGTGTTTGTATTTTCCTATTTGGCATTTTACCAAAAAAAAAAAAATATATATTTTTTTTTTAAACAGAACTTTGCAACCTCTGTATTTCTTCCCCAGAGAACGTGAGATCCAGGAATAGAGGCTGTTTTCATAGATGTGTATTTATTGGTACATTTCCTGTCTCTTTGCCCCAAAGCATTAGAGGTAGGTATATGCAAAAGCTTCTGCATAGCCAGGCCTCAGAGTTGGAAGACCCAGAGCATTGGTAGGCCGGGGTGAGGCATTTGGCAATCAGTGAGTTAGAAATCATTGAGAAAGAAGTTAGTTCGGGAGATTAGAGAGGTGGTAGCGCAGCAGTTACAAGCTTGTACGACTCTTTGAGAAGATCCAAGTTTGATCCTCAGTTCCCACCATAGCAGCTTCCAACCATCTGGAGCCCTAGCTCCAGGGAGAATCTGACACTGCTGGCTTCTTTGGGCGCCTGTACTTTATTTTGCATGTGTGTCCCTTACACTGCATGCACTAATTTTAAAAAGATAAGAGATTAGTTTACTTGTAGTTTCAGAACTCTGAGGGGTTGAGGCTAACCTGGGCTACATAATGAGCCCTGTCTCAAACAATTTTTAAAAGGGTAGTGGTTGTTAGCTAGAGATGGCTCAGTGGGTAAAGACACCATGTGCTGCCAAGCCCGAGGGACTGAGTTCAATCCTCAGGACTTATATGATGGAAGGAGAGAACTCATTCCCACAAGTTGTCCTCTAATCTCCACTGCACACCATGGCGCAGCGATGGCTCAGTGGTTTAGGTCACTTGCTGCTCTTCCAGAGGACCTGAGTTTAGTTCCCAGCACCTACATGGTGGCTCACAATCATTGGGAACTCCAGTTCCGGAGGAGCTGATAGCATTTCTGACCTCCTTGGGTACCATGTACACGTGGTACACATACATATATACATGTAGGCAAATACATTCCTACACATATATAAGTCTAAATTTTTTTTTTTTATCCCCAAAGGAAAGATGGTTGGAGAGATAGCTTAGTGGGTAAGAGCACTTGTTGTGCAACCAGGAGGTCCTGTGTTCAAATCCCCAGCACACACACAGAAAACTGGGTACAGTCACATGCTCCTGTAACACCAGCACTATAAGCCTACAGAGACAGAAAGGTCTCACAGCAGGCTCAGTGAGAGACTGTCTTAAAGAGAAGGCAGAGAGTGATAGGGCAGGTACCCAGTGTCCCCTGCCCTTTGCACATGGATATGGGTGCTCATGTGCACATGCACACAGACATGCACATGAATAAGTAAATAAGAGCAAAACCAAAACACAGGAATGTTTCTTTCTTTCTTTTTTTTTTTGCTTTTTGAGACAGGTTTTTTTTTTGTTTGTTTTTTTTTTTGTTTTTTTTTTGTCAATTATATCTCAAGAAAAAAGCTGAAAGGATAAAATAAAGAAATAATACGGGGGGGGGGGTTACGCATGCCGTGTGTGTGTGTGTGTGTGTGTGTGTGTGTGTGTGTGTGTGTGTGTGTAAGTCAGAGGACAACTTCATGGAGTTGGTTCTTTTCCTTTTATCTTTATGTCGACTCCAGGAATTGAACTCTTAGGTAGCAAGTACCTTTACCTGCCAAGTCTTCTCACCAGCCTAAAATTAAATTTATTTTGTTTCATTTTGAGACAGGGTCTCACTATGTAGCTCCGGCTGACCTAAGACTCACAGAGATCCTCTTACCTCTGCCTCTCAAGTGCTGAGATTAAAAGTGCGTGCCACCATGCCTGACTCCCAAAAGTTAATTTAAAAAAAAATTTTTTTTTTTTTTGGTCTGTCTCTGGTGTGCCTCTCCCTCTCGTGTGTGTGTGTGTGTGTGTGTGTGTGTGTGTGTGAGAGAGAGAGAGAGAGAGAGAGAGAGAGAGAGAGAGAGAGAGAGAGAGAGAGATTTTCTTCAAGGCATGATCCTTGTAGCCCAGTCACAGTCCTGCCCCAGTCTTTACTCTGTTTCTGAGGTTTCCTTCAGACTCCTTATATGAGACCAAGCAGACAGCACCTTTTCATGTAGCTTATTTCACTAAAAGCGGTTGGTTCTATAAGTCAGCATTGGTCTCTGTTTTGACCCTTTTGGCCTCCAAAACAGAAGGGAAAACTGGAATAAACTGTTTATTTCCTAGAATGAGGAAGTCTATGGGCTCATTTGTTTATGAGCGCTAACCACCAAGGGCATGAGCAGTTAGGAGAGAGGTCCACTGGACGTGCGGTCAGTAGTTCATGGAACACACAGAAACCTCTTCTCTATTCTTGGTTTTCAATGAACTCAGAGTAGGAGGTAAGGTTTGGTGTTAAATTGAACTGTCTCAAGGTGCTGCTGAGGGAAGTGGAGATCATGAAGTCCAGCGATGTTGTTTCTCAAAGCCTAACCTGGGGGGGAGAACACAGGTCCTTGGATGCTCCACAGCACTTCCTGAAGATGCCAGGGACAGTCTGGGTGGTGCCCCAGCTTGGAGTCTGCAGGTTTCTGAGGCCTTTACTATGAGAAGAACTGTTTGCTTTGCATGCTGGGTACCAGAGCTTCTATTTTGTTATGAATACGAGAACATGGCCACTCTACCTTTGCATATGCTGACTGGACGCCATTTTGCATCTGCTTTGGTCCACAGGTGCTGTTGGCTCTGGCCTCCTTACACACCAGGGTAGAGGTACTTAGGGGAAGAAACCATGTGATCACTTGGGCTGGGCATGTCACCTTAGCCTGCCATCTTGGGTCCCAGCTGACACTGCCCAATAATGTCAACATGATGGCATGTTTTTTCTTTACTGTTTTTGGTTTATTATAGACAGTGACTTTTCTTTTCTTGGTATTCTCAGGAGAACTATGTAAATTGATGGGAGGCAATGATCAGTGTGTGTGTGTGTGTGTGTGTCTGTCTGTCTGTCTGTCTGTCTGTCTGAGTCTGTGTAGTTAATGATGGCCTTGAATTTCAGTCCTCCTGTCTCAGGCTCCTGAATGCTGGTAGGAACCTAAAGGCAGGAAATGAAGCAGAGAACATGGAGGAACACTAGCTTGCCTCCAGGCTCACATTTTTAACAACCAGGCCTACCTTCCCAGGGGACGGCATCATCCTCAGTGGGCTGGCCCTCCCACATCAGTTAGTAATCAAGAAATCCCCCATAGACATGCCCACAGACCAGTCTGATAGAAGCAGTTCCTCAGTGGAAGTTCCATCTTCTCCAGTATGTCAAGGTGACAACCAAAGTTAGCCATCACAGTCTAGGAACAATAGGGAATAGCATAATTCTACCATCCCAAGAGCATTGGTGAACTTACTCCCTTTGGCAGGCAGACCTTTGAACTTGGGACAACCCCACTGCTAGGGGTAGGGGCACATTTTTCAAAACAGGGTTTCTCTGTGTAGGCTTGGCTGTCCTGGAACTTACTCTGTAGATCATGCTAGCCTCAAACTCAGAGATCCACCTGCTTCTGCCTTCCAAGTTCTGGGATTAAAGGTGTGTGCCACCATTGCCCAGCATCTTAAACTATCTCATCCATAAACCTTGGGCTTATATTGGCAGGTTCCGAAGGCCATGTTAATTGTTTGGTGCTACATGGAATGTGGGTTAGGAAATTCTCAGTGTTGAGAGATTAAACCACCAGTGCCTGTTACTCTCCTTAGTAGCGTCTTCAAGAGCAGGAATAGCAGGGTGAGAGACATCAAGACATTGAGACCTCGGTGGTGCACAGGGGCAAGCGAGCTTTGGTGGGAGAATTAGTCAAGCATGGAATTTGTGCCCAAGAGTATTGTGCCTTGATCTGGATGCTGACCATAGCCCCTAAGCCTGTTGGAGAGGCTTGTCTGAACAGGCAGGGTGTTTGGTAACATTGGAGGGAAGTGTGAGGAAGCCTGAGCCTGCTTTCTCACTTCCCTTCCTCACTTCTCTGAGCTAACCACACCATGACTCAGGTGCACACTACCTTCCGTTCCCCATCTTCAAGAGGAGGCTCCTGGACTGGGGACCTCTTCTGTGCTGGCTGAAGTCTTGATCTCCTAACCCAGAACATTACTTCTCATCAGTCTACTGTTACCCAAGCCATTATCTCTGAATTTTCCAGAAGCTGGGACAAGAAGGAAATAGTTCCTGGAGGAATTGTTTGTCCTCAAATAGGGAATGAGGCCTTGTCTTGAATTGCTCTAAGAACTGATGAAACATAGGGCTGGAGAGATGGCTTAGAACAATGATTCTCAATCTGTGGGTTGCAACCCCTTTGGGGGCGTGTCAATCTTTCACAAAGGTAGCCTAAAACCATTGGGAATAAACTAGCAATGAAAATAATTTTGTGGTTCAGGGACTCATAAGGAACTATTAAAGGGTTGCAGCGTTAGGAAGGTTAAGAACCACTGGCTTAACCGGGCAGTGGTGGCGCACACCTTTAATCCCAGCACTTGGGAGGCAGAGGCAGGCAGATTTCTGAGTTCGAGGCCAGCCTGGTCTACAGAGTGAGTTCCAGGACAGCCAGGGCTACACAGAGAAACCCTGTCTCGAAAAACCAAAAAAAAAAAGAACCACTGGCTTAGTGCTTAAAAGAACATATATGTCACCTTCGCAGCCTGTGGTAGTCGGGAGAGCTGACCATGAGGTCATGAGAGCAAGAGAGCTGGCCTTGCCCCTCACTGACTGTAGCACTCAGGCCTTGCACCTTGCCTGGGCAACACAGTAGAGTTGGCCCTGACGGTGAAAGCACAAGTGAGGGAGCCCCTCACAGGCTGTAGCACTTGGGAGAGTAGGCCCCAGGCCTTGACTGGGCAGCACAGTGGAGCTGGCTCTGGAGGCATGAGTGTGGGTAATCCAGCCCTAAGTGCATGAGAGCAGAAGAGATGACCCTGCCTCCTGCCAGTGGTGGCCTAGGGTGGCCTAGCAGGAACAGTGCTGAGGAGCTTGTGGTGGAGATGCGGGAGACCTGACAGGCTGACCAGCTCAGCTACCACCCAGTTCCAGATCCACAGCTTTGAGTTGGCCCAAAAATCTACATCGTTCGTGAACTGTTGGGACATGTGAAAGGGCTGCTCCTGTTGATCTAAAGCTGCAGGATCTCCATGACACAGGGCAGCAACAGGATAACTGGGAGGAGTCCTGATGAGAATCCAATATTGATAGAGTCACAGAAGCTAGAGACCTTGAATTAGACCAATGACTCATTGCAGTGAACATTTGCAAATGAAGATGTGTAGACAGAGGGGTGGACTGTGGGACACACTTACATACTACAGCTTCTGCCATGAGATGCTTTCTATGCTTTGTTTTGTTTTGTTTTGTTTTGTTTTGTTTTGTTTTGTGTGTGTGTGTGAGTGTGTGTGTGTGTGTGTGTGTGTGTGTGTGTGTGTGTATTTTGGGGGGCAGATAGGAGGGGACGGGGTGTACATTTGCCAGATGTAATTGTCATCTTGGAGGCTTACTGCTGCTGAATAAGCTCACCCTTCATAGTTCTTTCTGAACTCTGGCTGGCTGGTTCAGTTCAGTTGTTCTGCCTCAAACGCCTCTCCAAGCTGACTGATTCAAACTGGCTTCTCTCAGCTTCTGACTGAATTGCTCTGCTTGGCCTCACACTAATTCTGGCAATCTGTTCTAATCTTCTGGCTCCTTCTTATTCTCTGTCTTCAATGGCCTCTGCTGACCTGCACTGTACAACCTGTACAAACTGAACAGAACTCACAGATGAACTCAACTAAACTCAGCTGTGCTGCATGAACTGCTCTGACTGAACTGACTCAACTTCTGCTCTCTCTGTGCTGCTCTTAAATTGCCTCTCTTGTCTGTTCTCATGAGAGTTGGCCGCATCCTATCTCTGAAATTCTTTCAAATATTTCTCTGAATTGTCCCTTTGTCTGTCCCTCAATTAGATATTAGTTTCAAACATGGCTGTTTCCTTCTAAAAACTAATTTTTTCTTCATTGTTTGGGATTAAAGTTACTAAGGGTCTGATTCCAGCCACAGGGATTAAAGATGTGTCATTCCAGCCAGATCACACAGACCTAGAAGGTCTTTGGATGTGATCCCCTGCCAGAGCGGCAGTGTTGCTGGATTAAAATTCCTCTGCAACAGGAGATGAGCGGTACTAGATTGCATGATTGAAACTCACAAATAATCAATAAAAAGTTTAAAAAAAAATCACAGAGTTCTTGTAGAGTACCTGAGTTTGGTTCCCAGCACCCACAATAGGTATCTCAACATTGCCTATAACTCCAGCTCCAGGGCATCTCGTGTTTGACCCCTATGGATACCTATACTCAGATGATCCTACACACACAGATACATGTATATTCATGTAATTTTAAAAAATAATAAAAATAAATGTTTAAATCCACTTTGATGGCATTGAATGCCAAAATTGGTGTGTGTGCTGGTACTTGTAGTGACTCACTTGGGTGGCTGAGGCCTGAAAGGCTCTGAAACCCAGGTCCCTGTCATCTGTAACTCTGTTTTATAGAGTAGAATGGGTTCTGAGCCGGGTCTGTCACAAGGTCTGCAAGTGTCCCTTGAAGGAGGAAGAAAGAAATACATGGATGATGGTGTCTTACCATCGTCCAAACCCCTGCACCCCATGTGGAACTGTCGCTCTTTCAGAGATGCATATAGGATAGGATTGATGTCTCATGTCCTATGCTAGCCATGTGACACACATTCTGGAACTGATTTCCAGTTCCCAGTGACTAGAGGATCAGAATCATGGGATGCAACAGAGAGACTCCTGGCCAGGGGCTCTTTCTTAGGATCAGTGATGAGGATACCACTGCAGTGTCTTCATCACTGTTGGTAGTGCCTGTGTAAAGTAATCCCCATTGGAACCTTGTCCTGCCTACAGATTGTGGTCACATGGGCCAGTGGGGATTGATTTGTTCTGTCTGTCTTGAGTAGGGATTGATTTGTTCTGTCTAGTTTGTTAGGCACTGTGCCTTCTTTCTTTCTGTACTCAGAGTATCCCAATTAGCACTACAGAAGGCCCACTAAGATCATGTTGATTATGAGGTAGAGCTGGCCTCTTGGGGGAGGCAGTGGCTTTTGGTGGCCAGTGAAGATGTTGCTTTGTAAGTATAGTGAAGGGCCTCCCTTCCTTAACTACACAGCCACCCATTCTTAGTGATCACAGTTTCTCTATAGGTATGCTGTTGCTCATATTGTGGCCATTCTGTCACCCAAGAGGGGAGTTTGACTTCAGGATCGTATTCTTTAAAGAGTGATTTGTGGGTTTCCTGGGCACCGTCCAGGCCTATGAACTACATGGCCCTGTCAGAGCTCAGGTGTGTGTTTCTAACAAGTATCCTATGTCATTCTTGCTACAGAATTTGTCAGAGGAATATTACTGCTTTAGTGTGACTGTGGGAACAGTTAAGCTCAACACCCTCAGCTCCTTCACTCATAACTTCCTCTACCTCCAAGACATTCTGGTGGAGCCTTCTCTCCTTGTGGCTCAGATCCCGAATTCTAGCTGCTCCCAGATGGGAACGAAGTATTCCCTCTGGACCCCAAGCCCCACCTCCCATTACTAAGAGTGAAAGAAAGGAGAGGAAATGTGGTTGCCTTCCATGTGGTTGGTCATGTTGGGTCTGGAGCTGGGGGGCTGGTAGACAACCTGCAAGGCTCCTTTAAAGATGCACTTCAGTGGCTGCAGGGGAGCCTGCCCTGATTGATGGATGTGAGTCTTCCCGGGATTCTTGAACATGTTTACCTGGCAAATAACCCACACTGCTTGTGTGTGGATCCCTCGCAGCCTGTATTGTCCCTCTGCTGAGCACAAACAGCCATGACCTTCACTGACCTGCCCAGACCTGTTGTTTGGTTTCCTGTGGAGTGAGGACTTTTTGACTCTGCACCCTGCCTTGCTCGGTTCCCTAAACTACCTTAGTGACTTCTGTTCCTCTAGTTCCCATTTAGCCAATTTCTGTCCTAGATGTCTCTGTCGTGGTTCTGGCTTCCATATGGCAGCGTGACAGCAGGAGATTGGGTTGGCCCTAAACTTGCAGCTTCCTCACTGCCGTGGGACTGGGTCATTTTACCTGGGGGTCAGCCAGCAGCTGTGTTTACTGGCACAGACTCAAACTGCCTTTGTAGGCAAGCCCTTCGAGGGCAGCTCAGGAGACTTATAGGATACAATCTGCCAGGATTCCCCCCCCCCCCCCGATGTTGCACTGTGAGGGACTAGGGCTTCTGTTGGGGAGTTACAAGAAGAAATGCACGCCCTGGCTGCCTCTGTGTCCAGGGAACTTCTCAGGGGAGATGAGAGCCACAGCACGGAAAAGGAATCAGAAACTTATTCTTCAGCTAATTTTCAGCTACTGCCTTGGCCTCTGCGACTGGTGGCCCCTTGAGGAGAGATAGCTTGGAAAATTCATTTGTTCTTAACATTAGGTATGAACCCCTGTAAAGTGTACAGATGTGTCACAGAGGGTAAGACATGTGTAAGACATGGTTGGAGAAGGTGGGAGATAGATTTATACTTTTGTGGGAGTGACCAGATAACCCTCTACAATGAGCCCATCATCCAGAAAAATCTCAGAAGGGCAGCAGATCCCAGTTGGCATTAAACAGATGTGTTCAGATGGTCCCACCATCATGAGCTCAAGGTTAATTGAGATGTCTGTCATCCACCCTCCTAGACCCTAGGAGCTAAGTCCAAGAAGACTAGCTCTTCTTGTTGTGTCCAGAGCCTTTTGGGACAGAGCTGGTGGGCTGGCTGGGCTTCTTCTGCAAAACCCCTGCTAGGGCAGCCTTCCCATGCACAGGCTTGTCCTGTTTGTCCCTTTGTGCTCCTCACCCCTGTCTTCGTGAGTGTTAGGCACTCAGGAGGCTACCACGCTCAGCACTGGGGGACATTGACATTTTGTTTAGGTCAGGATGTTATTGAGAGTGTGTGCAAGGGTGAGAACCAGAGGCTCTGGCTCTTTAAGGCTGGACCTTCTAGTGAGTTTTGGCAGAGGCCATACTGAGTGTTTAATTTTAGGGCCAGGGAGGGGGGCTGGGGAAAAGTCCCCAAGCATCTGGTTTGTGTTAAGCCCTTCCTTTAGAAAAAAAGGCTGTGTTTATGGTTAAAATCCGGCAAAGATGGGTGGGGGTGGGGAGTCGGAGGGAGGCGTTGAAAGGGATGCCGTTATCCAGCACCAGGCCTTGCAGCAAAAAGACAGTGCACGTAGCCACTGTCTTGTCCCCTGACCCCATCTCAGCCAGCTGATCCAACTCTGAGAAAATGGTCACACTATTTCCATTTCTGCCATTTGAAGCAGGATATTTGCCTCCAGCAGCTGGACTTTGCCAGGCTGAAGCTGTGTCCCTTGTGCCTCAGCACTCCCTGGAGTTGGCTGCCTGTCAGCTCATTTGTCTGCAGTCTACAGTCTGCCGGCCCTGGGCGGGCCAGCCACTATTAGGTCCAAGCAGGGGCCACAGGAAGCTGCAGGGTGGCTCCAGGAAGCCTTCCTCCTGTGATCCCTATATGGACTGTCAGAGGGCCCCCCAAAGTCCATCCCTTCTGCCAGTAGAAAAACAGAGGGCCGAACGAATGACCAAGCTCTTCCAAAGACTTACAGCAAGCTAGAGTTAAATAAACTGAAGGTTCAAACCAGACTCTGGACTCTGATGTCCTTTATGCTCCTTGTGGCTCTACATGGCTCTCTTTGCTTTGTTGTTCAAATTATCCATCCTTGCCTCTCAGCCTTCCAGGCGCCCAAGCTCAGGCTCTGGGGACAAGAGATAGGGTCTTAAAGGATCTCCAGAGACTTAAAGGTCCATGGGGAAGTTTCACCAGGATGTGTCCATCTCAGAGTCTGGGTTTGCTCACCACTGACCTCCAATAGTAGCCTGTGGGAGTACTGAGTGAATGATGGGATTGCCCGGCTCTGGGGGAGGGGTGACACAGGTGTTCCAGTTGGAACCCATGCTTCTGGAGGGGTGCCAGGCATGAGTCTGTACTAAAGCTTGCCTAGTTCCAAAGCCACTTCCTGTGTTCTCCTGTCTTTTCTCAGCCCGGATATATCACTCAGCTTTTCCAGAAACCTAGAAGCTCAGTGCTTCCTCTGTCCCATCCCTTTAAGTTACCGATGAGGAGACTGAGACCACCAGAGCATCCAAACCAGCGTGGGCTGAGACCTTGCATGTGTCTCTTCCAGTGTTGGGAGCTGAGTGTAGGATGTTGGGACTGAGGTAGAGAGGGAGGAAGTCTGTGTCCTGTCCTTTTGACTTCCTGTTCTGGAGCATGGTGTGTGGGGTGTGATATCTCTAGTGCAGGTGGAGTGAAGTGGAATCTAGGCCTCCAGGATTAAGTTGAATCATTCTCTTGTGTCTTCCTAAAAGGGAAAAAAAGCAGACTGGAGTGGCTCACTTCCTTCTGGAGAAACTGGAGCCTGAGTCACCCTGGAGTCAGGACCTGGGGAGGGGCTCCCAGTTTGCTTCTCCTCTGCCAGGGTAGAGGGCAGAGAAGGGCCCGAGGCAGTGTAGCTGTCCCTACCTTCCCCTGTCTTGGGAGGTTTTAGTCCTTTTTTGGAGCTGGCAGGGAGGGAGGAGTCATGTGACAGCCTAAGTCAGGATTCTTCAGTATATGCATTTGAAATGGTTTTGGTACCTCATAGAAGTGGACCTGTTTTATATTTGCCCTTTTGTGATTGGTTTGTTTCACTTCAGGTTTGTCCAAGTAGAAATCTGTTTCAGAACTAACTTTTTAGGGCTGAATAATACTCCATTGTATGTATTAGCACATTCTCTTTTATGTGTTCACAGATGTTTGGGTTACTTTGGTATCTTGGCTATCATAAATAATGCTGCTATGAAGTTCAGTGGAGAGTTGAGTCTTGGCATCTCTCTGTGTGTGCCCATGAGGCCCTTTGTGCCCACAGGTGGGGTCGTCAAGTCAACAGAAGGCCTTAGACACTACTCCATTCTTCCTGCCCCCCCCCCCCACTGGGTTTATCACGGTAGCCATCTGTAAAGGCCAGTGGACTGGCCAGCTGAGTCCCTAAGGACACATCATGTCTAGCGCTGGCCACCACACAGTTCTGAGGAAGTCTGAAACTATATAGCTAACATGAAGTTTCAGTATCTTCTGTTGAGAGAAGAGTTCTTGGGGGCCAGGCCCTCACCCTTTGCCTGCCTTCCCAATTCCTTTAGCCTCAGACTTGGGGAAGACGCTCACACCCTTCTGGGCACCCCAGGGATTAGTGGGGACCCCTTCCCCCAGTTTGCTGCTGTCCCCACTTCCTTCCATTCACTTCAGTTTTTCCTCTCTCAAGGTTAGCATATGACACAGTTTTGGCCAGTGAGTTAGATACACTAATGCAAAACTTCCTAGCTTCCCCTGGAGCTGAGCACCATCTGTTTCTTTAACAGCAGGATCCTCTGTCCTGATTCCTGCTCTCAGAGGCTGCTGTAACCAGCAGGTGGTTGGCCCCTGTTTTTTCAGCCTCTTGATACAGGCCCTTTTAGGAGTCAAGTGTAAGGCAACCCGGTCTCTGCCTGCTGCTAGTGTGGGCTTAACTCCAAGTAGCCAGTGTTCATTCCTGACCCTGCTCCCTGCAGAGATCTGCATGTGGTCCCCTCTGGGGTGCTTCATGCTACTCACAAAGCATGTGCCTCCTTGATAGTGGGCCTGCCAGTTAATTGGAGCTCCCTGGAGTGGGACCAGTTTTGATTTTTTCCCAGGGCCTAGAAGTGGCAGGTCCAGTACCCTGTACAGATGCTTCTTGACTTGTAATGAGGTCGATCACATTCCCAATTAAAACCTTGGGAACCTGGAAATACTCTGTCGAGATGCAGGTAACACAGCTGACTTATCCAGCATTCTATGCAGGTAATACAGTAAACTTACCCAGTATGGTAGCTTAGCAAATGCTACTCTGCAGAGCACTGGTTGTGCCCCCTCCCCTTCCCCCCACTTTAAAAAAGATTTTCTTTATTTAATATTTTATTATTTATGTGTTCGTGTGTGTGTGTGTGTGTGTGTGTGTGTGTGTGTGTGTGTGTGTGCGTGTGCTCAAGGAGTATTGGATCCTCTTGAGCTGGAGTTTCAGGCAGTTGTGAGCTGTCTGGTGTGTATGTGTGAGCTAGGAATCGAACTCAGGTCCTCTATAAGAACAGTGTGCACTCTTAACTGCCGAGCCATCTTTCCAACCCAAGATTTATTTTAAATGTTTGTGTGTGGTATATGCATGTGAGTGCAGGTGGCCAAAGAAGCCAGAAGAGGGGACTAGATCCCCTGGAGCTAGAGTTGCAGATGGCTGTGAGCTGTTCAACATGTAGGATGAGCCCTTAACTACTGAGCCTTCTGTCCAGCCCAGTTGTCTTTCCAGCCACCCCTGCCCCCAGTGGTGCGATGGCTCACTACCACTGCCCAGCATCACAAGAAGATGACACTGAAAATCACTGCCCTGGGGAACGATCAAGGTTCAGAATTCCAGTAGGATTTTCGCTGAATGCAGAACTCCCGGAAAGATGAAAACCTGTTAAGTCTGATCATAGGATGGCATCAGCCTCTGTACTGAGTGGATGCCCAGAGATGGCAAGAAGGCAGAGGAAATTAGGGGTTTCTGGTGTTAGCAAACTCTAATTTTGGGTTTGGGTCCAGCATGTTCTCTCTCTCTCTCTCTCTCTCTCTCTCTCTCTCTCTCTCTCTCTCAATAAATACATATTTAGTATGTATGTGTGAGTGTGAGCATGGTGCTCATGAGAAAGTCAGAGGACAACTTGGAGTTATTTCCTTCCACTGTTGGAGGGATGGAACTCCGGTTGTCGTGGCTGACAGCACGTACCGTCCCTTCACCCCGGTGCTGTCTCTGCTAGCTGAGTTACTTAACTCTCCAGAGTGTCGATGATCAAAGCAACCTACCTCTTAATAAACTTAATAAAAGCAGCAAGTGTGACCCTTGCTATAAAGTGCCAACTAAATAAGGGCCAGCTGTCGTTGATACATAGCCTGCACTAGCTGAGGGAAGCCTTGGGAGGGCTCTGTGGGAAGGCGGGGTTTCTGCTCCCCCCCACCCCCCATGCTTTTCTTCTGCTTCTCCTGGGTTTGTTTTAGGCCAGGATTCTAGCCAGACTACTTGAGAGGAAGAAGGTACAGGTGGCAGGCAGGCTCTCCTGTATAAAGGGAATTGCCTCCTCCCTGCGCAGAGAGGAGTTACTAAACTCTGGCATGGGGCTGGCTGTGTGCTCTCAACTGGGATTATGTGTGAGGGTGAGAAGGGGTCCCAGAGTGCTTTGGGCTTCATTCCGATGTGCCATACTCTCTGATCTTGAACATCCTTTCTTCCCTCCAGCTCCAGGCATTTGGCGGAGAATTCCAGCTTCTCTGGTTACTATGTTACTGTTTCATTGCTGGGCTCTGCTTTTTTGGTTTTTTTTTTTTTTTTCTTTCTAGGCATCAAGCTCCGGAGCGTCTCTTCTCCATCTCCATGCAGCCCAGCGTCCATTTCTCTTCTTTCACTCCTGTGCAGACCCTTCTCCAGGCTCTGTGCCTGGAGTGGATAGGCGACAAAGTCTCGTTGGGAGCCATGTTTGCTGCTGCTTCCCGCAGGAGAGAGGCTCTGCAGCAGTTGTAGGGAATTTGGAAGAGAGTTGGCATCTTAGCAGCTGGGTCTTTGAGCCTCAGTTTCTCTCCCAACCCCCTTCCCCTTTCTTGTGTATGTTTATGTGGTTGCACACATGCATGTGGGCTTGATGTCGGGTGTTTACTTAGTTGCTCAAACTGAACCTAGAGCTCCCTGATTCAGCCAGAGAGCTTGAGGGTGCCACTTGTTTCTGCTTCTGTAGCACAGGGGTTACTACGTGTCACTGCACCAGGTTTTTTCCGTGGGTGCTGGGAAATCTTCGGCAGCAAGCACCTTGCTCATTGAACCCCCTTACCAGACTCCAGTTTCTTCATCAGTGGAGGCAGAGAGGGTTGTGTGCCCTATGGGGACATTGTTAGAACTAAGCCAGCATGATGGATGTAGACCACCTGGGCTGGTGTCTTGTACCTGGTGAGCTCATGTAGATAGGTGTGGTGATAGTGGTATGAACCGAACTGTGGGTTTTTTTAGCCTTCTTTGCGAAGGCCAGGGGCCTTGACTTCTTGTGCATTTTGTTAGCCCACAGTTACCCAAGCTTGCTCCATTACAGGATTTGCCTGGAGTACCTGTTACAATACCCATTTGTGGGCCCCATCTTAGCACTCCTGAACTAGAGTGGTATTTGTCAGGGTAGGATTTCTGGCAGCATTTGATATAATGGGACTAATTTGAGAAATGTGATTTTTTTTTTCCTCTTTAATTCACTCTCCCTGAATAATTTGATCTTGACCAGATGTAGCCCATTGATAGGAGACAGGTATGAATCCTCTGGAAGTGGGGGACATTGTAGAAGGAAACCTTGTCTTCAGCGGTGGACCCAGAATTAGAACTCTGGTCTTCTGATGCTGTGTATCTATTTTCCTGCAAAATATTCCTTTAAAGCACCGAGAAATGAGAGGTGGAAAGAGGATGGCGGAAAGGGCTGGCTCACTCGGGCTATCTTATGGACCTGTAAAGAGCAGCTGAGGTGACAGATGGTGGGGTGGAGCCCCAGATGTGCCTTCTGAAAACTAAGGCTCAGGTGAGCCTGGTGGGCCTTGGGCTTCGTCCCAGAGCCATTGAGCATCACGTGTCGACACGTGTCAGAATGCAAAAAGATCCGAAAGGCATGTTTTAGGTGGCACAGGCCAGGTAGGGTGGGCAGGCTGCAATGCCTGCCTAGGCTGTTGAGAAAGTCCCATGGATACATAGTGTCCCTTTGTCCATCTTGATTGGTCTAGAGAGCTTTGCAGAAGCATGCGCAAGGCTGGAACCCCAATTCAGATGGGAATGTGTGTAGCTACTGCAGCCAGCCATGCTGGCTGTTGGCCTAGTGCCTGGGAGATGATCTTTAGGTTCTCTACACCCCCGGTTCACTGGAGGCTCTCACAGTTCACAGGGTGGTTTGGCTGAGTGTCGGTGAATAGCAGGACCACTGCTGAGGTAGTTGAAGGAGTATGGCTGAGCACAGTTGACTCTGCCACCTTCCCCATCCCTCCCATGTGGGCTCAGCTCAGATCTGACAACTGATGAGGTAGAGGTGGGGTGGTCTCCGAACTCTCCCTCCTGGAGTGTGTCTAGGCACCACCCTCTTGTCTGTCTTCCCTAGCTGGGTTTGCACTACCTTGTCTTAGATCACCCCTTTGTCTACATCTGCTTGCAGCAGTGTGAAGTCTCTTTCCTAGATGAAGGTGTCCTTGTGTACTAACCCACACCCACATCTCACACCCACCTCAACACCCTTCTATTCATTTCAGCTGAAATCTGACCAGAGGTCTTCAGTGGCTTCCATTGTTCTCAGGGAAAATACTGCTGTGGGCGCCCAGCTTCCTGGGCATCTGGCACTGTGCTCACCTCTGGTGCTAGCCACAGGGGCTATGCGTGTTTCTCTCCGTTTTGTTGAGTTGACTTCTGCCCTACCTAGGGCCTTGGTTGTTTTGTTTCTTCTGCTTGCCTGGCAACTCCCTTAACCACACAGCATATGCATGCAGCTCGGGTCTCACTGGTGATGAATAGCTTTTATTATCAGCCTCCCCCTTTTAACTATTACCAGGAGGGTCTCTTTTGCAAACTTTTTACCTAAGTCTGTGCTCTTTAGAGCAGGGGTCAGGTCAGAAGCCAGTCATGCTTCTGTGACATTTCTTATATGTGCACTTTGCTCGCCATTTACTTACATCTTCTGTGGAACTCTAGGTTCCATGACCTAGGAACTGGTTTTATTTACTTACAGTATCAGTACTCGCTGAGAATGAATGAATGACAAATGAATGAATGAATGAGTCAGCTCCTGAATGAATGAATGAGTCAGCTCCAACTCCCTGAGGGAGGTGGGGAGAGAATAGACTGATCAGGAGGATCTGTGTTGGCCTGCTTCCAGAGAGGCTGCTGACGGGGCCAGCCCAAGCCCAAACAGGGTGTTGCTCACACCCTGGCATACACACCACCAGCTTGGCTGCCTCTTTAATTATTCATTGTCTTTCTCAATGGGCTTTGTGTTCAGAAGCCAAGAGACAAGAATTCAAACCCACTTTCTACCTTCCCAAAACTGAGCCTTAGAAGAGAACCCTGCCCCACCCGACCCATTCCACATCCCCAGGGAGTCACAGGGCCCGCGCCCCTCTTCTGGCTGGAGCTGAGAATTGGAGGTGATTTTTCGGTCTGTGTCCTGGGCTGCCCTTTAGCTGCCCTCTTCAGTTCTAGATTGGGGACAACTAAAAAGGTCTTCACATGGCTGTATATCCTGATCTAGAATTCCTACAGGGCGGCAGGCAGAGCTGGGTTGTCAAACTGCATCTTTATGGCTGGATGGCTTTCCCAGAAGAGACTGAGCCGTCCCATGAACCACAGTAAAGGTCTCAGTTCAGCCTGTGCTGTTGAGGTTGCTGCTCACCCTGTCTCTTTCTTTAATAGACAATTGTGGAGCAGATCAGCTGAGATGATGCATGCCTTAGTTGGATATACATACTGAGTGAGCCATTCACTGGGTGGTTCTAATAGCCAAAGTCATTGATTAGCTTCAGAGCCTGATTGATTGCCTCTGCTCCTCTTGGGACTTGAAGCTGTTCTCTTAGCCTCAGTGTCCATCTTTTGTGTGAGGCTATAACATTGTGTTTTCCTCTCAAGGTTTGGAGGAGGTTGGGATGATAGCTGGCCTGGGACTGTCCCTGCAGCCCAGGAGCCCCCCTAGGGGAATGAGTGGTGGAGTCTTTGATCTCAGAGGAGGCCAGTGAGCATGCTGACCCACAGATGAAGCCCCTGGCTCTGCTCCGGACAGAGGTCTCTGAGCATCCCAGCACAGTCAGAAAGGGTCTGCCAGATCTTCAGTTCCACAGAAGTGTATCTGTGCCTTAGCTGCCTGCTGCAGATCTGTCTGCCCTGTCCTTGGAGTCAGGCTGGCCATGCTGAGGGGTTGGCCAACTGCCAGGGCAGCAAATCTGTTAGGCTGGGCTCCTGATACCCCTGGCTGCTGATGGTTCTTCCGGACAGACTGGGAGCGCAGTGATGGTTACAGGTCCCATCAGCTAGACCATGGCTACTTCTCCTTACTGAAGGGGTTTAGAGTTTCTGTGCTGCTTTTTGCGTGTGCATGCACATGCATGCATGTAGTTCTGGGAACTGGGAACTTGTACATACTTGTCAATGTCTAACATGGCGCTATATCCAAAAGTCTCTCTGGACTTCCACCACCACCACCACTACCACCCAGTTCTGAACTAGTTTTTAAGGTGCTAATCGTGTACTCAAGGAAAAGAAATGTGACTGGACCTCAGGTTAAGGGAATTGAGGTAATTAGGTCCTTTGATCATGGCCCACTGTCATCGAGGGTCCATGCAAGATGACTGACAGTTTGACCATCACATTGCCCCTAAAGCCTCCCCACAACAGACCCTCTGGGACCCCTCCACTCTTTACCTGCCAACAATGCAATCCAGTATCCAACCATGGGAGAATGTCCTGGATGGGGTGGCTGGCTTATAGGGCAGGTGCACATTGAATCCCTCATGGGATGCAGACCACACTCTAGAAGTGCTAGAGGTCCCGTGTCCCAGCATCCTTCAGGAGCTCTCCAGGGTTCACAGAACCACTTAGTATATATAGTAGTTCCACAGCCCCAGGACGGTTCCCATAGTCTCGTTTATTCATGTTCTTACCCATACCCTTTCCTTCTTGTACTTTAGACTTCTTTGTCTGCTGATGGCACTCTAGACTTCTTGTAAGGATGAGCTCCCTGAACGCCTTCTACCACT
Organism: Uromys caudimaculatus; assembly: GCA_028551405.1. Taxonomy (NCBI): domain Eukaryota; kingdom Metazoa; phylum Chordata; class Mammalia; order Rodentia; family Muridae; genus Uromys; species Uromys caudimaculatus. Next base: position 84,330,364 of record CM052705.1, on the reverse strand, counting down.
CAGCAAGAAATGTATCCTGGAAACGGGCTCAGAAAGGTTAGGAATCAATTTAGATCCTAAGATCAGTAAAGTGGCAGGCCAAGAGCTCACCAGGTCTCCTGGGCCCAGACTCATCTCTTAACCACCAGACCTGAGATCCTTAGGTCCACAGAGCAGTGGTGCCTGGAGAAAGAAGATGTCTCCACCTTCCCAGAGCATGAAGCAGGACCTCTGGCGGTGGGACACATCTATACTTATTCTAACTAGTGGTTCTCTGTAAGTTCAAATCGTTGGCCTTTTCCCCTGAGATATTTCCTCCGTCCCTCTGTTTCTCTATCCTTCCTCCTCCCTTTCTAACATTGGGTTAGACTGTGTGAGCCCAGATTTTAACCCAGGCTGCTTTTCTGGGTGCTTGGTGTCTCTTACAGACAGATTCATCTCTGTGGAGCCGGAGACCTTCGGGATCCCCTCCCAAATCCCTGAAAGCTGTTGGCAGGACAGGATCCCAGCTGTCTCCAGCCATTGCTTGGAGGATAGAGTTTCTGGATACTGGGTCAAAGGATCCTGATGAGCCTGGATGTGGACTGTGGAACAACTCAGAGCAGAAGGGCCAGAGTGACAGAGGGGAGACCTGGACAGTTTCTTCATCTAAGCAGTACTTTGTCCTTGGAATTTGTAATTTGTGCTGAGGATGTCGTAAGTTGGTTAAAAAAAAAAAAATCACATAAACTGTCTGTTGTCTGTCTGTAGGAGAATCAGGAGTTCAAGGTCAGCCTCTTACACAGTGTTTGGCCAGCCTGGGTTTCATGAGAGAGACCCTGTCTCAAAACAAAACCAAACAAATTATAATTTGTGGTTTGACCCCTGGAGAGCAGATTCCATAGAGGGCCTTGGAATCCAGTCCAGCTCCACCTCTCTGGTCAGCACAGTGCATTCCATAGAGATGACCCAGGAGGAGATGGCTGCTAACCTGATCTTGTTTTCTGGGCCCTCGTCAGAAATCAAGTGTTTTTCCATCATCACAGAAGGGAGATCTGAGCCTCTAACGCACAGGTGTAACCATTACTGCATCAATTGCTGTACTTCAACACTGGGGAAGAGGTGCATTAGGGGCTGGAGCCTGCCAGACCACAGAACCCCATACTGAAGATCAGCAGGCTTGTCATCTGTGGGAGTTCTCTGTGGAATTGGGTGACCTGTAGGTCTTAGGATCTGTGCCAGGCAAAACCAAGTGAGCTCACTTTTAGGTGGCTTTTCCTTCTATGGGGAAGGAATGCACAAGCTCGTCCTGTGGGTCCTCGCTTGCTGAGGTCTGTGTGCTGTCAGATCAGCAAGGCCAGAATCATTCTGGATGTGACTCAGGGACCACAGCCATCCCTGACTGGCCTCCCGGAGCGGGACGCCACTCTGCTTAGAGAAGGCTTGCTCCTCCAGCCTTTGAATCTTCATCCCAACTTGCTGAAGGCTCCAGGAGAACAGTGGAGTGAGCTCAGTCCCTTCTGTCATTAGCAGTGAAGGGTCCAGGGCCTGCTTTTGAGACTGGATTCTTCCAATGGGCCAAGTAGACAGAGACAAAAAAACCCCAAAAAGCTAATATTAGCATAAAAGATTTAGTGGGATTCTAGAATATTTTACTTGTTGCATTTTAAGAAAAATATAAATAGTTTTATGGGGGTATAATTTTATAACAATGCTTTTTCACTATTTTATAGGTGAATGCAACCAATGTGAGAACATGTAAAAACACATTTCACACTCCTTGGCTATTACCACCAGCTCTAAGTAACCACTGTTTAATTAGTTAATTAATTTTGGAGCTAGGGTTTCATTATGTATCTCTAGCTAGCCTGGAACACACTAAGTAGACCAGGCTGGCCTCAAACTCACTGAAATCTACCTTCCTCTTCCGTCCCAGTATGTGCCACCATACCCAGCTGTATTTGTTTGTTTTTGAGACAGGGTCTTGCTCTGTAGCCCAGAGGTTGGCCTCCACCTCTTAATCCTCCTGCCTCAGGCTTCCAAGTGCTAGGCCCTTTACCTAACTTTACTAATGTACTTTCTGACTGTGTGGAAGGGGGTGGAACACACACACACACACACACACACACACACACACACACACACACACACACACACACACACACCATAGAGTGAGCTCTGGACCGAGCCCTTTGTGATAGCTCACAGCAGTCGTCCTATGGAATGAGGTTAGTTTTGCTCTTCTTTTACTCATGCTGGAACCAAGACTCCAAGAGACCAAGCACGTCTGGAACTATAAAGTTGGTGATGGACAGGGCTTGCAGTTGCTGGGCATTTGCTGTGGACTCTTCTGTCTTTAGGGCAGGGATGGGGATATGACACTGGCAGATTGGTAGGTGCAGTTGAGTAGCTAGGAGCTAAGCGGACAGACTGTGAGTCTTCTCCGGGATTATGTGTCCCCGTGTCATAAATTCTCCCAGGGTGTACAGGTTCAATCTACACAAGGCAAGGAAGACGATGCCAGGTTCTCATGGTGAGCCCTTTCTAAGCAGGGATTCAACTGCCCCTTTGACCTGGGTGACCCTCCTGGTCGCTGGCACTGTGTCTACTGAAATGGGCTCTAGACAGACACAAGCTAGAAAACACAGCTCCCCTTCTTCTAGAAGCTGATGTGTTTCTCCTCACCAATGGGAGAAAACAGGGCCTCTTGATTGCCAGTACTTGGCTCTCTGTGAATGATTAACTCTGATTAAGTAGAAAGGGGAGAGGAAGTAACAAGGGACATTTATTGGGCGTCTGCTATAACCAGGGTGTTTTGCTGGCTGGTTAGCATGCATTGTCCTGTTCCTAAAAGCCCTCAAAGTAATGGCATTGTTTATTCCCCTTGTCCAGCCAGGCAATTGAGGCCCAGGTGGATTAAGTAAGGTCACTTCGACCAGCTGGGTTGGCATTTTTAAGCATCTATCTGTCTGCTGTGGACAGAACACTGACTATGGATCTAGTTAGCCCCATTTTACCTGTGAGGATCTCAGGCTGAGGACCTTGCCCATGGAGTCAAGGCTAGTGAGAGGTTAGGTTGAGTCCCCAAAGCTTAGCCTGTTTGGCTGCCTGTACTCTGAGTTTCCTTGACCCCAGCATTAATCTAGGGATGTGGGGGGTGGGGTGACTCAGAGGGTAGAAGAGAGCAACCAGTGGTTGAGGGCTCTTCCACAGCAGCTCCCAGGTGGGTGGAAAGTAAACAGATCTGGGTGGAGATGTTCTGTGGAGTCTTCCCTTTTATCTGAGGGTGAACCAGCAGATGACGCTCGCTTCGAAAGGCTGGCCAACTGCCCTTAATAAGCTAATCAGACACTCCTGTTGACATTACCAGCACACCAGGCTTCTGAGATCTCTTCTGGGTAGGTCTCTGCTTAGGCAAACTACCTAGAACACATGCCCTGGCCAAACTGGCTGCACGTGTGTGGACTCTGAGGGACTTTAGGGTGGCCCTGGGGAGTGGCCTTCCTCATGTCAGCTGGCAGGTGGAGCAGGGAACTTAAACCCAAGCACACCAGGAACTGGCCACAGCTGGGGTCTGGCTCTTTTCAGTGCCCATGGCATCTTAACTAGCATGGTGCTTGCTGGTGGAATTGAAAGACTGCAGGGTCCGGTGAAGGTCCATTTGTTTGTTTTGCCTAGAGCTGCTTGCTCTGCTCCAGGGAAGGAAGTTCCCAGGAGAGGAGCCGGTTTGTATAGGAAGTCCCAGGCCGACCTCATGAGACTTAATTTCTCTTTTGGGGTTCAGGGACCATGTGGCTGGCTAAGGGGCTATCCTTTGACTCTCCCCACAATTAACCATTATAGACTTAGCTGTAGGGAAATGTGTTCCAGATGTCGGATTGTCCTCTGTCCTTGTGTCTAGTTATGCCTTTTCTTATAGGGTTTTACCAGGGAATGTTTTCAGAGCCCTCTGTCTCTGATACTTTGGCTTTTTGTTTTGTTTCGAGTCAGGGTTTCTCTCTGTAACCCTATATATCCTGGTACCCGTGGTCATGCTGGCCTTGAACACACAGAGATCTGCCTGCCTCTGCCTCCCGTGTGCTGGGATTAAAGACGTGCGCCCATTGCCCGGCTGTCATATTCTCTCCGTGTGCATGCATGTTTTTATGAGGCAGGATCACATACAGTCCAGGCCGTCTCCAACTTACTGTGTAAGCTGAGGAGGACCATGAACTGATCCTCCAGTCTCTAGCTCTCAAGTACTGCGATTATAAGCACAAGTCACCATATCCAGCCTTCATTCTTTTGAAGTAAGAGAGTTTCCCTCTTTAGTATGGAAACCATCAATACTACAGTAATAGCGTAAACACTCTCTTTCACCAAAGGATCCCAGAGAAATAGGAAGTCTATTCTGTCTCATCCCAGAAGCCTGATGAAAATGTTGAAATTTACACACTTCCGACAGACTCTCTTTACATTTGGATGGGTTTTAAATAGATAATGACAGCATGTGGTGTAACATTCAAAAGAAAACAAAAGGATATTCTTCGGAAAGCAAACGACTCTCCCTCCCCAGTTCCAAACTTCTCTTCCTCCACCCTAGAACCAGCTGTGGTTCCCATGTTCTCCTGTGTCCTCCAGGGAGATCCCAGCTTCAAGCTTTAGTTTGGTTGGTTTGTTTTTCATTTTTTGAGAGAGGGTCTCACTGTCACCTAAGCTAACCTCAAACTGAGGTTTCTCTTTCCCCAGCCTTGTGAGTGCTGGGATTGAAGGCAAGCCCACCAGTGTTCCCTTGACACCAAACTTTAGCCTGTCCAGTACACTAGTTATAGTTATCTGCTGGGCCAGGAGGGTCAGAAGCTGCAGTCTTGATACCGAAACTGGTCATGTTTTGAGTCCCTTGAGGTAAAACCATCCGTCCCTGTGGAATTTGCTGGGAAGAAACTACAGAGGAACAGAAGATTGTTACCAAGTGTTCTATTTAGCTGTGTTGTCCAAGCACCAGATGATGGGATTTCAGAGCTGAGAGAGGTTAACTTATCTGAGGTCACGTGCCTAACTGAATGAGGGCAGCCCAGGCTTCCTGACTGACTTGAGTCCTTTGAACAGTAACTTCCCTGAAGTGAGCCAGGACTGCTTATCTTGGTTCCAAGAGACAAAGCTGTGTCCAGAAGAGGTGTGGCCGGCAGGCCTGTGGTAGGCTGCTGCTGTCCAGTTCCTGCCTAGCCAGTCTCATTTGGCTGCAGGGTATTGTTTACTCTGTACTGGTGTCACTGGGAGCCTCGTTGGTTAGGTCAGTTGAGCGTGGACAGTCTGGATTGTAGACGAAGGAATAAATGTCCAAAAGAAGAGGCTTGCCATGGGAGAAGGCAGAGTGTGTAACCTGCCAACTATATTTATAGGCAGTCTGGCCAGGAGATCAGTTAAGGATCCTGGGAACTTCAATTCCTTGAGCACAACTGTGTTTGCATTTGGACACATTGGTTCTAGTCATTTGTCATGTCTGTGTGATTGCCCGCAGCTTTAACTGCGTTTATAAGCAGTAGTATATGCGATCTTGTTTCAGACTTCTTTGTTAATTACACATAAGCATTCTCCTGTACTCACGTAGTTTCAGAAACCATCATATTAATCATCTACTAAGTGGACACATGGTGATTTACTTAACTATATGCCTTATTAATACAATTTGGGGTCTTTCTGGTTTTCTTCACTTCAGTTAGGCGAGGGAACAAGTTTTCATGCTTAAAGTCTTGTCTTTTGGCATTTTATACCCAGGATAGAGTCTCTGAATTAGGATGTATACTTCAGGCCTGTTCTGGTTCACATTGGCAAGCTGATTTCCTCTAGAGTTGTAACCAATCAGCCTGCACACAGTTGGAGAGGGGGAGGGCATTTCCTTGCACACCCTCTAACAACAGGAATTAACAGGAACTTGTTTTGCAAATATAATTACTTTCTATTGCTGTGATAAGCACCATGACCACGAGGAACTTAGGGAGGGAAGGATTTATTTTACTTCCGTGTCCAGATCACAGTTCATCAGTGAGGGAAAGCAGGACAGGTACTCAAGCAGAAGCAGGAACCACGGAAGATGGCTGCTCATTGGCTTCCTAAGGCTCACGGTCAGCTACCTTTTTCATATTTCCAAGGGCCACCTGCCCAGGGGTGGCACTGCCACAGTGAGCTGCCTTCCCACCCCATCAATCAATAGTTTAGAAAAGGCCCCCATAGATTTGCCTACAGGATAACCAGATGGAGGCAGATCCTCAGTTGAGGTTCTCTCTTGCCAGATGACCCTACCTTGTGTCAGGTTGACCAGCTAATCGGCACAATGAGCTTACCTGTTGTTTTAATTCACAGAGCATGGCGGAGTCTGTGTAGGCATCTAGTGTCCTTTGTGAAACACATGGGCTGTTGATCAGTTCCATCTGAGGAGTCTTCTCTCTTCCTCACAGGATGTCCCCTCCTCTACTTTTCTGATAGAAATGCCTTCAGTTCTTGCTACCAGATTCTCAAATTGCTGATGTCACCAGTGTTCTTTAGGAATGATGGGTACAGGTGTCGGTTGCTGCCTATCAAATGCACCACATATTGTGTTTGTATATAACATGTTAGCAGACCTAGAAAGGTTCCATGCGTTCCCACTGTGGGAGCAGAGATACCCAGTGAGACTTAATTTAGACTTGGCTGCTGACTCTTTTTTTTGGAGGCAGACTGGGTCCTTGTGGCATGCATTATATTTTCAGTTGTAGCAATATTTAAAGATTGAGCAGTTCTAGAAGTTCGTGTTTCTGGCCCTTTTCTTTTCTTGTTGAAGTATCACTGTGAAGATCCGATGAGTTAAACAAGCAAAACACTCAGAAGTGGGTCCATCCCATAGTAAGCACGTGATGCTTAGTAAGCACAATTGCTGTCATGTCAACTGGCATGTGTGTTCGCCTCTGGTAGACCAGTTTCTCCACAAGGCGTGTTTTGGGGTTGTCTCAGTTTTGGATAGACTAGTGGGTACAGTCCATGATGAGTGGTAAGCATCTGATGTCTAGGACCAGGCTACTCCTCCAGCTGCAGAATATTCTGACCTTAGATCCTGAAGTGTCAGGGTCAAGATACCCTGCTTACATACTGAAGCATGTGACCCTCGGTGTGGCTTAACCCGTCACTCTGGTCTTACCCACACTTTCAGTGGCTGCCTGGGCTTTTTGCAGAACTACCATCATAAAGGGACTTCCTTACTCAGCTGGGGGTGGGGGAGCTGTGTGAATTCCTTCAGCACAGTCACACGGTGTCCTCTTCTGACATACGGCATGTCCAGCTCGGGTCCCTCAGTCCACTGAGCTCCGATCTTTCCCGAAGCTCTCTGTCCTTTATCCTCATGGAAGCAGCTGCCTAGGATGTGTGTCACTGTGATCTTCCAGATATGGTCATGGAGAGTCACAGAAGTGAAGTCACCTGCACAGGGTCATTTGGGTGCAGCTGCAGAGGATCCGTATCTCTCACCAGCTGCCTGTTCTGCCTGGGGCCGAATCAGGCATGCTTCTGTGACTATGGAAGTTGAGATGACCTCCTCAGACATGTCTTGTCTCCTGCTGGTCAGAGACCCAGTTCCTGAATCCTGTTCCCCCTGCCCATCTCTTTCTGGTCTACTTCCTTTCTCGGTCATCTCCCATCTCTTGAGAATCACCCACTAGCCCCCTTCCTTACCTCTCACCGCCATGCTGCCCAGAGAAGCCATCTTTCTCTTGCCAGTGCTGCTGACGATGAAGGGGGTTTCCAGAACATGTGGCTTTCATTTTCCAGAGACTGGTTTTCAGTGGAATTTCATGAAATTTGGCTCACGCGTGTGACTGCTTATAGTTTCAGCCTTGGTTCCACACCCCTTCCAGCATCTCGCCCATACCTGAGCCACAAAGCCAATGTCATTCTGGGGAGCAGAAGTTGTGTTGGAGTTAGAGTTGGTGTCACTGGCCTGAGGAAGGACACTTAACCCTCTCTGATCCTGTGCCCTCCGTTATACAATGAGGATGTTAGATGCACTTAAACATGTCTTCAAGCCTAATGCCATCGATGGAGTGTACTTATAGTAAGTATGAACTGTAAAGACAGTAGCTTTCTCCCTCCGGCATGGCGATAGTGGTGGTTAGAAGCTACGGAGTAGCCCTTCCCCCCTCCCCCAGCTCAGGTACCCCCTTCATGGTTTTGTTTTTGAGATGGGGTCTCACTCTGTAGCCCTAGCTGTCCTGGTATGTAGATCAGGCTGGCCTTGAACTCACGGAGATCCACCTGCCTCTTCCTTGAAGTACTGGGGTTAAAGGTGTGTGCCACCATGCCCTCCCTGGGTTTTAAGAGGACTCTGATCTGACCTTCTGTTGACAGTACTCTCACGTGGCTGCTGGATACCTGAGCTGGAGCTGTGACAGGCCACTCACCCACAGATAGATGTGGGGTCTTTGTGGGCATCTCTGTGGCCACCTCACCTGTGTAGTCCTGCAATTCCTGCTCTGTGCAGTAAGGCCACATAAGCTTGTGGCCTTCCTGTGTTTGCTTCCCTTTTTCCACTAAGTTCAAGGCTATGGCTGACACTGACATTAAAAACTCAGCCCCTGGCTCCTGCCATGGGAACAATCGTTTGTACCCCAGTGACTGTTGGGAAATCTTAATCGAAACTTCAATGGAGGCCATTGTGATAACAGCAGGGGCCACTTCAGGGCCCACTGTATTTCAGGCATACTACTATTTTGGCACCATTATTAATATAAACAAATACTACTACTTGGTTAGTTTTATTTCATTTAAGCCTTGCCTCAGTTGTTCCTGGTAGTTAACTGTTGTCCACATTGTATAGTTCTGAAAACTGAGGTATATGGAAAAAGCTGTGTGGTTATAGACACCTTGAGCCAGGAGACAGGAAGGACACATTCTCAAAAACCAGGGGCATTCTTAAGGTATATTAAAGGAGACATGTTACCATGGTAGTTGTTAAGGGCAAAATGAGAACATGGTAGAAGCCGGGAAACTGAGACCCAGGCCCTAGGAGCTGGGACAAGATGTGTCTCACTGGCCAATCCATGTACTTCTATCCTTTGTGCCCGTCAGATACCCTGCTCTGTGGAGGCATTCTTACCTTTACTCTGCTGCCATTAGGTACCAAGGACAGGGAGGGCTGAGGGGACCCAGGTTTCTCCCAGTTTTCTCTCCTTGTCCAAGATCTGCAGAGGCCGGCAGCTGGATGTAGATGAACACATGTGCATGTATGTGTGGTATGTGTGCATGGGGGGAGAGGTACAGGAGTAGAGGGGTCCAACAAAGGCCCTGTGGCAGCTCTGGGAGTAGGTCTCAGTGTGGTCCTTGCCCAAGCATGGCTCCTGAGACCCTGTGTGTGGCACACCCCTCCTCCGAGCACATCTCTAGAGTGCACTGGATCTTGTGAAGGGGCTGACCATCTTCTCCCTCTCCCTGTCTCCTTATTAGACTGTGAGATGAACAGGATCCTGGAGGAGAGTAAGACTCTTGGGAAGAGGGAACAGCCCTGGGATGCAGGCAGGCATGTGGGTCCTTGCCCCTTTATTTAAATGAGGTTGGACCATTAGGCCTCTGAATGTAGCACTGTCCACCCTGTAGGGTGTTGTGTGGGGCCAGGACTTTCTGCAATGGGTATCCCTTTGGCTGTTAGCTTTTCCTCCTTGCCAAATCCTGAGGGCACTACTAAGGAAATGGTCTTTCTGTGGGGACCTTGCAACCTGGAGAGAACGTAGTCACACAGTGCATGGTGGTCTGTGGCTTCTCTGCTGTGATGCACAGGGTTGCTGTCAAGACTTTCCTGCCCCCTCTGCTATATCTGTTCTTTAAACACACATTTGCACCAGTCCCAAAGGTTCCTCAGAGCAGCACCTGGAAAGGTGAGGCCTTGGTTAGCCTGGTGGCTGGAGGCAGGGAGGGGTTATGGACAGAGTGAGCCCAGAGTGGAGCCAGCCCTCACCGGCCCTGTCATGGTGTTTTTGTTGGTTTTTGTTGCTGCTTAGGTGGGTATCTTTTTCCTTCTTGCTGTTAATGGCACCCTCTCTATGGGGCAGGCACTTTGTAAATCGGTTTTTAAATCCCCTGGACTTGAAAGTGCCTTGCAATCCCCATTTAACTGCTAAGGGAACTGGAGATCAGAGAACAGTGGGTTCAGATCTGGTTCATAGGAGAGTATTATTACTCCATGTCCCCCATGCCTGGGCTTTATGGCTACTGTTTGTAGGGTACTTTAATACTTTGGAGGGGTTCGGGGCACTAAGACTTGGGGCTCTGGGGACCAGGGCTTTTATTGACTCTTCCTTGAAAGGCTTATTAGCCCCAGAGTTTTGTCCTGTAGACCTGAACAAACACAGGTGTTGTTTTGGCCCCTGCAGCTTCCCCAGGAAATGAGGCTAGCTGCTTTCTACAGCACGTCGCCTCTTTCACAAGCCAGTGTCTTCTTACAACAGCCCCTTCCTCCCTCAGCTCCTCCCCCCTCCTCAAGACCAGGTTAATAAACAGGGAGAACTCACCACCCTCAGCCGGGCAACTCCCATCAGGAGCTTTGTTTTCCAATTGCTGGCACTGGCCGCTTTCCCTGGAAGCCTTGGGAAGCCTTTGGCTGAGGGTTGAAGGAACTACTGGTTGGAGGATGGGCCCAGAAGAGGAGTTAGGAGATGCTGATCATGGAATAAGACACTCCCATCCCTGGCCCCAGTGAATGCTCCCTGTGGTGACTCTGGGCCAAAGTGAAGTATGGACAGGTGGCAGTTGGGACAGATTGAGTAATTGTACTTACTCTAAAGATTTACACAGTCTTTGTAATATTTGAAATGTAACTCGGCGGGGGTAGGGCGGCACCTGGTGGGCCTAAGCCAAGATGCCCTCCTGAGAAATCATGCCATGCAACCCTTCCTAATATAAGGAGGTTTATTTGGGGGAAGGGTAGGGAGAGAAGGGGTGGAGGCAGACAGACAGGAGCAGAGCCATGAGGGCAGAGAATGGGGTACAGAGAAGGACAGAAAGGGGGGGGAGGGAGAAACAGAGAAAGAGACAGAAAGACTGGCTGGGAACAGAGAAAGATAAAGAGAGCTGGGGTGGTGAGCAGTCCTTTTATACCTCACCCTTGCCTGGCAGTGGCAGGTAATGACGGTTCTAGGTTCCTGGGAGGAGCCTAGCAGAAGTTCCTGTAAGCGAACATTCCTCTCTTCTTTAATTAAAAATGAGGAGCTAGGTGGGGGTAATGGTGGGGTAGGAGTGAGATTGTTGTTCTTTAGACTACTTCCTGAGGACTGGGGGCGACAATGTCTTTGGGGACCCTAAGGAAATTGGGATGCCAGTCCTGGAGATCTGGCTGCTTCACTGTTCAGGATCTGTGAGAATATCTGCAGCTGGGAAAGTGCCGGCCCCTTTAAAGCAACTGCCCGAGCACCTGTGGGTAGCTGCCCTGGCGCTATGCTGGATGCAGATTTTGCGTAAACACCTGGACCTGTCAGGATGATGGAACAGACACACACACACACACACACACACACACACTAAGGGCAGAGGTTAACGTTAATGTGACCGTATGGAATAACCACATCAATCTATGGATTCTGCTGAGTGGGTGGCCACCCTCTCAGGTCTCTTCATGTGTCTTGTATGGTGAGGATGGCCCAAGCTTGTTGAAGGCCTTTCACAGAACAGCTGTTGAGAAGGTGTGTGGGGTGGGGATCCTGGAAGCCATTGAGGCCTGTGGTGAGTGCCTCAGAGACTACGTGGCTCATGAGGAGACTGAGCATCTGCTTTTCTTCCCTTTGTATTAGACGTTCACGGCCTGGTGCAACTCCCACCTGCGCAAAGCAGGGACCCAGATTGAGAACATTGAGGAGGACTTCCGAGATGGCCTGAAGCTCATGCTGCTCCTGGAGGTCATCTCAGGTGAGCCAGCCCTGGTCCAGGATGGAGTGATACCTCTGGTTCTGTCCTAACTTGGTTGTGTTCCATCCATACTCATGCTGGCCTCCCTGGGTACCAGGCACACCCATGGTGCATTTGCATGCAGGCAAGCAAAACATTCATATAATAAAAAAAAAAAATACAAAAAAAGAATTAAGATCATCACTTCTAATTAAGTGACATCATCACAATTAATAAAGTAACACCACTTACTCTCATTCCTTGGAGGGATTACCCTAATGACCTTATTAGCCCTGTCTTACACCACTTGGAGTATTACCATGCTGGGACCAGCCAAGCTTCCAGGACCTGAACCACTACGGGACAAACTATATCCAAACCATAGCCTTGTGCATGTCCTCTTGGGTGCTCAAAGCAGTAGCTGGCCCTCTGTTTTTGCTGCAGACTTCATCTTATCATCTTAAACCAAACTTGGGACCGCAGACTGCTCTGCCTCTACCTTTCATTCCAACTCGGCATTGCATTTTTTGCCTTCTGTTTCCTTCTTTCACGATCTCCTTTCCTTTTGGCCTGTGGGCCTCTGGTGACTCCCACCTAGAGGAAACCATGGAAGACCTTAGGTTCTTTCTGTTTCCTCCCAGTCTCCTCCTCCTTGCAGTGCTGCTTTGTGAAACTGCCCCAGGCCTAAGATCCTCTGACAGCCCAAATATGGTCACGTTGTTCCCTTGCTGGGAAGGCTTTTGTGCCTCCCTAGGGCTTCCAGCCTGGCTCCACGTTCCTTTGCAGAGTCCTTAGGATCATTTGAGAGCTGGCACCTGCTTTGTTTCCAACTAACTCTTCCCAAAAAGGTAGCGGACCTCAGGCCCTCTGCCACACTGGGAGACTCCCGTCTCCCCAGATGACACGCTGTTCAGTTCCCTGTGTTTGCCTGACTTCTGACAGCCTCATTTCTTTAAAAACAGCTTTTCATATTTCCTTTAAAGTGAAACCTGAGCAGGGCAAAATATACACAATGGAAAACATAACCATTTTGGCTTTTTTTTTTTTTTTTAAAGGGGGGGATTATTTATTTTGGCTCATGGCTTCACACGTGTCAGCCTGTTGTGGCAGGGAGGATGAGGTAGAGCAGATCAGTGGGCAGCATGATATCAAGAGGCCAAGAAAAGGGTATGTGAAGAGGCCAGAGCGTTCTTCCTCCAAAAGCCCCGCCTTCTGCTTTCACCAGCTTTTAATGATGCCGTCGTATTATGAATCCGTCAAGGCATTAACCTGCTGATTGGATCAGATCCCTCATGATGTAATTCTCTCTGAGAACACCCAGGCATGTGCTTGACTAATCTTGGCATCTCTTAATCCATTCCAGTCAACACTTACGACTGACATCACAGTCTGCCTTTTGTCAACTTGATACCTGAACACGTCACTTTAAATCATAACATTCCACCCCTGGACCCTAAAAGACTACATTCAACTTATCTCCACGAGTCCTCGTGGACTTAATAATTCCAACATTGTTCAGAGATCTAAACCCAGCGTCCCTACTGAGACTCAAGGCAATCCTTTAGTTGTGAAGCCCTGCAATAAATACCTCTATCATGGCACTAATGAGAGAGCTGGGGGTGCAGGAAGGGAGAATAGTGCCAGAATAAGACCAGAACTCAAGAGTGAAGATTGCAGCCTGCACAATCGTGTCCAATCCTGAGGAGGCATGATGGTATGATGTGAGCTTCAGTGGGCTCAAGTAGCCCCTCCTTCCTCGTGGCTTTTCTCGTGTTGGCTGCAGCCACTGTCCGAGGCTTTCATTAGCAGACATTCCGTATTCCCAGCATCTTCAGTATCCATGGGGTTTCCATTACAGCGTAGGCTTCACCTCAACAGAGCTCTTTGTAGGTAATTCAACCGTGTTATACATTTCCCAGCCTCCCAGGCCTTCCTTTGAAATCTGGATAGACACCACCATAGCTCTTTAACTCTTGAATTCTGCACAGAGCCTACAAAACCAGCATCATAGGGATGAACCAAGCTTTCTGCACATCCCTCTGTCGCACACTGCAGAGACCTCTGAGTGTCTGGGTGTTGAACGTGGGAAAATGCTTCCTGGACTTTTCTCTTCTCAAAGGAAAACTTCTTTTTTTTCTTATGTCTTAACTTTTGTGTTATTTTTAATCACCATATAATGTTTCATTATATATGCATATGCCTTAATACTTTGTTCTGATTCATCTCCTTTCCTCATTGGCCTCTCCTGGAGGGAAGGAAAGTCTTTCAAACGAGTTTACAGTTTTATATTATGGAGTCTGTGATGGGTGGGCTTTAACACCAGTTCCTTAGGTGTTAAAGGCATCCTTATTATCAAGGCATTTTCCTACTGACCCAGTGTAAAGTGCTTGGCTTTTTGTTTTGTTTTTGTATTTTTAAAGAGAATAAGGGATACTTTATTCTGGAGCTGTTTTGATTGACCATGGCCCAGAAATACAGATTTAGATTACCCCAAATTCTATATTGCGACATAGATCGTAGTTAGACGGAACAAAGAAAGTCATAAATCAAAGCAATTTTAAAGTATGTTGGTGGCTGCATCAGACAGACAGTTACAACAAGTTGGGGGCAGGCTTCTCTATAGGCCCAAGGTGCTATCTGATGACATTCTAAGCTTTGATGGAAGCTAGTAGTCTGCTAAGTCAATAGTGTTCAAAAGATTTCTATCAGTCACAAGTAGTCAGGTCCCACACAGTGGAGAGAGACTAGCTGGGGAAGGCCATTAAGAAAGAAACTCCTGGATCTTATCAATACTGTCTGGGGCTTCTTTTTAATGTCGCTGATCTCCAACAGTCACATCCTGCCTGTCTACAGCCTTTAGCTTGCTCTTTTTCAGATGAGGCTTCAGGTTTTCCAGATTGTTCTGTGCTGCTCTTGGCCCTTGCTTCTCACTGTAAACCTTGCTAAGAGTACCTGCCAATAACTATGCCACAGTCTGAATGTGATGGATGCTGTCTTGAGATTTCATTGGCCCATTCCCCTTAAACACAGCTTCCCACAGAGTTTCAGGTCACCCCTCAGAATAGACCAGTTCTTTTTCAGACTGTTACATGAATGCCTCTAGTCCACACATGTGCCTTTGCCCTATCTGCCTGGCTTTGTTTCTGTTGCATTCTGGTCTTCTGACCCGCTCATTAAGCTTTGCTTACAGCATGCTTAGACTCTAGTCCACATGTCCTCATTTCTGTCTTGCTTCCATGCACCTGTTTCGTGTATCATTTTGGAGGTGTCAGCTCATCACAGTGGGGAGGCGGGATGGTCCTTTTGATAGGTCCCCGGACAGTGTCTGTTCTGGGGGCAAAGTGTTTTTAATGGAACCTTTGGCAAACCAACCCCACCCTACACATAGCATCCCTTAGATTCTTTTAGTCTCCTGACCTTGAAGCTTGAGGAGCAGAGGTCCTTCTATGGAGAAGGGGAGGAAGCTGACCCTGGAGCAGAGCTGAGGGTTCCCACATGAAGGCAGTGTAACGGCACAAGTAGAGGTTTTCCAATGAGTGGGGTCAGGAATACTAGAGGCAGCTCCTTTTCAACACAAGGTGGTTTTTTTCAAAATACTGAAAAGTGGCCTGTACCCGTGTCCAGAACAAAGTGCTCTGGCCCTTTAGAAGCGCTGCTCCTTCTGCCCTGACACAACTCCCTGCAGTGGGAGCCTGACTGTAAGCCGAGGCCTTTCCTAACCAGTCCGCAATTCTTTTCTTCTTTATCTTCTCCCCTCTTTTCCTTCTTCCTTTCCCACTGGACTGCAATTACATAAAAGGCAGGAAATTTGTTTACTCTCATGTTCTGACCACCTGGCCAGTTTCTGGCATCTGTTAGTAACAATAATAAATGCTGGGCTAGAGAGAATGAATGCTCAGTGGTTAAGAGGCTGGCTGTTCTTCCAGAGGAACTGGGCTTGGTACCAAATAGCCATAGTGGGCTGCTCACAATTCTCGGTAACGCCAGCTCCATGGGGTCCAGTGCCCTCTTCTGGCTTCCTCAAGCCTGCGAGTGTGCACACACACGCACTCATACACTCACAGACTCTCTCTCATACACACACACACACCACACACACACACACACACACACACACATCTTAAAGATATAAATTTTGAGCAGACACACACAGGCTTGTCTCTGGGAAATGGAAGAGGAAGAGTCCAGGTAGATCAACTTCTCTCTGATTGCCTGCCTGGCTGACAACTCCAAGCATCTGACAGGAACACCGTGCACATGCCACTTAGGAAACACTTCAGATGAGGGGGAGCGTGGGTCACCCGGGCTCCTGGACATTGCACCTCATCTTTATGTTCCTTCCTCTTCATCAGGTGAACGCTTGGCCAAGCCAGAGAGAGGCAAGATGCGAGTGCACAAGATCTCCAATGTCAACAAGGCCCTGGATTTCATAGCCAGCAAAGGGGTCAAGCTGGTGTCCATCGGAGCTGAAGGTAGGCTGTTGTAGCCACTATTTCCTTGGTCCTGACTCCTGGGTTCACATGCATCTGAAAACAGGTACCCACCACCTCTATCCTTCAGCCACACCAGAACTCGTCCCTTTCCCATTCTCTCTAAAGTCTTTATGATGTGCAGTTGCACATGGAATGCAGGGCACCTCATGTTACACCCCCCACCCCCATGGCCTGTGGGGTGCTCTGTGGGTGGGACAGTGCAGATGGACTCCTGGTGGCTGACAGGGCCCTGGGGGAGACTCTGCTGTCCCCAAAGTAGCTTTATTTTAGTTTTGAGACAGGGTCTCACTATGTAGTCCTGGCTATCCTGGAACTCACTCTGTAGACCAAGCTGACCATAAACTCACAGAGATCTACCTGTTTCTGCTCCTCCTGAGTGCTGGGGTTAAAGGTATGTGTGCCCACCACCACTACCCTTGGGGAGGGCCAAAGCAGCCTTCTTAGTAGCTTCTCCCAACACCATAGTTCCCAGGCTCTTTTCCCATCACTCTGAACTGTCTGTTTTTGGTTTTTTGTTTTAAATGCAAAGCTGTTGGACATGCCATTGTTGACATGCTCTTGGCAGTTAAAAGAATGTAGCATGGCTTCTGTTTGTTGTGCTGGCTCTGAAGGAGCAGCTGGAATATTCTAACCAGGCCCTCTGACGATGTGACCCATGGATACAGGACGAGTTCACTGGGTTCCTGCTGGGAGAGATGTCAGGGATTGATTGACACCATCTTAACTCACTTGGTTGTAAGGAAAGCCGTGCTAAAATGCTTTAGTCAGCAACCCCCCAGGGTGGAGTATCTCTAATGCTCACCCCCACTGTAGGAAAACATGCTTGTAGATGATTGTGCTGCTTGCCTGGGTCCTGTCTTCTGTGAGTGGCCAACCCAGAACCCCAGTCAAGTCCAAGCATGACATCAAAGAAATGCACCTGGGGGATATTGTTCCCCCGAAATCTGTGAGAGCAGATTGCTCATGGGCAAAGAGAAAAGGCCTTTTGCTTCTAGACATGGAGGGGTTTTATGCACATCTGTCAGCTTTAACAGGGGCAGCAAACTGCAGTGTGTGGGGTCGAGTCTCGTTGACAAAGGTCTTGATGCAGTGTGGAGCACAGCAGCCACATCTGCTCGTTGGCCTCTCTGTCATCTGGTGCAGCTTTGGTGTCAGCAGCGAAACTCAGAAGTTGCTACAGAGACCATATGGCCAGCGATTTCCTGTCGGGCGCTTTATTGGGAAAGTCACCTGACCCCTTGCCTTACCTGTCTGGGGTTGGTGCTTAAGGTGGCAGCCACACCTCTGGATCCTGGCACCCTTGCAGCCTTGACCATCTCAAGGGCAGAGGCTACATTCCCTTTACCCTGTGGCCGAAGCTCCCAACTGATGATAATGGGTGTAGTTCAAAGCACGTGTGTGTGGCAGATACTCAACTTTGTGGCTGGAAAAACATTCTTTGCCTCTTAATAAGAATAAAAGTACATCTTGTTCTATTAGGAGGATTGAAGTCTTGGACAATTTTTTCAGGCAGAGGAAGCCAAGAAAAATGCCACTCAATGGTCTGGGACCATTCAGGTCCCCATAGGGTAGGGAAGGAGAGAGTGTGGAAAATGGGCTCGGGGAAACAGTAGGGATGGGTGGGGACGCAGTGAATTGAGAGCTTTTCCTTCAAAGAAGGACAGGCTCACATAGATCCGATCAACTGTGACAAGTGGAAATGCAGGGCCGTTACAGCAGGTTTCAAAAAGAAGCCAGAAAAGGCAAGAATTTTAGAAAGGAAAACTTGGGGAAGGACCATCAAAGAGGAAGGGAGAGAGGTGGAAGATGGGTGGGTATGTGTTGTGCTACCCTGACCCAACAGGAGACATCCAGAGATGACCTCATCCGGGACCGGCTGCTGAAGTGAGTTTGACAGACTGTGTTTTAGGGTGGAGGGTGCTGAGGCTCAGAACAATTGCCCAAGAGGTAGAATGTCAGGTCGTTCTGAACTATTCTTCACCTTCATCGCAGAGCCAGGCTCAGCCCCGGGGTTCAGGCTCCAGGGCCAAGTTCTAGCCTTCTTCCTATCCTGACAGGCTCCACTGTATCCCTGACACACCATAGCCCCTATGGCACTGCTTAGCCTCTGTCAGGCCATGTGAGTCCCTGTGCCCCATTGCTGTGCTGATCTGGTACCTTCTAGTCCTTTTAACCTTGCTGTAAAGTGAGATATTTGCTGTCTTCTTGCAGTCATAGGAGGCAGCCTGAGACTTCTGGTTCAATCCAAGCCTGGGATGCTCTAAGATGGGCTTAGGAAACCAGATGAACACTCTGAGGTTTTGCTTTCTAAAGGACAGCACTTCACTGCAGTGGGGCAGATCTCCTAGAAGGGATCACTCTTGGAAATGGGAAGACTTTGGGGACAGCTAAGGACCACATGTGGGGAGCAGGCCCTGGCAGGATACCCCTCCACTCCAGCATTAGCACTGACTGACCAGGCCTGGCAGAGAGACCCTGTGTGTAGACCAGTCCTGGAGAGTTTGCCAGACCTTATGGAATGGAAGCCATGCTCTTGTGGGCCTGCCTTGTCCCTGGGGTGTCTAGCTGGAGCAAGTTCGCGTCATAAGCAGGGAGTTAGAACCAAGCCCTGAGATTTCTTCTACCATACTTGTGTCTGGGACATTTAGATTTCATGAAGTGGAGGCTTGGTTGAGTGAGAGCTTGTGATTTAACCAGGGGAGAGGGGACCCAAGCAGGACTTTTAAATTTTGAGATTTTGAGAGGAAGCTTGATGTTTGGGTGCCAAGAGCTTGGGACCATCTCTACAGTCCAGTTCTGTCAGGATGGGGGCTTAGTGGCTGCAGAAGCCTGAGCATTGACCTGGAAGCTTGATTGCATTCCTGGAATGGGGAGGAGAAACAGAGCCTGAGCAAGCAGGATGTGAGCTGAGGTTAGCTCATCATGAACCTGGAAGGGCAGCGCGCCCCATTCTTCTGAGCAGCCCCTGCCGTCAGGCTGCCTGTGAAGGAGTATCCCTGGTCTGCGTGCGAGCTTTGAGGGTGGTATGAGACTAACAGGACTGAGGCAGTGAGGGATTCTGAACACACCCCACTGTCCTTCCTCTTCTCTGGTGCTTCTCTGGCCTCTTCACTATGACTTAGAATCCACTAAGTTCTGGGAAGGGGGAGAGGAATTATTAGGACCCCACAAAAAGAAACCACATGCCTCCCTAGGTCTTGAAAGGTCCCTGTGGGAAGGCACTGTTTGGCCCTCATGGAGCTGGGCAGGCTGGATGAGAACATTCATTCTAGAAGGGCTGAACTTCAGTGTCATCACCTTCATAAGCTTAAAAAAATTCCCCTTAGAGTCAGAACGTTGCCCATAAAATTTCACTTTAAGGATCCCCCCCCCCCCAATCTAGTCATTAAAACCTCAGGAATGCAGCATTGAAACCTCAGGCCTGCATGCCTCTGCCTATCGTGACTCATGTCTCATTCATTTGTTCTTGTTCGTTCATTCATTCATTCATGGAGACCTTACTCAGTGCTAGGTCTGCCCTGGACTCTGAGTAGTGATACAAGACAGGAAAACTCCCAACCCTTGTCGTTCCAGAAGACAGCAGGAAATACCCACAGGTGTCAGGTAGAGAACAGTGAAGGGTAAGGTGGGTGGTCAAGGCAGGCTACAGTGAGAAGACCTGAGGGGAGAGGAGGGACAAACCACTCGGATATTCTGGGAGAGGGAGCAATGAAGATGCCAGAGAGGACAGAAGGAGGGGCCTAGGAGGCTCTACTAGCCCAAAAGGGCCTTGCAGGCACTGGCCTTGTGCTGGCCACTGGACTCTGGGTGGAGTAGAAAGTCATGACTTTAGCAGAAGAGAAGGGTGGTGGGGCTCAGGGGATTTAAGCCACTCTTTGTACTTTGAACAGTTTCCATGATAACTAACTGAACAACAGGTTATTTTTACAGAAACCTTACTCTGTACTGCAGGTCTCTGGCCAGGGACACAGATAGAATTTCACTGCCAGAACTGAACAGCTTTGAGAGCTTGCTCCCTGTTGCCAGTTTATTCAGCAAGATTTTTTTTTTTAAATCCAGATTATGCTTCTAGCTGCGGTGTAATAATGTATGTGTTTAAATTTGCATTTAAAGTTAACTAATGTAATGTCTGGGGAAATGATACCTGATTTCATGTTCTGCACTTATTCCTGTCTCTCGCCTGTTTACCAATGAGAGCTTAAACTCTGTGCATATCAATTTAAACCTTTTTAGTGGTACAGATGATAAAGTACTGGAGGGTGTGTAGATCAGTGGTTCTCAGCCTTCCTAATGCTGCGACCCTCTAATACAGTTCCTCAGGTTGTGGTGACCTCCAACCATAAAATGATTTTCGTTGCCACTTTGTAGCTGTACTTTTGCCACTGTTATGAATTGTAAATATCTGATATACAGGATATCTGATATATGAGCCCTGTGAAAGAATCATCTGACCCCCAAAGGGGTCGAGACCTATGGGTTCAGAACAGCTGTTGATGAAAGCATGTTCTTTTAAAAGGTCATTACGAGGTGGGGCTTGGTAACACACACCTGTAATCCCAGCCTTTGGGAGGTGGAAGCAGGAGCAGCAACAGGTCAGCCTGGGTACATGACCCCCACCCCCCACCCCAGCTTTATATACTGATCCTATGTAATCCATACATAATGCCTCCCCTGTGGTATTTCCTGCAGAGCTCTGGCTAACTGTACTGAAGGGAATACAGTTGAATGCCACCACAGCTCTCTGAGACTCTGACATGGACCTGTGGCCCATCTCTATCTGTGGCTCTGTTAGCAAGTTACGACATGCCTTGTGTCCCAAGCGAACACTGGTGTTCCTTTGTCCAGCACATCGGTGCAGACCCAATGCAGTAGTGTTGCGGAGGGGAGTAAGACATCCCTTGGATACTTTGCTCTTCACAGAAAGCAGCTTGTCACAGGCCAGCTTACTGTCCAGTCCTGCAAATTGGTTTGGATTAAGGAGCCTCAGCTGAGCCTCACCTTTCAGCCCACAAGATGGAAACAGCTTTGTGGCTTAGGCTAAATTATAGTTTTCATTTGTTTTAAGATGTACTTACTTTTATTTCATATGTGTTTGCCCATATGAATGTCTGTGCACCATGTGCTTGCCTGCAGAGGCCGGTAGAGGGCATTGGATCTCCTGGAACTGAAATTACAGATGGTTGCTAGCTGCCACGTGTGGATGCTGGGAATCAAAGCTGGGTGCTCTAGAAGAGCAGCCACTGTTCCTAAGCCATCTCTCTCGTCTTGATTTATATTTTTATTCTTGAAACCAAGCCTAGAAACTAAGAAAAAAATATATGGGGGGGGGGGTGGAGGAAGGAAAATGTGATAGAATTTGTAGCATAAAAGGTCTGAAAAGTGCAAGCACTAAATATAGCAGGGTGTCTGAGCTGTCATCTTGAATGCGTTTTAAAACAAAAATCTATTTTAAACAGGGTATCTTGAGGTTGACCAATGAGAGGGTTGTAAATGGCACCTCTTAAAACAGATTCGTGTAGCTTTCTGTTCTTCTAGCTCTCTGCGGGAATGGCTATTTTGAGAGCTGTGATTGTCCACAGACCTCCAGCTCATCGATCCCCCTCCCCACCTATGTGAGGACTTAGAAATCTGTCTCCTTCCATCCTCGGACTGGGTGACGTGGTTCGGGTGTAGCACATCCTTCCTGATGAACGCACGTCTCCAGGGATTCACCTGTTCCTCCCTCACACCTCCAATAAGCTTCTCTCCTGGTCGATTGCACCAGCTTTCACAAAGGGTCTGTGTGGAGCTGGGTGTGGCTTAGACTCGGTGAGCTGTGTGTGTGCTGGGTGTGAGGCGGGTGAGTTCAATCCCTTGTACAAATAAATGCACGAATACATCAGTAATTTTTTCCCTCCTGGAAGTGGGCGATTTGTGATGTTTGATGTCTAAGTGGTGTGACATGGGACTGCTAAGAACCCGTGTCTGTCTTGCTGCGATCCACCTAAAGTGTCCTGCCACTGTTCTCTGTAGAAATTGTGGACGGGAACGTGAAGATGACCCTGGGCATGATCTGGACCATCATCCTCCGCTTTGCCATCCAGGACATCTCCGTGGAAGGTGGGTTTCTTCTGCTTTGTTCTGTCCCTTCTCAAACTCACTTCTCCCCCTGTCTTCCCTACCCAGTCTTCCTCTCTAGGTTCATCCAGAACTCCCTCATATGATTTTAAGTAACTCCCAAAAGTGTGTCAGCCCAGTGGCATTCCTAGCTTTGAGAAGGCCAAGGCTGTTGTGGTTAAGTGTCTAAAAGCCTCACCAGGCCCTTAGTGGGAAAGGAGAAATGGAATCTTAGAGTGAGGGGAACCCCCGTGTCCACTGACGCACTCATTGCCCCCCCTGGTGGCCACCTCTCAGATGTGCACAGGTCGCTCTGGTATGAGAGAGAAATCCCTCACAGAGGGATTCTTTTTCTTTTTAAAGCTTTGTGCTTGATATTCTGCTTATATCACTTACTGTTCGTGGTTTTCTATGTACATGATATATACATATGAAAGCCACTTTTTTTAAATGATGAGATTGAGATAAAATGCTTTTATAATAGACAGATTTAGTTTTTTACGTGTATGGGTGTTTTTACCTGCGTGTATGTCTGCGTACTGTATGCATGCCTTGTGCCCCAGAGTCCAGAAGAGGTTCTCCTGACACTGGAATAACAGTTGTCAGCCTTCCAGTGTGAGTGCTGGCAAGACTCCTGGAAGAGCAATAGGTACTCTTAACCACCAGGCCATCTCTTCAGCCCTGTAAAGATTTATTTTATCTTTCTATGTATATGCATATGTGTCTGTGTGTGGTTATATACAGGCAAGTGCTGGTGCCCTCAGAGGCCACACTCATTGGCTCCTGGTGTTACAGCTATTGTGAACTATTCTAACGTGGGTGCTAGGAACCTAATTCAGGTCCCCTGCAAGGGCATTGAGCCACCTCTCCAGCCCCATGCCAACTCATAAACAGATTATTTCAAGGCAGGATCTTACCATGTTCCTCTGTCTGACCTGGAACCTGTTATGTAGACCAGGCTGCCCTTGAACCCCCAGAGATCTACCTGCTTCTGCCTCTAAAGTGCTGGGATTAAAGATGCCGCATCACACCTGGCTCCTGTGCCAATTTTATAATTAGTTGCTTGTACTTGAATAATTATAACCTTTGTACTGATTCTTTAGGCTTTATCTTTTTTGTTTGTTTGGTTGGTTGTTGTTGTTGTTTTTTCGAGACAGGGTTTCTCTGTGTAGCCCTGGCTGTCCTGGAACTCACTCTGTAGACCAGGCTGGCCTCGAACTCAGAAATCCGCATGCTTCTGCCTCCCAAGTGCTGGGATTAAAGGCATGTGCCACCACTGCCCGGCTAGCTTTATCTTAAAGTCCATTTTATGAATTAAATATGTGAAGTCACTCAGGTAGCTTTTAGTAAAAGCTACCACCTGCAGTTCACAGATCTGAACACATGGGGGCAGTGCAGCCTGCAACCTTGGTGCTGGGAGTTCACCATCCCCTCGGGTGCCTGGCTTTACAGATACCCACCTGATCCATGTAGAATCACAGGGCACCAGAGCCCGATCAGTGCAGTAATAGGAAGAAGGCTTACTGCTGATGAACCTGGGCAGGAATCCTTTCTTCCTGGTTCTCCATGCTCACCCTGTCAAGGGGCTTCTGGTCACGTAAGTTTCATGGACTCCTGCAGCCATCCTTGGATCAGCCACCAGTTGCTGACTTACCGTATCTTACAGTCATCTCTTGAATAGGAGGGAGTTAGGCAGGTAGCCTCAGAAAGCCACTGCTGTCTGGACATTTTAGTCTATAGTGTGAGCGGCTTGGTTTTTTTAATTCTTAAATAACATTTTCAACTTGCCCAACAAATGGACATGGTGGCCTAGACTTCCTCCCTCCTTGTAACAATGGAGTTGAGCTCTTGAAGTCCCTACAGGGCCTCTTAGGAGCAGTGTCCTCCCTCTCCTGGGTCAGTCCACTGACTCCCCCCCTGTTTTTCACAGAGACATCAGCTAAAGAAGGGTTGCTCCTATGGTGTCAGAGAAAGACAGCTCCATACAAAAATGTCAACATCCAAAACTTTCACATCAGGTGAGTGCTGCAGCCGGGGGCTCACATGGAGGCTGGTCTGCCTCCTCAGGGCCTCCCCTGCCCCACTCTTGGTTGGGGGGGGGGGGGGTAGTTCTTCTTGGGAAGGGTGTGTCCCTTTGAATCCGGCATCTCACCCTGTGGTGTCTTGGACCTGACTGCTGCCTGGCACACCTCTGTTGATATTTGTAACACTGGGAAGACCCCCAAGATTGTGTCAGGAAGCCCAGAGTTCCAGACCAACAGGCTAAGGCTGTGGGCTTTAGTGAGGGGATTGGGTGGGTATGGTGGGTTCATCAACTCATGGCCAACCACTCAAAAAAGCTTGACCTCAATACCCAGGAATGTGGCAGGCAGAAGTCTCCCTTCCTATCCCTGTCTTCTAAATACTGCCTCAAAGGATTGATTAATAAACATCAGAAGTCACGCTCCCTCACTCTCTCTCCCTGTACAGTTGGAAGGATGGTCTTGGTTTCTGTGCCCTGATCCACCGACACCGGCCCGAGTTGATTGACTATGGAAAGCTTCGAAAGGTACTTGTGTTTACTTGATCCCATGCTGTCTTCTCTTGCTTGATGACTGGTCCCTAGTGGGTGGAGACAAGGTGAGGGACAGGACAGGACCACTTCTAAGAGCCCAGTGTCCAGCCTGTAAGTTGTTGGCCTTATGGACCAGCTAGACTGAGCCCCATCCGGAAGCAAGCAGGAAAATGCTTTTTCTGTTCGTTACCCGGCGTGCACATCCCGGATCCCTTTGCACATACACAGCCCACCACGAAAGCTACCAGCACGAGGTGGTGGTGTTTGAGCGATGGTATGCAAAGTGACGTTTCTCCTTTCCGTTATTTCTGGTTTCATAACGTGACAATATTAATTCATGATGTAAAGCATCTCTTATCACGAGAGACATTTTGTCCCTGTGACCCCGTGTCACAAGCAGGCACTGCGGGTTTGATTTCTTGTCTTGCCCCTCAGTCTTATGCTTTTGAGATGGTGGTGGGTTTCACTCTATTGCTCAGGCTGGTCTCCAACTCCTGGGCTCAAGTGACCCTCAACTTCCCAAGTCTCTGAGACTGAAGTTGTGTGCCATTATGTAACCTTCATTTATATCTGGGTGTCAGTTCACTTGATTTTCTTCTGTGAGAAGTGTATGTTGAGGGGTGAGGAGGTGAGGCTGTTGTAAACTCATGGCAGTTGTAAGTTGGTGAGGTCTGTCCTGAACCATGTTTATCTACCATGAAGCCAGTGTCACGAGCTCTTCCCAGCTGTACATTGATCTGGAATGAAATGGAAATGAGCCTGGTGTATAGCCCTCTTGGCAGGTGGTCCTCTAGGATGCGCAAGCCCGCTTCTCCCCTTTCCCCAGGACGTCTGAGGGCAGTGTCTAGCCTACCATTCACACAGACACACCTGTGTCCCGGGGCTTCTTGCTAACTTGAACCAGGAAAGCCCTGATGGCTCTTACCCACGCAACTGGTGGTGGTGGCAGAGCCTCTGGTTTCAGTGTGTAGAAAAAAAAAAAGATTTTTGTAAGACAGAAAGAGCAGATTCCCACCCTCTAGCCATCCTCGCCCTCCACTAAAGGAGAGGAGCCTGAGGCTTGGCCCTGTGTATAGAGCTAGAGCCACTGATCTCAAGCTAACCTCGAAGGGAGAAGTGAGTCCCAGCCTACCAGCTCAGCTGCTTTTGCATGGGGGAGAATGTCCCATATGTCACAGAATGTCATGTGCCCATTGGAGAACTCCTGACTTCCACTTTCTGACCCATGTACAAGGCTGCCTTGAATTCCAGTGTACACATCTCTCTCTGACACCTCTGTTTCAATTCTTTGGGTGCTTCTCAGAATCCTGAGGACCACTGGATCTCATATTAAATTTTTTAAAATATTTTTTGAGATTATTAA
>CM052705.1:84239230-84303920 GCA_028551405.1 Uromys caudimaculatus | reverse complement strand
GTGTGTGTGTGTGTGTGTGTGTGTGTGTGTGTGTGTGTGTGTGTGTGTGTGTGTGTGTGTGTGTGTGTGTGTGTATTCCTAAATACATAAATATAAACTGCTCAGTCCTTATGCTCCCTGTATGTTTATGTCTTCAGGGCCGACCATGTAGCATTAGACAACTACTTGCTGTGTTCTTCCCTGGGGAAGGCTATTTCTCCAGCTCTCATTGTTCCTTAGCTGCCTGCAGTTCATTGTCTAAGGCTGAGGCTTTCCCCCTTCTGAGTTAGCAAGTCTACTGATGTCACAGTTGTTCAGGTCATGTGTAGGCAGACATGGTAGCAAGGCTTCACTGGAGTAGCTTCTAGCATTTATAGGCAATATAGTCTCACTATACTCTTCGGCTCTTACAATCTCCCCTGCCCCAGTCCCCTGTCACAGTCACCCCTGAGCCTTACGCAGGAGTGTAACTTTTTGAGGACCGTCCATACCACCCTCCATGGCAGCCGCGCCCTCTTATGAGGGTGACGTGTGCTGCTGGGCTGAGGAGGCGCCTAACCTCCATTTTACATTAATTCCATGTTTGAAGTATACTCTGGGCTGCAGGGATCCCAGAGTCCCCAACGTCTCTTGCCACCCTTCCCATTTAGCTTTCGAGAAAAGATTGCAGAGGCATGAAAAAAGCCATGGCTACCTAGAAAAACCCAACACATGGAAATACACAGCAGGCATCCCAACCGTTGGGTTTCTGATGGGAGAAATTAAGTCTGAGTTCTTTACCCACGTGTCCTGCCTGAGCTGATGGGTCTCGATCCCACTTAGTTCTTTCCTACCCCAACTCTAACATCTGGCCTATGTTTTTACCCCATTTCCCCGACATACTGAAGTGTGGTAGGGGAAGAGACTGTTTCAAACCTCTAAATAGTGGCCCCTAAAAAAGGCCTTGAAACCAGCCTTTTTTACCCAGAACCTGAGAGGGGCTGATAGAAAGTCAGTCAGTGCCTCTCTCTCTCTCTCTCTCTCTCTCACACACACACACACACACACACACACACACACACACACATACACACACACACACACACCACACACGCCGGCTGTCCCTCCCCTCCCAACTGAGATGACCTGTGACTTTGTCCTTTTCTCCTTGAGGATGATCCACTCACAAACCTGAACACGGCCTTCGATGTGGCAGAAAGGTTCCTGGACATCCCTAAGATGCTGGATGCCGAAGGTAAGGGCTTTCTCCATTGCCCCCGGCAGCTGAGGCACGAAGGGAGTGGGTCTGTCTGCTGGGACCTCAGCTTGAAGAGCTTGGGCTCACTTGCTTGCTAGGGATTCTGGGTGGTTTGGAGGAAGAGGCACTAGCTGATAGCACGCAAGCAGCACAGGGCAAGTTTTTTGTTTTTTTTTTTTTTTGGAGAGGGGAAGGTAGGCCTTCTGCTCTGTCCTTGCCCTTGGAAGAAGCAGGAACTGTCCCTTGGGCTTTCCTTAGTCCTAATGCTCATGTGCCTTTTACAGTGTCTTAGTCCCACATTGAGGAGCCGAAGAGAGTCTAGGGTGGGGAGTGCTGGGGCAGTGGGATTGTCCAAGATTGTGCTCCTGATAACCCTTTATATTTGAAAATTTCTTCAAGATTCCAAACATGAACAGAAGCATACGATGGTATAATACCCACCATTCTAGAAGGGTTTTTGACATTCCATCACATTTTGCTGTCTTTATTGAATTGTATTAAATCTCATTGCTACCTGCTTCCAAATACATGCCTTAAAGATAATGGCTAATTTTGCATGTAATTAAAATGCTTTCCATGGACCAGATATGGTGACATGTGCCTGTAATCTCAGCACTCAGGGGCTGAGACAGGACGATCATGCATCTGAGGCCAACCTGGGTTCTATAAGTGAAAGTGTCTCAAAAACAAACAAAAACAGTGTCATATCTAGCAAACCTGACAGTGATTCTTTCCACCGAGCCAGGTTTGTTCCCACAGATTCCAATCGTCATGTGCATGACTAGAGTCCCTGAGTTTAAAATGGCCACTGAGGATGGGTTGGCTGTGCTCTATAGACCAACTCCTTCTTCCTCTAACCCTTTCTATTGATGTCATTGACCTTGTGATTGGAGGAGGGCTGCCAGGTAGGGTAGTCTTTGCTTGCCTCCTGGGCATCACATCACACATGCCTCTGTGACCCATGTTTCTGTTACTGGAAGTTGACTCCGAAGGCTGGCTAGACTCAGGATGGAGCTTTTGGAAGAGTCATTTTACAGTATGCAGGCTTCTGCGTCCTCTTGAGAAATGTGCTGTGTACTCACTAGGTAGCTTTAACTGCCACTCTTTCTCTGTCTCTCTACAGACATCGTTGGAACTGCCCGGCCAGATGAGAAAGCCATCATGACTTACGTGTCTAGCTTCTACCATGCCTTCTCTGGAGCCCAGAAGGTACCTGGGGTCCCTGCTCCTTCTATGCCCAGCACACCTCATGCCAGACCCCAGCCATGCCCTTCTGCCTCCTCCCTCTGCACAACCCTTCATGTCCCAGTGCAGAGGTCTGGATGGCCTGGTTCTGGTCTCGCGGACAGTTAGCTGTGTTTCTGAAGAGGTCTTGTTTGCCTTCTCCCCGACTCTGCATCTCTGCTCTCTCACCATCTCTCAGTGCTGGAAACATAGCAAGTGCTAGTCCTCTGGAACCTCATGCCCAAGCTGCATGGCCCAGGCAGAAGGGCGGGGTATGTGAGAGATCAGTGGGGCCTAGCTGCAGGAGATTGCAAGCTGCAGTCCCACCCCTGTGGAAGGGGCAGGCTTGACAGTACTGGGGCTTCCGCTGGGCTATGGTACACTTCCCCCGTTCACTTAGCCAGTTTGCAAAGTTGTCCTACCCCTGCCCCCTGAACCCCATCCTGCCTGGGACCCCCATGTGGACACGATACACTTTGTTCTTAGACATAAGCATGGCCTGTGGGAGGAGGGAGAGGATGTGAGGCCCCTTCTGGTGTCCTGGCCCAGAGTGCTCTGGGAGGCAGAAGGTAAAGCCAGGTTGTATGGTCCTGCACTACACCAGAGCCCAGTTCCTGCTGTGGGCACTGGGAAACTGGAAGTTGTCACTCACCACCATGCTTAGCTGGGGCAGCAGATGTCCGTCCCAGAAGCAGCACATGGCTGTGACCACAGAAACCTTCATGGCTTTGGTCCTTAGGCCTGACACGTGTTCCTCATGACCTCTGAGTGACCTGTTGGAAGTGCATAATGGGAGTCTCCGCCCCCACCCCGCCTCCCTTGCTCATTTCCCTGTCTGCCTACGTCCCCTCTGGCCCGCTCCTCTCCTCCTGCTCCTGCTTGCTCCCTTGTCTCGTGCTCTCTGTCTGCGGCTGTTGTTCAAGTTTGCTCTCTACTGCTCTACTTTCTCCTCAACCTCTTCTCCTTCTCTGTGCAGATGTGTAGGCTCGCTAAGGCCGGAGGGGAAGGCCATGTGACCTAATGTTTCATGTCACTGCCACGCCTTCTCAGTGCGCAGAAGGTGAGCTTGCCCTTGGCCTCGCCCACTCTCCCGGCTGCCCTTTGGCCCATCTTGTCCTCCGTGGACAGCACCAGTAGTTCCTGAGTGAGAGAGGGTTAGTTAGTTCACCCATCCCCCTGGGGGACAGGACACTCTCGGAACCATGGCAAGCACACTTAGGGATACCAGAGAAGCCCAGCCTCTTGGCTGCCTTCCTTTATGTCTCAGTAAACACAGGCCATAGTGGACTTTCACAGAGGGGAAGGCAGATGAGCTACGGGAGCCTGGATCCTAAGCCATTCCCTTAAATACCCAGGATCCCTTTCACCTCTGAACCTTCCTTCTTCCTGCCTGACCAAGGCCATCTTCTCAAATCTAGGCAGTAGTCAGGGCAGGGAGAGAGGTCTTGTGCTTTCTCCCTAATGGCCAGGCCAGAGTCCTGCATGCCACTTGCCAGCCAGGCCTTTCATGGATAGTTGCAAACAATATAAGAATAGCACTTGGGTGCCATAGACTGTGAAGCTTTGGACATTCGTTTCTAAAACTACCCTGCAGATAGCAGCAAAGTTATTCTTTTGTTTCCTTGTTTATTTCTTTCTTTTTTTTCCATTGGTCTTTTTGTTGGTTTGGTTTTGGTTTTGGTTTTTTGTTTGTTTTTTCGTTTTTCAAGACAGGGTTTCTTTGTGTAGCCTTGGCTGTTCTGGAACCCGACGTGTAGACCAGGCTGGCCTTGAACTCACAGAGATCCACTTGCCTCTGCCTCCCAAGTGCTGGGGTTAAAGGCCCGCACCACCACCATCTGGCTTTTTTTTTCCTTCATGTTGGTGCTGGGGTTGAACCCAGGGCCTTGTGCTTTCTAGATAAGCATTCTACCACTAAGTTTCATGTCCAGCAGTAAAAATGTCTTCTAGACAAAATCAGTGTGCCCGCCCCTCCCCGCTTATAGAAATACCTTTAGGAAAAGACACCTCTGAAAATTGCCCAAAGGACAACCAGATGAGCTGGCAGCAGTCCTGGTACCAACTGTAGAGGACGCAGCCCTTCCTGTTGGTTCCTCAGTAGCCTCCAACTTCCAAGGGATCCTCCCTGCTGGCCTCCCAACTCTTCTGTCTCCCCACCTCTGCTGCTCTCCTGATGATCTCTCCTGAACCATGTCCCCCACCTCTCAGCCAGGATATGAGCAGCCTCTCACCTTGGTTGGGTGTTTCTGCTCAGCCTGCTAACCACATAGAATGCACTGCCAGGCTGACTTGAGGTGGCCTCTCTCCTCCGTCCAACTATCCTGATCCTCTTTTTTATGGCCCTTTGCCTTTAGGGATTCTGCCCAGGGCTTCATGGCTGCTGACACTGGCCTTGCCTGTCTTTGATGCCTTCTCTGGGGCCTGGCTGATGATAATGCTCAGGAGGGGGGCATGTATGTGTGTGTATACATTTGTGTGTGTGTACATGTGCATGCACAGATGCATGGCATGGAAGAGGTGTATGTCTCCTGTGTGTGGTGGGCACAGTGTGGGATTTGTGTGGCTTTCCCTCTGAAATCCTCCTCCCCTGTGCTCTCTTCCCTTTCTACATCCCTGTTGCAACCATTTCATGCTTTGTCCGTATCCCAGAATGGGAGCACAGACAGTGTGGCAGAATTGGGGTGTCCTGTTTGATCCTCAGGTCTCCTGGTCAAAGACCTCAACCAGAGTTGTCCCACAGCACCTGCCTAGGAAGATCGGCTCTGGAGGGATACATACCTCTGGTTTGGGGGTCGAGGAGATGAAGGAGCCTTTCTGTATCTCATGCTCTTGTCTTGACTCCCTCTGTGGCTAGCCACCATGACAAACACCTTCCAGAACTGTATCCATAGCTCGCCCTCCTCTCTACACCTTTCTCTGACCGGTCAGAGATAATAGAAGTAGAAAAGTCCCAGCTAACAGCCATGTGCAAGTGCCTGTGTATATTGATGTGCAAGCATATGGTGGACACAGCTGCTGAGAGACTGTCCTCATTGAGTGAGGACTGACTTCTGTTTGGCAGGCTGGTTTGGGTTCTGATTCTTTGCTTTCCTTCCCTGTGCAGGTTTAGAATGCATGGAGAGAATCAAGGTTTTGTTTATGCTGCTAGTGCTGTGAAGGTCTCTTGGGAGTTATTTCTAGGATTGGCTCTTGATTTGATGTGGGTGTTTCTGGTTGTTTAGGGACAGGTGGAGCTGCCCTCAACCATCCACCTGTCTATCAATCACTCGGTCCACTAGTGTAAACCTTCTAAGGGACAAAAAGTATTCCCGTTCACAGAAGCTGTCTGGAAAAGCAAGCAGGCAGTGCTCAGAGCAGGGCTAACACTGCAGCAGGTCTGTGCAGAAGAGACACTGCAGGATGCTTTCTGTGAGCATCAGCTTGGAGCTTGGAGGCTTACATTGAGATAAGGTGCTCCCAGGAAAGGCTCAGGTACCACTAGGGAAGGGTGAAGAGACCATCACTAAGGAGTTACTAACAGTGGTGGCAAAGATCAGTACAGCTAAGGCAGAAGCTTCGAGGTATGAGAGGAAAAGAAGCCGGCATTACCAGGTCACTATTGAACAGGGAGTTCTGGAGAAATTGAGGCACAGGTAGAGGAACAGATATGTGTCCCCAAGCCCATCCCAGCCTGCCTGTCTTGGGGAAGCTCCATTCTGGGGCTAGGAGCCATGATCTGCAGGGCTTAGCAAACCCAGGGGAAGGAGAGTGGATTAGGCCGGAGAAGGGGTAGACTCTAGACAGTAGTAGTAGACTAGGGAGGAAGGAAATGCAATTCAAGCTAGAATTATGGAAATTTACTACACATCAACAAGGAGATCCTTATAGCAATCGTATGAACTGTGGATTGTGGGTGATGGTATGTCACTTTGCCTAGTTTGAGTATTTGATAACACTTTAATTGATGACAGCCTCTCTATAGATGGACCTGTCTCAGGTGACTTGCCACTCTGATTATCAGGGTGGAAGTTTGGCACAGGCTAGCTAAGTCTCTAAGACAAATGGCACATGGCTTTGAAAACAATTATAATATTAAATTAAATGGTGTATGGCCAGGTGTGGTGATACATGCCCTTAATCCCAGCACTTGGGAGGCAGAGAGGTAGGCAGATCTCTATGAGCTCAAGAGCAACCTGGTCTACATAGCAAGTTCTAGAATAGCCAGGGCTATATAGAGAAACCCTGCGCAAAATAATAATAATAATAATAAATAATAATAATAATAATAATAATAATAAATTAATAATAATTTGTATGCTAGGTTGAACGTATAGTACAATTGAAAGTGGTCACAAAGACTGAAAATACACATCTGGCCCCTTCCTCTGGAGTGGTCTCTCTGCTCATTGGCATCTATGCTTGCTTGCATATTATCTCATGCGGTCTGTCATTTGGAAAGACTTGGGCAGCCTGGTTCTCGCATGGGTTTTAGAACAGCCCATTCCATCATAGAAAACCCAAAGTCAGAAGCCAGCCTGGGTTTTCTTCTGAGGTGGCTTCCATCTCTGCCTTTCTTCCAGGGCCATTTCTTTCCTCTCCTGGGCCAAGTCCCTCCCTGGTGCTTCAGAATTCCCTCAGCCTTGCCAAGGTTGCTTATGCACTGTGCTATTGCCCCCCTCCTGCACCTCCGCTCCCACCATGCCATGGGCTTCTTGTAGCTCTGCGAAGGTGAAGCCAGATGTTTGGGATGGCTGCCTTAGGGCTGCTATTGCCATCTGTAGCCCGATTCCCTTCATTCCATAACTGAGGGCTGCAGGGCCAGCTGGGCTGACTTGTCTCACCTCTTTGACTGAGGTTGGTTGGTAGTGACTAGCCTCTCTTCATAAGGGGGCAACCTGAGAGCACATGTCACCCCTGGAAGGCTTATTCAGGGTTGCCAAGGAAGTGGAAAACCGGTGTTCTGAGGACAGCCTCTGTCTTCCAAGGACCTGCTTCTCAAAGGTCAGAGGACTACTATCCCTAAAGGTGGCCCATAGGTGTTCACAGACGAGTTTTTATAGAGAAAGCACCCTTGTGTTCTGTTGGCTTGTCTTTACCAAAGACAGGAAGTTACCTTCTGGCATGCTGGCAGAGGCCGCAGGCACTCTCCTGATGAGGCTAGCCAGGATGCAGACTTTGTTTGTAAAAGGTTAGATCCTTGCAAAAAGCCTCTAGGAGTCCTAAGTGGAAGTCTTCCCCAGATTTCATCCAAAGGAGCCGTCTTTGGCTGTGGAATGGTCCACAGGCTGTGGCAAAGCTTTAAAGTCTATGGAGCACAGGAGCCAGGCAGTGGCGGCAATGGTGGTCCTCACCTTTAATTCCAGCACTTGGAAGGCAGAGGCAGAGGCAGGTGGATCTCTGAATTCCAGGCCAACCTACTCTTCCAGGATAGCCAAAAAAGATGCAAACTTAGACCCTACTCAGCCTACCAACTTGGCAAACAAGTGAAAGTTTATGGCTGTTGAGCCCAGGATTTCAGGGTGCATCTGGAGGACAGCACACTTAAGGTGAGATTTATTAACATTAGAAACTATAGCATGGTGCTGCACACCTGTACTCAGGGATGTGAGACAGGAGAACCTTAAGTTCCGGACCAGCCTGTTTATCTACACTGGGGATCTACCCATGACTTGTTAGTGGCAGTGTGTGCAGCTGTACCACCTCCTGCTTGCCTGTGGTCCTCTGAAAAAACTTCAGCACAAGTAGTTTTGGTAGCACCAGGCAGATTGTCACTTCAGCCAGCTTCATGGAACATACTGACTTAGTGCTATAAGTCTGTGTTCTTCATGGATCCTGCCTCTTAGGGGTGGCTCCTGGGAAGCAACGGTTTTCTCAGTGCCTCAGGTAATCCGCTACAGTCACTCAGTGGTTCTCAAGGATGACAAACAGGACATCTGTATGATAAGGGGCCATCTCCAGGACAAGGGTTGAGTACAGGGTGGGGATGGTGACGGAGGAGACCTTGCTTTCCTGAGAGCCGTGAGTCCCAGAGTCCCTATCCAGACAACTTAGATGTCCTGCTCACTCCCATGTTCTCCTCTTGGAGTCCCAGGAGTTCCGGTGCCCATATTGTGGGATAGTCCCTTGACATTTCCCTTGAGAGAGCTTTAGGACACTTTTGCTCTGTCCCATCCCCTCTGTATCACTCACTCACAAGACATGGGATTTAGTTGGCATTTCCTCTTTGAAAAATTCTTCTTGGAAAAAGCCACATGTCATAGTCTTTCCTTCTGGTTCTCGGGAAGTTCTTAACACTCAGTCTTGTTTTGTGGCAACAGAAGGTCTTTTTGTTCATCAACCAGATTTAGATTTTGCCACCTTTTCCCTTACATCAGGTATCCTTTATCATCTGTAGGTCACCTGTGCCAGGGTCTCAGGGTTCATATCTACTTTCTCATAGGCATTGTCTTCTCTACCCTAAACTGTCTTTTTTCTACCCTGTGGTCCTGAAAGAGCTTCGAAATCAAAGTGTACAGTTGGCATATGTGTAAGGAAGCAACTCAACTTCAGAACCACTCAAGTGGGCAGGGGCGGTAGCGAATTCTTTTACACCCAGCACTCAGGAGGTAGAGGGAGGCAGATCTCTATGAATTTGGGGCCAGCCTGCTCTACAAGAGTTGAGTTCCAGGGCTGGAGAGATGGCTCAGCAGTTAAGAGTGCTGACGCTCTTCCAGAGGCCCTGAGTTCAATTCCCAGCAACCATATGGTGGCTCACAACCATCTGTAATGGGATCCGATGCCCTCTTCTGGTGTGTCTGAGGACAGCTACAGTGTACTCGTATATATATAAATAAATTAAAAAAAAAAAAAGTCAACGTTAGTAAGCCAGATAGTGATGGTGCACACCTTTAATCCCAGGACTTGTGAAGGCAGAGGCAGGTGGATCTCTATTAAAAAAAAAAAAAAAGGTTGAGTTCCAGGACAGCCAGGGCTACATGGTAAGATGCTGTCTCAAAAAGCAAACAAACAAAAAAACCCCAAATCACTTCATTGAAGTGGCTTTGGAGCACAGGGTCCCTGCTGGTGGTAGATACAGAGCAACTAGAGCAACTTTCCCAGCCACCAGAGGCCGAGTCTCCATGGAGCTAGGCCTTGTGGCTGGCTACCTTTCCATCTCTCATTCTTCTCGATGCTGAGGACGATCTCTGGTCTGTCATGGCCCAGTGCTTGGTGCACGGTATGATCTTAGCTGAGCCATCAGTATCTGTGCTGGGTTTCCTAGGCTTGCCACCAGTGCTGGGTTGAGCCTTACATCTTATCCTCGTGCACTGCCACGACATTAGCTTTTCTCTAAAGGGCTTTGAGCCAGGAGCCTTCAGAGAGTCTTCAGGGACCCTAAGAGGCCTCACTGTGGGCCGGCACTTTCTCCTTAGACTATCTTCAAAATCCCTTCAAATCCAGCTCAAGATCCCAAGTCCTATGATCCCTGGAATTCCAGGCTGGGCCAGAGTTTCTTCCTTTTTCCACCTGGCCTGAGATTTTGAATGCCTCAGTTACTTGATTAATTTCTTCCCAGCATGCATGATGGAAATCAGCCCTTGTCCAGGGCTGGCAAAGAGGTGCTGATGCAGAAGACAGTGGAGGGAGGAGGAGTGTGATTCAGAGCCTTGGGGGCTTCTTTCCAATCGCAGGGAGTAGCAGGGGGGAAGGGGTTTGTTGGCACAGGTGTGTCCGGGTACCCCTGCTGCTGGGGCGGGCTGGTCATGACTTTCTTTATCTCATTTCCAGGCGGAAACAGCAGCCAATCGCATCTGCAAAGTGTTGGCCGTCAATCAAGAGAATGAACAACTCATGGAAGACTATGAGAAGCTGGCCAGTGATGTGGGTACCCCTGTGTTCTTCTAGCCTGGCCCCAGCAAGGCCCTGTATTACATCCTGAGAGAGTGAAGCTCCTAGGATCTGTACCTGTATTGTCATTCTGTAGACACAGTCCCAGGCTGGTGTAGTGCATGGTCCAATCACAGTTAACATAGGGCAGCTTGGTTCTGGGCCTCTGGGAGAGCAGAAGTGAAGACAGAGGAGTTGGTTTCTGGGCTGCAGTGAGCCTGGGAAATGCCTTCACCTCTCTGGCTCTTGCTTTTTCTTTCATTGACTGAGTGGGAGTTGAGCCATGGGATCTCAGAGGCATTTGCAGCCTGGTAAACTGCCCCTTGGGAAGTTTTGCCTGAACTAGATAGTACAGGGCTATGCCAGGTACTTAGAAGACATGCGCCTGGGAGGGCTCAGTACTGTCTCAGGCTTGGTACTTAGCAGTACTTAGACTTAGTAGTCAGGCCAGCAAGGGACAGGATGGGAAGGAGTTAATCAGCTGACCTGCTATCATTTGGGTTAAGGTGCTGCTTGCTTCTTCCGTGACAGAATTCAGCCTTTTGAACTGCTCCCTGGCCCTTTGGTGGCTTTGCCCTCCAACTGAGTGAGAGCCAGTTGCCTAGGCTTTAATCCCTGCTTCACTGCTCCGACCAGTCACGCTGCAGCAAGCTGCGTGACCTGGCAGAGCCTTGGGTGCCTCCTCCATAGTGTGGGGGTGATTGTAGCACTTGACCACGTAGTATTTCTGTGATTGTTCCTGTGAGTCACTGTGGGTCATGCCTGGCATCATGCAGGTGTTCCGTATGCTTCCTGTCATCCATCCTAGTAATCCTGCATCTTCTTCCTCACCCTCCCCATGGCTCCAGGCTAGAAATCTAGGCTGTCCCAGAAGCTAGCCTCTTCATTTGGGGCCAGAGGTTCCTGTTCTATTACAGCCCTGCTTAGTGTAGATGAAGAAACTGAGGCCTGGCTAGACTTAAGCTCAGGTCTCCTTGCTCTTAGAGCAGCCTGTGGTTCTTTGGTTCTTCCCATATCGGGGCAGAGAAGATGAGGGGTGTGGGCTCTGAGTTGACCATATCCTGGTTAACTTGGAGGAAGCACCCAGAAGCCTTGCTCCATGGCATGGTGAGGTCTTCGTAGGTAGTTAATTGGAAGGGAGTGTGGCATCAGGAGAGACTTTTTGCCAGCCCTCTTAGGGAAGGGCCTGTGGAAGGCAAGCTGTCCTGCACACATCCTTACCCTGGGCCTTTCCTGTCTTACCACCGTAGCTGTTGGAGTGGATCCGCCGCACCATCCCATGGCTGGAGAATCGGGTGCCCGAGAACACCATGCATGCGATGCAGCAGAAGCTGGAGGACTTCCGAGACTACAGACGCCTGCACAAGCCGCCCAAGGTGCAGGAGAAGTGCCAGCTGGAGATCAACTTCAACACGTTGCAAACCAAGCTGCGGCTCAGCAACCGGCCTGCCTTCATGCCCTCTGAGGGTCGGATGGTCTCGGTGAGTGCCAGGGGCAAGTCTGGGGCCTGCCTGGCTGCCTCCATCCCCCAACTGCTTGGAGGTGGGTTTTCTTCTACCTACAAACCTATTCCATGTTTCTTACACTTTACGGCGCTTGCGTGTGCCCAGAAACAAAGGGACAGCCTCCTTCTCCCCCAGCTCTTCTAAGTCAGGTTTGTCCATCTCAACCCCTGAGCATTCCAAATTTCACTACACCTTAAAAAATAAAGTTTTAAAAAGAATATCTGGTCATACTGAACCAAACAGTAATGTTAATTTTTAATTTCATATAATCTTAAGTACTTTCAAAATAAAATAACAACAAAAACAAAGCAAAACAAACCCACTTTTGTTATCTTTAATAAAAATTATTTTTTGTAGTATGGTTCTAATATGCTAATAAGTAAAATATTAAAAAGAATAAGTTGTTTATAATCTTACTGCCTACTATAAATTTTGTTTTAATTTGAAAAGATTTTTTACTTAATTTATTTATCTTCTTTATTGTTGTTGTTATTATTATTATTATTATTATTATTATTATTATTATTTTGTGATCCTAGGCACTGGATCCCAGTAACCCAGGGTCCTCATGAATGTTAGGCAAGTGTTCTGATACAGGGCCACATCTCCAGTCCATATCTTAATTTTTTCTCTAAGATAGAGTCTTGTTAACTCATCCAAGACTTACCCTGTAGCCCATGAAGACCTTGTCTTAGGATTCTCCTGCCTTGGAGTTCCAAGTAGCTAGGATTTCAGGCCTGTGCTACCAAGTCCTGTTTTAATCTTTATGTATAAATATAATTTTAAGTGACTCTTAAAGCATGATTTATATAAGATTCTTTCAAACAAAAACACCTATAGCAAGTTAGGTGGAACACATGTCTATAATCCCAGCTCTTGGGAGACCGATGCAGGAGGATCACAGCAAGCTTGAGTCTGGCCCAGGCTAGGCCCTATCTGAAAAACAAAAACAAAACCCTACTATTGCAATCAATCTTCTGTATGACAGGTGCCCTGTTATGTCCCCTTTTGCCATCCCTTCTCCTTTATCCTTCCCCAGGACTTTATGAGCCAGGAGAATACAGGACAAAGTAATTGAGGCACAACCTTTTATCCCTTCAAACAATGAGTAACAATAACAACAAAAACCAAGCAAACAAAACCCAGACATACCGAGCAGAACTGGAGAGTACAGACCAAGTGGGAGGAGGCAGGAGCAAGGTGGTCTTGCACAGAGGAAATAGGCCTGTGTTGTCTGTCCTGCAAGCAGTTTGGGATACCAGGCCTTTAAAGACATGGCTTAATCAGATGCTTTGGGGTTGTTAAAGTCACTGTGAGCTAATAGGTACTCTTGAGAAATAGAGGAGTGCCTCTGGTGTGGGGCAAGTGCCTGGTGCATGGCCAGGAGGATGGTGCTCAAACTGGCTCTGCTCTAGCTCCTCTGGCAGGATACTTATGCAAAGGGTATGTACTTCTTTCTTCTCATGATTATGGTTGATTCTCTCATCCAGGCTACTCTCCAGAGCCTAAAGTCCAGAATCTGGGAATCTTGACTTAATAGGACGGTGCATATCTTGGATCTTGCTTGTCAGATTGCTTCATTTTTAATTGGTCTGGTCTTCTGGCTTGTTCTTGGACTCTGAGACTAGCCAGGATCCCGTTGGTCAATGCAGGGGGCTCCATGGCTGGATGGCCCATGTGGACTCAGATCCCACTCCCTATCCAAGAGTCAGGGAAATACTAATAGGAGATAGAAGAGAGGTGGGGCAGTTGAGTGTGGTGAGCACAGGTGCTAAGATCTGAAAGCGTCTCTTCCTGGAAGGCTGTAACCTCTCCAGGTTCTCTGAGCCTGTGTCTCCCATCTCTGCAGGATATCAACAATGCCTGGGGCTGCCTGGAACAGGCAGAAAAGGGCTACGAGGAGTGGCTGCTCAATGAGATCCGGAGGCTAGAGAGGTTGGACCACCTGGCAGAGAAGTTCCGGCAGAAGGCCTCCATCCATGAAGCCTGGACAGATGGTAAGGCAGAGCCAGCTCCCGCCTCCGACTCCCACTCAGCCAGCTACCAGCTATGACTCCTTTCTTTTGCTTT
Organism: Uromys caudimaculatus; assembly: GCA_028551405.1. Taxonomy (NCBI): domain Eukaryota; kingdom Metazoa; phylum Chordata; class Mammalia; order Rodentia; family Muridae; genus Uromys; species Uromys caudimaculatus. The sequence continues at coordinate 84,290,060 of CM052705.1, read as the reverse complement.
TATTTGTGGCATCTTATCTGTCTCTCCAGAGTTCTCTGGCAGCAGACAAGTTCATTAACCTGGGTTGCTTTAGTTCTGTGTTTGTAAAGAAGGGACATTGGTAGTACCGACCTCCTAGGTCTGTAGGGTTAAATGCGAGGTCGCAGGCATGCTGAGATTTACTGAGAACAGTTTTGTGAGAGGATTGCTCTTTCCTTGTTTGCTTCACCACCACTGATTTTTCTAAGTCCTTCAGGGTGGCTCTCAGTCCTGATACTGTCCCTGAGAAGCATGGTCAATTTGTCTGTTTCCAAATCTCTCACATGTAGAAGTTAATGTCCCTCCTATGTGATTGTCTGGGCTGGTATCTGGTGTCTGGTGATGATCAAGGTTAACTGAAGAGAGACAGTCATACAGGGTGGGGCTTTTCCTCAGAAGCTGGTTTGGGTTAGACCAGTTGTTCTCAACCCATGAGTCTGGACTCCTTTGGGGGTCGAATGTCCCTTTCATGGGAGTCAGCTAAGGCCATCAGAAAACACAGATGATTTATGATTCATAATAGTAGCAAAATTACAGTTATGAAGTATCAACGAAAATAACTTTCTGGTTGGGGGTCACCACAGCAGGAGGAACTGTATTGAAGGGTCGCAGCATTAAGGTGGAGAACTGCTGGTGTAGAGTGTGGAATGGCTCCTGCCCATTTTCTTGCACTTTGCTGGCCCCTGAGGCAGAGCCAGTGGTCACTGGTGCCATAAGATTGCTTTATTCAGCCCTGGGTCATGTTCCTTTGGCCTTGGGCTGGGGGTGAACAGGGAGGATCTCATTCTATAGCCATCTGGGAGTGGCCTGGCTTGGTAAGAAGCACCCAGCTAAGTGGGTGCATTTAGGATTCCCATATAATTAAGTACGAGTGCAGGTACAGGCCAGACAGGAGTGGTGGCCCTGATTCACCCATTTGTAATTTTCGTTTTACTTTATTTTTGTTTTGATTTGAAACAATTTCATCATGTGGCCGTTGCTGACCTAGAACTCACAGTGAAGACCAGGCTGTCCTGGAACTCAGAGATCCAACTGCCTCTGCTCCCTAGTGCTGGGGTTAAAGGCCCATACACCCAAACAGAATTTGTTTCGTGAGACTAAGGAGTTAACCCTAGCCATGGAGGACACTGTGCACACAGGGGCATCTGCAGTGGTGTCTACTACACAACAAGCTGGGGTGAGGTGGGGTGGGTGCCCCACAGAGCAGTGAGAAGCTCTGCTGGAAGAATCTGGCCAAGAAAATAGTCACATCCTTGAATTCTGTCTCTGGATTCAACCAACATTGAAGCAACATACTAAGAACAAAATAGAATTATGTCTGTGTTGAGCTTACATTCTCTTGTCCTAATTCCCTAAAGAATGTGGATGAACAGCTAGCTATATAGCATTTATACTGTAAGCAACCTGAGTGGTTTAGAGTCTAGGGGAGAATATATGGAGATTATGTGCATACACTGGGCCATTTTATATAAGGGATTTGAGCATGTTGGGATTTTGGTATTCTTAGAGGTCCTGAAATGAGTCCCCTACAGATCTTGAAGGACCACTGTACCCAGGAAGACCATGAACCCAATGTAGAAATTCTGATAGTATGTGCTGCTAGATAGTTTTAAGGCAGAAAACATAATTTATATAGGAGTAGATAAATGGGTTTATTTGTAAATTAAATCTAAATGTACTGTTATGATTTTAAAGGGGAGTGGGGGAATTCAATGCCAGAAAGGAATGCTTTACTGTTGGGCACAGCTTAGCCTCATGGACCAAGAAGGTATGACCATCCTGTGGTGGAGAGGATGTTACATGTAAGCAAGGCTAAGTTTGCCCCTGTCCTGAGAGGGTCCTTCCTGAGGCAGCTTGGAAGCTTTTTAGGGAGGTCATTTTTCATCCCTGCCTTCCTCTTCTGAGAACAGGCTCAAAAATACAAGAACCGCCTTTGTCCTAGGTTGGGACGTTAGTGATGGTCCGAGAAGTCTCTAGCCACCAGTGGATGTGAGCAGCAGAGGGTGCAGATCATTGACTTCACTGAGAATGCCTGGGAAAGCGGGTCCCTGCAGGGCTGTCAGGACTCCAGAGTAACCAGGGACATTCTAAACCTGGCTACTGATGAGTGCTTGGCTTGTTTTGTCTCATTTGTTTTTTTTTCCTGGTTATTCCATGCAGCATATATTGCTGTGTTTCCTGATGTTTCTTGGCTTCATGCATTTCTACATACACGTTCCTGTGTAGCCTTCATACACAACTAGTTTAAATGGCCTGGAAATCCTCCCTGGAGGCTGTGGTCTTCCCAGTCCCTCCCATAGCTGGAATTCTTGCTGCACGTCCACTCTCTGTAGATTGCTACCCAGTGAACACCTCCATGGGAAATACCCTGACAAGCAGAGCTGGGGCTCAAGAGCTGGATAACTAGACCAAATATTCTTACCTGGCTCTTGCTTATCCATGTTCCTTCCACCCGCAACCCCCTCTGGTCCCAGGCAAAGAAGCCATGCTGCGGCAGAAGGATTATGAGACAGCCACCTTGTCTGAGATCAAGGCCCTGCTCAAGAAGCACGAGGCCTTTGAGAGTGACCTGGCTGCCCACCAGGACCGCGTGGAGCAGATCGCGGCCATTGCGCAGGAGCTAAAGTATGTCTGCTCTGACCTCTCTCCCTCTGGTGCCCCGGCATGAGGCTGAGACCTGCTTTCTCGGCCGATGTGGATGAGGGTGGGAGATAAAGGCATATACAGACAGATGGTGCTCAGGGGCGGGGGTTGAGGGGAGATTGTGCCCACGTGGGAAGGAGGCAATACAGAAGGCAAGGCCCCTTCCTGGTGGGAGAGAGCCCCAACCATTCCGTTCTTGTGCAGACATTTGGTTATCACCTATTACCAGGGCAAGACCAGAGGGTGCCCACACCCTATTTTATTTGATTTTGCCTTTTAATTAATTAATTTTTTTTTTTAGGTTTGCATGGGGTTTGTTATCAGATTTTTACACTTTTTTGTCTTGTTTTTAAATCGTGAGAGAGAGAGAGAGAGAGAGAGAGAGAGAGAGTATGTGTGTGTGTGTGTGTGTGTGTGTGTGTGTGTGTGTGTGCGTGCAAGTGCACATGGGCATATGCATGCCATGGTGCAATGGTGGTCAGAGGACAACTTGAAGGAGTTGGTTCCTCCTCTGTTTTTACTGTGGGCCCCAGGGCTTGAACTCTGGTCTTTAGGCTTGCACACAAGTGCCTTTTCTTGCCAGCCCAGTTTTTGTTTTTGTTTTTCTCTTGAGTCAGGGTTCAAACTGTAGCCTAGGTTGGCCTAGAACTCAATGTGTAGCTCAGGGTATCCTCAAACATGTGGCAATCCTCCTGTCTCAGCCTCTCAGGAGAGTGCTGAGATTACAGGCATGAGTCACCATGCCCAGCTCCTAAGCCTTGGTCTGTGGCTCTGAGCTTTTCCCTTGGACCTCAGCAGCTTCCTGTCATTGGTCATTAGAGTCACCATCAACTCTGGTTGGGGTGGGGACTGTTGGAGGGGAGCAGCCACCTTCCCTGCTTCTGGTTTCTTAAATGCCAAAGAGGCATGAATGGGGGGGTGCTGGATGGTGTGTGGAGAGCACATCCCCAGGAACAGAAACAACAGTGCCCCCTACCCCCCCTCAGCCTGTGTCACTTTCACTTGACTCTTTGTCTCCTCCTACTCCACAGTGAGCTGGACTATTACGATTCACCAAGTGTCAATGCTCGTTGCCAAAAGATCTGTGACCAGTGGGACAATCTAGGGGCCCTCACTCAGAAGCGGAGGGAAGCTTTAGAGGTAAGGACCCTCTTCCTTGGTTCTTTGGTTTATGAGTTCCCCGATTCCCAGGACCACCCCTAGCTCTGGCCTGTTGAGATGACTCCCTTTGACTGGAATGTGTGAGTGGAGGTCTGTTTCTGGACTTTTTTGGCTACTTCTTTTTTGGGTTCTTCTTTCTTCCACCCTTCTCTACCCCTCTTCTTCCACCCTTTCTACCCCCTAACACTGGATAGGAGAGAGAAAGGATAGAGGGGAAAGGGAGTAAGTAACATTATTGGTAGACTACTTCCTGCTGATTAGGGGCATTGAGTTCTTTGGGGCAAGTTTGATCTTAGCCGTCAGGTTATCTAACTTCTTATTGTTTCTTCCTTGTACACAACTATTTAACAAACCACAACAACCACTGACCTACAATGCCTCTTGGGGCCCTAGCATTTATATACCCTGTCAAGAGTCCCCAGAATTTCAAACCTCATACACTTGCAGAAACTACCTGTAGCTGGCAAAATCACGCCCCTCTAGAGCACGAAGCAAATCATAGTCAGCTGCTGTGGACAATCTAGAGCAACCCCATATCCCACACCTGGGATTAAAACAGATGCATATTCCTATAACATTTCTGTGTTTTTAAAGAAACCAAAATTCTCACTACAGAGGCCCTTCTCCTGTCTCAACTTGACCTCATCTTGCAGCTCAGTGAACTTGTCAACCCAACTCCAGCCTATTCTATAAAGCAGATCCTCTTGGGGCCAGGACAAGTGATTCCAATATGAGTTGCCCTGACAGCCAAGACCCAGAGCCACTCAAGAACCGGTTCCTTTTGCCTCATCCAGTCCAGTGCTCCTAGACCAAGATACTGGTGTGTGTGTGTGTGTGTGTGTGTGTGTGTCTGACTCGAGGTGTTACTCTGCTAAACATTCTGCCCCACTTGATACTCCCAGCGAACAGAGAAGCTGCTGGAAACCATTGACCAGCTATATTTGGAGTATGCCAAGAGGGCCGCACCCTTTAACAACTGGATGGAGGGAGCCATGGAGGACCTTCAAGACACCTTCATCGTACATACCATTGAGGAGATCCAGGTGGGTAACCCAAAGAGACTGGTCCTTTTTAGGATAAATTGAGGAGCAATATCCTAAAGGTTCCATAGATTAATAGTATTAGCATATAAGGTCATTTTTTTTTTTTTAAAGATTTCTTTATTTTTATGTTGTGTATGTGGGTGTGTCTTAGTCAGGGTTCCTATTCCCTCACAAACATCATGACCAAGAAGCAAGTTGGGGGAGGAAAGGGTTTATTCAGCTTACACTTGCAATTGCTGTTCATCACAAAAGGAAGTCATGACTGGAACTCAAGCAGGTCAAGAAGCAGGAGCTGATGCAGAGGCCATGGAGGGATGTAACTTACTGGCTTGGTTGCTTCTCCTGGCTTGCTCAGCCTGCTTTCTTATAGAGCCCAAGACTACCAGCTCACAGATGGTACCACTCACAAGGGGCCCTCCCCCCTTGATCACTAATTGAGAAAATGCCTTAACGCTAGATCTCATGGAGACATTTTCTCAACTGAAACTCCTTTCTCTGTGATAACTTCAGCTTGTGTCAAGTTGACACACAAAACCAGTCAGTACAGGGTGTTTTGCTTGCGTGCATGTATGTATACCACTTGCATATGGTGCCCAGATTCCCCTGGAACTAGAGTTACAGGTGGTTGTTGGTGGTCATATGTATACCAGGAACTGAACCGTGGTCCTCTGTAAGAGCAGCAAGTACTCTTAACTGCTGAGTCATATCTCTAGCCGCCTACCCCTACAGAGTCTTTGTACTCACTGTGTACTCCTGGTTAGTCTGGAACTCATTATCCTGGCCATGCTGGCCTCAAACTCACAGAGATCCTTCTGCCTCTGCCGCCCAAATGCTATGACTAAAGGAGTATGTCACCATACCCAGTCTAGCATTTGAATTATTTTGACAAGGTAATATATGTACATAATATAATATCCTAAAGATAAAGGGGTGCTAAGGCAAGGTTTCCTTCCCATATCCTTTTCTGGCCCCCTGTTCCCCTTTCCAGGGGTAAGTAGTATGATCAGAGTCTCTGTGTATACAGACAAATGCATTTATCTATGTGTTCTTTGTACCGTTTCTTTCGTGCACACAAAAATATAGACTTTATTATATACCATATCCCAAATCTTGACTTTTAACATTAATCATGGAGCTCCCGTTGGCTTCCATCTTCCTCAATCTTTTATGTAATTGTAGAACATTAGATCAAAATATTTGCAGGGGCTAAGCTCCAACTTATAGCTCAGTTGGTAGCATGCTTGTCTAGCATACATGAAGCCCTGAGTCCAGTTCCAACCACTGCATAAAATGAGTATGTTGGTGTGTGTCTTTAATCATAGTATTCTCAAGGTAGAGGAAGAAAAAGGGATTTTTGCAGGAAGCTGAAGGAGCTAGTGTTGGAAGAGGTTACCAGGGCTTGCTCCAACCCATGTGACTGCTCTGATGAGATGGTGTTGAACACAAACATCCCTGAATGTGACTGCTGAGTGTGCCAGTCCTCAAGACATAGTGGTTGCCTGGCTGGCTCTGGCTCTGCCTTTGCCTTTCTCGAGCTATCCCGCCTTGCTGGTTCTCTGCCATAAGAACTTGGTTTGATGGCTCCAGGTCTTCACTAGGTGTGGGACTTGGCCTTTAAGGCCCTTCAACCCTTTCTTTGCTACCACCTGGACTCACTTTGTTTACTGTGTCTGAGGAGAACCCTGACTCCCCTGAGTATCAGTACTAATCATGCCATTGTCTATCCAGGGACTGACCACAGCCCATGAGCAGTTCAAGGCCACCCTCCCAGATGCAGACAAGGAGCGCCTGGCCATCCTGGGCATCCACAATGAAGTATCCAAGATTGTCCAGACCTATCATGTCAACATGGCAGGCACCAACCCCTATACAACCATCACGCCTCAGGAGATCAATGGCAAATGGGACCATGTGAGTAGAAGGGCAGATGGGCATAGGCTGAACATCGTACATTTCTTAAGGGCAGGTTTTTTATCTTTATCTCACTGGTTTTCATTTCTTTATCAGTGAATGAATTTCTAGTCCAAGTTGACATCTTCACTCTCGCTGCATTCTGACTTGTCCCTTTCCCTCAGTGGGGGCCCCATTTTCTCACCTTCAAGGTGTCTGGCCCACCCACAGAGTCCCCTGGTTTTCCCACCCCAGGTACGGCAGCTGGTGCCCCGGAGGGACCAGGCTCTAACAGAGGAGCACGCGAGGCAGCAGCACAATGAGAGGCTACGCAAGCAGTTTGGGGCGCAAGCCAATGTCATTGGGCCCTGGATCCAGACCAAGATGGAGGTGAGTTTTGTCACGAGAAGCAGGTTAAGAATGTTCTTTTTCTTCCTACTTAGCACCATTCCAGCCAAATCACCTGCTTACTAGGGAGGACCGTGACGTCCCGAGGTCTGAACTCGTGATTATTCAGTTGCAGGGGATGCTGATGGTTTGGTCCCTGTGTCTGATTGGAGCAAAGTAGGACAGTATTAAGGAACTACCTATGAAAGTTCCACAGGAAGAGCAGCTGAATGTCTTGGTCAGCGCAGGCCCTCTGTCTTGTCTTTATTACTGCTCTCCTGGCAGGGGGCCTGATTCTTTTCAGAAAGAGAGCCGAGCCTCTCAAAAAGTATAGAATATTTCATAGGATGGAGAGGCTCAATCAGGGAAGGAGCATGGCCAGAGTGTGATTAATGAACGTCTTATATGCGGAGTCCATGTCAAGTTTATGTGGGCATACACATACACACATGCATGCATGCTCATGTGTATGCATTCCCTAGACTCTACTTGTAAATGCTTGATACATTTTAACAGGACTGAACTGAATGAACAAAACTGCTTTCACCAAGAACCACTTACATGACTGAGTGGCTGGCTGTACATTAGGCCTGTCTCCTGGGTATGAATGGGTATCAGTAGGGACTGGACAGCCATCCTAGGTGGCAAAACAACAGGGTTGTAGAGGAGACCCATCAAGTGAACGGAGAAATATGCGGAGTCCTGGCTCAGCATGAGATAGATGGGAGATGGTTGGGTATAACCATAGGATGCAGCTTCCCTACCAAGGAACATCCACGCTAAATAAATATCTTTTCCTGCTAAGTGTTGCCAGTGATAACCTCTTTAGGGCTAGGATGCTAGCTAGGAGAGGTGACCATAGGGACTGGTCCCTGCGCCGTGAGTGCAGAGTAGGGTGGTATGACAAGACATTTCCTTCTGATGAGCAGGAGATTGGGAGGATCTCCATCGAGATGCACGGCACACTGGAGGACCAACTCAGCCACCTGCGGCAGTATGAAAAAAGCATCGTCAATTACAAGCCCAAGATTGACCAGCTGGAGTGCGACCACCAGCTCATCCAGGAGGCACTGATCTTCGACAATAAGCACACCAACTACACCATGGAGGTAAGTAGGCCTGGCCCTGCTTCTCTGGGAGGAAGCCTGGGTGGCATCTCCCAGTGAACTGGGCTGGAGGAGGAGGAGGAGGAGCATGCTCTCTACCCCTGAAACTCCGCACCTTCAATCTGCAGTACCTTCTGCATGCCAGAGAACTTGTTGCAAGTGTACACATCTGGTCCCTAGCTGGAATTTATGAGTCTTAATTGTTAACAAGCACTCCCCGGTGATTTTGATGCCAGTGGGCTCAAGACCTCACTGGCTCAGGTACCTGCTTCCTAAATGACATTAGCTCTTCATCCCTTAAGGACAGGATATGTTCTGAGGTTTACCTTGTTTTGTTTTTCTTTTTCTTTTTGGGTTTTTCTTTGGTTTTTCGAGACAGGGTTTCTCTGTGTAGCCCTGGCTGTCCTGGAACTCACTCTGTAGACCAGGCTGGCCTCGAACTCAGAAATCTGCCTGCTTCTGCCTCCCAAGTGCTGGGATTAAAGGAATGCGCCACCACGGCCCAGCTGAGGTTTGCCTTGTTAAGTGGTTGTCTCGTTGTTCAAATATCAGAGTGTGCTTTCACTGGCTACAGTATTACTATGCAGTCACCAAGACCACCATGGTATATTTGACTTGTCATTGATCAGAAGGCCATTATGTAGTGCCAGCTTTGGTTTCCGTCAATGGTTTATTGTGGATGTATATGCCTGTATGTGTGGCTGTGGGGTAGTTCTTGCTGGGACGGGGGCATTCTAGTTTTTTAGCTTTTCCCACCACAAAATCTATCTTTCTTCAATAGCAGAGTTCCAATGGCAAATCCGGGTCTTGCGACTTTTCCAGGCAAAGGCCTGTTCCTTCCGGCCCCTTGCAGGCCTTCCATCCTGGTAGAGTGTGCTGTGTCCCTCCTGATGGTGATACTGTAACTCCAGATAGAAGATCAAGCTAACTGTTTTGGTCTTTAAAAATATTTTTATTTTATGGCTATGAGTATTTTGCCTGAGTGTACGTCTATGCACCGTGTCTGTGTCTGTTCCTGGTGCCCAAAAAGGCCAGAAGAGGATACATCCCCTGGAACTAGAATTATAGATGGTTGTGAGCTGTGAGGGGTCTGAGAATTGAGCCTGGGTCCTCTGGAAGAGCAACAAATGCTTTTAACCACTGAGCCATTTCTCTAGCCCCTACTTCTGCCATTTTTGAGTTGGGAGGAGGAATTGTTAGTTGGACAGCCGGGAGCCCAAACCTGGCACTCCTTTCTGATAGGCTCATTACTTGCTTCTAGCACATCCGTGTGGGCTGGGAGCAGCTGCTCACCACCATTGCCAGGACCATCAATGAAGTGGAGAACCAGATCTTGACCCGGGATGCCAAAGGCATCAGCCAGGAACAGATGAACGAATTCCGGGCCTCCTTCAACCACTTTGACCGGGTGAGAGCCCTAATCCTTGCTCACCTAGAGTGGCCTCCAATCCCCAAACCAGAGCCCTGGAGGGCACTGCCCAGGGCATGAGCCTGGTCCTTGAGTAGGTGAGGAGCGGAGAGAGGAAGAAACTGATAACAGCCTGCCCTGACTCAGTATACCCTACAGAGCCAGGCCTTCTGAGCTGACCTGGGAAATCCCACTTTGCCCTGTAAACCTTCCCAGCATTCCTAGAGAGAATGCTAATTAATGTTGTGGGTGAGGAGAGGAAAGCCCTTCTTCATTCTTGATTCTGTCTCCTGTGAGAAATCAACCCTTGGAAATGAGGCTGCCAGAGCCACAAGTAAAGCTCTGTGCCTGTGGCTGTGGGGACTGTCCCTTACCTTGGGACAAAGGAACAAAGAGACTCTGCCCCTACCCAGGCTGCCTTTGGGACCCACTATTGGGGACATTAGAGTCCACTATCCTGGGTTCTCATGACGGCTTCAGGACAGGCTGCATTGTCAGTGGGCTGCACATTCCCAGTGCCCTGAGCTTGGGGACAGCCACAAGGGAGGTGGGGCATGAGGTCAGGTGCTCTCCACCACCCTGCCTGCTTCACTGCCCTCCAGGTACCTGGCGAGGTGGGGGGGTAGGGGAGACATCAGGTCACCCTGGGGCACTTCTGGGAGCTTCTCACCCCTGTGGCTCATCATGTTCCCCCTCTGGCCCTGCTTTCCCGAGCAGGACTATGTGTGCCAGGGACAGGGCCCTTGTCTGTGTGTCTAACTGTGTGCACTTTTATTTCCCCTTTCCCCCACCCTTCCCCCCCACCCTCTCCACCGCATGCCTTTGTCCCCGTGTCTCCCCACACACACCACCTTCCATCCCGGGGCATGGCCCACCCTCCCCACCCCCCTCACGGCCTCCTCTTCCCTGGCACCGCATGGCTCGCTGCCTGGCGCACCACGGCCCCAGGATCACTCCGGCACGTTGGGTCCCGAAGAGTTCAAAGCCTGCCTCATCAGCTTGGGTTATGATATTGGCAACGACCCCCAGGTACTCGCCTCCTGCATGGAGCACGCTCAAGGGTGGCCTCTGGGGCGAGAAATAACGCATTTCTCCTTTTTTTCTTCTCTCTCTGTCTGACTCTCCCTGTCCCCCTTCCTGTGGGCCATGGGGCTCATCCTCTTCTGCTATCCCTGCCTGCCCCCGTCCGGTTCCTCTGACTTCTGACCTCTGCCTTCTGCTATCTTTCCTGGAAACCTGCTTGGGTATCCGCCTCCTCTCCCTTGTCGCGTCTCATCTGTGGACTGGACTTCTGCATTTCTTTGCTCTGACCTCCTTCGACATGTTCCTCCTACATTCTTCGGCTCCTCCTAATCTTCACACCATAAACTGGGTCCTTCCTTTCCACTGTCTTCCTGGCCTCTGGCTGGCCCTTCCTCCTCCCGCCTATCCCTCCTGTGTCTTGGCGCCACTGCCCCACAGAAGAAGACGGGCATGATGGACACAGACGATTTCCGAGCCTGCCTTATCTCCATGGGTTACAACATGGTAATGTAAACCCCATCCTCCACCTGCCAGGCTTTCTGTTGCCCTGGCCGGGAGGCAGCCACCTGACTGGAGAAGCTAAGTCTTAGTAATGGTGGACGAAGGCTCTTAGGTTAGAACTGCCCTCTTCAGGGGAGTCCCTTATTGCCATCCTTGGGGAAGATGGCACCTGAAAACCAGTCCACCCATGGGGCCAGGGTGTGACTGGGAGACTTGGCCTCCTCATCACGGCCTCTGAACCAGTTTATCTCATGGTACTTACTGTGGAGAAAAGGCTTTTTCACTCCCACAGTGGACACCAGCTGTGAACAGCCAACCCCAAAGCTTATAGAATGATAATGCTGCTTTGTCTTATAGGACAAAGGAGGTTTATACTTCTTCCCTGATTAATAGCTCCATCCAGACCTGCCACCACTCAGTCTTGGCCCAGGCCTCTTTCTAACCTTGTTCTCTCCCCTCTGCATCCAGTTTTCTGAGCAGGATAGGACCTTAGCTGGACAGACAGGTGTCCACTGAACCAAGTACAGAGCCCATGGGATGCCCAGCAGGGTTAGAGGCTAGACTAGAAGTATACTTAGTAAATCCCACATTGCCATCAAAGCTTGTGATCTCAGGTGAAGTGAGGGAACCCCAAGAAGTGGTCGTAAGAGTTAAAGTGATCTTGAGTACTGTGGGAAACAGCAAATGTTGGAGCCAGACTGCCTAAATCCTAATCCTAGCTCCCTACTTACTAGCTGTGTGACCTTGGGTAAGTCACTTACCCTGTCTGGGCCTCAGATTTCCCATACAATGGAAATACTATGATTTTATTCAGTTGTGATAAGATGAATTTAGGATAGTAGCTGACATATAATACATGCTGTATGGGTGTTAGCCATTGTTAAAGTTGTCATTATAATTAATACTACCATCCTTTTTTGTAAAGGAAACCCAGGGCTCTACAGGGGGTGGGAAGTCCTGAGACTCACAACTCTTGAGTCACTTTCTCACCCTGGGGCAACCCAAGCCAGATCAGAGGTCTGTTGTGCCTCCTGTTGCAACCATAGGCTACTTGGGGCTGGAGGTACACCTGAGGTGCCCGTTAGATGGCCGTTAGGGTGTGACAGGTGTGGGTTGGCTGTTTCCTCCAGGGAGAGGCAGAATTTGCCCGCATCATGAGCATTGTAGATCCCAACCGCTTGGGAGTAGTGACGTTCCAGGCCTTCATCGACTTCATGTCCCGAGAGACGGCTGACACAGACACAGCAGATCAGGTCATGGCTTCCTTCAAGATCCTGGCTGGAGATAAGGTGGGTCTCTTGTGGCTCAGGCACTGTTTGGACTCTGATCTGTTAGGTCATGGGGCTGGGATATGAGCATCTCAGTCACTCCTCGAAGGGTCCCATTGGGCCTTGTTGTGCATCTCTGCCCATTAGGACATGGTATAGGCTTTGCACGGAACCCAGCAAGTCAGCAAAATCCACGTGTGTTGAATGGGGGAGGCAGATGTAGAATAGTTGGAGTATGTAGAATCCTCAGAAGCCATCTAGTTGAAAAGACTAAATGTGTAAAGGATAAAAGCTCAGAAAGAGGAAGTGATCACCTGACTTTTGTAGTGAACAGAGGGCGGCCCCATTTCTTCCTCACACTGGGTCCCAAGGGACTCACGGTTGAAGAGCTTGGAGCTGTAAAGTCTTTGGTAAGTCCTAGAGCAGCTGTTCTCAACCTTCCGCACACTGCAACCCTTCAATACATTGTGGTGACCCTTCAACTATAAAATTATTTCGTTGCTACTTCATAACTGTAATTTTGCTTCTGTTATGAATCGTAATGTAAATATCTGATATGCAACCACTGTGAAAAGATCATTCGACCCTTATGTTAGACCCACTGTCCTAGACGCTTCCGTTCCTAAAAACAGCAACTTCCATGTTGACTTACCCAGTGGGGAAAGGAAAGGAAATCCAGAGGCCCAGACTGGGAGGTGAGATGTGTGGCAAGGCCCACAGTTCTATAGACCAGATAAGAAAGCAGCCCGTAGCTGTGACGCTTAAAATGGACATTCGTTTTACTCTGCTGGACACTCACGATTAGACACGGGTGGAGGTCTCTAGAGAGACTGGTTGGGTGGATGTGGAAGAGCTCCTAGGAATTTACGAGTTCCAAGTTCCGCCAATGGGCCTGTTGACACTGAGCCAGCACGTGGTTACTGTAAACCAATAGGATGAATGAAAAGAGTTCGAGTGAAGTAGGTATGGAAGGAAGTTGAAGTAGATACTAAAATGGAAAACATGACGTTTAAAATACCATATACATATGATATATACTTTGTAAATATAGTAATTTGCACTTAAAATATATATGTACATATATACAGATGTCTGTGTTATATGTATGTATGCATGCATGTATTGTATGGATCAAGTAGAGCTAGGAGAGGAAACACAGGTACCTAACATTCCTGGCAAGTTTACAATCTAATAATTGCGGCAGTGCCGCGTTGGTGAACGTTACTGGCAAGTTTACGACCTAATAGTTGCGGCAATGGCGCGCTGCTTTTCGGCCACTGCCGAGCTTTAGGACGCTGACCATGCTTTCTCCGCAGAATTACATCACGGTGGATGAGCTGCGCCGCGAGCTGCCACCTGACCAAGCCGAGTACTGCATCGCAAGAATGGCTCCCTACGCGGGCCCCGACTCCGTGCCCGGTGCTCTAGACTACATGTCCTTCTCCACAGCACTGTACGGCGAGAGTGACCTCTAACCGTGCCTCCCCCCACCCTGGCCTTCTGCGCGTGCGCCCCACCCTGCTCCTCCTCCACCCTGTCTGGCTGTCTGGATTTGGTTTCAGCTCAGCCACCAAGGGGACAGAGCTCCGACCCAGGCAGCACCGAGCCTCCCTGCCCGCAAAGTGACAGTTTACAAAATTATTTTCTGCAAAAAAGGAAAAAAAAAGTTACACTAAAAAAAGTTAAAAAAAAAAATCAAAAAACTACATATTTTATTATAGAAAAGAAGTATTTTTTCTCCACCAGTCTTAAATGGAAAAGAGGAAAAATTAACTATTTGCACCAAAATGTTTTTGTTGTGACATAGGAAAATAACCAAGCACAAAGTTATATTCATTCTTTTTACTGAATTTTTTTCCTTCTACCTGTTCCGTCTGCTGTATTCATTTCTCTGATTCCATGTCGACTTGGGGGTGGGGTAGGTGGGTACTCTTGTCAGAGGCACACTGGTGCATGTGTGTTTGCTAGCTCACTTGTCCATGAAAATATTTTATGATATTAAAGAAAACCTTTTGAAACAGCTGCTTTTCATAGAAGACAATTCATGGCTTCTCGTTTTTAAGTCTCCTCAAAAGTGTGGCTGGCCTGTTTTATGACTGCAGAGTTTTTTGTTTTTGTTTTTTAATTTTGAATATTGCCTATTAAAGATAGGACAAACTTGGAGATTATGATGTTGCTTGGCACAGACTGTATTAAAACAACACTCTCATGACATTACTTTGTTTGTTCCTTTTGCTGACTTCCAGAAGTGGGGGTGGGTTGTGTCAAGAATGGTGTGGGGTACCTGTACCCACCCACCTAGATTTTGAGCCTGGTATGGTCAGTCTTCTTTATTTTATTTGTCTCCTCAGTGTACTGGGGGTGAAAGGTCAAAAGTGCATGAAGGATTGCCTGATAAAAAGCTTTGTTTTCTGTAGCGTCTGTGACTTCTGTGTGACCCCAGCCATTTTGTTTTTGCTGCAGGGGACAGCTTAGATTGTGTCAGGGTCATATATTCCTTTCCTACTCTTAAGTGTCCCATAGAGGGCTGGGGCTTGGTGGCAGGGTATACAACTAGCATATGCCAGGCCCTGAATTCAATCCCTAGAAACCCCAAAATGTACCAGAGATAGTAGCTGTTGGTCATTGCAAGGAGCTCACTGACAATGCGGACTGCCAGCACTCCCCTCCCCCCATATCCAAACATATATGATGATAAGCTCCAACTTACCATTTATTGTCTTAAGAATACATGGTGGTGGGAGCTGTTGTTCAATGAGGCTCAGAACAATACATAAATGATCGTGGTTAAAATAACTTAGCAAGTAGAGTTTTGTCAATGTGTTTGAGAGTTCTGCTTGGAGTCAGTTTTAAAATCCCTGTCGGTTCCTCCTAAAAATGGTGGGCTGGCTCTCTGCCAGTCTCTCATTCATTAAGTGGCACTGTTATAAACATGATGGTAAATAGAGTGCAGACAACACTGGTCTGCACATGTGTTGGCAGTGGCCAATCTAATTTTCATTTTAAAGATTCTGTTCAGTTGGAAGAATCACTTAAAAGTAGGCTGTGGGTAGTCCCCTGCCACCAAGCCTGAAGACCTGAGTTTGATCCCTGGGACCCACATGGTAAAGAGAATCAACTCTCAAAAGTTGTCCTCTGACACATTTATATGCACACAGGTGCACACATAAAATAAATACATGTACAGTTTTTTGTTTTGTTGTAAACAGGACAGTCCTTAGCATAGTATTAACTGCAGTTAGGGGGACTAAAGTCATCAGAACTTTCTGGGCTGAGCTAGAGAAGTCTATGGTAAAACCTTGTAGGGATTGGTTCAGGGGACATTCTGGAGCTCTCAGCCTGGGAAATGGCCTGGCCACTGAGGATATTAGGTGAGACATTGGCACTTGTCCTGGGAAACGTATGCATTTACCATAGAACAGTAGGAAGCCCGGAAGATAATGAAGTAGTCTGGTCCTGATTTCAAAACCTTGAGAAGGCAGACAGACTTGTTCTTAGCTATTTATATGCAAATTAGCTGAAGATAAGTATGGGGGGGGATTCTTCTAACTGAAAGTTTTTCCCACCCAGGATAAAAGGTGTGGTTAGTCTGTGTCCTTAATGGTGCTTTTAAAAAAATATTTTTTAAGCATTTGCTTACTGAGGGATAGGGGTTGTGTGTGTGTGTGTGTGTGTGTGTGTGTGTGTGTGTGTGTGTGTGTGTGTGTACCGCAGCAACTCGGAAGGTCACAGGATGACTTGGAGTTGGCTCTTCCCTTCTACCATGTGAGTTCCAGGGATCAAACTCAGGTTACCAACTTTGGTGGCAAACGGCTTCATTTGGTGGCTGGTCCTTCATCAGTGTTTATTTTTAACAATCATGTAAGTCATTTGAACAAAAGTGGGCCCACAAAATTATCCCATGAATTAGTTTTTAGTCTGTTGAGGATAACCTAGGTTCTCTTTCGATGCTGAGCATGGATCCCAGGGCCTTGTGTGAATCAGACAGACTCCATCACTGAGTTAGCTTCTTCCCCGGTTAAACCGGGCATTTAAGGCCATCATACACACCTTGTGGGGTTTTTAAAAATCATTTGTTCATTTTAACAGATTTAGTTCCTCCCCAAAACAACCCCACTAGTAAACCTCATTAAACTCCTCTGAACATTTTAAGCCATAATTATAAGTTTTAATGGTTTTTCCCGGGTTATGAAACTCCAGAGACACCTTGCTTAGCACAGAACAGCTGAAAATGTTATAAATATAGTAAATCAATATAAATATAAATATAGTAAATCCCTGAGAGCAATCAATGCTGTTTGACTGACTGATCCCCTCCCACTTCCAAAATTACAATCATGTGCCTGACCTGGCCACATATTTTAGACTAAAACCACAAAACCAAGGCATGGCAGCCTTTTACTTATTCGTGACAGTTGGTCATGGGGGGGACAAATCACACACAACCAGAGCTTTGTTGTACCTGTTTGTTTATGTATTTATTTTATATTCAAAGTCTTGTGCTAATTGTTTCCGCTTTTGAGGTTGTTACGTATCACATGGACTTTGTAAACAGGCACAAGACAACCATCTTCAGGGCTGTTGCACTTAAGGTCATTCAAGGTGAACCCCATCTCTTAATAGAAGCTGTCTGCCGGTCACAGGTGGTCCAGCCTGCCTTTCATCACATTTCTGTGAACGTCTTTTGCATTTTATTCTTGGTCAGTGTTCCAGCGTACTCTAGATGCTTGTATGGAATTCCCTTCTGTGACCCAGCTAGATCTGTGGGAAGTGATGTGTTTATAAAAAGGTAAAGATGAAGAGTATGTTTTATGGATGTATAGTCAGGTGTGGGAGAAGGGGGTGCCTCGAGGGGCCCATGCCAAGGCATCCCTTCCCCCCGAGGGACCAGCCACACGACGACGGTATAGTATAGAATAGAGTTTATTCAGGGCATGGGGAGGGGAGTTAAGAGGGTAGTAGAGGCAGAAAGAGGGAAAGAGTAGAGAAGTAGAGGCCGGCCATGAACATGTGGAGAGAGGGGGAAGGGAATAGGGAAGGAAGGGGGGAAGGGAAGAGCCCAAGAGGGCAAGAGAGAAGCAAGAGAGCAAGAGAACTGGAGGGGGGCAAGCAGCCTCTCTTTAGTGGGTCAGGCCTACCTGGCTGTTGCCAGGTAACTGTGGGGGAGGAGTTTAGACAGAAAGCTATTAGGATGCATCTCTTTCCTGCCTGCATGGATGGCGCATTTTAACTTTACATCTTCATCCATCTCAGACCCATCCTCTCTGGAGACTATTGACAGCCCCACAAGGCTGGTCTGTGGATACACTGCCTCTTTCTGACTTGCCAGCACCTTTGCAATCCCTAATGACTATTCAGAGCACCTAGCCTGACTCAGTGCTGTTTCCATTGCTAGACCATCTCTAAGTTTCCCTTTGGGCACAAACTCAGTAGCCAGAGTGCAGTCACGTGTCTAATAAGTACAGAGAGTGTTAGCCAACTTTCTATCAGTGTGAAATACACGAGTAATCTCTAAGACTTGACTCATGGCTCCAGTGGTTTCAATCCATATTCACTTGGCCCTGTTGCCTTTGGGCCTGTAGCAAGGCAGCACATCGTGGTGGGGAGCACTTACTGCAGGAGGTGTGTGCTTGCTGCAGCCAGGCAGCCAAGGTTTCCTTCTACAAGGCTCCACTTCTTAAGAGTCCACTTCTTAAGAGTTCCCCACAGTACCCCAGGCTGTCACAGGGCTGTCAACACATGGCCTTTGGGGGACATTTCTGATCTAAACCCACAGCACCAGGATGGAGAGTGACAGCTGCTTCAGAGGTAGAAAGTGTTGGTAGTTGGAGATGTGGCCACCTTGTCTTAGTTAGGGTTTTACTGCTGCGAACAGACACCATGACCAAAGCAAGTCTTATAAAGGACAACATTTAATTGGGGCTGGCTTACAGGTTCAGAGGTTCAGTCCAGTATCACCAAGGCGGGAACATGGCAGCATGCAAGCTGGAGGAGCTGAGAGTTCTACATCTTCATCTAAAGGCTGCTAGCAGAATACTGGCTTCCAGACAGTTAGGATGAGGGTCTTAAAGCCCACGCCCACAGTGACACACCTAGTCCAGCAAGGCCACACCTCCAAATAGTGCCACTCCCTGGGCCAAGCATATTCAAACCATCACACACCTTTTGTTGTATCTACAAGAGGGGAGGCTACTATCTAAAAAGAATGGAGTCATAGAAATACAACTGTCAACACAAGGGGACCCTTTGTCAATAACATGGACCAGCTAGCCAGCTCAGAGATACATGGTAGGCTTCAGGATGTCATGGAATATAGGAACTAGAAGGTAGGCTTCATGTATAATGAGACACAGGATCTGGGAAGCCCTGAGATCCTGCTTTCTCTTGCTGTTGGCCTGAGCCAACTTATGTGGGCGTCTTCTCTCCTTGAAGCCCCACTTTCTGTGCTCATGACTTCAGGGGACAGAGGCTCACCCCACAGAAGCGAGTGCCAGTCCCAAATGTCCAGAACAGGCTTGGTTTGTTTGATAGCGACTGTTGCTCATTGGTTAGGTAGAGTATCATCCTCACTGTAAGGGGACCTTGTCAGAACTATTCCTGTCCATCCGTTTCCCATTTTGTCAGCTCTGAAAGTGAGGTACAACTTGCAATCAGTCTCACCAGATGCCTTCAGTAAGACCATGTAGTACTGTCGGAGCTTGCATAGTGGATACCCTGGGCCTGAGACAACCTGCTGACTGTCACATGAGCACTTGAGAGGAAGGTATGTGAACAATAGCACTCCAAATCTGACAGGATTGGACTCTGAACTTGATAGTGTGGTAACAATTAATGACACACATACCGAAATAGTCAAAACCAGGTCCAATGATAAGCATCGAATATACACAGATGATTACATTAATAAAATTCTAAATATGAAAACACTGTTGCAGTTTAACTAGCTTCTTTTGTCTTTTGAGACAGGATCTCATGTGATGCAGGCTAGCCTTGAATTTGCTAATGGATTGGGGGAGTTGCTCCTGACCTCTACAAGAGACCACCCTCATAAATAAAAAAATGAAATTAAAAACCAGCTACACAGTGGTGATACATGCCTTTAGTCCCAGCAATTGGGAGGCAAAGGCAGGCAGATCTCTAGGTTTGAGACCAGCCTGGTCTATAGAATGATTTTCAGGATAGCCAGGGATACACAAAGAAACCCTGACTCAAAAAGACAAAACAAACTGGACAGTGGTGGAGCACGCCTTTGATCCCAGCACTTGAGAGGCAGGGGCAGGCAGATTTCTGAGTTCAAGGTCAGCCTGGTTTACAGAGTGAGATCCAGGACAGTCAGGGCTACACAGAGAAACTCTGTCTCGAAAAACCAAAAATAAATAAATAAAGACCAATTTTTAAGAAAGCTAGAATCCCAGCACTCAGGAGGCAGAAGCAGCCTGGTCTTTAAGGCCAGCCTAGTCTACATAGCCAGTTTCATGCTAGCTAGAGCTGCATAGTGAGACCCCGTATAAAAAAAAAACAACCAAACAAAAAACCCAAGATATTCAATGACAGTATAGAACATGGGGATACCAGGGGGTGGGGCACCAGCCTTTCAGAGGAAAATGGGAGGAGGGACTGTGGGAAGGGGAGACTGGGGGACATTGATATAGATGTAAAATGAATTTTAAAAAGATTTTATTTTTCCAGAGTTCCTGAATTCAATTCCCAGCAACCGAATGGGGTTACAGTATGTGCTACCACACCAGGCCTAACATATACTTCCTCATTACCCCTTGCTGGCAGCTCTCATTTCCAATCATGCTGTCTTAATTGGAAGTCCCCTTCTGTTCTGCTTTCTCAACAACACAAGAGGTTTGCTAACTAATATGGGGAGCTGACTTCTGAAAGTCATTTTAAAAGGCAGTATGTGATAGATATGGTAGCCCAGACTTGTAATTCCACTACTTGAGAGGCAGACGCTGAAACAGGAGGATTGGCAGTTCGAGGCCAGCTTGGGCTGCAAAGCAAGAAATCATTTCAAAGGCCCAATTCCTAGCCTGTCTCCCAAAGACAAGTGAAGACATAGGGAGGCAGGTATATAGCACGTCCCAGTAGTCCCAGGGTGCTCAGAGGAGGCTGAGATGGGAGGAGCAACATGAGTTCAGGACAAATGCCACAGGAAACAGGTATGCCAGGATCAGCCTAGCTCTATGAAGACGCTGCTGCATTCATGATTTTTACTCAAGAGAAAAGGGTTGGATGCCAAAGTCCATGGAAGGTACAGTACAAAGATATCTCGGCTCTTGCTAAAGTGCAGACAGTCTGCTTCTTAAGTCCCAGAGGGCACTTGACAGGCGGGCAGCACAGTCAGTGGCTCCTCCCTCTATAGATCTAAGAGTCTAAGCATGCTCAGCTCGTCACAGCTTATCTGATTGGTCCTGTCTTGGTCAACATGTTTCCCTGGTGATTTGGACCCATCAAATCCACAGTCCTAACAAAGCCCATGAGGCAACTGGGGAATGAGATCTGAGAAAGCGCCTGGGCCATAGTGATGGCAGCAATTTCATAAAATATATTTCTTAAGGATAAAGTTAAGGCTTGTAACTTGGTAAAACAACAGCAAAGAAAGAAAAGAAGAAGAAGAAGAAGAAGAAAAACACAGCTCTTCAAATGGAAAGTGTGCCAACAAGATTCTGAATTGAATGGCTCTACAGTGTGTTGAAGCACTTAACTAGGCCTGCTCCTGAGCTCGGAGTTACTGATGTCCCATTTCCACGCCCACCATGTCTACACAAGACCCTTCCGAGTTCACGGTTATGTGGATTTCAAATCTCATACTCCAAAGGCCTACCCAGTATCATAAGGAGATAGGAGAAGGAAATGGGACACATCCAGTAATACAAAAAGCAGGGCTTTATGGTTAATTTGATACCTTGTTTGGAAATTAGAATGGTCTCCTCCTCCTCCTCCTCCTCCTCCTCCTCCTCCTCCTCCTTCTTCTTTTCTTCTTCCTCTTCTTCTTCTTCTTTTCTTCTTCTTCTTCTTCTTCTTCTTCTTCTTCTTCTTCTTCTTCTTCTTCTTCTTCTTCTTCTTCTTCTTCTTCTTCTTCTTCTTCAATGGTCTCTTCTTACTCATCCAGAATATTTTGTCTAGGAGAAGACCTGCAGGACTCTACTGAAGGCAAATTTTCATTTGATAAAGCTCCCTTTACCAAGGGGAGGTGCACATCATGGCTACAGAGAGAAGGGGAGGGGCCCAGCGTGGCCACAGAGAAAATGCAGTAGGAATACAGAAGGAAGAGTTAGGCCAGTGGTTCCCAACCTTTCCTATTCGGTGACGCTTTAATACATGTCCTCATGTGGTGGTGACCCCCAACCATACAGTTTCTTGCTACTTCATAACTGTAATTTTGCTACTGTTGTGAACCACAATATAAATATCTGTTTTCTGATGGTCTTAGGCAACCCCTGTATACTGGCTAGTTTTGTGTGTCAACGTGACACAGCTGGAATTATCACTGAGGAAGGAGCTTCAGTTGAGAAAATGCCTCCATGAGATCCAGCTGTAAAGCATTTTCTCAATTAGTGATCAAGGGGGGAGGGCCCCTTGTGGGTAATACCATCTGTGGGCTGGTAGTCTTGGGTTCTGTAAGAAAGTAGGCTGAGCAAGCCAGGGGAAGCAAGCAAGCCAGTAAGTTACATCCCTCTATGGCCTCTGCATCAGTTCCTGCTTCCTGACCTGCTTGAGTTCCAGTCCTGACTTCCTTTAGTGATGACCAGCAGTATGGAAGTGTAAGCTCAATAAATCCTTTCCTCTCCAACTTGCTTCGTGGCCATGATGTTTGTGCAGGAATAGAAACCCTGACTAAGACACCCTGTAAAAGTGTCCTTTAACCCACAGGTTGAACACTTGGTTGGTTAGAGGCTTCATTGGCCTGGCCAAATATGAACACGAAGGGAAAGAAAATCGCTGCGTGGGAAGGCCTGAGAGCCCAGCCCGGCCCCGGGGCCTTTCTGTTGTCAAGTGGAGATCTGGAGTGTGTTTCTGGTTCATGGGTAGGCTGTGGCAGAGCTAACCCTCAGTCTCCTGAAATGCCCAGTGCGTGCTACACACTGGCAAAGTTTGAGGCCAAATCAAGTGAGAGGATATAATAGTGTCAGCAGGAGTCTTTGGGTTTCATAGAAGATCAATATGAGATGATAAAATAGCTCATCAATGGCCCATCTGTAATCATTGGTTAGAACCCTTCCTGCAGGAGACATAAAATACAACCAAAGTTGGCAAAGCCAGGATTGTTCACTGGCTTAAATAACTGGTGTATTGGGGTAATACTGGTTTCCCATAGTGCTTAGACAGGAGCCAAGCAACAGAGCAGGATTTAGATTCTCTCTGGTTTGACCCATTCTCAAATAACTCGCCCCCTAAGGTGGCAAGATGGCAGCTGGTAACTCCAGCTTCCCCAACTTTCCATGGCTAGCAAAGAGGCACATTTGGGGAGGGGAGAGTAGCATCCACTGTGGGCATGTGATATGGCACTCCCAAACAGCAGAGGATTTGCTTGTAGACTTGGCCTCACTTAGGTCCTGTGCACATCTTACAATGGAGTCCCATCCCAGCCACTGGGAGTCACTGCAATGTCTTAGGGTTCTGCCAGCAACTGAACCTGCCTGCCTCCCCGATGCTCACCCACTGGCTAACACGTACCACAGACACCCACAGGGACGGGGCATGAAGGGATGGGGTATGAGTGCTTACATCCGGGATCAGTTGGTTTCTCACCATGCCCCTTTTCACAGTCCAGTCCAGCTGTCTACAGTGATGGCCCATAGCTCACCTTTATCCATCCCTGGCTGGCTACCTGTCTGTCCCTCATTCTCTTTCCATGTCTGCCTCCTACCCTCCCACATAGACCTCACGTGGCGGTGGATGCCCAAACGGACACACTGATCACTCTCAGGGTCCGCTTGAGCTATCACTGGGAATCTCTGTCTAGCTGGTGAGGTGGGAACTCGGTCCTTCCAAGTACTACAATGGTTAGTCCTGCAGCCACGTTGAGGTGGGAACCCTGCGGGTCTAGAAGGAGCCACCACCTCTCCTGTGTGTGTCCCCACGCATGCCCCAGCCGGAAGGGTGAAGATGGTGGCCTGTGCAGCTGGTAAGCGAGGGTGTTTGGGTGTGCAGTTGTGTGGCACGCAGCTGGTAAGCGAGGGTGTTTGGGTGTGCAGTTGTGTGGCACTGCAAGGACCAGGAAACTGTCAACAGGCACTTGTGGGAGACCCTAGACTTAGGAGCAAATCATTACTTTATAATTGGAGGCGATGGGAAAACTGGGTTTTTAAGAAAAGTATTTATAGGGTATTATATAAACTGTGTTTTAGTAAGTCGTGTGTGAAACTGTGCAGGTTTTATCTTGAGTTACAGGTAATCAAGAAAAAAGAAAGAAAGGATTTCTTGGGGGAGGGTGCACATGAGTGAAATGCTCAGGCAAAGTAAGAAGCCCATGTAAGTCTCAGCCAGCTTCCCTTCACCTTCCACACAACTGGGGAAGAAACTGCTGTTTCAGAAGTGTTTTTAAAAATAGGAAAAGAAGCCAGGCAGTGGTGGTGCACGCCTTTAATCCAGCACTTGGGAGGCAGAGGCAGGTGGGTTTCTGAGTTCGAGGCCAGCCTGGTCTACAGAGTGAGTTCCAGGACAGCCAGGGCTACACAGTGAAACCTTGTCTTGAAAAACCAAAAAAAAAAAATAATAATAATAATAAATAAAAAATAAATAAAAATAAGAGAATCCCAGCATTAGGAAGACAGAGGCAGGTCAATCTCAAGTTCAAGTCCAGCCTGAGCTACCTAGTGAATTCCAGGTTAGCCAGGGCTACATAAACACCCCCGTATGTATAGATAGATAGATAGATAGATAGATAGATAGATAGATAGATAGATAGATAGATAGATAGATAGCCAATTTAAAAATAAGAGATAGGTAGATGCTGCTCTCTAGTGGCCAGATGTAAAATTACAGCCTTTCATAGAATGGAACCGCTCAACCAGTCTACCTCCTGTGATGACTTTGAACAGGTGCCAGGTGGGTTATTCACAGCATTGTGAGCGACTGGTTACAGCCATCCCATAGGGTGGCGGCAGAAGCACTTAGACACATTAGTAGGAAAAGAATGACTATCATGTGCTTACTTTATGTTAGTCTAAGACAAGCATTTTACACTTGCTTTATCTTTATCTTATTTATCTTATCTTGCTCTATCTTTATCTTATTATTATTACCCTATTTTAGCTTTAGTGTTTTTGAAATAGAGTCTCTCTATTTGACCCTGGCTGTCCTGGAACTTACAATGTAGGCCTGGCTGTCCTTGAACTCATAAAGATCCACCTGCCTCTGACTCCAGAATGCTGGGATAAAAGATGTCAGCTACGATGCCTGGCTTATTATCCCTATTTTAAGAGATGAGGGGCTAAGGCTTTGACTTCTCACATCTGGGGTCTCACTAATCCCAAAATCAGTGTTTTATCCATCCTAGGAGGTTTTGCAACTTCATATGACCAAGGATTTAAACAAGCAGGGTCCTGGACTCTGTCCCAGAGATTCTGAGTGAGTGGGTCTAAGAGGGATAGACTATTTGCCCCTTGAATGTTCTAGGTGAGTGTAGTCACCAATCTGAACAAGTTTGTATCTATACTTTGAGACGCCATAGATTAAAATCTCAGCATTATTAAAAGGGACTTTTTTTCTGGATATAAACAAGAACTTTCGGATAGTCATATATACATCTATCTATACATATACACACACTGTTCTGGCTGGTTTCGTGTGTCAACTTGACACAAGCTGAAGTTATCACAGAGAGAGGAGTTTCAGTTGAGAAAATGCCTCCATGAGATCCAGGAGTAAGGCATTTTCTCAATTAGTGATCAAGGGCAGAGGGCCCCTTGTGAGTGGAACCATCTGTGGGCTGGTAGTCTTGGGCTCTATAAGAAAGCCAGCTGAGCAAGCCAGGAGAAGCAAGCAAGCCAGTAAGAAACATCCCTCCATAACCTCTGCATCAGCTCCTGCTTCCTGACCTGCTTGAGTTCCAGTCCTGACTTCCTTTCGTGATGAACAGCAATTGGAAGTGTAATCTGAATAAACCCTTTCCTCCCCAACTTGCTTCTTGGTCATGATGTTTGTGCAGGAACAGAAACCCTGACTAAGACACATACACATACATATACATAGTTTATGAGTACACTGTCTCTCTCTTCAGACACACCAGAAGAGGGCATCGGATCCCATTACAGATGGTTGTAAGCAACCATGTGGTTGCTGGGAATTGAACTCAGGACCTCTGGAAGAGCAATCAGTGCTCTTAACTGTTGAGCCATCTCTCCAGCCTCGACTCATATATCCTTTTAAAAAATATTTATTTGCCAGGTTGAGGTGGCACATGGCTTTAATCCCAGCACTGGAAGGCAAAGGCAGGCAGATCTCTTGAGTTTGAGGGCAGCCTAGTCTATATAATGAATTCCAGGACAGCCAGGGCTACACAGAGCAGTAACTCTGTCTCAAAAAAAGAATTACTTTCTGTGTGTTTTGTCTGCATGTATGTAAATGCACTGCTTGCATACAGTGCCTCTGAGGAGACCAGAACAGAGTGTTGGAGCTCCTGAAACTGGAGTTACAGATTGCCACGAGCCACCATGCAGGTGCTGAGAATCTAACCTGGGTCCTCTGGGAGAATAGCCAGTGCTCTTACCCACTGAGCCATCTCTCCAGTGGCGGACTCTTCTCCCTCACCTTCCTCTACCTCCCTTCCCTCTCCTCTTTCTTCTCTTCTTTTAAAGACAGGGTCTTGATCTGTAGCCCAGACTGGCCTTTAACTCATAATACTTGTAAGCACATATATATCACACATCCATGGTCATGTATTCTGATTGAACTGAAGTCCACATGCCAACATATTGCGGGCGTTTTCACATCGTTTCGTTTCCACGATCCCTTTGATTTGGATGTCTCCAGTCTGCAGGTGTGAACACCAAGATCAAGGGCCTCCAAAAGAGAGTTCCCCTTCCCTTTTCCTTTATTAGGGTTCCTGTGCCTGCTTGCTTCTGACATTCGAGTATGTGTTTATGTGGCTCTCCTCATGTGAATTTAGCACCTCAGTGATGAGGGGGACCTTTGTGCTGCTAACAAGGTTCACATGGGCACAGCATGTCTGCTGGGCTCAGATGCCCTATCTGCCATGAATAGGCTGCAGTAGGAGGGAGTGGTGGGTGTGGAGCTGCTGGGCTAGCCTCAGGTCCTGGAGCGGCAGATTCCTAGGAACCACCCAGGGAGCAGATAAAGAGCCCTGGTTGGCTGTTTGGGAGCTAAGTCCTGGTGACTGTGGTTCTGCTCTGTGAAGAGCCCATGAGGATACCTTTTCCACAGAGAAAAGAGCCCATGAATGTAAGCCTGGGTTCTTTCAGGGCCTCAGGAGTCAGAGCAGCAGCATGCTGACTTTGGGGAAGGTTGGCAGCAGGGAGACCAGACTCTTCATGGTTCTGTCATTCCACATTTGGGGAACTTTCAGCTGAGCAAGGCACGAAGACAAGGGTAGGAAGTCCCCTGGCAGTGACCACAGACTTGGTGGTTTCCCAGGTGCAAGGCTTTTTAGGGGCTTTGAGGCCTCTGTCTGGACCTTTAGGGACTAGAGGAAGACAGACCCAGGCTTTGAGGATCAAGGACTAAGCCCTTTCAGCTGTGTGGGGAAGTGACTGGCTCTGTGACTGGGTCTTCAAGAGATGAGAGAATGTCCTGCCAACACTGGCCCTCAACTCAGGAACCTGGAGTCTCTGGTCTTCAAAGGCCTGTGACTTAGGAAAGAGCCTGTGCCTTCATGGCATGACTTCTGTGAGGTGTGTGTGTGTGTGTGTGTGTGTAAGGGAGAGAAAGTCAGCTTCTGAGGCTGCCAAGGGAGGAAGGCTGTGCATGAGAGGATGAACAGAAGTACCAATGGTGTGTTTGCAGTATGTCTCTGTGCATGTGCGTGTGTGTATGTGTGTATATATGTGTATATATTTGTGTGTGTGTCTATGTGTGTGTGTATGTGTGTGTGTGTGTGTGTCTATGTGTGTGTGGTCTTTGGCAGTTGTTAGACTGAAAGTTTCATATTCGAACTCAGCTCGGAGAGCAGAGGGTAAATTCTGGAGCCATGTGTCCATGAGAGGGGCTGGGATCAGAGGCCACTCCAGCTGCCTCTGCTTGGCAGAAAAGTGTCCAAAGAAGGAGGATGGCCTGCAAGATGACTTGCTCCCAAACCCCAGGGGAACCTCATTCTTTCCAGGATCAGCAAGGACTCATCATACCCCATCATATGCCCATAAGGTCCTCCCAGACTCCTTGACCCAAGCGTGTTCATTTTTTTTTTCTTTCTTTTCTTTCTTTTTCCTATTCTGCCCTCTCAAAATTTCTCTTCTTCCCTCTTTAAAGTTTTTTTGTTTGTTTTTTGTTTTTTTGTTTTTAATGCCAGGTGATGCCACACACCAGCACTCGGGAGGCAGAGACAGGCAGAGGCAAGCAGATCTCTGTGAGTTTGAGGCCAGTCTGGTCTACAGAGTTCCAGGACAGCCAGAGAAACCCTGTCTTGAAAAACCAAACCCAAACAAGACCCAGAAGTTTTCTCTCAGGACAGGAAGGAGCAAAGCTTTTCCGTGCAACCCGTGGTGTCACTGTGAACTTGTCACAGCAACAGGCAGGTTAACAAGAGAAAATACACAGCACACTGACTTAATCAAACTTGTATGTGACATGGGGACCTTCTGAAATAAGCTCTCGAAGGCTCAGGTAAGTGGTGGGGGAAATGGCTGGACAGGAAGAGTGTCTGAGTAACGGTAATTGTGTTTCTCAGTGTTCCATTCCAGTGACAAAACACCTGCGACATACAACCCAATCCGAGGAAAGCGCTGTGTAGGCTCCAGAGGTCTCAGGCTGTGATCATTTACCCGGTTGTTTTGGGCTTGCTGCAGCATGGTAGCAGCATAGGGGGAGGACTCAGCTCACAGTGTTGAGTAACAGGGGATGGAGTAGACGGGCTCAGAGTCCCAGTGTCCCCTTCAAACGCACAGCCTTAATGCCCCAACTTTCTCCTCCAAAAGATTCTACCATGTCCCAGGAGCACAGCAGGCTGGAGACCAAGCCTTCAGTGTGCAAGCTCTTTGCGGGAGATTCAAGATCCATAATATAGCCATTATCATAACGAATTGAGGAGGGCTAGAAAGGCTTCTCTGTTCTGATTCTTCTTGCCCACTCTGCTCCCACCACAGACACGAAGCAAGATTCTGTGGAATGAGGATCTGAGAGCCTGGTATCAGGAGAGGCAGGGCAGAGGGTCGGCCTTTCTGGGTCTTGTGACTTGTTTTAGGGAAAGGGTTTCCAGTTTTCCATCGCTTGGGGAAGAAATGGGAGAAGGAGAGAAGAGGATCAGACAGGACTCAGACAGTTCTTGCTTCTGAGGTCCTTCATAGCTTTAGTTCAGTGTTCTCGGCATGCTAAGGTGCCACCTGCTGGTGTATTGTAGGAGTAAATACATTTGATAGCAATAAGAAGTTATAAGAATAAGTTATAAGAAACACACGTAGGTGGTGGTAGTGCCAGCACTCAGGAAGCAGAGGGAGGTGGATCTTTGTGAGTTCAAGGCCAGCCTGTTCTACAGAGTGAGTTCCAGGACAGCCAGGGCTACACAGAGAAACCCTATCTTGAAAAACCGAACAAAACAAAAAGAAAAAAATAATACAGGAAGAAACACGCATGTTAAGTGTTTTCTTCTGAGGAGTGCAGTCATGTGACTTTAACTTTTCAAGAAAATTATGTGTGTGAGAGAAAGAGACAGACAGACAGACAGATATAGATATAGATAGATAACATGCATATAGGAGGACAACTTTGTGGACTTGGTTCTTCTCTTCCTCCTCTACGTGTGTCCTTGGGATCAGGCACAGGCCACCAGACTGCAAGGCAGAGCCTTTGTATGTGGAGCCTATCATAACTTTTTTGAAAGATGTATTTCTTTTTCTTTTATGTGTATATGTATTGTACTTGCATGTATGTATGTGTAACATGTGCATGCAGCATCTACAGAGACCGGAAGAAGGGCACTGGATGCCTGGAACTGGAGTTTCAGACAGTTATAAACCACAGCGTGGGAGCTGGGAACTGAACCCAGGTCTGCTCCAAGAGCAGTGTGCGCTTCTAACTGCTGAGCCATCTCTCCGGTCTCACACCCACTCTAACTTTTAAGTTATCTCTTTCTGACTGCGCTAATAAAAGATCACAAGGACTTTTTTGTTCTTGTTTCTTCTCTGCTAGGGGTTGACTCGGGGCCTTGCGCATGCCAGACAAGGGCTTGGTCTCTGAACTGGATCTCCAGCCCTGGTCATTTTTCTTTTAATGACCATTTCCTTATTTTACAAGAGGTCCTTATGTCTGTGGGACTCGGTTGTTGAGCACTTGTCTAGCGTGCAATGAGACCCTGGGTCCAATTCTCAACACTGCAAAAGTAAATATACATGTAAAAATCATTCCCTCCCACAGAAACAAATGCAAAATAGTAGAAGAGGGCATACATATAAGAATTTCTTTCAGGCTGGAGAGATGGCTCAGTGGTTAAGAGCACAGACTGATCTTCCAGAGGTCCTGAGTTCAATTCCCAGCAACCACATGGTGGCTTACAACCATCTGTAATGGGATCTGATGCCCTCTTCTGGTGTGTCTGAGGACAGCGACAGTGTGCTCACATACTAAAATAAATAAATCTTTTTTTTTTTTTTTTAATTTCTTTCTATACTCAGCAGATAATAAGGGTTTAGAGTGTGGCCTGCTTCAAACCCCAAGTGAGACACTGTCTCTGAATTCCCCTCACTCAGCAAACGTTCCTTGCCCCAGGCCTCACTGCCCCGAATGTACCTTCTCTAAGCATCTCTAGACAGTATCTCAGGAGCGCCACCCCTCACCCCCAGTCCTGGGAACTAAACTTAGGAACTCACACGTGCTGTGCAAGCACACTACCACTGAACTAGATTCCCAGTTGCATCCATTTTACATCTTTGCATTTCCATAATTTTCCTTTTTCTTTGTGGTTAAATATACATAGTGTAAGTATTTACAATTCTAGTCATTTCAGTCCCTGCAGAGAAGTTACGTTCCTTCATCTTGTGTAGCTCTCAGCAGCAGCCCTGAGCTTTTTCACCTCCACAACATAAACTCCCTGGCCCGTGCATGTTGGTCTTAAGACTCCTTTAAAAGAGGCTGGAGAGAGAGTTCAGCTCTTGTGAAGGACCTAGGTTTGATTCTCAGCACCCACGTGGTGACTCACAGCTACCTCTAATTCCAGCTCCTGGGGATCTACTGCCCTCTTCTGGACTCCTTGGGTACTACATGCACATGGTCCATTGACATACATAGGCAGAACACTCACACATTTTTTAAAAAAACTTCGTTATATTCATAAAAAGTATTGGGGTGGGTCTGAAGAGATGGCTCAGTGCTTAAGAGCAGTGGCTACTTTTCCAAAGGACCTGGGTTCAACTCCAAGCACCCACTTGGCAGCTATATAACTCTGGTTCCAGGGGGTCTGACACCTTCTGACCTCCCTGGGTATCAGGCATAAATGTAGCACACACAGATATACATGCAGACCAAACATCCATACACATAAAATAAAAAAATAATAATTTAAAAAATTGTATTGAGGGCTATTTTTAAGAATAGGTTATATATAACTATCAGTGCTCATCATGCTAGAAATAAAAGTTAAGACAAATTTAAAGCAATATTTACTAATCAAAACATCCCCTCCCCCTTGAAAACAAACCAATGTATCTGGTGTGGTGTCTTACACTTTTAATTCCTGCTGAGGCAGGAGGATTACAGCAACCTCAAGGCTAACCTAGTCTATGACGTAGCAACCTAGTCAGCCAGCCAGGGCTACATAGTAAGACTGTCTCAAAAACGAAGAAAGAAGTCAACAGATGTAAATATTGTTAATATTTTTAGTAAGATTTTTCAAATTGTGTCTTCCAAAACAAGCAAACAAACAAAAACTAGAGGGAAAATCAGAGCTGTCCTTAGCAATGCTGAGACAGAGTTCAGTTCCGAGCCTTGCACAGACTAGCCAGGTGTTCTCCCACCGAGCCACACTTTGATTTTTTAGCAAATCTTTTTACTCTTGGACTCACTAGACCACACACAGCTGGGTTTTTGTATTTCTTCTTGCATTCAGACTACTGTAATGTTTTACGTAGCCTCTGAAATATTTCATTGTACATCCAGAGAATGAATAAATAACCAACTAGTGTCTTGCTTTTAAAACAGCTTTGATCTTGTAGGGGTGAGACAGTAGTTTCTTGTCAGCCATCACCAGGCTATTGGCTTTACACTCCTGTAGCAGACAGGTGTGCAAGTGAAAAGTGTAAAACTTCACATTAAACTTCATGTGACCCAGGAGTTCCCACAAAATGAAGACCCAGAGAGACAAGGAGCGCTTTGCGGCTCTATGGACAACCACAGGCTCCTGGTTGGAGAACTGATCTGACCGGCTGGTCCTACACTGGAGGCCAGGTTGAGCGAGGCCTGTGGGCTGGGCTTCTTGGTTTTCTTGAGGATAGGCAGGGAATGAGTCAGAGATGACCACTCCAGGTTTTACTGTTTGGTTGCTTGGTTTGTTTCAAATGCCAAGGAGCCACATTCTGGGGCAGTTTTTTTTTTTTTTTCCCAGAATGCATTTCCTTAAAGCAGTGACTCTCAACCTGTGGGTCACAACCCCTTTTGGGGGTCACATATCAGATGTCCTGTATATAAGACATTTACATCATGATTCATAACAGTAGCAAAATTACAGTTATGAAGTAGCAACGAAATACTTTTCTGGTTGGGGTCACCACAGCATGAGGAACTGTATTAAAGGGTCACAGCACTAGGAAGGCTGAGAACCAGTATTCTAGAGACAGAGCCTCCAGTCTTGGTGGGCTCTTTGGGATGAACACATGTGCGCCTCAGGTCTCCTTGATTTTCCACTCTATTTCGGAAGGTTGTGGTTATAGACTCCAGGGTGAACTGTTTTTCTCTGTAGGTAGAGCAAGCTAAGTCACAGCACAGAGCCTGCTGGAGAGCCAGAGTTGATACCAACCAAAGTTCTAGGATGTCCTGGCTCAGGGCCGTGCTCTGCAGCCACCCATGTTGCTGTGGCCTCAGGGCCACCAGAATGCAGACTTGCCATGCTGAGCATTTGAAGCTGTTGGAAACTAAAACACCCACAGGAGAGCCGCCCTCATTAATACCCATGTGTCTAAAGTCACAAGGAGCCAGAGAAGACCCTGCACAGGCTACACTACATTATTAAAGCTGCTTGGAGCGAGCCTCGCAGCCATGACTTCAGACTCCAACCTTGAGTTCACCAGGCCTGGTATTGGGAACTAATTATGTGGGACACCCCAAGGCCGTATGTGAGCCAGTGTCTGGGGCACAGGGAGTGCTGTATGGAGAGTACCAAGTTCTTAGGGGACAAGGTGCTGGGCACAGTGGAAGAAAAAGAAGTCTCCCTCTGCTTCTTTGAAAACAGTGACTCTGGTTTGGTCCATTGTGGTCCTGGCTGGCACCCAGACAAATCTTCTTGGTCCCCTGCTATGTCATTGCTGTTTTGAAAGTGTGAGCCCTGGCTTGGGTACGGTGCAAGCCAGTTTGACAGAAAACTGTAATTAGTGTCTTTCCCTAAATTGCCACTGTGGGGAAGAACTTGGTCAGACCTCTTTACACAGGGCCTGGGGTGGGTAGAGGAACAGGTTGGCCAGGCAAGACCCCCATGGGTCTGGAAAGACAGCAGGGATTCAGATCTGGGGAGGGTGGGAGGTAGAACCAGGCCCTGGAGGCCAAGTTACTGAGCTGCTCCAAGGCCAGGTGGTCCACAGGCCAGAACCAGGGCTTCCTAGAAACATCTGAGCATGCAGTTGGATGGCAAGAAGTCCATTCCTGGTGCTGTAACAAAGCACCCTCGCCTGGTTGGCTTACAAACAATAGAAATATATTGCTTACAAGTCTAAAGGCTGACATTCAAGATGAAGCCTGGTTCAATGCCTGGTGAAGGCCCTGTGCTTGTTGGTCTTGTCAACTTGACACGTATTTGGACATATTTGGGAATCTTAGAAAAATGACTGCCTGTAATATTGGTCTGTAGGCAAGTCTGTAGGATATTATCTTGATTAATGATTGATGTGGGAAGCCCATTGGGACTGGTGCCACCTCTGGACACCTTACCCTGGATGGTATAGAAAGCAGGCTGAGCAAGCCATGGGAAGCAAACCAGTGAGCAGCACTTCTCCATGGTCTCTGCTTCAGTTCTGGCCTCCAGGTTCCTGCCTTGAGTTCCTGCCCTGACTCCCTTGGTGATAGAGTGTGACCCGAGAGTTGTGAGTTAACATAAACCCTTTCCTTTCTATGTTGCTTTTGATCATGCTGTTTTCTCACAGCAGCTGGAATTTCTTAGAGAGGCCAGTAGATTCCACGGATGCCTCCTCTCTGTGTTCCCATAAGACGGAAAGAATGGTGGGGTTTGTTTTCTCTTATTTTATTTTTTTGACACATAGCCCATGCTGGTCTTGAACTCACTGAGTAGCCAAGGGTGACTTTGAACTTCTGATCCTCCTGCCTCTACCTCCTGAGTGCTGGAATTATAAGCAGGTGCCAACATGCCTAGTTTATGTGGTACTAGGGATCAAATCCAGAGCTTCATACATGATAGGCAGCCACTCTGCCAACTGAGCTACACTACCAGCCTTCATTTTAATTTTTTTTAAAGATATATTTATTTATTATGATACATTGTTCTCCTGCATGTATGCCTGCACACCAGAAGAGGGCACCAGATCCCATTACAGATGGTTGTGAGTTACCATGTGATTGCTGGGAATTGAACTCAGGACCTCTGGAAAAGCAGTCGGTGCTCTTAACCTCTGAGCCATCTCTCCAGCCCCTTCATTTTATTTTAGAGACAAGAAAGGTCTTACCGCACTGCCCACACTAGCCTAAACCCCTGAGATCCACTAACTTTCCTGGTTTAGTTTCTCTAGCAGCTGGCACTGGCACTGTCTCTCTGTACTTGTCTGAGCCTGTACTCTCCTCTGTTCCTTTACAGTGCCTGCTGCCCCTGGTAGTTTGCATTTGACAAAGACCTTGCTTGAGTGGCGCTGCTGTGCTTGCTCTCCTCATGTGTGCTAGGGTAGGTGTGACCAATCAAGCTTCCCCAGGTCAGGGTGGCCACTTGGTCTCTCCCTGAGTCCTCTGGAAGGCTTTGTTGGGCAGAACTGAGCTACAGCAGAGGCTGAGAACATCATCCACAGGCTCTCTGTTCTTAGAGGATGAGGTATGCACACCAGCTTTGCTGTCCCTCATCTTCCCATGAGCCCTGTAGTAGCATGTGGAACTGTGGAGTGAGCTCTGTCCCTCAGGGCCTGGGAGGGGAGCAGGCAGATGCATTGAGTGAGGAGTCAGGCTGACTGGACCAAGCAATCCGATAGCACCACCTTCCCAGTGAGGGCTGATGAGTCTTCAGGCCAGGCTTGGACTGTATTTCCTCTCTAACAGTCCCCACTCCCCCACTCTGTCTCACTCTCTCTGTCTCTGTCTCTCTCTCTCTGTGTCTTTATGTCTCTCTAGAGAGAGAAAGACTGACAGACAGAGCCAGAGAGAGAGATCCAGAGACATACTACACATAGACAGAGAGAGCCAGAGACATTCACACACACACACACACACACACACACACATGAGAGAGAGAGAGAGAGAGAGAGAGAGACAGAGAGGTAGAGAGACAGAGACAGAGAGACAGAGACAGAGAGACAGAGGCAGAGAGAGACAGAAACAGAGAGGTAGATCGACAGAGACAGAGAGACAGAGACAGAGAGACAGAGACAGAGAGACAGAGGCAGAGAGAGACAGAAACAGAGAGGTAGAGAGACAGAGACAGAGAGACAGAGACAGAGAGACAGAGGCAGAGAGAGACAGAAACAGAGATCGACAGAGACAGAGATAGACAGAGACAGAGATAGACAGAGACAGAGATAGACAGAGACAGACAGAGAGACAGTGACTATGTGAGGGATATCTCTTCTCAACCATCATAAGGATCATGACCAATACTCTGTAACAAAAGAAGAGTTGACAAGAGAAAGACATGACATGTTGACTTGATCAAAGTTACGTAAAGACCCAGGGGAAATAATGTATCTTTATGCCTTGGTTCACTGAAGGATGGGCAGTGGTGTGGAATCGTGCCTGGGTCAAAGGTCATGAACTGACCGTGATAGACAGCAGACCAGCAAGGCCTTCCTGTCCAAATGCTTCTTGGCATGTCTGTGCAACGTCTCTGTGCCCTTGGGCCTGGTGTCTTCCAGGGGGAGGAGAGACAGTGAAGTTTCTAGAATTTATGGCTTGCTTTGGAGAAGAAATATCTTGGAATCATTAGGGGAGTGAAAAGGACAGAGACTGCACAGGAAGAGCAGAGTGAAGTCATGCTTCTGAGCTCTGACAGATTCCTATAGTTCAAGTAGGCCACGGTGAGGTACTCTGAGGTATCATGTGATCCCCAGACATGTGCATGCAAATACCGTACATTATTCTTCCCTGATGTTTGTAAGCCTCTCTGACTCTCCACCCCTGGAAATCACATATTTGATGTTTGTAAAAGCCAATACATTGAATACCACGCTTGTCACCACTCTTTGAGAGTTAGAAACATTAAAAATGAGCAGCAGGCTGAACCCTTGACCCGTGGCCTGGCTTCTTAGCTAACAGCGGACTGTGCTGTGCGTGCTGAGCGTGCTGTGCGCCTGCCTCTCAATGGCACCGATGAGCCCCGTCCTCTCCTGGAATTCTGCTGTGGGCCAGCAGGTGGCGCTTGTGCTCTCTCGCGCGCCACCATCTGGGAAAATGAACTTAATATAGTAACCAGGACGGGGCTCTGAACATATAATTTTCAAACCTCCTATCCTACCACAAGGGAAACCTCTGAGGGTTTTCTTCTGGGAAAAGCAATTAGGTTAACCTCTTAGGAGGAGAAGTTGCCTTGCTGAGCTTGTCTGGGAAAATAAAATATCCTCCCAAGAGCCATCCTAAGGAGGGTGGAGAGAAACCACCAAGGAGCTTGTGGGAGGAAGGGGTTTGGGGCTGCCAGGGAAGGTCTGGGAACCTCAGAGAAGGGCTCAGGGCTTGCCTCAGGTCTGAGGAAACCGAGTCTCTACTTGTAGAACTCTGAGTTTAGGATAGAGGTTGATAGAATCCAAATGGTATAGGATTACTCAGGGTGGGCTAAAGGTACTCTGACTATCCTTCTAGGGTCCAGGCCGAGCAACGAGACCCCTACCCCATCCATACGCTATAACTGGAGACATAACTTTGACAAGACAATCCACCCCTTGCCCTCTCAGAGCCTGGTGGGTTGGAACAGCAGTGAGCAGACCTGAGGGTCTTGGAGGTGGGAAATGGAGCCTTTGATGGGGTCTTATTCAGTATGGGTTCCCAGAAATCCTGGAATGGGAGATAGACTGGCAGAAAGGATTTGAGAGAGGGTGAGCCAGACAGGAGGACCTAGCTTGTGATGCCCAGAGTTGGGGAGAGTGTTGGCTTTTAGGGGTCACTGGGAAGGGCTCACCCAAGCCAGAGGCCAGTGTGAGAGAAAGTCAGTCCTTATGCAGTAGTTAATTTGTGGGCTGCTTGGCCCTGGCAGCTTTGACAGTGTCACATGAATCAGACCAGGGAGGCGGAAAGATAGGCTGCAGTGAGGAGGGGTGTGTGGCTGTGTGGGTCACCAGTTACAGATGAGGCTGGGAGTCACTCGGGTCCTGTGGTGTGCATCATTCTAAAGAGGCAGCCTGATTGCCCAAGGTTTTGGTTGGGGAGGGGAAGGAAGAGGCATTGTCGGGAGCACAGGCTATGTATGGTAGCTCTGGATAGACCTGAAAGATAAGAGTGTGTGGCACTCAGAAGGCAATCCCGGCTGGAGACGGGAGAAGCAGTAGGAATGAGGGTGAAGAGGGATGAGGGTAAAGAGGGATGAGGGTGAAGAGGGATGAGGGTGAAGAGGTAGGAAGATTCCAAGTACTGGTTATGCAGGCATGGTCCTCAGCAGCAGCCACACCCAGGACCTTATTACAAATGCACCATTTCAGGCTCAGGCACAGTCTGTGTCTTGTCAGGTCATGAACCACACTGGCACAGCGAGACACAGCAGGAGAACACTGGATCTGGGTCAGACTCATCAGTAGGCTCCTCTGAAGTCCTCCCCGTGCAGACAGCTCGTCAGAGCTCAGTACTGCTTACCTTCTTAGCCCTCAGAAACAAAACATATATACAATGACTCTGCATACTGATGTGTGTGTGCCTGTGTTATGCATGGGTGTGCGCATGCAGGTGCTCTTGTGGGAGTCAGAGGAAGACATTGCATGTCTTCTTCTATTGCTGTTGGCCTTATTTCCTTGAGACACAATATTACAGAACCTGGAATTTACTGCTTTTTGATTTTTCAACTAGGCTAGCTGACTAGCCAACTCCAGCAATCCTCCTGTCTCCGCTTGGCCAACA
This sequence comes from Uromys caudimaculatus, assembly GCA_028551405.1. Lineage (NCBI taxonomy): Eukaryota > Metazoa > Chordata > Mammalia > Rodentia > Muridae > Uromys > Uromys caudimaculatus. Next base: position 84,252,037 of record CM052705.1, on the reverse strand, counting down.
GCCAGCTTTCATATGGGTGTTGGGGATTCAAACTCAAGTCCTCTTTCCTGTTTAGCAAGTGTTCTTTTCCAAGGAGCTAAGCCCTCAGCCACGCCTTTTGAGTTTTGGCAAATGTGTCTATCAATGTACTTTTGTCAAGGTATAAGGCACCAGAAGCAACCCAGAAAGTTCTCCTTGCCTCTGGCCACCAATCTCTTCTCAGTCTCCAGAGGCAGCTGCTGCTCCGATCCTTCCATTAAATGTTATTCTTTGAGCTTCCGAAATGTGACCGGAAGCAGGTGATAAGCAGCCATCTGTAGCTCAGCATTCCTTTGTTTGTTTGTTTTAAGAAAGGATTTATTATTTTTGTTTTATGTTTATGGACATCTCAACAGTGGATCAATCTCTCTAGCCCCCCCTTCTCTCCGGCCCTCCTCTCTTCTTCCCTCCCTCCCCCTCCCCCTCCCCCTCCCCTCCCCCTCCTCCTCCTCTTCCTCCTCTTGCCCTTCCTTCCAACTCTTTCTTTCTATTCTCCATTTCATTCACCCCAGCACCAATCTTCATTATTTCCTTCCTTCTGCTTTAGGCTTCATTTAGAATTCTCTTTCTAGTTCCTTAGATTGTAAAGCTAGGCTCTTGAAATTGTTCTTGTTTTTAATGTAGTGAGGGAATTCAGGAATGGTCACCTCAAAATGTGGCACCCCAGTGTGCTTATTCTTTTAAAAGGAAGGAACTCTGAGTGAGGAGGATGCTGGAGAGGCTTTTCTCGTTGTCTCTTTGTCTGATTGGATTCTGGACTGCTGGGGGAGAAGACAATTACCCAGAGTCCTTTCTCTGATTTCCCATTAACTATACCGATTGCAAAAGGCAGGCTCAATACCTCCAGAGACCATTGTCACACACATTTGTCTTTCGCTTGGTCCCATTCCAAAGTCAGTCGGTTATAAATGGCTCTCTGTTGTTAGCCAACAGTCTTTGTCCCAGGCCTTTGAATTCCCCTACACTCATTCATAAAACTGTCCATGTCCTCGTTCTTGCCCTCCTCTATAGAAATGGGGTGTGTGATATACTTAAGAATCATGTTGGGGTACGTGTGTCATGTGGCTTGCTTTCTACATGTAATAGATTTATTTGCCTTTTCTCTTATTTTTTTTTCTTCTGAGCAGTAGGTACCTGTGATCTTTAATTAACTCTAAATAGATAACATATCTCCTATAATTATAATATAGAAATGTCTATGAACAAAAAATAGATATTTTTGGAGGGGGGCAGGGATTTTTCTGGAATACTGCTGTGAGCGAAGTGCACTCGAGTTTAAGCATGAGCAGTCAGGTAGCCGGGGTGCGGTCAGCACTTGGGGACAGAGGTAAATATCTGAAGGCTGTGCATGCCCTTGATCTCTTCTTTTAGTGCCTGATTGACCATCTGGTGCTGCTGGACAGTCCTCTTCTCTTTAAATTCTTCTGATTCAATTTTAATCTCATACATCGCCCCTCAGCGTCCTGAGATGTCTGTGACTTGGATAGCTGTGGCTCGAGGAAACTTTTCTTTGAGAACCTGGGTCACTTTGAGCTCCCTCTCCGTCTGGGAGGCAAACATCCGCTGTGCACAGTGCCACAGAGGGAGCCCGCGGCTCCCGCGGAGCAGAGGCACAGCCGGGCCCCATGCCGCCATGCCCGGAGCCGCCGCCTTTCCTCTTATTTTCTATCGGTTTATTTCAGTGCATCATTAAAGATAAGGGGCATTTTAAAAAGTGTTTATAGTTATATTTATAGCGGTAATCTCCTGTTTCTTTTTAAAATTAACTTATTTTTATGTGCATTGGTGTTTTGCCTGCATATGTGTCTGTGTAAGGGTGTCAGATCCCTTGGAACTGGAGTTACAGACAGTTGTGAGCTGTCACGTGGGTGATGGGAATTGAACTTGAGTCCTCTGGAAGAGCAGTCAGTGAGTGCCCTTAACCACTGAGCCATCTCTCCAGCCCTCTGTATCCGTGTTATATGCTCTCTCTTTCATCTCTAAGTGTTTTCTAATTCTTCTTGTGATTCTTCCTAAATCCATTGGTCATTTAAGAAGTTATTTTTTTAATTTCCACTAATTTGTGAATTTTTCAGTTTTTAGTTCTTATAGTTCAGTTTTTAGTTTTTAGTTGTGATGTCTAACACAATCCTGTTGTGCTTAAAAGATGATAGTTTTTGACACACACACATATACACACATATACACACATACACACACACATACACACACACACACACACACACACACACACATATATATATTGCATTTTTCTGGGTACAGTGTGCAGGCCTTTAATTCTAGCACTCTTTAGGCAGAGACAGGCAATCTCTGGGTTCAAGGCCAATCTGATCTACACAGTGAGTTCCAGGTAAGCAAAAACTACACAGTGAGTCTCTGTCTCAAACAAGCAAACAACAACAAAACCCAGAAAAGATCCATTTGTTAGCTGGGTAGTGCTGGCACAAACCTTTAAGCCCAGTACTTGGGAAGCAGAGGTAAGCAGAGCTCTGTGAGTTCAAGGCCAGCTCTGGTGTACAGATCGAGTTCCAGGAAGTTAGAGCTACAGAGACATACATACCCGGTTGGAAAATCCGGGGGGGGGGGGGGGGAGATAGTTATAGTTTTAAATTTGCTGAGGCTTAATTTAGGTGTGGCCTAGTTGGAGTTTAGGAAGACATAGGGCAGGAAGAGAGTGACAGTTGATTATGGGACTAGTAGTTGTAAAGACTGATGCCTCCTTCCATACAGGGCTGGTGTGAAGTGTCGATGGGACAATACAGACAAAATAAAGAAAGCTTTTCATTGTCCCATTAATCATAACGATGAGGTCCACTTTCCTGCCTCTTCCAACAGTAACTATGGGGACAGGTGACAAGAGTCAGATGCCCCTCTGACTGGAGCGATTCTCTTGTAGAGTCTCCGCAGCAGAAGCAGGTGCCTGGAAAACGGCATGAATTTGAGATTGCAGCTGAGTTGAACCCCAAGGTCTGCGCATTCCTATCTGCTCCCAAGAGAGCCTCCCTTTCATTTGGGGAAGTAACAACACCATAAGATGAAGTAAGCAACTCTCCACACTGTCATTATTATCAGGAGAGAGCTGCACTACAAAGGCTGGGGTTGTGTTGAATAGGCAGGAGCGCCTTTTGGTCGGAATGATTTTAATAAGGTATCTTTTACTCATTCCTTGACAATTCCATATGTGTAAATAATATACCTTGATCATATCCACCCTTGTGGGTTATTTCCCCCCCATTGAGTACAATTTGAATATGTCCCAGATTGTACATCTGTGTATGCATGCATGTGTGTGTTGTGTGTGTGCTCGTGTTGTGTGTGTGAGTGCATGTGTGTGAGTGTGTGTGTGTGTGTGCATATGTGAGTGTGTGTTTGTGATACAGATGTCCCATTTAGGGCTGAGTACTCAACAATCACTTAGCCTTAGCACTTTAAGCATTAATGAGTCTGCCACAACTGCTGACCACTGCTGACCAAAAGATTTTCTGACCAAGGTTGAGGGCAGCACTACTCTATGTATATAAATATTTAGAGGGCAATTTGCTATATGTTTAGCAAGACAATAATAGGTTCTTCCTTTGGGCCTATGGCATTCTAAACTATGAGCTTTTGACCAGATTTGCAATACCAGGCACAGAATTCCCACCAGTAGAGCAGGCCTCAAATCCAACTCAAAAGCAGTTGACTACCCCTGTAGCTTTCATGCCATTACTGCACCAGTGGGCACATCTTGCCCAGAAGGTTGGTATTGTAGCATTCGGAGTTCACCATTGGTAATACCATTGATGGTTATAAACTCTAGCCAGCAGGAAGTTTTCAGTTCAATTGCAGACTGGTATTTTGTTGCATCTTCAGCAATATGGTTTTAAAAGTTTGTTCTGGGGAGCATTCAAGAGCAATCCCAATAGCCTGTGTTGTTTTCAGGTCCTTGGGGGCCTACCTGACTAGTGTTTCGATGAGAAATGTTCCCATAGGCTCATGTACTTAAACACTTGGTCCCCTGTTGGTAGTGCTATTTGGGAGAGGCTGTGGACTGTTTAGGAGAGGAGCCTTGCTGGAGGAAGCATGTCACCTGGGCTGGGACGTGAGAGTTTATAGCCTCGTCCTGTTTTTGATTTACTCTGTCTGCTTCCTGTGTATGGGGAGATATGAGCTCTCAGCTTTTTGATGCTACCTGTCCATTATGGATACTGAGTTCCAAGAACTGGAAGCCAAAATAAACTCTTCCTTAAGTTTTGTCATGGGATTTTACCATGACAACCAAACAGTAAATAATATACTGACCAAATAACTTGCCAGGTTCCCACATCTGGCACTGAGATTTTCATTTAATAGCCCAGTCTTCTGGTGGAAGCGTTGTCCACCCTTACAGGACACCTCCACAGCCAAGGGCTTTTGACAGGTTTACAGCACCAGCTGTGAATTCCCTGCTGTGAATTGGGCATCAAATCCAATCAGAAAGCAGTTGGTTACCCTATCACAGACTTGACACTATTGCATCTATAGACGTCTTATCTGGTATCGTTGCACATAGAATGTCTACAGCTAAGTACAGCTGTTGATGGAAATTTTCTACCAGCATTTGTCGCAGTGCCTCCTGGCACAGTGCCAACTGGATCTGTCCATGTCCTGTGACCAAAGTATGGGCATCTTTGGGAATAAGGTCTTCCCAGCTAGTTCTGTGGTGCAACTAACAACAATGTAAGATGATTTGTTTTCTCTCCCCCCCCCGTGTGTGTGTGTGTGTGTGTGTGTGTGTGTGTGTGTGTGTGTGTGTGTGTGTGTGCGTGCAAGTGTCTGTGGAGCCCAGAAGAGCACATCATATCCCTTGAATCTGGGGTTACAGGCACCCGTGAGCTGCCGGATGTGGGTGCTGGGGATTGAGCTTAGGTTCTCTGGAAAAGCAGGAGGCACACTTAACCACTGAGTCATCGTTCCAGTTCCTGATTAAAAAAAAAAAACAAACAAACCCTCATTAGCTAAAAACTTTCCCCTTTGAACTATCTCCTATATCTCAGAGGTTCTGGTAGGCTGTGCCTTCGTTTTCATTTGATTATGGAGAAATTCATCTCCCTGATTTTTTCAGTGACTCAGTAGTCATTCAAAGAGTATATTGTGTGTATGGCGGTGCACACCTTTATCCCAGCATTCTGGAGGCAGAGGCAAGCAGAGCTTTTAAGTACTAGGCTATCCAGTGCTACATAGTGAGACCTTGTCTCAAGGCAGAGGAAAAGTACATATTGTTCAATCTACAAGTGATTGTTTGTCTAGTTTCTCTGATTTCTCTTCATTTCAATTCTTTTGTACTTATTAAGACAGGCTTCAGAATTAAGTGTGCTCCATTTTAGAGGAAGTTCCAAGGTCTGCTGAAGGAATGTGTTTTCTGCCACTATCGGATGTGATATTCTTTTTCTTTTTCTTTTTTCTTTTTTGGTTTTTCCAGACAGGGTTTCTCTGTGTAGCCCTGGCTGTCCTGGAACTCACTCTGTAGACCAGGATGACCTTGAACTCAAAAATCCGCCTGCCTCTGCCTCCCAAGTGCTGGGATTAAAGGCATGCGCCACCACTGCCGGGCTCAGATGTGATATTCTGAAAATGTCTGTTAAGCCCATTTGATTGATGTATGGTGCAGATTCACTCTGAATTTTCTGTATTGATTTTTCATCTGGAATGGCTATTTATTGGTGGGAATGAAGGAATAAGGTCACACACTATTATTGTTCTAAGATTCATTGGCCCCTTTATTCCTACTAGTGTTTGTTTTCATGAACAGTGAGGCCCCAGTGCTGCTCATTCTTTTTATTGATAGGTAATATTGCCTTCTTTATCCTTGGACTAAAATGGTTTGGGAGCACAATGGTTCAGGACACAGAATGGCTCTGGGAGCATTTTTAAAAACCGTCCATTTGGACTGGAGAGATGGCTCAGTGGTTAAGAGCACTGACTGCTCTACCATAGGTCCTGAGTTCAATTCCCAGAAACCACATGGTGGCTCACAACCATCTGTAATGGAATCCAATGCCCTCTTCTGGTGTGTCTGAAGACAGAGTACTCATATACATAAAATAAATAAATCTTTAAAAAAAAAAAAAAAAAAAAACCGTCCATTTACTAGGTAAATTGACTTCTATTCTTTTGCTCTGTTTCCTCTGCCAGTGAGGTGTGTTTCTTGGTGAGAACAGAGAACTGAGTATTGTTTTTAAACCTCTGAGCTAGTCTGCATCTTTAATTTATTTAACGTGTATGAGTACACTGTTGCTCTCTTTAGACACACCAGAAGAGGGTATCAGATCCCAGTACAGATGGATGTGAGCCACCCTGTGGTTGCTGGGGATTGAACTCAGGTCCTCTGGAAGAGCAAGCTGAGCCATCTTTCCAGCCCCTAGTTTGCATCCGTTAACTGGTGAATTAAGGTCATTTACATTTAGGATTTTTATAGACAAGGGCTTGCTAATTGCTTGAATTCTGTCAACTGTGCTCTGTGTTCTGGTTGGTTGGACTGCTGGTTCATTTCTTTCCTATCCGTAGTAGGAGTCTGGCAGTTTGCTATGTTGGGCCTGACGGGTTGGTTCACAGTTCTGTGCTCACCTGTTTCTTGCCCGGAATGGATTCTCATGCTTTCATAATCGAGACTGTCTTTATCCAACTGCCCTGTTTTCCAGGTTCCTTGGTGAATCTTCTGCAATGCTGGCTTCATGCTCGTGACTCACTTCAGTTTGTGTTTATCTCGAAATGGTCTGAGTTCTCTGCCAGTTTTAAACATAACTTTTCTAGAAACAACAATCCTGGTTGATGGTTATTTCCTCTGAGGTCTAGAAATATACCATTTCATGCTTTCCTGGCTGAGGATTTCTGTTAAGAAGTCTTAATGTTATTTTTTTATTAATTCTTTGAGAATCGAGCGCATGCATACATGTACTTTTTTTGTGTTTTGACAATATTCACCTTCCATTCCTCCCCCTAACTCCTCCAAGATCCATATCCCAGGCTCCATAGTCTCCCAACTTAAAAAATATAAATCCACAAACCCAGTCTGTGCTGCTTATATACTAAAGGTGTCGAGCATGGCTGGAGATGCCTTTTGCATTTCTCGGCTGTCCTATCACGCTTGTGATGGCTGATGTTCTGCTCGTTATATCTCTGAGTGGAGTCTACTCTTTGCTTTCTTGACTTGCCCCATCACAAGCAGTCAGAGACTCTGCTCCACCAGGCAGAACCTCTAACCCACTACCTTACATGCAATGTGGATAGGGAAACTCTGGTCAGCCTGTGTGGAAAGTGACCACTAGAGGGCGCGCGCCACCTCCCAGGGTCCCTGCTAACCCCAAAAGCATCTTGCCTTAAAGATTCCTCTGCAGAATTGGCTTGCCTCAAGCATAAACTGAACTCTGTGGCATTTTCCAGAAAGGATGCTAGGCACCAGAAAGTCTTCATCTCAGAACAGAAGCTTAATGAGCCTGCTCAGTTGGTCCCAGGGCAGGGTGAGCAGAGTATTTGCCATCGGTGGCTTCCCTAGGCTCAGCTCCGGACTGTGAGTTGTCCCTCTATCCTTTTTGAGGTTTTCTCCATAATGGGCAGCTCAAGCAGAACATCAGCGCTTAGGAGAAGGTATCACTTATCAATCAGACTTCTGTGCACCCCACACTTCTATTTCACTTCAGACCCTTTGTAACTCTACTGGATGATAAGATATGTCCCAATAACTCACTACTGTGCCAGACCACACCTGGGCCAAGGATGCTGTGGTCATGACACTTTACTCAAAGCATGAGGAATAGGAGATCAGGATATGCCACCCCCAAATATATTTCTCTGGCATATTTTGAGAGACTGAAGGCACCAGAGTGGCTCTGAGAACCTGCTCTTTTGTAAAAGAAATTGATGACCATAAAGGAAATACATTAGCAGTTACCCTAGAAGAGTTTGCTCCAGACTGTTATGGCAGAGAGACCTCCTTTTTTAACAAGACAAGGGCTGCTCACACTGCAGTTCTGCCTCTGTCTCTTGCAGGGTGGTGGCTGCCTCCCACACACCCTGCATGCTGATTGCTTTCTGGGCCCAGGTCGCCATGTAAACTCAAGTCATGTGATTTTTGATCAAGTCTCATATTTTGTGTGACTATATGCAAACATCAGATGAAATATGATTTCTCTCCTGTTAATCTGTCTTCCGTTACTTTAATGTGTAGCCAAGCTAAAGATTCTAGAAGTGTCGATGGCAGACATTTTCACTACCTCTAGGATTCTCTTGTCATCCTTTGTCTCAGAGTTGAACAGAATTTGGAACTTGTGCTTCAGAGGCTCACTGGCCAGTCAGTATGGGCCACTTGCTTGCCTCAGTTTCTCTCAGAGAGTTGCCTGAGTCTGGATGGAGGGTGCAGGGGTTTCTCTGTGTGCCTTTCACAGTCAACCCTGAGTTAGTTGGGTTACTCTTCCTTTGTTTCTCACAGAAGGTGGTAGGGGTGGACTCAGGGCCCTAATAACCTCTCTCTCCAGGTTTCTCATATACAGAACTACATTTAACCAATAGCTTCCTTCTCACCTGCATTTGCTAGGCTAACTAGCTCCATACCTGGGGCCAGTCCAGCCTAACTTTATCCCTAAGTCTAGATCAGAAGGGAGAGACCTGGTGACTCTCCCTGGTCTTAATGATGACCCCTAGGCGAGCCATTTCTATGCCATCTTGTATTCTCTCTCTTTGGTAAACAGGGCTGGGGCACTGACACACACACACACACACACACACCCAGCACCCAGTCCTCACCTCTGCCTTCAGCAGGGCCAATAGATCTCTCCTTCCTCTTTTCCACCCTTCCAGGGGTCAGCAGGTCAATCCCAGGGTCCTCTTAAGCAATGGATCTCTCAAAAGCCTGTCAATGATTGATTGACCCAGCCAGTCACCGAGTGTCCATAGTACTACTGTACAGGGTCCTGGGGCCTCCGGGTCTGGTTTCCTGAAGATTTCTTTATGGGGAGGGAGATTTGGGCAACTCTTCTGGAGATAAGTCTAGATCCCAAAGAACCACCCAGTTTCTCAGAAGCCACACACCTTCTTACATCTTTCCAAAGGGCCATTTGACAGAGTAGCCATTGTTTCTCTCTAGTTGAGCCATTGAGCCATCTGCCACATGCTTACCATTACACTCTGCTTCTATTTGTTCGCGTATTCATCATTATCCATGTGACATCACTCACTTGCCCATTCCCTGATGCAGTCTCAGATGAACCCATCTATTCACAGACCCACTCTTTTGCACACCAATGCACTCGTCCAGTGACTGGTTCACTCACTCACTCACTGATGCAACTATCCACTCACTGGCCCACTCAGCCACTTACTGGCTCACTCCACCACTCACTGGTCCACTCTGCCACTCGCTGGTCCACTTACCCACTCACTGATGTACTCTGCCACTCACTGGCTCACCCTGCCACTCACTGGCCCACTCTGGCACTCACTGGCTCACCCCGCCACTCACTCATCTACTTGGGTACTAGGGGAAAGTTCATGTATCTCCTCCCTCACAGAGCGCCTCTATTGCTGATCCTGGTGTTGGGCACAGTCAGCAGAGAAGCTCGAAGTGGAGATCAAAGACAAAACTGTTAAGAGTCAGAGGTGCCAAATGCACATCCTGACTGACCACATGGCCATGGACACATTTCTCAAATTTCCCTGGGCCTCATCTCAGAGTGAATTTAAAGACTAGCTTCAGATGCATGTGAACTGTCTCAGCTGGAAGCCAGAGAATAAAGCTGAGGTTAGTGGGCTCTCAGAGATCATGTCCTGGCTTTACTGGGCCTATCTGTTACCCAGCCTGTCCCTTAGTGTCCCAGGGATGGGCAGGGGCTCATCCCTGCTAAACAACAAGGCTGTATTTCCCAGGCAGTGGCCCCACCCCACCCTGAAATGGAAGATGGTAATCACTCACCTTCCCACGCACCCCCTTCCCTCTGCCTGATTCCCTGAAGGGCACCTGGGGTTTCCTCAGGTCAGTCAAGGTGTCTGGAGCAAGATCTGGCTTGCTCCCTAAGCTCTCTGCTGTGGCAGTTCCCCAGGACAGTGGCAGGAGGTGTGAATAGGCTTGAAGAGTTCATTTCAGTTCTAACTGAGGCCCATAGACCACCAGGACCTAGAATCCTCATCCAGGTCCCCTCCTTCTCCAGACCCCAGTGAACCCACTTGGACTTAGTGGGGACAGCTCCCTCCAGCTCCTCTATGAGTTTCCTGGAGGCAGGAAGGACTTCCTGTCTGGGGACAGGTGGGCTGAGACCGGGCAGGGGAGGGAGAGAGGCTGGAGCATGGCTGGGGTGGGGACTCTGATGATTTTGTCCCTCACTCCCCGGCAGGCAGCCTGGCTAGAAGCCTCTGCACAGTACACAGGGGACCATTGTGGGCTCCTTTAGAAAAACAAATGCTGGCTTGCTTGGGGGATGTGTTGAACTGTGTATGTTAAATTCTGGGGTGAGCCAGGTCACAGTGCAAATCCTCTGCATACTAGCCTCAGGGAAGTCATCGGTAAAATCTCAGTAGTTTAAGAAATACATGCCTAGAGCCCAGCTAGTGCTCTATCAGGGAACGGTGACAGTGATTCGTCCTGAGAACGCCTCTGCCATTCAGCTCAGCCCAGCACCCCACACTGTCTCCTGGGTGAGCGCGGAGGGTCATCCCCTTCCCTTCTGTTTCCTTGACTGGCTAATGCTGCCTACCTTCCAGATGCGGGTGCAGGTAGAGGTGCCAGGCTCGTGTTATTGGCCTGCTTTGTCAGAAGTCTGCTTTGGTGGAGACAGACAGACAGATGGAGGATGTGGGATGCACCGGAGCATCTCCATCTCTAGCTGCCCCCAGGTTGGGTACCACCCCAGCTTTGCTGATGGCCTCAAGCCACAGTAATACTTAGCTATTGCTTTTTGCAGTCCTAAGGGTCAAACCCAGGTTTCTCATGTACTGTGCAAGTGTTCTACTAGAATTACACCCTAGCCTTGCTCTATTTTAAGCCCTTTAGAGCACAGGGACTCTGTATTTGTTATTATGTTCAATCTTTATATCCTTGTTGCCCAGTAGAGCGGCTTGCATTTAATGAATGAATGAATGAATGAATGAATGAATGAATGAATGAATGAATGAATGAAAGAAATGAATTCCCAGATCCCAGGCAGGGACATGTCCTGAAAAGGATACACAGATAATGTATACTCTCTTGTCTGGGCACTGCCAAGTGGACAACCTAGCCAGGCATTCTAGGTCTTGTGGCCTCTACCTGCACTGGAGTTGGGTGTTGGCAGGGCCACTCATGTCTTAGACTCCTTGATATGACAGATCCTTTTCTCTGAGGTGAGGCTCACCCCATGTGGGGTGGTACCCAGAACTATCACTGTGAAAGATGCTGAGCTCAGCATCTTGATGCCTGTTGGGAACTCCCACTGTCCTGCTCCCTGCTGTCCTGACAGCATCCACTTCTGTCCTGGGAATCAAGCTCTCTGAGGTAGAGACTACAAGGCTCTAGGCATAAAGAGGGTCTTCATGTGTGCCTGATGATTGAAGGTCCCTCTGCTGGTGGCTCTGACTGTACTGCCCAGGGTTGTTGGCTGGGAACAGAGCTCTTCCCTAACTTGCCTCTCAGGCTCCAAGCCTTTGGACAAGAAGTGTCAAGGCCCTTGGATGGCAGGAGCTGGAATTCCTGAGAATGTAATCTTTGTAACCACACTCTGGCCTTGTCTGGAACATGGTGACTAGAGCACCTCACCCACATTTGGAAACGTGTGCTGAGAAGTGACCTCAGAGATGAGGGAGCTGGCATCTCCCCACTGAAGCGGCCTTATTCCTGGACATGAATGCCAGGATGAGGCCATCTGGGAACAGTTTACTTCTTCACAGTGTGGACTGGGGCTGGAACCAAGTCTCCCTTCTGCCATTAATTTGCTGTGACTTTTGGTATTGCTTGTTTGTCTCAAGTCTCCTCAACTGTAAAGTGGGCACATACATATGACCATGGAACATTATTTAACCATAAAAGGAGGTAATATGGATGTGTGTTATCACGTGGCTGAACAGTGACAGTGTGGGTAAGTGAAAGTAGACACAAAAAGCCTTGGATATCTGAGGATCCAGAACAGGAAGTCCATTGCAGGAAGCACATTGGTGACGTCTGAAGGGTGTGGGAGGGATGCGACAGAGAATAGCTGCTCAGTGGGCATGGAGACACGAGCCTTTAATCCCAGCAGAGGCATGTGGATCTATGTGAGTTCAGGGCCAGCCTGGTTTACATAATCAGTTCTAGGTCTAGCCAGGGCTAAATACTGCGATCCTGTCTCAAAAAAAAAAAAAAAAAAAAAAAAAAAGTGTAACTAGCTGCAGGTAGTCACACAATGTCACCAATATATGAGTGCCACAGAGTTGTTCAATGTTTTAAAAAGGCTGCCACTTTTTCACCAAGTGCTTGGAAGGTCTCCAGGGAAAGCCAGCTGAGCTCAGAGAGCAGGTATGGCAGCTGTCCTTAGCCTGGTGGTTAGACTGCTCACCTGACCAGACTGCAGGAGTTTCAGCAGGACCCAAGGGGACAAGGACAGTTCTTCTGGCGGGCGCATCCCTTAGTCGGAGACAGAGCAGCATCTGCTGTGCCATATGGGATCAAGATTCCTATGCTGTCTCTGAATCTACCCACAGCAGCGCTACCTGTCCCTGTGGCTGACCTTCCCACAGCAGCGCTACCTGTCCCTGCGGCTGACCTTCCCACAGCAGTGTTATCTGTCCCTGAGGCTGACCTTCCCACAGCAGCGCTACCTGTCCCTGAGG
>CM052705.1:84210314-84239130 GCA_028551405.1 Uromys caudimaculatus | reverse complement strand
GGCTGACCTTCCCACAGCAGTGTTACCTGTCCCTGAGGCTGACCTTCCCACAGCAGCGCTACCTGTCCCTGAGGCTGACCTTCCCACAGCAGTGTTACCTGTCCCTGCAGCTGACCTTCTCTTCATCCAGGGCCTTGTGTGGAGGAGTGTAGTGCTTGTGACCACTGCATGTGACATGTGACCGGTGTCCCTATCGCCGTGTGCCCTTTGATGAGCAGAGGCTGCCAGGCCTTGGCTCCTTATCTCTTGTTCTTGGGCCTGGAGTCTGTCATGCAGTCAAACACTCATGCTGAGCTGTACTTCCAGCACTCCATGCCTGGCATAGGCTAGGCGCTCGGTTAACGCCTACGGAAGGCACAGATGCTCCCTGTGCACGTAGTGAGTACACACCTGCCCACTAAGTGTTGCTGGTCAGTGAGGGAGGCCAGACTCTAGGCTACAGAATTCCATAGTAGAGTTCAGATCTAGACCTGTCAGGTCAATTCAGAGCTCTGAGCCACCCCATCCAAGCCTGTGTCCTGGCCTTGCGGCTTGCAGGAGGCAAGCCACACCTGGAACACTTTTCGGCTTTGCAGCCTCCAGATCCTTTCAGTCCCCCAACTCCTTCCACTCTCAGGCCCTCAGCAGCCCTGCCCCCACCCCTGGAAACTTTTCTCAGACTCAGCCACCGCAGTCAGCTTCCTTTCATGAGAACCTCTGTCATAAACAAGGCCAGGCCCTGATCTGGCCTGCCTCTCCGCCCCCACCCTTTCTCACCTAAGGGAGCCTCGGTTATAAATATGGGGGTCACGCCTTAGACTCACATTCAGCACCTTTCATCTGGGGTGCTCCTGGCTGCTGGGAGGCTAATTAAGCTTCTCCCTGGGTAGGGTGAGTAAGAGCTGCCGTCCCAGCCTGGGAGCTGCCTTCCTGGGGAGAAAGAAATGGGGTGAGCCGTCATCTGCGGCTGCCTACCTCTCCACACTCTTTGTCATGGGACTTCCGCACACAGATCCCCATTCTCTGGCTTATAATGAAGGGCATTTATTGAGCGCTTACTATGTGCCTAGGGCTTGCTAAACTTCCACCTATTAAATGTTAACCACATGTGCTGAGCAGCAGGGTTATTGTGAAATTGCACTCATGGCTCCCATGATGGGGCTTGACTCCTGACTGGCCAGAGGCCAGTACTTCCACACATGACCTCATGAGAAGCCCTTAGTGCCTGTCATGGAGTCAGCACCTGAGAAGTGATCATTACTAATCTTCAGAATCTCCGACGAGGCAGAATGCTTGGCTTTTCCCATTTCCCAGATGAGGCAACTGAGGCTCAGAGAGATTAAGCTACTTGCTGGAGATAACAGAACTGGTTTTGAATCAGAAAGTGACTTGTTTTGTTTCAGGCTTGGTTGTTTTTAATGTGTTCCTCTCCCCAGCTCAGTGGGCCTGGAGTTCACTGACCCCAAAGACTATATCACTTTGCCTAACACTGGAGTGGTATGGGGGCCCTGGATAGGGACTCTCCTGTCTTCTTCTCCCAGATAGATGCTGGTAGGCTGTTTGGTCATCTACTACCTCATCCTGATCCCCCATTCTTCTGATGAAGAAAGGGGCTGTGCGAGGTGATGGAACTAACAGGAAATGTTCTCCATGGAGCCCAGCAGCAGACAGGCAACGGCTGCTGGTTTTCCCACCTAATCTTCAGCGTGGCATGGACACCCTACAGCAAACATCCTTACAACAGCATTTGTGGTTGCAGTGTGCCAACCCTGGGGTCATTAAAGAGGTGAATAAATAGAAGGAGTGGGAACCGAGACTGAGGAAGAGATATCATGTCCCCCGATCTGCTCTCCAAAGTGCTTGGAGCAGCAGGGCAGAGCCAGCATGAGCTCGTCCTTTGAGGCCCTCCTCACGTGTTGGGATTGTGACACCAGTACCAAGCATACAACAGGTGCTTAACAATGTTCACAGGAGAAATGGGCCCCAGACAAAACATGGAAGGATGGGAAGATGACACGCTGTCTTCCCACCACTGCCCAACACATCTGATTTTATCAAATGGGATTCTCCCCCAGGCTTCAAGGAAGGGCCTAAACAAATTGGACTCAGCCAGTGAGCAGTCCTTGAGGACGTGGCTGAGGTTCTGAAAAGTGAGGTATCATTCTGCATGTGGCTAAGAGCTCAGTTTCCAGGGTCTCTTCTGAAGAAGGAGGTCCTGGTTTCCGGATATCAGAGGCCTTTTGTGACAGCTTCCACACCCCTAGTCTAAATCACGGATGCTCCTTGCTTAGCAGTGAAGCTGTGTCCCAACAATTCTATCATAAACCGAAAGTGCCAGGTAGTGTGGAAAGTGCATCTGCTTCCTTAACTCACCAAGCATCACCACTGTGCAATGCAGTACACTACAGGCCACAGTCTGTTTTCCACTCACAATCGTAGGAACTTCCTGCAGAAGAATATTGTGTTTATTGCTGGTCCGGGGGGAAAACCCAGAATTAAAAATTCAACTGTGGTTTCTACTGAATGCATATTATTTATGTTCCACCTTACAAGTGAAATTATGATAAATTGGGGACTGTTTGTAGTTCTCTATTTTTATGTCATCTTCTTTCACTGCCTTAGTATTTTCCTTCATAAGAATTTGAAAACTTTTTCAAATTGAGGCTGGTGAGATGGTTCAGCTTGGTAAAGGTAATTCACAAGTCTGATGATCTGAGTTTGGTCCCCAGAATCTACATGTTGGAAGGAGGAAGCCCAGTTTTGAAAACTGTCCTGATTTAATGCAAACACACACACACACACACACACACACACAACTTTTTCAAGGGACTGGAGAGATGGATCAGCAGTTAAGGTCATTGGCTACTCTTCCAGAAGACCCAGGTTCAATTCCCAGCACTCACGGGATAGCTTACAACCATCTGTAATTCCAGTTCAGGCGATCTGAAGTCGTCTTCTGGCCTCAGAGTGCACTGCACACACACGGTACACGGAAATACATCTAGGCAAACATCCATACACTTTAAAGTCAAATTTAAAACTTTCTCAAGCGCCATCTTAGATTTGTGAGATTATTCTGCTAAGTGCCATATGGGTGGAAGCTTTGTCAGGGTCCTCTGTGCTCTGTCTGCACGGTACATTGTATACTGGAGTGGATGATAGAACCTTGGCCTAAGTAAGTGAGCTGAACTGGTGGATTCAGGGCCAGCGGCCAGCAGCAGCAGCATTCACCTTGGAACTCTGTAAAATACAAACTCTGAGTTGGGGCCAGGCCAACAGATGGGTTAGATGACTAGGGAAGTGTGGTGCACGCTAGGGTTTGAGAACCCTCTAGAAAGCAGAGTCTCAGTGCCTGGTGAGCCAGGGCAGTTTTGATGGTCCCGCGCGTGCTGTTCGGCATACTGGCCAGTGGAGGGCAGTGTTGCCACGCCCATCGCACCTCCTCGGCGGGCTGTGCGTCGGGCTGTGCGGCGGGAAAGGCCCGGGGAGGCCGGCTGGGGAAGACAGGCGGGGCGGCTGTGCCTGCTCGCCAGCTGCGGCCCAGGCCGCAGACGCTCCGAGATACCGAAGGGCCAGCAGCGGCCCCGAAGCTCCGGGCAGGCCGCGCTGCCGCTCTGCCGCGCCCGGGTCTGGAAGGATCGCGAGGCTCCGGGGCGCAGGGGAGGAGGCTCGCTCGGGCCGGCCGGGGCAGCGTGCCAGAGAGGGCGGCGGAACCTTGACCGCGGCCCTGGAGGCAAAGGGCAGCCTCCGCGTGATGCCTCGGCCTGCAAAACAAGCCGGCCATCTTGGCGCCCTTAACCTGTTCCTGGCCGCTCCGGGCGCAGTCAGGGGACCGGCCACCGAGCCCCGCGGCAGGCCTTGGGTTTGGAAACCGAAATGTCATGGGCATGGGGATGAATTTCTAAGAACGGGAAGAAAACCCGAGGCCCTGGCACGTTCCCTGGGGTGTTTGGAAATGCCATCAGTTAGCCATTAGCAGGCAGGGCCAGCGCTTAGGTCAGTGATTGGATTTGTCCCAGCCGCCTCCTAGTTCTTTTTGCCCTATATTCAAAGACCTTAAAGTCATGGGTGGTTGAAATAGGTCAGAGTGATCACCAGGCTGTTGCCTGGCAGCCCAGTGTCAGGGTCCGAGACAAGGTGGTATTCCAGTGGATGCCCTCGGGTCGTACCAACCCAGGGTCAAGGACTAACTGCTCTAGTGCTATATGTGACCAGCTCATTTCCAGTTTCTCAATCATTCTGATGTCATCCAAGGATCAGAAGACCCCACCGTGACTCCTCCTATCTGCCTAGTTTACACGTCGGGGTTGTTCTATCATTTGTAGTGTCAGGTCCATCATGAAATTGGTCTTCTTACTGGGTATGTAGATCATGCAGGAAAGGACCCTTGCAAGAGGATTATCAAGTGATTGAATGGGTTTTAATCAGGATTTGGGCCTAGGAGTTAGGCAAGGTTCGCAGGTGTTTTAAACCTTCAGCACAGGAGTATGTATAATGGTGTTTTTTTTTAAGTCCTGTAATGGAATCCTTTTGTGTGTTTACTGAAAATTATCCTGAGTAGAACTGTCAGGGTGTGTGCGGTAGGAACCAAAACCATAGGTGTGAACCAGACTGAGAAGGCGAGCCCTCAGAGCCCCTCTGTGCAATTCTGTATGGCCTGGGCTGTAAGCAATGGGAAGACAACCAGGCTGGCTGACTTGGGACCAACTGAAGACTGCCTAGGCTGGTGGTTCTCAACCTGTGGGTCGAGACCCCTCTGGGGTCAAAGGACCATCGGAAAACACAGACACACTATAATTTACAACAGTTGCAAAATTACAGTTATGAAGTAGAAATGAAGATAATTTTATCGTGGGGGGGGGTGTTCACCACAGCATGAGAAACTGTATTACAGAGTCTCAGCATTAGGAAGGTTGAGAATCACTGGCCTAAGTGCTTAGCAGGACCTGAGGTATCTGTAGGCTGAGGTCACAGGAGGAGGCAGGAAAGGAATGCTTGTTGCAGCTTGGAGAAGGCTGATGCCAATGGAGGGATCCTTTCTTTTCCCTTTAAAAAGATGAAACCCAAAGTTCTCCCATGAAGGACTCCTGAAAACCCCTTTCATGCCTCAGCCACAGATGATCTGCTGAATGCTCATTAAGGGGAAAACAAAAAGGTGGTTTTGTTTATTTATTTAAGGGGAAAAATAAATGAGCTGTGACAAAACAATTTGAAACCAGGCCCTCTGAGACCTGGGCTTTCACTTCCTTGATGGGAAGTGAAACAGAGAATGAATCCCCCTCCAACTAAAAGTGAAGTTAATAATCAGACAGCTGAAGCCCTGGCCACATCCTGTGTCAGCTCCCTCCCTCCCAGGGCTCACTGTTTATAGCTGCTGAACCCTCCTTCCCAGCCTAGAGCAGGCTTAACTCTTTCCTCCCTGCTTAGGGGAAGCCTAAGTCACATGGCAGCCTCAGTAAGGGGGTGACTGTCTCCATGTCTGTCCATGCAGCAATGTCCTCCATTTCAGCTTCTGGCCATGTGCCTAGTTAGCCTAGCTTAGGTTGTCCTGCAGAAAACCTACAATGCTCCCTTTTGACCCCTCCATGGAGAAAAGCAGATAAGGCCATTGCAGATTCATGCAGCCTCTGTGGCCTGCTGGCTTCTGGGAGCTGCAATCTGAGGGATACAGGCCCAAGTTTTTGGGGTTCTGGGCCTGAGTTGCAAGCAGCATTCTGTGCATGTTTTTCTATTTCCAAGGTCTTCTGTATGCTTATTTCTTCCAGAACTCCATGCCGTCAGTGATCGTATGTCCCCAGTGGGTTGGGGACTCTTGCTAAGCGTACTGACTTTTTGCCATCCCAAGCAACAGCTTTACCTATAGAGCAAAGGTTAGGCTCCTTTTACAGAAAAGGCGTGTTGAGTGCCTTGCCCAGGGTTTCAAAGCTCAGAGATGGGATTTGAAGTCAAGCTTGGACTCCCACGCCTCAGCCCTTGCTCCCAGGGTCTCAGAGATTGCTGTCTTCCACAGAGCCAGAAGGTCAGAGAGTTTAGGATAATTTCACTAATGCATTGTATAGGTCTCAACACCTACGGACTTTCTGAAAGCATTCTAGCTTTGTTGTGAGCTCTCCCCACTTCCTGCCACCTAGGGAAGGAGACAGAGCAGGTGGGACTGCTGTATCCCTTCCATTGTGCCTTCTCTTGGTTCTTCTGACAGTGGGTTTAAGAAAGGACGGGACATAAAGCAGGCTTCAAGTTCTTCGTCCCTGTATTTGATTGGTGCAGGCCTTAGGTGTAGGGACTCAGCCTTGGCTGCTGTAGTACCTTTCGTTTGTCCCCTCACCTGTTCACTTGCAGGTCCCTCACTCGAGGTCCGAAAGTTTGTCATACAGGGTGCCACTCGCTGTGTGGACCGAGACAAGTGGTAAACTCTTTTAAACTGGTCATGAAGACCTCCTGCCTTTATGCAGGTCATGGCTACTGACCATGGAAGCATATCTATCTCTGGTCAGCTCCTATCCCTCCAGTCCTTGAAGGTGTTTTGTACTGCCCCCTGCGGTGTGAAGGCCTCCAGGGCTTGCTCACCAACCAGGGTCAACAGCCTGTTGTCAACAGTACTCACCAAAACCAATCTAGTCTTTAGGAATGAGTTCATTTCCTATGGCTCTACATCATGTGAGTGTGTGTGTGTGTGTGTGTGTGTGTGTGTGTGTGTGTGTGTGTGTGTGTGTGTGATTCAAAGCCATAGCTCAGAGCATGCACTGCCCTGTTCACCAGCTTCCAGCTGATTTAGCCAGAGGAAAAGATCTCATCCTCCAAGGTGACCTGTCCTGGACCAGAGGCTATGTTCTAGGCATCTGGGGAGGATAGTAGCCATGGCTTCCCCAGTGCCTGGCAGGATGCCAGGCCTAAAGATGTTCAGAATAGTGTGTCTTTCTATTTATTTTGATGTTTAAGAAAAATCTTGGATAGTGGAGCATCATGGCTCATACCTATAATCCCAACACCGAGGAAAGAAGGTCATTGTGAGTCTGCGGCCATTCTGGGTTACAAAAGTGAGATACAGGACCGGTCTGGAAAATAAAAACAAAAGCTTGCTTTAGCAGCAAATATACTGAAAACAAAAACCAAGGAGGAGGAAAAAGCAGTACCATCTATAACTTAGAGTGCCCAGGATGACGGGTCTTCTGCTAAGAGCTTCAGAGGCTAAGGCTGCCAGCCACACCATTTGGCAATACTTAATAGTGACAGGTATCACAATATACTAGCCTATTTACCCTCACACCCTATGAGGTGGAGTATGTGTTATTCTCCCCATTTTCCTGAAAGAATAGGCTTAATATTTTGCTGTTTGCTAAGGGGGTTAAAAAGTTCATTGTGATTTAAAATGCATTAAGCCCATTGAAAAATAATTTTATGGAACTTAAAAAAAATTAATTGTGGTTCCCATCCTGCAATGACCCAGTGACCATGAGAGAAGGGATCCCATCCTTGGCCCTCACATCAGAATAGGGAAGGGTTTAGGAACCTCCCTGACCCTGGGTAGGGCTGTTTTGACTCTTCACCCGCACAGATCTTTCTGTGACCTTATCTGTAGTCAGAGATAATAGTGTGTGTATAAGGGAAGTGGTGTACTGCAAGATCCAATAAGACAATCGTTGAATTAAAAACAATTTCAGCATTATGAGCTTAACATTTGGTACAATTTAAAACATACACAGGAGACCAGGAAATGTTAAACAAACAAACAAACAAAATCATGGACTCACTATCCAGCTTCAGCATCACCAGCTCACAGCCAAGCCTGTTCATTTACAACCCCAGCCACCTCTGCCCTGGACTAGTTTTTGGTATTTGATTTGCTTTGAAAGGGCAGGGCTACACAGAGAAACCCTGTCTTGAAAAACCAAGGGGGGGGAAAAGTTGGGAAGGCCTCACACGTGCTAAGTACACGCTGTCCCACTGAGCTACATCCCTAGCTCCACTCTTAACTTTGAAAAAAATGTATATATTAGATCCTATTTCATATTAAAGAAATGCATCTGCCCTAAATAGAGTGTCATAGAGTACCAGTATGGAGTGTAGAGAAGGCTCAGTGGGCATAGGCACTTGCCATCCAGCCTGCTGGCCTGAGTTTGATCTTTAGGACACACAGAATAGAAGGAGAGAACAGACCCACACGAGTTGGCCTCTGACCTCCACATGGGTGCTGCATCAGATACACCTCCCCCAGATAATGCAATAATTAATAAAAGAAAATGTTAGTATTTGGCCTGTCTACTCATAATGTCACCCACAGAAGGACCAGTTTTTTTATCTATGCAGAAATACCTGGTCAGTACATCTCTAGAGGTAGTGGTCACTGTAAGCCCGTTCCAGCCACACTACTCTTGACAGACCTTGGGAGCATGCTGGTGCTAGGTCAGTGTGTGCTGAGTTTCATGTGAGCAAACACACATGAAAGTGAGTGCAGCCATGTTGAGTTAATGAAAGGAGACGAGAGTACAACTCTCTGTATCCGCCACCTATTCAGACACCCGGCTTTGGGCGGTTGTCCTTGGCTTTCCCATCTAGTATTCTACCAACCAGCTGCCCGAGCCTCCTTAGGGACCCAATTGTCTCTCTTGCTTGGGATACTTGACTTTGCTCCAGTGGCTCCATGGAGTCCTCCTTGGTGGGGCTTCCAGCCTCCTTCTTGGCCTTGTCAGTTGCGGGCTGCTCAGCACACAACAAAAGTTGACTGGCTTGCTTGGGGCTGCAGGTGTCATGCCTTGTTGGGCTCCATAAGGCCAGATGGCCTGGCTGAGACCTTCTGTGTGCTGATGTTCTTACATTCTGTGGTTACCTCCCCCAGTGGGCGTGCAGTTCCAGGCAGGGACCTTCCGTTGGCCCCCTGCCTTGTTTTTCCTTCCTGGGTAAAGCATATATATTGATTGAGTTTCAGTAAAGCTTTGGCATTCTCCTTGAACGAATGACCCGAGTCTGTGTCCTCTGTTAATCCTCCAGGCCTATGCCCGATACTTGGTACTGGTGACAGCACAGGCGCTGTCAAGTGGACCCACTGAGATCAGGAAAGAGAGGAGAACCTAGAAGGAGAAGGAATGCATTGGGGAATCGCTGAGAGCGGAAGAAAGTAAGTGTTACCCTGTAAGTACTTGGACGCACCATGGGGACTACCAGTTCCTCCTTACAAGTCGTTGATCAACTGGTAGAGCTGCTTAAACAGCAGGGTACTGGCATTAAAGTTAAAACAGCCAAAGAATTTATTAAAACTTTAGAGAAAACCAGTCCCTGGTTTATAGTTAGTGGTGGGCTAAATATCCCAGTTTGGGAACAAGTTAAGACAGACCTGCAAAAGGTGCTACAGAAAGAGGGCCCGGAAAGCATCCCCGTGGCTACCTTTCCCTCTGGAGGCTTGCTAAGGATGCCCTTTTAAATGACGATGCTAAAATTAAAGAGCAAATGTCTGAGATTGAGAGAACCTTTGGCACAGCTCAGGACGATGCTTCTAAGAGATCTCTAAAAGACTCAGGGACTGAGAGTGACTCGTCAGAGGACAAGGAAGAGACATTGAAAAAGGAAATAACTGCTCTGAAATTAAAACTGAAGAAATGTAAGGATGATAAGAATTCTGATAAACGTCCACCGAGTAAAAATCCTTTTTATGACAATAAAAATGAGCCATGGCTCCTCCAGCTTATCATGATTATCCCTGCTGTGATTGGGACCCTGAGAGCAAACTCCAAAAAAGGACATGGCTTACCCAGTGACGGAGGTTCCTCACCCTAATAATCCAGGGCAAATGCTTCTGCAACATGCACCCCTGAGTTTTAAGGAGTTGAAGAGCCTTAAGGAGGCTGTCTCCGCCTATGGAGCCGTGGTCCCTTTTACTATGGCTATTTTAGAGTCTTATAGCACCTCCAATTTAACACCTGGAGATTGGCAACAACTGTGTAGGGCGGTGTTAATCAGAGGAGATTATTTACTTTGGAGAGGAGAGTATCAAGAACAGTGTATTAGCCCGGCAGTGGTGGCACACGCCTTTAATCCCAGCACTTGGGAGGCAGAGGCAGGTGGATTTCTGAGTTCGAGGCCAGCCTGGTCTACAGAGTGAGTTCCAGGACAGCCAGGGCCACACAGAGAAACCCTGTCTTGAAAAAAAAAAAAAAAAAAGAACAGTGTATTGTCTTGACTTACCTTAATGCACAAGAGGGCCAGCCTCAAAGAAATGTGGAAATGCTTACAGGGGCAGGACAATATGCTGCTTTACATAATAAAATTCAATATGACCCAGCTGTTTATGCTCAAATTGCCACTGCAGCTGTCTGAGCCTGGAACACATTACCTAATAAAGCAGCCGGTGATCAATTGTCTAAGGTAATTCAGGGACCCTCTGAACCTTTCCAGGAATTTGTGGATAGATTGCTACAGCTGGCAGGAAAGTTGTTTGGGGATCCTGAAACTGCAATGCCAATAGTAAAACAATTGGCCTTTGAAAATGCTAATAAATACTGTAAAGAAGCCATAAAGCCTCATAGGTCTAAGAGTTTAAATAATTATATTAAAATTTGCAAAGAAATTGATGGCAATTATGTGATGGGACAAGTTATGGCTGTAGCTATGCAAAGGGGGTCAGGAGGGAGTAAGATTTGCTTTGGGTGTGGACAGACCGGACATTTCAAAAGGGAATGCCCCAAGAACTGAGGTTCTTCCAGTCCTGGATTGTGCCCTTGGTGCCGTAAGGAACATCATTGGAGCAATGAGTGCCGGCCTAAGCAAGATGTAGAAGGCCGTCCCCTTTACCCTTCGGGAGATGGGAAGAAGGGCCCGCTCCAGGCCCCCAAGCCAGAGTGTACAGAGTCATGAACACCCCTACAGTAACTCCCACACCAATTCAGTTCGTTCCACAAAGCAACTCTTTTATGTCCAAGACCTTGTCAGAGGTACCCCAGGAAGTGCAGGACTGGACCTCTGCTCCTCCACCAGAGCAGTGTTAACACCTCAAATGGGTCCCCAAGCTTTAGGCACTGGAGTTTATAGGCTCCTACCTCCTGGAAGTGTGGGACTCCTTTTAGGACGCAGCAGCGGTTAATAAAGGGAATTAAGAGTTTTACCAGGGGTGATTGACGATGATTATACCGGGGAAATTAAGATCATGGTCTCAATAGAAAGAGGAGTTGAGGTCATTCCACAAGGAGATAGAATTGCTCAACTGGTTCTCTTCCCTCAATTCCACACCAAAAATGCTGTACTTAAGCCTACAAGGGGAGCTCAAGGTTTTGGGTCCACAGGACCAGGAGCCTTTTGGGTGTCATCTTTGGATAAACATCCCACACTTACCTTATGGGTAGATGGAAAACCTATGCAAGGGTTGTTGGATACTGGAGCCGACACCACTGTAATCGCTAAAACCTTTTGGCCCAAGAATTGGCCTTTAGATGTATCTCATTCTGTCTTACAGGGAGTAGGGACAGCTACTGTCCCTTTCAAAAATAGTAAAATCTTGAAATGGAAAGATGAGGAAGGACATGAAAGCTGGTTTCAGCCTTTTGTCTTAGATCAATTGCCCATTAATCTATGGGGTAGAGATGTGCTTATGGACATGGGGGCTGTCCTTACCACCCAACCAGTTCAAGGGATGATGAAAAGACAGGGCTATGTTCCTGGGAGAGGTTTAGAAAAATATTTACAAGGTACACATAGCGTGAGTGAAGAAGCACAGATAACTCAACATCCCAGGGATAAAACAAGACTAGGAAATTTATCCTAAGGGCCACTGTCATGCCTCCTGCTATAAAACCTTTACCGATCACATGGAAAACCGATGAGCCTGTGTGGATCGAACAGTGGCCCCTCTCTAAAGAAAAACTGGAGGCAGCTCATCAACTGATACAAGAACAACTTCAGGCTGGACATATTGTTCCATCAACGTCCTCCTGGAATACTCCTATCTTTGTTATTAAAAAGAAACCAGGGAAATGGAGACTATTACAAGATTTAAGAGAAATTAATAAAACTATGATGCCCATGGGAGCCACTCAACCTGGATTGTCATCCCCAGTCGCCATTCCAAGAAATTGGCGCTTGTTAGTAATAGATTTAAAGGATTGCCTTTTTACCATTCCTTTGCATCCTAAGGATTGTGAATGCTTTGCCTTTAGCATTCCTTCTATAAATTTTAGAGAACCTTCCCACCGCTATCATTGGGTGGTGCTGCCTCAGGGAATGGCCAATAGTCTTACCATGTGCCAAGTATGTGTGGCTGCTGCTTTGAGTCCTTTGAGAAAGCGATATCCTTAAAAGTATATAATTCACTACATGGATGATATACTTCTTGCAGCAGCCGAGGAAAAAGAACTTCTTATGGCTTATGCATATCTTCAAAGTGATCTGGGATGGGCTGGGTTGCTTATTGCCCCTGAGAAAGTTCAGAAGGAATTTCCATATCATTACTTAGGACATGCATTGTTACAGAAAGACATTCGCCCACAAAAATTACAGATTAGAATAGATACCTTAAAAACCTTAAATGATTATCAAAAAATATTGGGAGAGATAAATTGGTTATGGCCATCGTTAAAATTAAGTACGGGACAATTAAAGCCTCTTTTTGATATTTTGAAAGGAGATGCTTCACCCAATCCTCCTAGAAAATTAACTGAAGAGGCTAGAGGATGCTTAGGGTTAATACAGAATGCCCTTGAACAAGCTCATTTAAATTATATAGATTATTCTAAAAATCTATCATTTTTGGTTTTTGCCTCTACACATTCTCCTACAGGTGCTTTTTGGCAAAATGGACCTATACTGTGTGTGCATTTACAGGCTTCACCTTCTAAAATTGTATTATTTATCCACAAGCAGTGGTTTCCTTATTGTTTAAGGCTCATAAAGTAAGTTTGCAAGCATCTGGTAAAGAACCCGATGTGATTATTACACCTTATGATAGGGAACAGATTCAGATTTTATCTCAAAACTATATTGATTGGGCTTCAATTATATGTACCACCAGTAGTCAATGTGATAATCATTATCCAGATAATAAATTATGTCAATTTTTAAAATCTCATCCAGTAGTTTTTCCAAAAATTGTTTCCACCCAACCCTTGGAGCCTGCTCGTTTAGTGTTTACTGATGGATCCTCTAATGGAAGAGCTGCAGTTGTTTCAGAGGATAAAGTGGAAGCTGTGAAAATGTTTAATTGTTCTGCACAATTAGCAGAGTTGAAGGCTATACAAATAGCTTTGAATTTATTTCCTGATGAAGCTTGCAATATTTACACCGATAGTGTATATGTTTCCCAAATTATAGGACCATTAGAAAGTGCAGCCTATGTAGCACCTGTTTCTACGATTTGTTCTTGCCTGATGCAAGTACAAGCTCTTTTGTGGCATTGTATACATCCAGTTTTTGTTGGCCATATACGAGGACATTCATTATTACCTGGTCCATTAGCACAGGGCAATCATAAAGCAGATTTTTATACCCAACAACCATCGATTGCCTTAAACTCAGTCACTAATTATGATAAAGCTTTAAACATGCATAATAAATTTCATCTTAATGACAACTCTTTAAGATTTCATTGTAATATTACCAAGGAACAGGCCACCCAAATTGTTACTCAATGCCCTCAATGTGCTCAATTTATTTCCTCTCCTAATTTGGGAGTGAATCCTCGAGGCCTTAAGCCGAATGATGTTTGACAAATGGATGTAACACATATTCCTTCCTTTGGGAAATTGCAATTTGTTCATGTCTCTGTGGATACTTTTTCTGGCATGACCTTTGCATCTGCTCATCGTGGAGAGAAGATAAAAGATGTCAAGAATCATTGTCTACAAGCATTTGCCTGTTTAGGGGTTCCACATCAATTAAACACTGATAATGGACCAGCTTATACTAGTAGATCACTTCAAAGGTTTTGTGAGGAATATAATATTATGCATAAAACTGGAATTCCCTATAATCCACAAGGTCAAGCTATTGTGGAAAGAACACATCTTACTATTAAAAACTATCTTGAAAAAACAAAAAAAGGGGGAGTTTACCTCCCTGCATGCAAGATTATCCTTTATTCTTTATATTTTAAATTTTTTGTTAGTAGATAAGGATAGTTTGTCTGTTGCTGATAGGCACTAGAAAGGTCCACAGAAGGCCCAAGGGCTTGTGAAATGGAAGGAGTTATCATCAGGAACTTGGAAGGGTCCTGACCCTGTGTTAGGGTGAGAGGTTCTGTTTGTATCTTTCCCAAAGATGCAGAGGGCCCTGTTTGAGTCCCTGAGCATTGTGTACACCCTGCCATTATGGAGTCTGATTCAAGCAGAGATCTACTGGAGCTTCGTGAAGAATCCACCAGTCCTGATGCCAGTGGGGATAAGTAGCACTGTTTGCGCCCCCCCCCCCCCCCGCTTTTTTCCTCTTTCTTTGTGGTTTGGAATGTTACAGGTGCTGATAAAAGAAAAGATTTGACTTGCTCCATCAGACATTGTTGTTTGACTAACTGCTGGGAGTATGAGGATGCAGTGGTCGTAGTGTGAACACCTGGAGTTGTTCTCACACCTTTGGAGGATGAAGGGGAATTTCCAGTTTCCCTGTGTCGTCAGAAGAAAGAAAATGGCATCACTGCAGCCATTGTAGCTTCCATAGTGATTTCAGCTACTGCCGCCGCTGTGGGGATATTCCTCTTTTGCCACCTTCGCAAACGTCTGATCCAGTCCCAGGCAGTTACTAAGCAAGTGCTCATGTCATTAGCTCAGGACAATCCCTCTGCTCAGGTTCGGCTCAGTCTTTATGGAGAATAGTCAGTCAATGACGGGCAACTCCTTTGAGGTCCATACCTACCTAAGACAGGGGCCTTGAGACTGGCAAGGATTCCCAGTGACGGGTAATTGGTATGGGCGAAAGGTGACCTAAGACAGATGCTATTCGCATAAAAAAACAAAAAAGGGGGACCTGTTGGGCCCCATAAGGCTAGATGGCCTGGCTGAGACCTTCCGTGTGCTGATGTTCTTACATTCTGTGGTTACCTCCCCCAGTGGGCGTGCAGTTCCAGGCAGGGACCTTCCGTTGGCCCCCTGCCTTGTTTTTCCTTCCTGGGTAAAGCATATATATTGATTGAGTTTCAGTAAAGCTTTGGCATTCTCCTTGAACGAATGACCCGAGTCTGTGTCCTTCGTTAATTCCCAGGCCTACACCTGATACTTGGTACTGTGATGTCGTGCACCTTCGATGCCTGTCCTTATAGCAGCACCAGGAGATCAGTGTCATGGTTATTGTCATTCACAAAGGAGACTAGGGGAGGGTAGATAGGTCCCTTGCCTGCCCAGGAAGGTGCAATGCTAGGGTTGGAACACAGCCTGTAACATGGTGATTCCCAGTGTTTAGAGTCACTTAAGAAACCAGGGGCAACTTGACCTCTGAACAGACTTTTTACTTTTTGAAGTCCAATCTCAAAAAGCTGAAATCCGTAGTCGCTGTGCATTTTCCACATCCAGAAAACAGATAGAGTAAGGTTTATAGGTGCTGCTTAGGAGATTAACACATTTTTAGGTCATCTAGCTTCTAATGTCCTGGTTTTTCTTTTTATGGTGTGTGATTAAATAATTGTTTGAATCAGGGATTCTATGACTGTGACAGGTTTGAAGGTTGGCAGGGATAGGAAGACAGGCCATAGCCTCAACAGTGTCCCTTCCAAATTTTTTGTCACATCTCCCAGCTTGAGGTAGATGAAAACGTGACATTTCGCACGTACAGAATCAGGATCAAGTACTTTACAATTCTTGGAGGAGGGTTGGCCATGACCCCATTTTCTTTATCCCAGTGGATCAGAGTTCAGCTCATATGCTTTTCCCTTGACTGAACTTTGTGAGGGTCAGTTTTAGATGACTGTGTGAGCCACTTTCTACTAGAATCCTGCCCTGCCAACCAAAGGCAGCCTGGCTCAGCAATGCTGGGGACTGGTGTTCCCGTGTGTCTGGTCTGTCTCTACTTCCTCACAGCTCTTTTTTTTTTTTTTTTTTTTTTTTTTTTTTTTTTGGTTTTTCGAGACAGGGTTTCTCTGTATAGCTCTGGCTGTCCTGGAACTCACTTTGTAGACCAGGCTGGCCTCGAACTCAGAAATCCGCCTGCCTCTGCCTCCCAAGGGCTGGGATTAAAGGCGTGTGCCACCATTGCTCGGCTTCCTCACAGCTCTTGATATCCTAAGGAGGTAGAAGAGTGGGTGGGGCTGTGTTTGTAAGGACACTGGAGAAGAGGCAGCAGAGTGATGGAGCCCCAGCCACCAGAGGGAGCAGGTCAGGGATTTCTGATTCTTCCTGGGTTCTCCAGACAGGCACGGAGGGTAAATTTCTACAACTGTTTGCCAACCCTTGCAAGGAGAAAGGCAGGGCTGTCTTTATTCGAAGGAATGTCTAGAAATCAATTTAAATCCTTTATGTTGTTTCTAATTGCTTGGATTTCCCCGAGTTTGCAAAGAGATGGTATGCTAGTACTCTATAACCTCTCACTCTCCAGTTCTGTAGGTTAGCCATGTTCCCAGTTAGCCTTAGCACTCCCAAGTTTAACACCAGGCTCCGCTAAGATGCCCAAAGAACCTTCCACAGGGCGCCATGACGGAAGAAGTTCCACCCACAGGGCGCCATGACGGAAGCTCCACCCACAGTGTGCCTTGATGGAAGCTGATAATGCCCGTGTTGAATGGATTGATTTTGGGCCTTACTTTAGGAAGACAAGCCCTTGTTCTACAAATGACCCATTGTGGGAGTGACTTGGGAGGATTGCCCGAGAAACAGACAAGATAGGAAGTTAGCTTTCTTCGGGCTGTCCTTGCTCAGTGTTCTGAAGGGTTTGAAATCTCCTCTAAAAGCAACAAGACTGCAGCACATTCCTGAGAGTATTTGGTTAAGGATCAGAATTCCCCAATCCCCCTGCTTCTCTCCTGGGTCTCTTATCCCTGCCCTCCCCTCCTTTGCTTTTGTGTTCTTTTTCAGAGTATTTATAACTGTCTCCCTCCTTCAGCATTCTTAGATCTATTTCCCACCTTACTTTTCTTAGCCTGTTTCCCTGCGATGGGCTGCTTGCCTTTATATGTATATATTCATGGATGATTGATTTTGCTTGTTTCTTGGATGTATCCCTTTCCTTTCTCAGCTTTTGTTTTCTTTCCCCCATTTCAGGTCTTTCTTGAGGCTGTACAGCATTTACTGGTGCTCATCTGTTTGAGTAGAGCTGGCATGGAGGACTGCGCCCAGCAGGTAGGGGCCATGGTGCCAGAGGTCTTGGGTGCCTGAAGATGCTCCCCCTAACCCTGATGCCTTGGAAGAGGAGCCCTTCAAGACAAGCTGATGCTGGCTGCCAGGCCAGGGCCAGAGGTGGGGACAGATGGCATTTTCTGCTCAGTGTGTGGGCTCCATTGCTTGGGGGGAGTTCCATGAGTGGTTGGGTAAGTGTTAACAGGGTTCACAGGAAGAGGTGGGAACTCAGGGGTGGTATCCCTATTGGGAAGATATCATTTGGAGACGTGAAGGGGAACTTGAAACAAAGGGGTCCGTCTCCTGGGGAAAGTGATACCCTCTGACACCCCTCTCCCCACTGATGCCGATATCGTTCTTGCTTTTGGGCTGATCTGCTAAGAAGACAGGCATGTTTCCACTGGACATCTGTCTTTTATCCCCCTCAATGCCCCACTGTTAGTCAGTGGGCAGTGTGAGGGTCAAGGCTACTGGACACTGAGTAGCAACTCAAAATCCATCTGTGGGAGGTTCTGAGGGTCAGTCTGGGCACTGATAGAGACAGGTGGCACTTCTTGATGGGTGTGGTACCAGAGAAATCCTAGAAGTTGCAACTGCACCCCTCCTCGTCTGGAGTGACAGGGGAGAGGCTTGAGCCCTGCTCCCCAGCTGTCCAAGGCAAATTGACTGGAGTCCATCTGGCTGTCCCCACCAGCTCAGGCTCGCTTCCCATCCTGGAACACCCAAAGCTGTTGGGCCATGGCTAAGTCTGCAGAAAGCACAGCAGGATGCCTGGATCAGGTCTACCTAGGCACACCTGGAGCTAAGCTGCATTAGGGGTGGGGTGCCCAAGAGCAGCCGAGGTAACTTCAGATGGCCTTGTCTTCCTAGGGTCTGTGTATGTAATGGTGGCCACACGCTTCCCTGATGAGTGTCATTTAAGGCATACTTCATTCCCTTTCCAGAACCTGTCCCTTCATTATTATTATGGTCATCTATTCACAGTATTCTCTCACTCTAGAATACATTGCTTATAGAAAGTCTTGAGAGGTATCTTGGCTTGCATAAGCCTCAAGAGTTCCCAGGCCTTTATTTTCAGACTCTGAATACTTGTTTTTATCGAATTCAAGGCAGACCCTCCTCTTCTATATCTGCACCTGTCAGTATCCATATCAAACGGTATAGATTCAACAGTGAGAATGACTGGGTATATGTGATGAGTTTCTAAGCTGTGCCCCTCACTAGGGCAGGAGAACTGGAGGCCAGGACCTAGCCTCTAATGTAGGCTTGCAGCAGTCCCTGGCCCTCCCTGCCTGAGCCCAAGTTCAGGCTCTGTGTATCTGTCTGTGCCTTCACTTCCTACCACCTCCCCCGACTCGCCTCTTCCCACACACCATGTTGTATAAATATTTACACCCCAGGAATCTTTCTCCAGCTGCTTCTCTGGTCCCTGTGAGTGCTTGGTCTCTCACCTAGCAGCTGCAGCAGATCTGGTTGCCTTTGGTCAGACAAGGGCAGGCCCTGGTGTGGGGGCCCATGGTCCCTCCAGGGTAGAGAGTGCAGTTGGCAGAAACAACATTGACGAGGTCACAGGGCTGTGAATGAGGCCCAGCCACTCTCCCCGTTGGCTAACTTCTCCTGCCAGCCTCGCCCCCCTGTCCCCTCCACCCCAGCTGTCCATGGGCAATTTGCCAAGAGCTGTGGATCCCTCCCTGGTCTGGCTTGAGACATTGCTGCTTCTTGAAGAAGTGGCTCTCAGGGTTGGGATCTGTGGCATCCCAGCCTTCTAGACAGTAACAGAGTCAACTGTCTGACACCAGATCAGAATAGTAGCTTCGTTTACTTTTGAGCACTTCACAACTTACTAGGCTATGGGATGGTCTCCATCTGCCCTGAAGACCACCCTGAGATCAGGACAAGAACCTGCTGGCAAATCTCCATATTGGGCACCTCCTACACTTTTTGCATAGATCATCCTACCTCCTACTGGTTCCAGCAGGGGTGGGAGTAGAGGGCTCCCTCCTCATTTTCCTTGGTAACCCAGGGAGCTTGAGTTTGCTAGAGCACCAGGCTGGCATTTGGGTTTTGACAGGCAGACCCACTGCAGGGTGCTTCCCCACATTCTCATGGGCTTGTTCAAGCCTTGAGGGCCGCAGGTTCAGAACTTCCCTGTGCATGAGCATTTCCTCTTTCAGCCTTGGGTGTTGGCAGCCACAGAAGGCAAGCTCCAGCCTTTTCTGGTTCAGCTGGGGCTTCTGAGAGTCAACCATAGGTGGGATGTTGATCTTCCCCATCCATCTTGGGTGTGGGTCACCTGCTGCCTCCTCCCCTCCCCTTCTCACCTCAGTTTCCCCCCTCGTCAGAGGTGATGAGCATGTATTCTAAACCCGCTCTCAAACAGTGCAAACAAGGTTTTAGAAAATCAACATGGTGGCTTCATTTAAAATTCCTTTTCTGGTTGTGGGAGCAGAGACTGGTAAGTTATCAGGGACTATGGAGAGTATGGCTGCAAATGCTTTGGGGAAGTGAAGGAGGTAGCTAGGGTGAAAAAGGCCTTTCATATTTATCAAACTTGAGATTTAAGTCCAGTGACTGCAGGTGGGTGCATTGGACTGGGCGAGGACCAGGGATAAAGGCTGGCCAGGTCTCCACAAACCCACACTTGTGCCAGAAAAGGAACAAATAGCTTAATCTTTCTCCCCTACCCCTTTGGGAACAGGAGAAAAACTGATGCCAAAGGTGCCAGGTGTGACCACAGCGCTGGGTACTCAGGGTACAGTTTAACCACCCCCAGACATGAGGTGGAGCAAGGGGCTGCGGGCTGGCACTGGCCTAACCAAGAGGAATGTTTAGAGAGAAGGGTGGGAAACTACAGCTCAGAAGCTGCAAGATTTTTCTGTCTGCTACTTCAGCCCCCCTTCCTCCCCAAAGTAAAACAAAACTCAAATAAAAGTTGGACCTGGCAGATATTAACGCAGCAGAGCCAGGGCTGCTGCGCACACAGCCATCCGCTCTCCCCTTTCTGTTTCTATAAGAGGCTGAAATAAATTTAGTGAAACTACCCCACCCAGCTGAGGGCCCCAGGTTTCAGAGCAGTGGGATTTTTCACCCAGAAAGCTCTTCATTTTCAAAGCTGAGAGCTTTTTGTTTGGATTCTGTTGGGAATGGAATGCTTTCAATTTAAAATAATTATTTTACTGCAGTCACCTATCCTCACAGAGAAATGTCAGGACACTGTAAAAGGCTTGCTAGAAAGCTGGTCTATAAATGCTCTGCAGCTTAAAATAGTGGACACTGGGGCCAGTGCCTTGTGGGTCTGCTGAGTACTTATTCTTTCTTGTGATGTCTGAGCATATTCAGCCAAGTTCCCTTTTGTCTGTCAGGTAAGCTGGGTAAGTCAACAAAGCAGGTGATAACTGGATCTTCACTTTTTCCTAGTGAGTACTTACTAAGGGCCTACTATGTGCTGGGCACTGGGGACTGAGCTGAGAGCTAGGAAGAGAGACGGTTAAAATCTGAAGTGACTAAAGACAACGAACGAGCAAGGAACATCAGACTTAATGTAGGAAGATGGAAGGTTCCTTCCTAGGAAGGAACAAGGTGAGGGTCTCCTGACACCTGTTCAACAGCAAAAACACACTGGAAAGGAAGATGTCTCTGTTTGCAACAACATGGTTATCTACAGTAAAAACAAACTATTCCAAGAAATCTACTAAAAAGCTCCTCATATAACTAAGTCTCATAGGAGACAAGACAAAAAAAAAAAAAACAAACCCAACTATATTTCTATAAATTAGTAATAAATGACTGGAAACAAAGATTTAAATACAAGAATTCGAAAAATGGGAAATATTAGGTACAAAGCTAAAAAAAAAAAAAAAAAGTGCATCTATATACCAAAAGCCATTGTTGTGGGGTACAGTCTTAGAACTCAGAAAGTGTTGGAGGAACATTGCTTTGAGTTCCAGGCCAGGCTGGCCTACAGAGAAAGAAAGACACTCTCTCAAGAAACCCCCTAAACAGCCAATTATAACAGCACTGACTAAATGAATCAAGTGTGTGTGAGGTATAGCTCAGCAGTAGCATGTATATTTGACGTGCTGGGTTCAATCCCCAGCAGCCTCTTACTCTGTCTCCCACCAATAAAAAGGCATAAATAAATATGTATGCCATATTTATGGCTAGAAAAGTCTTAGAAATTATTATATTTTTACGTGTGTTATTCTGGGGGTTAACCCCAGGACCCTGTGTATTGAAAATGCCAAGGTTTAAATGAGAAATGTTCCCCTATAGACTCACATATATGAGTACTGGTCTCAGGTTAGTGGTGTTGTTTGGAAGGTTATGGGGCTCTTAGGCTATATAGTGCTTTGCTACTGGGGGTGAGCTTTGAGAGCCTGTAGCCTCACCCCCTTTCAATTCACTGTCCCAGCATCATGTGAGAGGAAATGTGATCAGCTGGTTTAAGTTCCGGCTGCTGCTACCATGCCTCCCCACCATCATGGACTCTCCCTCTGTAACCATCAGCCAAAATAAACACTTTTTTTTTGTAAGTTGCTTTTTGGTCTTTTTTCTTTCTTTTATATATATATATCTCGAAAGTAACTAAGTCAGAAAGCAGACACTCCATCCCTGATTTCCCAGTAGGACTTTGTTTTGGCTTTTTTTTTTTTTTTTTTTCAGTGATAGACAA
Source organism: Uromys caudimaculatus (assembly GCA_028551405.1). Lineage (NCBI taxonomy): Eukaryota > Metazoa > Chordata > Mammalia > Rodentia > Muridae > Uromys > Uromys caudimaculatus. The sequence continues at coordinate 84,217,245 of CM052705.1, read as the reverse complement.
AATGTTTCTGAAATCTATATAAGAAGGCAAAGGAATGAGAATAGTTAAAATCATCCAAAAAGTAAGAAAATGTTGGGAGGAAAAATGGCCTTTGATTTTTAAGACTTACTATAAAGCTATTATAATTGCCAGTGGTTGGAATTGATGACACAAGTGAATTGTCTGACTTGGGGAGAGAGATGAAGATAGTTACTAGGAGGAATTGAAGCCTTTTCAACAGTGCTAGGATTGGACAATCTCCAGCAAAAACAAAAACAAAAAAGGAACAAAACATAAAAAGGAACTTCAACGTAAGTCTCTTGGGGGGGATTGATTATATGTGTGTGGTTGTTTTTGCCTGCATATATGTCTGTGCACCAAGTGTGTGAAGTACCTACAGAGGCCAGAAGGGGGCACTGGAAAGTGTGGCGGTATCTTGCCTACTCAGCGCTGGGATCTTCGAAGGCATCTCTTACAGACAAGGGGGTTAACTACCCTAGTAATGCAGGGAATGAAGGATGATAGTTCCTAGGCATCTAGAGAATACAGTGAGGGCTGGGCGTGTAGCTCAGTGGACGGTGGCCAAGCATGTATGAATCCCTGGGATCCATCTCAGCACAAGAAGCAAAGATGGACGGGAAAAGAAAACACTAAGATAGCAGAATAAAGCCCCCCTTTACTACTGATATTTAAATGCAAGGGAGTAAACTCTCCAGTCAGAAGACAGATCAGCAAAATGGGTAAGAAAAAACTGTAACTCAACTACATGTCACTTTTAAGGGACTTACTTTAGATCCAAAGACACATATAGATTGAAGGTGAATGACAGAAAAAGATTCCTCAGGGGCTAAAGACACATGAGGCTCTGGGTTCAATCTCTAACACCAAAAACAAACAATAGAAAAAGAATAAATAAAAAAGAAAGCTGACTGTGGTGGTGTGAATAGGGATAGCCCACAGTCCATAGGGAGTGGCACTGTTAGAGTATACTGCCTTGCTGGGGGAGGTGTGGCCTTGCTGGAGGAGGCGTGGCCTTGCTGGAGGAGGTGTGGCCTTGCTGGAGGAGGCGTGGCCTTGCTGGAGGAGGTGTGGCCTTGCTGGAGGAGGTGTGTCACTGTGGGGGCCTTGAGGTCTCAGATGCTCAGGTGAGTTCTCTCATTGCTCTCTGTGATCCCAATGTAGTACTCTCAGCTCCTTCTCCAACACCGTTGTCTCCCTGCACAATGCCATGCTTCCTGCCTGAATATAATGAACTAAACCTCTGAAGCTGTAAGCCAGCCCCAATTAAATGTTTTCCTTTAGGAGAGTTGCCATGGTCAAGGTGTCCCTTTACAGCAATAGAAACCCTAGTGAAGACACAAACAAACTTTAAAAGATTATGGGTGGGCTGACAAGATGGCTGGCCATTTGGCAGTCCTGCAAGTTGTACTTTTGACCTTCACATACATCTATGACACAAGAGACTAGGATATTATATATTAATCAGATATTCAAAACAGCAATAACAACAATTATAAACATTTGTTAATTACATAATTTTAAAACATACAACGTTTGGAAGAAACCAGACTTCCCCAGGACCGATGCTTGAACTGCCCACAGCTGTGCCAGGAGCCCTTTAGTTTTCATTGTTTGAGACAGGGTCTTGCTAAGTTATCCAGGCAGGCCTTGAGCTTTTGATCCTCCTTGCTTAGCCTCTACATTAGCTGGTCTACAGACCTGTGTCACCCAGGCCTGGCAAAAACAAGACCTTAATGACTTGGGTTGGAGAGTACTCAGCTGTGACACAAAAAGCATGGTCCACAGAGATAAAACTGAAAAATCAGACTTCACTCAAGTTAAAAACTGTTCTCTCCCCAGTGAAAGACACGTTGTTAAAAGGGTGAAAAGTTGCTAGGCAGTGGTGGTGGCGCACGCCTTTAATCCCAGCACTTGGGAGGCAGAGGCAGGCAGATTTCTGAGTTTGAGGCCAGCCTGGTCTATAGAGTGAGTTCCAGGACAGCCAGGGCTACACAGAGAAACCCTGTCTCAAAAAACCAAAAAAAAAAAAAGGGTGAAAAGTTAAGGGGCAGGCTTCAGAAAATATTTGCAAATCACATGTCTGATTAAATATGTAAACAAAGCAAAACAACCAAACAAAATCCTCAAGTCTCAATAGAAAGAAAATAATGACCCAGTTAAAAGTATGCTAAAGACTTGAATAAAGATTACACAGGTGACAGCTAAACAGGCAAAGCATTGCTATAGAAGAAATCTGAATTAAGTTGTAATAAAAGAGGCAGGCATAGAGGCTCAAACCTGGAATCATAACACTTGGGAAGCTGAGGCAGGAGACATGCCTTGAGTCTAAGGCCAGCTGGAGTTGCTTTAGTGAATTCTAGACCAGACTGGGTTATAGTGAGACTTTTTCTCCATCCAATCCAAACCAGATGTATGATGGGATATTACTGTATACCTAGAAGAATGATTAAAGTAAAAATAGTAACTTAAGTATTGAGATTGTAAAGCAACTGGAGACTCATACATACACCTGCTAGAGATGCAAAACTGTAAAATTTACTTTGTACAATGGCTTGGTAGAGCTGTGTATGGTTATGCATGCCTTTAATCCCTACACCTGGGATGCTGAGGCAGGTGGATGTCTGTCAGTTCCAGGATAACCAGGGTTTTGTGGCAACTCTGTCTCAAAAACAAAACAAAAGGCTTGGTTGTTTAAATTTTAATTTAATGTGCAACTACCATATGGTCCTAGAAATCTCTATTTACCCTAGGGATGTAAGAGCTACGCTCTTACACAAATTTGTGTATGAACATTTACTGCAGCTCTATTTCCAGCCCAAATGTTCCATAGGTTCATGGTAGGCAAACTATTATATAATTGTCAACAGTAGGGAATGAGCTATCAATATATGCAATGTGAGTAAATCTTAAAGGCATTGTGCTGTAAAATATATATTGTTTGGCTTTATTTATATGGCATTCTAGAAAAGACTATTATTTCGATTGAGAACATATCCGTAGTTGCCAGGGATTAAGGATGGAGCAAGGTGTGACCACAAAGGGATACTACCAGTAGTCTTTTGAGGGTTGATGGAACTGCTGTGGGTGATGGAACTATCTAATTCTTCAGTGAATCTGTTCCTAATATTAATAAATACGTATATCAAAGATCAATTTTATTGTATTAAAAATAAAACAGCTATAAGAAAGAGCATGAGCTATCACAAACTACTCAAGAAAACAAACATCCCATGAACACACGCAGGAGAGGAGACACTTTGTGTTGGTGAGGTAGGTGTGTAGCCAAGAATGTTTTCCATAGGAAGTGATGTTTGAGCTAGGTTCAAAATAATGGTTACAAACTTTCTTGGGCATAATCCTGGCACCTGGTTTGGAGTTAAAAGGTCATCCTGAGCTACCAATTGAGTTTGAGGCCAGTCTGGGCTACATGAACCTGTCTCAAAAATGAAAAAGAAATTAGCCACTTGGGAGGTAGAGGCAGGAGTGTCTCTGTGAGTTTGAGACAGCCTGGTTTATACAAGTCCCAAAACAAGAGCTACATGAAGGACAGACCCTCTTAAAAAACAAAACTTGGGTCAGTGACTTCAGACGGGATTTGCATGTGCAAAGGCCCAGGGGTAGGAGGAAGATGACTTAATTTCCTTTAAATAAGAACACAGAAGAATGCCCTGGAGGCCTGGAAATAATAGTGAAAGTCAAAGGTTGTGGATTAGGTAGAGGAGGGGTTTGTTCTCCTCCTGCCCAGGCAAGTCAGTACAGCCTTGGGAAGAGTTTCCAACTTCTCTTCAGGGATCTGAAACAATTAACTTAAGAAAGGAGGTTTAAATACCCCACTTAAGGTCTCAGCAAGATTATTTTCTCTCTGCTAGAACCAGGGTTGGACTCTCGGTAGTCTAGGAGATAGCCTTGTATCTTCACCTCTTAAGGATTCAGACCCCAGGCAATGCTTCATTTACTGTAGGATCTAGACTGCCCTGTCCTAGGAGGCACTGCCTAGTTCTGGGGGACGTTGACAGCTGAATGATACTAAGTACTCTGAGGGGCTTAGGACTTGGACACACGGGAGACTGGTTCCTACCTCTATTCGAAGACCCCCGCGCCTACTGTTTGCAGAAACACTTGTGGCAATAATCAGAATATTTGGAAAAGTTACACAACAGGTTCCTGTGCCACATCCTAAACCACCTTGCTCTTTCCAGGCTCACTTGAATACACAAATTTGAGGCCAGCCTAGGCAACATAGCAAGACCTTGTGGCAGTAATGAATAAAAGCAAACCACAGCTAGAAGACAGAACCAACACTTGAATCCCGAACTGCTCAACGTCAGTGCCTTGGGTTCATCCTTAGAGGGTCTTAATCACTGAGCCTGGGGTCCACAATCCTGACAGGTAACCCAGGTAGCTTCAGGGTTTCACTGGCCCCAGTTCTCTTTACCTTTAACCCAGGGAAATCGAGGCCACCCCCAGGGCTCAGGTAGCAAAAGACCGGGAAGGGTCAGATTTCAATCCGAGGCCTTTGGGAAATTTCGCAAATGACCAGGAGCCTGGGAGGAAACGCAACCCCTCTAGGCGCTCAGAGGCGTCGCCTGGCGCCATTGACCGGTTCCGCCGTCTGGGTGCGGGCGACCCCGCGCCGCAAGCTCCCCCTCAGCAAGGTCGACTGGTTGGGCTCGGGTTTGGCGGACGCACACAGTCTCCGCGTCCCCAGGCCTCCCGAGGCCTTTCACTTTCTCGGGACTCAAAACCTCGGGCCCCGCCCCCATCCCGTACCTGCCCGGCACGGGACGCGCGAACCGGAAGTCGGAGGTAGAGCGGCGCCCCCCGGGCGGAAGCGGCGGCGCAGGTGAAGGCGGCGGCCTGTGCGGCCCCGCGCGCGGGAGGCCTCGGCTCGAGTCCCTTGAGCCTCCCGGCTTGGCGGGGGTTGGCCGAGTACCTGCCGCCCACCTGCGGGTCTCCGGCCTCCGCGCGGGCCGCGTGTCCCACTCGCAGGGTTAGCGAAGGGTTAAGGAGCGCTCCCTGCCCCCACCTCCCTGGAAAGTCCCTTAAATGACGTTGCAACCCGACAATTAGAAAAAAGAGTTTAATTATAGAGCCGGGCTCTGGGAGCAGGAACAAACCCGGGCGGTCGGCGGGGCGGGTAAACAACCCGTGAGCGCGCCGCCCGCGGAGCCCGCGCCCGGAGGAGCGGGGGAGGGGAGGCCCAGGGGAGCTGGGAAGGCGTAGGAAATTCGAGGAATCGCCTTTTTTTTACTTTGAGAGAAAAACCAAAAACAATAGAATTATATAGGCAGCTTGGGGTGTCCAAGCCCGCTCCGCCGCCTCGGTCAGCACCACCCCACGAGGTCGCCCCTCCCCGGCCAGCGTCCCCTGCAGCTGAGTTTCGCAAACACGCGGAGTTTAGACCAGCCGGGCGGGTGGTGCGGACTGAAAAGCCGAAATAGCTTCACATCAGGACTCAGTCTAACCTTGTGGTTTTAACGCACCCTGCTCTGTCCCGAAATCTGGAACTCATTACCTCATCACCGAGAAACTGCACGAAATCCGCGCACACACACTAACCCCCTTGGAGCTGGGGAGGGGAACGAGCAAACATCCCTTTAAAAAGAAACCTACACACCCGAATGATTAAATTAAGGTGGATGGAAGTTATTTCCCTTCCTGGCGCTTGCCAGATTTAAAAAAAAGATGAAAAATGGGAGCGGGGGAGGGAAGCAACCAGCGGCTGGACAGCAGCAGCAGCAGCAAAACCCGGGGCAGCAGTCGTGTTAAAAATGGGGGGCCATCAACTCACTGGAGAGACTCCGCGGGGAATTAACGTTAGGATCGTGGGCTGAAGCAAAAGTCGTGTTTCGCAAAGTTGAGAAAAAAAAAACAACCAACAACCTTGTTTCTAAAACAGTTGTGATTTGGAAGGTTTCCCTGGGTTTGCCCAGAGGCTGGCGATAAATAAAGTTTTTTTTTTTTTAAAGTGTGCGTGTGTGTAAGGGGTGGTGCGCCTCGAACGCTCTGCTCCGCCCGCTCTGTCCTTTTCAGAGAAACGTACTCGTAATGGGGTGACCTAATTACATCGCAATGGAACTCGCTTGTAGCCACTCGGCGCACCGGGTTTCATAACAGACCCGGCGGCCTCGAATGCTGGGAAGAAACGTGCGAGGCCTGGGCGGCGCGGCCCGCGATTTCCGCCCGGGTCTCCACTGCAGCACGCGAGCCGGTGCGGGTGGGAGGCAGCCAAACCTAATAGTAAATAAACACATAGTTCACGGTTTTAAAGGGCGGTATAATTCATTGAAGGCCATTGGGTTCCGTGGGTCTGATTGCTTGGCACCCCCAAACAGGGCATAGTGACAAGCCATATGTTCCGTTCGCGTGGGGGCGGGAGAGCAGCAAGAAGTTAAAAGTGTCTCTTCCCCACCTCTACCTTCCTTCTTACCAAAGTAATTTTTTTCCCCCTTGTTTTTAACATTCTGGGATGTGTGGAGGAGGTAGCCCGAATTCAAAGCGTGTGGAAAGTGACTTGTTGCTTTTATTTTCAAGGGGCGCCCGTGAAAGTCTGAATTTTTCTTTAGTGGCAAGTTTAAAGATCGGTTGTGTGAACGAAGCGCCCCATCTAGGTCTGTATAAGAGTTCTGTCCAGGCAGTGGTCTTTTCCACAGTGCCCCCACCCTACCGGGAGAGCGCAGGCTGCCGGCCCAGCACGCGTGTACACACGCGCTGCGCGAAAAATCTTGCTGCTCTCGCCCCCGCCAGGCTAGGCTCTCCCGGAGGAAAAGTTTCTCTGGTTGCCCCTAACTTCTCTTGTCCACTGATGGGAAACAACAAACATAAAACTCTTGACTCGAACATTTGGGGTGCTCCGCATTCCTAAACTCCTTGCCCAGCTCGTTTTGCGGTGGGCAGCCGGGTGTGACAGGGAAGTCAGGGAAAGGTAAGT
>CM052705.1:84190082-84210214 GCA_028551405.1 Uromys caudimaculatus | reverse complement strand
AGAGAGAAGGAGGGGGGAGAGAGGGAGGGAGGGGGGAGAGAGGAGAGTGAAGGGAGAGGAGTGAGGGGGACAGAGGGGGAGGGAGGGAGGGAGGGAGGGAGAGAGAGAGAGTCGAGCCCGCCTTCCAACCCTTAAAAAAAAAAAAAAAAAACAACCCAACAAACACAACAACCAGAACTCCGAAGGGGGTGGAATGAGTGATGTCACAGAGCGGAGCAGAGAGGCTGACAAAGGGTGGGCGCCCCTCCCCCTCTGCCCGGCTCAGCCCAGGGGAGGGGCGCCCCCAGAGCCCGGGAGCGGAGCCCGCAGACTCGAAACTTTTCCTCTTTAAGAAAAAAAAGTTTTGCGCCGCTCCGAGAGCTTTTTTTTTCTGCCTTTTTCCTCGTCTCCCTCCCCCTTCTTCCTTTTGAAAGTTTCTTTCCCCCCCCCACCCCGCCCTCCCTCTTGACCGCATGGCTGATTCAACCTCAGTGTCAATCAACTTTTTTTTCCGCCTCCTCTTCTTCATTTAAATAAGTTTAAAGCTCCTCCTTCCACCCCCCCAACCCACCGAATCTTATAAATTGGGCTTTGCGCGCCGCAGCCCGGGAGAGTCAGAAAGGCGAGGGGCGCCGGGAGCAGGCGTGTGGGACTCCTGACCGGAGAGCCGGAGGCTGCGCCTTCCCCGCACCGGGACCTTCACGACACACCAGAACCTAGTCCTTGCCCCGTGCGAACGCCCACGATGACTACCACCCTCGTGTCTGCCACCATTTTCGACTTGAGCGAAGTTTTATGCAAGGTAAAGTAGGGTGGAGCATTGGCTTTTTGAAAGTTTGTCTTGTGCTTAAAGAAACTCTAAAAGTTTGGGTCTCGGGCCGGCGTAGACGGAGTGAAGGGCTTGCACTGCTTGCGTTTCCCTCCGTGGTGAAGGAATTTGGTCATGTCCTCCTCACTTCAAGTTTTAAGTCCCAGGTAGGGTTCTATGTGAATTCGGGGAGCAAAGTTCTGGGCGACTGCTCCAGTTTTGCGAGGCAAGGAGGTGCGGAAGAGTGGTTAGGAGTGGGACACATTTTGAAGGAGTCTTTTCTGCATGGTGCACCACTGGAGCCGGAGTTAGCGGGTGGACTCGGCTTCACGTTGTGCGCTCTGGGTTTTCCGTGCCCGCTGGAGGTGTTCGAGGTTACCCCCAAAACCTTTGCTAGGGGTCCCTTGGAAAAGCGGTATCTCAGGACGGTATCTGACTGGTAAATTTTCCTGTTTGCATTCGGAAACTAAAAGAGAATGCGGCGAAGAAAAAGGCCGACTTAAGGTTCAAAAAGATGTAGGCAAAGCGACTTTGTAGTGGAGTTTGTCCGCCCCAGCTGGGCTAGGCTTCCTCCGTGAGAGCTGGTCGGTCGTGCTGCAAACTTTGGGCTGAAAGTGTTTGCTTACCTGTGTTGGGAGACACTACGGTTCGTTGACTAAGGAATAGGGGAACAAAATGCTGCCAGACCTCAAGTTCCCGCCAGTTAAGATTTAAGAGGGCCAAAATGGGATAGTTTGCCAGTCAGGTTCTCGGAAAACAAAACAAAAACTTTTCAAACCTTAATGTTCCAAGAGTTAGGTTGCAATGTTCAACTCCGTGGATGTTGTTAATTTTTTGCCCACCCTACATCCCCCAACCCCCCAGTTTGAAAGGATGAAACTGCTAGGCTACTTTTAATTGCTGAATTGTTTTTGCCTTCCCTTAAACACGTCGGGTCATGTTGCTTTCTTCTTAGCTTGCTGCTCCTGTCGGTGCAGCTGCCAAAGCCCCGGGGCTGCAGGGTTGGGGTGCAGGGCCGTCCTGGAACTGAAGAGCAACATCAAAAACTTTGCATTTTCGGCTTCTTTCTCTCCAAGTCTGTTTGCCCTGGCGGCTGCCTGAGCTGGGCAACTCCATCCTTTTCGTCCCTGTTGCCCGCTCTTTGATCTATTTCTCTTTCTTTTACCCCCTCCCCCCCGCAGGACTTTTTAAAATGAACCTCATTGTTGAGAACCAGCTCTCCTCTGGGTTCCTGTAATCCGCTCGGTGGGGTGGTTGCTCGGTGGGGTGGTTGCGGTTACAGGGTTACCGATTCCCGATCTCCTGCTGCTGATCCTAAGGGACTAACTTTAGAATTTGCACAGTGACACCCACCCACTTGTGTCAGGGGCCTGGAGATAACTTTCAAGTCTCCCCCTCCGACTCTTTCTAAATCTTAGGTAGTTTGAGCAGGTGACTAGGGCTTGTGGCAGCTCTGTCCCTGCTCACTCCCCCGCGCCCCCAACTGACTGAGGCGTGGAGTGTGTGTGTGTGTGTGTGTGTGTGTGTGTGTGTGTGTGTGTGTGTGTGTGTTGGTACTTTTCTTTCTCATGTGCAGCTTTGGTTCAAGATTAAACACTGGTGCTCTTATCCAGACCTCTCTTGCAGTCAGGAGACCAAGTGCAAAGGCATCTTCCCAGTGAAGGGGGTGGGGAATGCTGGGAGATATCCCTCCCAGGGTGCGGGGTACCCTTCCTGAAGCTTGGGGGGCATGCGTTTGTGTTTTCAGACACCATATCCCATATCCCAGACTAGGCCCTTCCGCAAGCAAGGAAAAAGCGCAGTTTGAAAACCTGTTGCCAAAGGAAGGGTACACTTGTGGAAGAGGAAATGGAGAGTGTGGGGCCAGATTTTGTGTGTGGGGGGGCCGGGGGGGGTAAGCAAGGACTGATTGAGAGAATTTGGCTTGTGCTTAGCCTTCCACACTTCTAAACCAGGTTTACCTGATTCTATTAGGGGGAGGGAAATTAAAGGGGACTGTCTTGTGTGAAATATTCTGAGTTGAGGAATGTATAAACAGAGCCTGGATTTTAGAGGGAAGAATTAGCTTTGGGGGTCAGCATGGAGCATGGGTCAGAATTAGCTATCTGGTCAGCATGGAGCAGGGTGAATATATCACTTTTTTCCTTCCACACAGGGCAGGATTTTGTGGTTTCTTATGAGCGGTGCCAAAACAAGCCCAGGTGACTTCTTTTAGAGAGACAGGCCTATCAGATGGAGAGGTGCTGTCCTTTGTGGACACCATGCCCTGGCCTCGTGGAGGTCCTCAGTCACTCACAGGTCCTTTTCTTTCCCTTCCCCCAGGGTAACAAGATGCTCAACTACAGCACTCCCAGTGCTGGGGGCTGCCTGCTGGACAGGAAGGCAGTGGGCACCCCTGCTGGCGGGGGCTTCCCTCGGAGGCACTCGGTCACTCTGCCCAGCTCCAAGTTCCATCAGAACCAGCTTCTCAGCAGCCTTAAGGGTGAGCCAGCCCCATCCCTGAGCTCACGCGACAGCCGCTTTCGAGACCGCTCTTTCTCTGAAGGAGGCGAGCGGCTGCTGCCCACCCAGAAGCAGCCTGGGAGCGGCCAGGTCAACTCCAGCCGCTACAAGACGGAGCTGTGCCGCCCCTTCGAAGAAAACGGTGCCTGTAAGTACGGGGACAAGTGCCAGTTTGCGCACGGCATCCACGAGCTCCGCAGCCTGACCCGCCACCCCAAGTACAAGACGGAGCTGTGCCGCACCTTCCACACCATCGGCTTTTGCCCGTACGGGCCCCGCTGTCACTTCATTCACAACGCTGAGGAGCGACGCGCCCTGGCGGGGGGCCGGGACCTCTCCGCTGACCGTCCCCGCCTCCAGCATAGCTTTAGCTTTGCTGGGTTTCCCAGTGCCGCTGCCACCGCCGCTGCCACGGGGCTGCTGGACAGCCCCACGTCCATCACCCCACCCCCCATCCTGAGCGCCGATGACCTCTTGGGCTCACCTACCCTGCCCGATGGCACCAATAACCCCTTCGCCTTTTCCAGCCAGGAGCTGGCGAGCCTCTTTGCTCCTAGCATGGGGCTGCCAGGGGGAGGCTCCCCCACCACCTTCCTCTTCAGGCCCATGTCCGAGTCCCCTCATATGTTTGACTCTCCCCCCAGCCCTCATGATTCTCTCTCGGACCACGAGGGCTACCTGAGCAGCTCCAGCAGCAGCCACAGTGGCTCAGACTCCCCTACCTTGGACAACTCAAGACGCCTGCCCATTTTCAGCAGACTCTCCATCTCAGATGACTAAGCCAGGGTAGGGAGGGACCCCCCTGCCTCCTTCACCTCTCCACCCTGCACCCCATCCCATACCTTCACCTCCCCACCCCCTAACTTTCCCTCAAACCCTACATTGATACATTTAAGCTCAACCCCTTTCCCAGAACCTTGGTATGTTACCCCTCCCCCAACATAAGGACAAGTCAATTTGTCGGTAGCTTCTGGCTTGAAACCCCCTCTCTCCATTTCATAGCCCACTTAACCACGCATAACAGAGTCCCATCTTTGTCAGTAGATGCCTTTTTTCTGGCTTAAGCCTTAAGTGCCAAATCACAAAAGAAAAAAAGCAGTAACCGTTTACAGAAGCAACTTAGTGCCTTGTAATCTAACTTTGTCACTGTGACTACATTACCTCTTCAACGCCAGGGGGCACCCGTGGGCCTCCCAGAGCCTCTGCCCATGGGGTTGGGGGGGGGGGTGACCCGCAGCCAGCAGCTCCCCCAGCTGGCCACACAAGTGCACCTTCCTTTCAGTCTCCTGCACACTCTTCCTCTTACTTAGTAACTCGCCTCCCTCAGAGAATTGTTGCTGGACTTGGGTTTTTTTTTTTGGGGGGGGGGGCTATTTTGACATTCAAAACCTTTTTCTTCCCAGCCCGAACCCCTGTTGACTAATCTTGCTTGGGTTTGTGTAGGTCTCCAGGGACAGAGGTTGAACAAGTTGGACGAAGGTTTTGACAGAAGTGGGACTTTGTGATTTAATTTCTTTTTCTTTCTTTCTTTTTCTTTTTTTTAAGTGGGGAGGAAGGGGAAACTAGATGGACTATGAGAGACTTGATTTTGGTGCTAAAGTTCCCCAATTCATATGTGACATCTTAAAAATGACAACAAATGAGAGAAAAGCTAAAAAAAAACACAAAACAAAACCATGTAAGGGGTGAGCAGTTAATGGTATTCATTCCACATACGATATCTGTGTAAAACGATTGCCTGTAGATGTAGCTTTAATGGATTTGCTCTAGAATACCTTAGGTCTACCTTAGAGCCCTCACGCCATGGTTTCTTCCCTGGGTTTAAACTTCATCTAACTTTCAGAAATTGGAGAGCAAAAATGTTGCTTATCACTGCACATCAATATAAAAAAGCTTATTTAACTTATCAAAACGTATTTATTGCCAAACTATGCTTTTTTTTTTGTTAATTTTGTTCATATTTATCGGGATGACAAATCCATAGAATATATTCTTTTATGTTAAATTATGATCTTCATATTAATCTTAAAATTTTGTGACGTGTCTTTCCTTTTTTCCACAGTTTTAATATATTATTCTTCAACAACATTTTTGTAACTTTACACTTTTTTTTTTGGTTATTTTATTTTAAAAAAATGAAAAATTAATTTAAAAAAATGCAAAAAACTGTTGGATTATTTATTTTAGAAATTCTCCCCTTTGTGTTGGACTGCAAATTGAGTTTCTTTCTCCTTAGGCCTTTCACAGGTAGGACTGAGAATGTATGTATAAGTTCTGTGACAGTACAGAAGGAAAACCACCATTTATGTATAGCTTCTAAAAGGGAAAACAAAAAAGAGAAAAACCCTTTGAATTCCATGTGCCCATCTCAAGACATTCCGCTCGCAGATTTGAGGTTCTGGATTCCAGGTTGGAGTTTTCCGATGTTAACATAAACAACTGGCGCACACACATAAAGATGAATGTAATTATTATTCCTCTTGCTGGTCACTACCGTCGCTTTCTATTTCTCTTTCTTTGTGTGAATTTATTTAAAAGGAAAAAAAAACTTTTTGTAACGACTATTTGCAGTTTAAAAATCAATAAACCCCATTTTTCAAGAAGTGATTTGTCTACGGGATTTTCCTTGTGGGTCTGACGGTCCTTGGGGCAGTGAGGTGGTGGTTCTTTCATCCTTAAAGCTAAAGCAGTAACTCTGGATGTTGACGCTTTACGTTTACTCAGCTTGGGTGGGGTGGAGGTTTTTTAGCAAAGAAGCTTGCAGAGAGCAGGTCCAGGGTGACCTTGCTGACCTGCAGGACCTTGGCTACCGTAGGGAGCTGTAACAGGTACATCCAGTCTTCCTACTGTGGACTTCCTTTGGGGGATGGTCAGGGTGCTACTGATAAAGGTATATAGGCCATGCTGCACTGACTGGCCTGGATTGAATGCTTCAAGCTCTCATCGGTATTAATCTCACAGGCATTAACCAAGTCAAGGTCTTAGCCGCAGTACTCCCCTGAACGGGTATGGGGAGGCACTGCCTGCCTGGAGAAGAACTACCAGGATGGGAAAGGGCAGTCTGCACCCAGATTTGACTACAGGGCTGCAAAGGGAAGATGGAAATGAACATAGACTAACAGGAAATTAGTAGTTCCCATCACAGTAGTTGCTATACCTCAGGTGCCATGAAAAATAGGGAGGTGGTAGGGTCTCCTTGGTTAGAAACTCAGCCAGGCTAGTTGTGACACATACAAGATTTGCTGAAGGAGGCTGAGGCAGGAGGATCATGTGACATCCAGCCAGGATTAGGGAGCTGCTAGAAAGTGATTCCTCCCAACCCCCTCTGTTTTTTTGAAACAGTTTCTCTGTGCAGCCCTGGCTGTCCTGGAACTTTCTCTGTAGACCAGGCTGGCCTTAAATATAAGAGATCCACCTGCCTGCCTTCCATGTTCTTATGAGCAAGGAGGGTCTGGGAGAATTGAGTTGTGGGGGAGAGCACAGATAATATTTGAGCCCCTGGCTTCTTACAGTTAGCAAGTTTTGAGGGTTGAGCAGACTCCACCTTTACGCCACTGGCCTCCATAGGTAGATCTGCTGCAGACACTACAATACGGAATGAATTACCAGTATTCTCTGGACACTTCACCTATCCAGAAGTTATCTAGGTTACCAAGTTACTGCTTGTTGGGTGTGAGGTACAAGTATGGGGACTATTGTCTTTTCCAGGACAGGGGCTGATTGATAAAGGAAGAGGCAGCCCTCAGGCTTGAGATCTGGATGAACCCAGGCTTTTTAGTCCTTAAGAGGGGAAATTGTGTGTGGTGTGAATCTGTGAGTGTGTGTGTGTGTGAATGTGTGTGGTGTGAGTGTGAATGTGTGAGTGTAGTGTGTGTGTGTGTGTGTGTGTGTGTGTGTGTGTGTGTGTGTGTGTGTGTGTTTAAGCATGTGTTTGGGCGGGTGATGATGATCTTCCATTCTGATTAAAAGCAAAGACAATTAGTCCATCCCCCGAACCCATTCTCCGTAGCCAGAGAGCCTGTGGTAGACATCTAATTCCTCCTTTCATGACATCATAAGTAGGGTTCAGTGGGGTCCTGCAACCACTGAATGTCCTTCTTTGAAGTCCAGTCTCTGGAGTTAGATACCAAGGGGATGCACTGAGTCCAGAAGGCCCTGGAAGGGTGGAAAGGCAGAGGGAGGCTCCATGGCACCTGGAGAAGCTGGCTGTTTGTAAACCCTAACCCCAAATCCCATCTAAGTGTTTCCACGAGGAGCCAAGGCTTTAGTCTGTCTCGATCGGCAGCTTGGTTTCCTGCCATCTAGAACTGAACTGGGAGAGATGAGCCTGAAACCACCAAGGAAAGGAGGCAGTAGCCTTTCAGCCCCATTATCTCTCCAGTGTATTGGAAAGGGCCTCAGCAGCGGCCCTCAGCACTAGGCTACCAGGACAGCCAGGAAATGTGGTTTCACAGCTGGCAGGAGTAAGAGCTGCAGCAGGAGCTAAAGGTAAGACTCACACAAGGGGATCTGTGGTCCTAAAGACTAGCTCCTGCTCTACCAGCCTGGGAACAGGGTCTTCTTTCCTACCCCTGCCCAGAACCTGGGTTATCTCCGGCTTATACAAGATCTCCTTTGTGGGCAAGGCCTCAGGGGTGCTGGCTCTGCTGGCTTTCCATTGGAACAGCTGAAAGCAATGAGCTGTTTGGGCCACTGACCTCTCCTCCTCCTCCTCCTCCTCCTCCTCCTCCTCCTCCTCCTCCTCCTCCTCCTCCTCCTCCTCTTCCTCTTCCTCCTCTCTTCTCCTCTTCCTCCTCTTCCCCCCCCCCCTTTCTTCTACAGGGTCTCACTATGTTGCTTTAGCTAACCTGTAACTCACTATGTAGATCAGGTTGGCCTTTCCTGGTCTTAATGCCTCATCATCAAGAGGAAGTAGGGACCTGCTGGGCTTCAGGAATGTAATTGGATCACAAGTCCCTGGCCCTTTTAGTAGATAGCTTTGTGTGTGTGTGTGTGTGTGTGTGTGTGTGTGTGTGTGTGTGTGTGTGTGTGTGTTGGCATAAGAATGAGCCAGGGCACCAAGAAGGAAAGGAGCTGTCTTTGTTTCTTTCTTTCTTTTCTTTTTTTCTTTTTTTTTTTTTTTTTGGTTTTTCAAGACAGGGTTTCTCTGTGTAGCCCTGGCTGTCCTGGAACTCACTCTGTAGACCAGGCTGGCCTGAAACTCAGAAATCCACCTGCCTCTGCCTCCCAAGTGCTGGGATTAAAGGCGTGCGCCACCACTGCCTGGCCTTTCTTTCTTTTTTTTAAAAAAGGTGTATGTGTGCATGAGTGCCCTGGTGTGCGTGTGGATGTCAGAGGACAGCTTGTGGGCGCTGGTTCTTTCCTTCCACCATGTGGGTCCTTCAGTTCATCGGGTTTGACAGCAAGGCCCTTTGCCCACTGAGCCATCTCAGCAAGCCGAACCACTAGTCTCAAGGGTTATTGTGACGATTAAGGGAACATGCAGTAGCAACAGCTTTCATGGATGCCAGGCAGTATTTTAAGACCTTAGTGTATTAACTCAGATGCTCATATCGACAGCACAGAGGAAGTAGGTCCCAGTTACATCTTGTTGCTGTGATAAAATACCCTGACAGAAAGGCAATTTAGGGAGAAAGGGTTTGTCTTAGCTCACAGTTTCCGGGTTATAATCCATCACAGCAGGGAAACCAAGACAGCAGGAACTTAAAACCTAGTCACAGCACAGCCACAGAGCAGAGAGAGAAGAATGCATAAATGCGTAGTGTTCAGCTAGCTTTCTCTACTGTTATGCTGTCCAGGATTCCCAACTAGGAATGGTCGATGCCTCTCACTTTCAGCCTGGGTCTTCTGGTATCAGTTAAGGCCATCTAGACAATCCCTCACAGACATGCCTGCAGGTCAAACCATCTAGACAATCCCTCTCCCAGACTCCTCTCCCCTGGGGTTCTAGGTTGTATCAAGTTGACAATTAAACTGACCATCACATACAGCACTTTGCATGGGAGAAGTGTGAAAGTCTCAGGATCTGAACTTAGGCTCATTAGCAATGCCATGGCATTTTATCACTGTCCTATGGAAGATCATAGGCTGGTGCACTGAAGTCACTGGGCACAGTCCCTGGCACGCAGTAATAACAGATTACCAGGGTCAGTTCCTGTCTCCCTCGGTGGTGAGCTGCAGAAGCTGAGAGGCACTGGCTGGATTGGATGGCTATGCACACACCTTCCCCCAGGGTCATGAGCTCATGGCCCATGAAGCTCTGGATTGGCACGTTTGGAGGAGGGTGCTGGGAGGAGGGAGCAGGCCATCCCCTTGGACTTTCCCCTTTCTACCTGCTGTGAGGTGGCTTCTGTTAATGATCAACAGACCAAAGGGTGCCCTGGGTGCCGCAGGGAGTTGGCTCTGAGCCCTTCTTCCCCCGGGGTCTCCCACCCCTGCAAGTAGCCAAGCCTTTAATCATGTCTGGCTGGCCTGACTGGAATGCTACCTGAGTTCAGGGGGTGAGGTGGCAGGGAGGTCAGCAAGGTTCCTGTGCCTGCTAGCTGCCTTGCAGATGGTCCCAGGCCAAGGCCTGCAGGTACAGAGAGCTGGGAACAGGGCAAACACCTTGGCCTGTTCTTGAGGTCAGGTCAGCTCTGGGGCCTCCTCTCTTTTATGGGTAATGCCTGGGTAAGAGACTCCTTGACTGAAGGCCTGCATTGCTTTTTGGAGGAGTCCCAAATGGGTACATCTGAGCTCCCATTTGAAAAACTAGTCTCCAGGGAGTCAGAACAAGGGGCTGCTTGGGAGTTGCAGCTGATCAGGGGACAAGGGTATCTCTTCCTTGTACAGCCTGTTTGTACTTGTTGTGAAATATTGGCAAAGCGTTGGTCTCAAGGTACAGGGCTATGAGTGACGGCTATACCTGTGCTATCAGCTTGTCGTGCAACAAAAATAAATATTGGCAATTGCCAAACTCTAGTACCATTTTACCTGGTCTACCTAGACCAGGATATCTCTCTCTCTCTCTCTCTCTCTCTCTCTCTCTCTCTCTCTCTCTCTCTCTCTCTCTTTCTCTCTTTTCCCTCTGTTTTTCTGTTTTTTTGTTTGGTTTTGGTTTTTGGTTTTGTTTTGAGCCAGAGTTTCTCTGTGTAACTCTGGCTGTCTTGGAATTTGTTCTGTAGACCAGACTGGCTTTGAATTCCGAGATCTGCCTGCCTCTGCCTCCCAAGTGCTGGGATTAAAGGTGTGAGACACCACTCCTCTGGATCTATCTTTTCCTTCCAGATACACTTAAGGGGGCATGGGCATGATCACAGGGGGCAGATTTAATTTCTCCCATCCCCAGAACTGCAAACAGGGAAGGAGCTGCTTCTGGAGTCAAAGTAACCTAGGTTCAAGTTACTCTTCAGCCTCAGGGTCAGTCTGTGACCTTAAGCGATTTAGGGCCCAGTTTGCTGCATCTGCAAAATAAGATGATCCCAGTGGTAATGATGTTATCTAACACCTGCTTCAGTGGACCACCATCATCACACAGCGGATAGACACACCGAGATGTATAAAAGAGCAAACGATGATCCACGGCACGGACAAACTGCACAAAGTCAAGGGAGGCAGTCAGATGCAAGGGAGCACACGTAGGGGCTGAGGACAGAGCTCAGCTGGGACAGTGCCTGCCTAGAATACATGAAGCCTTGGGTTTGATCCCCAGGCATTGTATAACCAGGCATGATGGGGCATACCTGCATGCCCATCTTTGGATACGTAACAAGTTTGAGGTCAGCATGGGCTGTGAGAGATCCCAAGTTAAAAAAGTGCATACAGTATAAGTTCATTTGTAAGGAGTTGGAGACTAGGCAAAGCTGGTCTATGATGAGACGGTAAAATTCACTGAACTGGGCCTGAAGACATGAGTACTTCATTGTATTTAAATTATACTTCAAAACAAAAAAGGGCCTGGAGTGATATATCTGAGGTGAAGAGCACTGGCTGCCCTCGCAGAGGACCTGGATTCCCAGCACCCTCGTGGTGGCCCATAACCATCTGTAACCCCAGTTCTGGAGGATCCAACAAATATACACATGGTACACACATATGCATGTAGGCAAAACCTTCATGCATGTGAAGTAAAATAAATCTAAAAAAAGTTATAATTCAAAACAAAAAGCCTCTAAGTTTGATGTAAGTGTTAAATAGTACGCATAAGCAAGTGAATGAATCAATGGATGGATGGATGAATGAATGAACTGGGCTGTAGGAAACTAATAAACTGTAACAGCAACAGCTACAAGACGTTGGTGGCTGTGTGGTCCCCCTTTTACAGGAGGAAGAAATGGGCTCAGAGTAGGAGAGTGACCTGGCTGGGGAGGGGGTTTGAAACCCCCCTGCCCATCGTGTGCTGCTTCTGTAGGAACATCAACAGCAATGTGGAGCAAGAGAGCAGAATAATTAGTAAATGCAATCATCCATAGCAGAAATTAATTTTCCTCTTGGAAGATTCAAAATAAATCTCCTGTAGCTACTTGGTACCTCTCATGATTCACAGGAAGGGCAAAAGGAGACCAAGCTAGGGGTGAAGAGAGGAGAGCTTTGGTTCTTGGGTGAGTCAGCATTGAGGAGCCACTGTCCTAGAGGTCATCCACATAGGCTGCTTGCCTGCAGGGCTTGTCCAGTCATTTCCTAGGACTGAAGAGGCTGTGGGGCCTTAGGAGTCTACCTGGCTGAGGTGGGACTTGGACCTGTCTTCTCTGGCTTGCAGGCTTAAAGGTCCATGGAAACCTCTTTATCCCATCTGATCTCCCTCTGAAATTATTAAATAACCATTTCCACCCTTTGCAGCTAGATCCTGAGACAGATGTCTAGCTTAGCTGCTAGATCTAGCCACTGCAGGGAGCAGGAATGGCCATTACAGCGCTAACTCCTGTGGAGTGTGTCGCAAAAATCAACCTTAGTGCTTGGGGAAGGGTCTAAGGCCTGGGGACAGACAGCAGAGAAGAACATAAGGCGTCGTCCCCATTTGGGGTTTTGCTGGTTAGTGGCTCTTTAAGTCTTCTACCTTGGGTATCCAACTTGTCTTTCTCTCATTCCATACTGTCAAGCAGTTCTGAATTTGTGACCTTGCCAATGGCTTAATCTCTCTGAGATAGGAAGCATATTCACCTTGGCCACATGACAGGATGGTAATGTGGCCAGATAGGAGGGAGGAAAGCACTCTGGAAAGGGTCCTATACAGAGGTGAACATGGCATAGGGACTTGTAGCCCATGGAATAGTGCCTCTGTTAGGGATGCCTGAGAGTTAGAACCTGGCTCACCTACTAGACTCCCTGCACCAGGCTCACAGGTGGTATGTGTACTGTAGGAGATTCTTTAAAATTCACATACTTACAGTAACAGGAGCCAGCACTGTGGAGACTTACTATGCAGGCCCAGCACTGGCTCAGCCTTTCCTTATGTGATTATATGCGATGGTATCTTTAAATACTATTATCATCTATCCCATTTACAGACGGGAAAGTTGGGCTCAGGGAGATCACTGTTCCAGTCACACATGTATATGCCACCAGTCTGTCAACACCCCAGTCCCCACATGGTGAGGAGACAGATGTCGAATGGCAGCACTCTTCCCTAGGGACAGACCATGGCCATGGAGTCTCCTTCTCTCAACTCATTCATTCCTGACCTCTCCATCCCATCTGATTACTCTCTCCAGCCCAGGAGGCTGTGCAGTGAAAAACTGGCCTTGGTTTCAGCTTCTTTGTCAAATGAGGAAACCAAGGTGTGGCAGGGTGATGGCCGCTGTGTTAGGCTCAGTCTCAGGTGCAGTGGTCCACAGAAAGCTAAGCCCATGTCTCAGATGGGCTGTGGCTGGTCAGGGGGTGTGTCATATTTTCTTTCTCAGGGGGATGTTGGCTCATGAGGCAGAGCAGGACTCAGCAGATTCCTGTCATCAGCCACCAGTGTTGTGGGGTCTCTGAAACTCAAGGCCTTCTCTGATGGAGCTAATGTCTTCCTTGCTGGTGCTCTTCTGAAAGATATGGTGCATAACTAATTTATTTTTACTTTATGCACAATGGTGTTTTGCTGCATGCATGTCTGGATGATGGTGTAGATTCCCTGGGACTGGAGTTACAGAGAGTTGTGAGCGGCCATGTGGGTGCTAGAATTGAACCTGTGTCTTCTAGAAGAGCAGCCAGTACTCTTAACCACTGAGCCGTCTCTCCAACCCCTGTGGTTCATAATTGTCAAGCTGTATTCCCATAGTCCTCTTCCTCCAAAAGTTGTTCTTGCTAGAGTAGGGGTGAAAGGGGGAGAAAGCTCAGGTTCTTAGGGCTCCTTCCAACAGCACCGCTCAGGAGGAGAAGATGAAGGGGGACCTAGGGAATTAGCATAACCACTACAGCCATGGCTCAGGGCTCCCTCCTACCCCACCCCTATGGCTGCTAGCTGGGGTGGAGATGGTGGGACTCTCTGACTTGGTAATTGACAAAAAGAAGTCCTGTTTCCTCAAGCCACTTTTTTCCTTTTTTCTTGACTTCCTTCTATCCAAATGAGTTGTGATCGGAGGCAGGGGGACAGCAAAGCAGCTAGTCAGTCAGACTTACAGACTCAGGTAAATGTTGAAATATTTTGTTATCTGGATGACCTTTGGCTCTTGCTTCTCTCTCTCATCCTACAGTATCTTCCAGTGGGGCTGGGAGCAGAAACTGCCTCTTGTCTCGCTGCAGATGGCACCCAGGATAGAAATAATGCATATCAAAGACACACAGGGATTCCTTGCGGGAAGTGGTACGTGCTAGGAAGGTTTATACTGGTTTGGTGCCCAGGAGAAGCAGTCGGGGAACTAGGTTTTCTCTTAATATGCATGCACTAAATATCCCTGGAGAATTGGAGACCCACCCTGGATAGAGGCAAATATGGGGGTTATGGTGGTATACCTACTGAACCATCCACACCCTGGTTTGGGACATGGAGGGAGCCAGACCTGACGCAGCCATCACTGGTTGGATCCTGGAGGATCACTTTCTATTTCTAGATCTCTTTGTCTATGAAATACTGGAGTTGAACCAAAACAGGCCTTTTAATGATTCCATGAATATCTTAGAAAGCAAAATACACAGATTTTCCTTTTTGGAAAAGCTAAATTTCCTTCGTCCGTGCTGAGGGATGGGAAGCCAGCTGGGTGGGAGTTATAAAACCCTGGCTCAAGTTATAGACAGAGGGGGGTTGGTGGGACCTGCTAACATCAGCTGACTCACACAGTCAGGGATTCTAGAGGTTGGCTGTGTGCACATCCTTTGAAGTGGTGGTTTGAACCACTTTTATGAACTGTATGTTGACAGAGAACATGTAAGTCATTCCTTTGGCATGTTGTATTTTCCCAGACATGCCATTTCAAACTAAAACACTGACACGCAGGGCCTTATTTTAGGTGCATTTGCACAGCCTGTCTGGGATGTGCAGTCCCGTCTAGGAGCTGAAACGATTGGTTTCTCTGACATTTGAGGAATAAGTTACTGAAGGCTAAAGTCTCAGGGAGGTGGATTTCGCTTCAGTCCAAGGATCTTTTTAATGAGCTGGCCATCAGAGGCAGTGAATTTCCTCTTGATGGTTGTGGCATGCTGGTCCAGGCAGAGGCTCTGCAGAATGACAATGTATATTCAAAGCAACCTCCCCTCTTTGCCGCCACATGGACTTGTTATTTTAATACTTATAACTGTATGAATGTGCAGAATCTTTGAAGGGGGCAGGTGTCTGGGATCCCTTACAGCTTGGCCTTCAGTGCAGATCCTCCACACACACCGGGTGAATGGCATTTTGCCATTAGCTGAGGTTTCTCTAGAAACCCATTCTTTGCAGGGATTTGACCCTTCCACTGTCATGGATGTTTCAGGGCGCTGCAGTGTTCAGAAGTTTCTGAGTTGTAGAGCATGCACAAGGAATGGGGCATGAGGCCTATGACTGGCTCTGTGTCCTTGAGTGAGTCACTCGAGAGTTCTTTGAATTTCAGTTGCTCCATTGGTGAGGAGTTGTGGATTTTCTTCCTGCCCTTTCCAGTTGGACTGCTTTATGCTTCAAGCACTCTGTGTTTGGGCTCATTCTTCTGTTCTCAAGCTGTTTGTTCAACTGTTTTATTAGGGGTTCTAGGCCTATTAAAACAACATAACACAAAACAAAACAAAAAAACAAGTAGCCTTGGGAAGCAAACAGTAAAAACAAGTGGAAACATATTACTGTATTCTTCATAACAAAATGTGAGGATGATAACTAGACTTAAGGAAATTGATTATTTTTGTTTGTTTGTTTGTTTGTTTTTAGACACAGTCTCTTTACAGAGCCCTGGCTGTCCTGGAATTCACCATGTAGACCAGGCTGGCTTCAGACTCACAGAGATCTACCTGTTTCTCTGCCTCCTGAAATCCTGAATGCTTTGGTTGAACGCATGCATCTCCATGCCTGGTAAAAAAACTGACTATTTAAAAAATAGCGCCGGGCAGTGGTGACACACGCCTTTAATCCCAGCACTTGGGAGGCAGAGGCAGGCGGATTTCTGAGTTCAAGGCCAGCCTGGTCTACAGAGTGAGTTCCAGGACAGCCAGGGCTACACAGAGAAACCCTGTCTTGAAAAACCAAAAAAAAAAAAAAAAAAAAAAGCAACACACACACACACACACACACACACACACACACGTACACCGATATAAATGAACAGTTACAGATTTTTTTTTCTGAGACAAGTTCTTATGTAGCCCAGAGTAGCCTTGAATTTGCTATGTAACCAAGGCCTCTGTCTCCTGAGTGCTGGGATTATGGTGTGCGCCAACACATCCGGTTTATGCCATGTTGGGGGAGTGAACCAGGGCTTGGTGAATATTAGGCAAGCATTCTACTTGAGCTTGTATCCCCAGCCCAACAAATTGTTGAAACTGATATATGATA
This sequence comes from Uromys caudimaculatus, assembly GCA_028551405.1. Lineage (NCBI taxonomy): Eukaryota > Metazoa > Chordata > Mammalia > Rodentia > Muridae > Uromys > Uromys caudimaculatus. The sequence goes on along the minus strand of CM052705.1, from coordinate 84,194,009 downwards.
GTCACCTAGCAGAACACTGACCTGCAACAAAGGTAATATATTCCCTCATAACTCTCAGAGTTTGCTTCTAGGACCTGTATATGGGTACCAAAATCTGAAGATGCTCAAGTCATGTATATGAACTGGCTGGTGCACATAGCTACAGCATCCTCTTACAGACTTTTATTGATTCATTCCTTCTCTCTCTCTCTCTCTCTCTCTCTCTCTCTCTCTCTCTCTCTCTCTCTGGTGCAGGGATTGAACTTGGAAGTACTTGCCTGTGCATGCAAGGCAAGCATTTGGCCACTGGCTGACCTCTATTTCCTGCCTTCTCTTCCATACTTTAAATCGTCTCTAGATGACTTACAATTCCAAACACAACACACATGCTAAGTAAATAGTTGTTACACTCTGTTGTTTTGGGAGTCATGACAAAAAGAGTCTGTTCATGTTCAGTTCAGAGGCAATTAAAATGTAAAATTAAAAATATTTTACATACATGATTGGTTGAACCTAAGGATTCAGAACTAAAGAATATGGATAGCCTACTATATTTTTATTTTCATTTGAAAAATACTTTATATAAATGGAATCTCTTCGCTCTTTCTTCTTTCTGGGTGCTCTAGGATAGTGAACCTGAATGAATCAATTTTATTTTCTATGAGAAACTTCAAGTAGTGACAATATTCTGACCACTTTCTTTGCAGGGTTACCCTGCAGTTGGCACACGCTGATTCCGATATGCCAAGGGGGCTCTTTTTTATCGTCAAATAACTCTTGTTCTTAAGTACACATTCTTCTCCTTTCTGAATACTTCTGGAAGAGGTCTCCTTGTCTGTGTCCTAAAGTCACTTTACTGCCACCTTCAATAACAAAGAAGACTGCATCACTTCTGTGATGAATTGGCCAGCATAGAAACAGGTATTGCTGTTAGGTTCAATTTAATGAAGCAGGCGTGTGGTCGGAAAAGGCATCTGAAGCTGGGTGTGGTGGTGGATGTCTGTAATCCTAACATTTGGGAATCTGAGGCAGGAGGATTGATGTGAGTTTGAGGCCAACCTGGACTACATCATGAGTACTATGCCAGACAGGGTTACAGAATAAGACTCTGTCTCGAAAGAAAAAAAAAAAAAAAAAAAGACAGGACAGAGTGTGGTGGCAAATCTTCTTTGTCAATCGGACAGGGTGTGTTTATAAGGGTGCTTCCAGAAAGGCTTTTAAGCGAGGAGGAAATCCATCCTGAACGTGGGCGGCACCATTCCTGTGGCCGAGGTTCTGGACTGAGTGAAAAGGAGAAAATGGGCTGAGCACCCAGACACATCCCTCCCTGCTTCCCGGCCAAGGATGTAATATGACCAGCTGTCTCACATTCCTGCCCCACAGTTACAAAGCTCTTGTGTCCATGAATACCTTCCCCTCCCGTGAGATCCTGTACCCCCAAACCGTGAGGTAAAATAAGAACCTCCTTCCTTAAGTTGTTTTTGCCAAGTATTTTGTCACGGTGATGGAAAAATAATTAATTTTAAAAGGCATGGAATGTGATCCTTACTCTGAACAAGTTTACATTTTAGTTAGGAAGGTAAGGCACAGAATACGGTTTAGGGATCGATGTCACTGGAGTGATAGGGGAGGGAGAAACCATAGACAGACAGACGCACACTCAGGAGAGCTGGGATCATGTGGGCCTTGGGCGCTCCGATGGGGATGCCCCAGCAGCCTGAAAACTCAGTGCTTTTTAAAATTCACAGCTGAAAGAGGAGGTGGGTTAGCTAATCTTGGTAGGGGCTCTCTAGGGGAGTGGTCATCTTGGAGGAGAAAGCCATGGTTGATACTTCTACACACAGTTAATATCTCTACTCTGAACGGAGGTGCGGGGTGGGGGTGGGGGGCTGCCCATTCTCATGGATCTGAGACATTGGTGTCCTTGACGTGGCAGGGTTATACTTGCTCCCCAAAGAAACCATGACTTATACAGGCTATACTGTGTCCCTTAAAAACAATATATAGAATGATTCAATGAATACGAACTTGGGACAGTAACAAAGATAGTTCAGCTTGTGATACCCTGTTAACTGGCTGGCATCATCAGTGCCAAGGAACCTAAGTAGGCATCAGCCTGGCTCTTATTGCTCTGAGCCCTAGACTCAAAAACTAAAAGTGAGTGATCCCCATCCCCTGTCTATCTCTATAGGTGTACATCATGTAGTGATCAAGACAGCTGGTATCAAGAGAGAAGATTGGGGACAGAGAGGTCTCAAGGTTACCGCCTATGGGATCAAGCCAGTCCACAGGACCTTACAATGTAGTACTTCGTACATAACAGTTCTAAAATTTGGCCCCAACTTTTATAAATAAATATTTGTTTTTCTTTATAATAACTCAAGGGCTAGGGCTGTAGCTCAGTGGGAGAGGGCTTGCCTGGGATAAACAAGGCTCTGCCTTTGATTCCTTGCACTTCTCCAAAGCTTGTGTTTTCTGGTGTCTCTTGGGGGGAAAAATCAGGTGTCTAGTCATAAAAGGCTCACCATTTGGAATCATCCTCATGAACCTACGACATCTCTGTTTCTTTTAAGACGAGGCTTGCTCTTTCCTGGGCACCCTAATCCCCACTACTCACTGTGATCCCCAAAACTCCTGAACATTTTCCTCAAATGATAAAGAAATGTACTATTTCTGGACTCTTATCTTTAGCAAAGTAAAGATAAGTACCTAAGAGAGCTGTGTGCTTTTTGAAAGAGGCAATAGAGCAGGGTGTGGTAGTACGTGCCTCTGATCCCAGAGTCCAGGAGGTGGGCGGAGAAGGAACAGGAGAATAAGGTTATCGTCAGCCACATCGGAAGTTTAAGGCCAGCCCAGGCCACATGAGAATCTGGTCTCAGAAAACATCAATCAATCAATCAATAAGCAGCAAATTAAAAAAAATAAATAAATAAAAAAGAGAGGACTGGAGAAATGACTCAGTGGTTAAGAGTACTGGTTTCTTTTTCAGAGTACCAGAGTTCAATTCCTAGTACCAACGTGGTGGTTGGCTCACAACTATCTAAAACTCAACTCCCAGGGTATCCAGAAGTGTCTTCTGGTCTCTGTGGGCACCAGAAATGCATGTGATACACAGATAATACTGTGGGAAAAAGACCTATACATATAAAATAAATTAATTCAAAAGAAAGAAAAGTATAAGAATAAAACAAACAAAAAAGTCAACATGAAAAAGCCCACTGCAGCATGCATTTGCCATAGGTGGGTCATTGAAGGAGTTTAGTAGCCTACTGCCTCTCTCATATGTGTAACATGCTCGGTTCTTAACAGAGAAATACCGTCTTAGGAGTGATCCTGATAACTGAGATTTACTAAGGGCTAAAACACGACAGGTAACTCAATCTTTACAGTATTCCCAGCCTTGCAGATGAGGAAAAAGACACAGAGAGGTTAGCCAATATACCCAAGATCACACAGCCACTTAGGGGCCCAGAGAGGGTTTGAATGAAAGTCAGCCAGACTCCAAAAGTCATGCTCATTGTTGCAACCTCTGTGCCATGAGGCTCTAAGATAGACATCTCTGACCTAGTGAGACACATGTGTGCATTGTATGTGTGTGCTCTATAACTCCACTGGAATATAAGGCACACAAGAGCCAGGTTCTGGTCCATTTAGTCTCTGCTAATGCAGAGTGGTACCCAAAGAAGAGCTTGACCTGTGACTAGCACTCAGTAAATAACTCTGAATGGGTATGTTGGCCAGAGAAGCCTTTAGTTGCTGAACCTGGGCCTCTGGGTAGCTCAGCCTGCTGGGGGCTCAGAGTGGACATTTTGTAATTTGTGAGCAGGATGAAAAAGACAGGATTGTCACTTCAGTTTGCTACACACCTTTCTGTCCCAAGCCTGATTCTTCCTCTTTTTTTCTCTTCTCTTCTCTTCTCTTCTCTTCTCTTCTCTTCTCTTCTCTTCT
>CM052705.1:84145629-84189982 GCA_028551405.1 Uromys caudimaculatus | reverse complement strand
TCTTTCTTTCTTTCTTTCTTTCTTTCTTTCTTTCTTTCTTTCTTTCTTTCTTTCTTTCTTTCTTTCTTTCTTATTGACAGGTTTCTCTGTGTCACCCTGGCTGTCCTCAGATTCTATGTGTAGACCAGGCTGGTCTCAAACATCTGCCTCTGCCTCCACAGTACTGGGATTAAAGGTACGCGCCACCACTACCCGAGCCCTTTCTCTTTTCTAAGTCACTCCACCTCCACCCTCTGGAGCTTGAGATGAGACATTTGAAGGAAAGAAAACACTGTTAACAAAGCCATCTGGCCAAGGAAGTCATCCTTTCAACCCTGTGATGGGCTGTGCAGGGTGTTTGTGCCTGGGGCAGTGGCCATGGGTTGGTGGGCAGTGTTTGTCCGGTTGATTCCTGAACGGGCAGAAGTAGTGGAAGCCCGTGGGGAGAGGCTGGATGATGCAATGGCTGTGGGTGAGAGCTTCCTTCTGGTGTACACTTGCTTGAGGTGTTTAGAAGAAAAGCTTGAGAAAAGAACTGGGGTTTGAGTTTATTTGAGAGTTGATTCCAGAAAGCACCGATAGATTTGGAGAGTCAAAAGAGAGAAGGTAACCAATAAAAAACTTCTTATCAAGACAGCCATCACCAGGGTGACCCTGAGCCTTCATGATGCTGGGAAGATCTGGAAACTGGTGAAGGACACGTGCCTTAGACATAGAGCACATCGGGGTGAGGGGGCTGTGGTACTGATGGCCCATCTCCCTCAGTCATTGGTTGAAGGCTGCTTGGCACTTTTAGGCATCTGTGAGGGTGGTGAGAGCCCACGGACAGACATAGGGACTGGCAATTAGAATTGGACAGATGTGGGGTTGGAATGATGGCTCAGCATTTAAGAGCACTGGCCTTTTCTTCCAAAGGACCCAGGTTCAAATCCCTGTAATTCCAGTTCTAGGGGGTCTGACACATTCACACAGACATACATGGAGGCAGAACACCGATGCAAATTAATTAATTAATTAATTAATTAATTAATTAATAAAAGAATTGGACAGATGTACACCAAAATGGTGTAAAGGAAGGGGTTGGGATGCGGATCTATGACTGCTTCTGTGCCCACTATGTCAGCACAGGCTGGCATCACTGTTGGACTCCAGGGTTTTTTGTAGAGAAGCTAACCCTGCCTGTGTCAGTTAGCTTTTGCTATATAATAGAAGATCTCCTCAAATTAGGACCTGGAACAACCATTTATTTAGCTTTCCATTCAGTGGACAACTTGAGCTGGGCTCAGCTGGGTTTAATTGTGTTTCTGTGGTCAGAAGGCCAATGGCTGGGAGCTATGGAATTTAAGAAGGCCTCAGTGGGACAGCTCATCTCCGCTCACATGATCTCTCAGGCTAGCTGGGACTTGTTCTCAGGGTGGCAATGCACTCCAAGAGAATGAGGGTGGGCAGGCAAGGGCTCTGGAGCGCTGGGCTTGGAACTGACACACCACCTCCATCAGCTTCTGTTGGCCAAAGTCACAAGACAAGCCTAGGGTCATGGGGTAAGGAGAGAGTCTCCTCGATGGGAGCAACTGCGAAGTCATGTTCAGGAGGGTAAATTCAGGAAGAGGAACACATGCAGCTATTTTTGCAAATAATCTACCACGGTCCATGTCCTTTGGCGTCTTATGATCATGGGTAGACAATCAAAACCAGTGTGTGCTCTGCTATTTTAAACACAGCAGGAGTCAGGAGCTTTCTGGCGCAAGTATGGGATAGTATCTATCTTGTGTTATCTCCTTCCCAGCTTCTTTTAGATCACACCTCCTTGGGCTGCTTTAAGAGAGCAGTCATTTCTGAGGGGTAGCATGCAATGAATGCTTCCTGCGGCAGTGGCCTTATGGGCAGAGAGCAGAAAAGAGCTGAGTTGTCTGAAGCTAGGTCAAGGACATGTAATTTGTATTTTGGCAACTGAATTTGTTGTCGTTGTTTTGACTGGATATAGACCCTTCTGCATGCTAGGCACTCCATTACGGAACGACATCCCCAGCCCCGTTATCTTCAATGTTAAAGAAAGCCCCTCCCTTCCAAGCCAGGAGGTATTTTTGGATTATCTCTACCTGGGAAGCCAAGTGTAAATTAAGCAGGTGGAGTGCAAATGTTTAGGGGTCAAAGGTGGTCTGCCTGAAGGGTTTCCACCTGTGATCTGCCTTGGACCCCAAAAGGACCTTCTTCATGGTTCTGGGTGCCATTTTCTGGAGATCTTGAAATGGTCATTCATAGCCACCACGAGCCAGGAGAATTTGCCCAGAGTGACGGAGGCACTAGGGCTGCAACCCCATCTCTCTTACTTATCATCAGACATCATTATTGGTTTTCTATGTATCCAAGCAGTGAATTGAGAGGAGATGATTTTGAGGATAGACAGTTGTCATCCCTCAGTGTCACACACCTTTTCCAGCCATACTTTGCAAGGAATCACCCTCAATTCCCCTTCCTCGCACCCTCATCCTGTGAAACCTTCCCAACCGCCAGTCTACCCTGACCAGTGTATGAGCATCTCTCCCTCCCCAGCGCAAACACTGCAGGAAGTTTGGGCAGCCACAGGGTTGACAGGGCTATCACTCCTGTTGTCCATTTCAGGAAAGAATCAGAGTGGGGGAATGGCAACTTGCATATGCCCGCTGGGTAGCACAAAGCACATTGAAAGAGTCGTGCCTCTCTGGTCACCTTCAAACTAGTGCAGAGAACTCATTTACAGCAGCTGCTTCCAGACACAGTCCGGATCGTCCAGAGATGGGTCAGTCCCCTCAGCAGGCAGTGGGGCTGTTTGCTGAAATTTAACTCTCACTATCTGAATGGCTCACTGGGTATCTCCCATATGCCCCGCAACAACGGGCTTTGTTGTTGTTTCACTCACAAAACTCCTAGATAATTTTTCTCTTGCTTGCTTCTGCTAGATTACCCTCTCCTTGAAGTGCCTGGAATAATATCAGCAACCACCTACTGGGTGACAGGAGTGGGGCTCAAATGAGGTGGAGGCAAGGGAAATGCTTTGCATACCAGCCTTGTACAGGCAGGGAGGGGTTGCCCAGGATAGTGCCTGCACCTCTGTGAGGACAGTTGTCACCAGATCTCACTGTGGTTCTTCACGTACACATTCTCTTATGATCCAGGCAACAGTCTTACTTTAGAGATGGCCAAAACCTGAAGCACAGGGTGCTTAGGAAATTTGCCCAATATGACTCAGCTGGTTCCAGCACCCGGCTAGAGGACATGGGCATTATCACATTTAGTTTTACAACAGCCTTTAGAAGTAATTGGTTCTTTATTGTATTGGCTCGTGAGAGCTGATTGCTAAATGTCCAGGTATTTTGTGAGTCAGCCATTATTAAGTGTGAACTCACACAAATGTGAAATCACACAATTAATCAAATCAATTATACTAAAAGCAAATGTAATAATTCCCCCAAGCTCTATCCCCGACTCTTTCTCACTGTCTGAGGGCAAAGCAAGGCAGTTGCTACTTTGAATTTAAAAAAAAAAATCCCTTTTTCTGTAGGGTGGGAAGAGACTGCCTCAGCCGGAAGCCACTTCTTCCGGCCATTCTCCAGGGCAGACCACGGTAGGAAACAGCCACCCAGGCCTCAAGGAAGCAAAGCACCCGCTTCCCGTGCTCCCAGCATAGGCAATAGAAAGTTCTACGCTTGAGCTTTGAGACCCCTATCTGAGTCCCAGAAGTACTGGGGTTCTCTGGTGGGATGGTAGAGTAGGAAAAGTGTGGGGGGGGGGGGAAGGGAGAGAGAGAATGGCCTTTGTAGCCCTGATCCAGAGGGTTTCTTGTGTTACTTGTACTCTGAGGTTTTGGAGGCAGCTGATCTAAAAGAATTCATGGCTTTGAGTACCAAATAGACCTGAGTTTATCTCTTGGCCCTCTCTGCCTTCTGTAAGGTAGGTGGCCTTGGTCAAGGCATCTAACTTCTCTGAGTCTTAAATTTTCCATCTGCAGAATTGGAGACCATTTGAAGGGAGCTGTGGCATAAAAACCAGCCAAATAGAATGCATGTCAAGCATCATGCTGAATGAGTAAATACCAACAGCAATTGTGTCTGAGTCACTGTGCTATGCTAGGATTCTCATGTGGATGGGCAATAGTTCAATACCCAGGTACCAGTGGAGAGGGGCACCTGACTGGACACGCTGGTGCTGAGACAGCTGCAGACAGACAGCCTAGACATACAGGAGATGCTCCTAACTTGTCCTGTTCAGGAATTGAATGAACAAATGTTTCCTGAGACCTACCTGCACCTAAGGGAGATACAGTTAAGAATAGATAGAATCCAGCCTCTTCCCTCTCAGGACCACACAAGTGACAAGATAAAAAAATGTTACAAGCAAGAAAATCCAGAAGAAACAAAGGAAACCTTGGAAACCTTGGCTAGTGGAAGGAATGAGGCCCCAGGAGGAGCCCTTTTGGGAGGTTGGCTGGAGACCTTCCCAAGGGAGGGCTTCCTGGGGGATCTCCAGTTCTTTACTTTGTTTCAGTAAAGTGGAGAGAGGAGCAGGCTGCTGCAGTTGGTCTTATGAACCATGAAGTTGTTCTGTGTTCCCTCATCTTTGCTGCAAAGGACTAACTGTATTTATCTGCCATTGCTCAGGCCCAGGGCTTATACATACCAATGCCTGTTTCCATGGGCCATGAAGCCAGGCCAGGGTCCTTCCAAAAGTGTCACCAACAATACCCACAAGGCATGCAGAGGACGTCTCTCTCTCTCTCTCTCTCTCTCTCTCTCTCTCTCTCTCTCTCTCTCTCTCTGTGTGTGTGTGTGTGTGTGTGTGTAATACTTTTTTTTAGTAAGGAGGCTTTTACCTCCCACCTTCTACTCTGAGCCCCCTTAAGTCCTCTTAGGTGAGTAACATTGACTTTCTTGGTTGAAGGGACACTTCCAAGAAGGGTCTGGAGCTAGTGTGAGGCTGACAAGCCAGAGAACAAGGTTCTCCTCAAACCTCTGCCCTTGGAGGCTGGGATCCAGTAGGCAATCAGGCCCTTTTGGCCCTCCTGGTGGCAGGCTTCCCTCCTGTGGTTCCGGAGTCAGGAGCCTCTTTGGCAGATGTGACTACCATGTGAATTGAGGCAGTCTAGTCCCTGAGGCTGTATCAGGTATGGTATTGTACTGGTGTTTCGGGGACCCGGGCTCTTGGAGGGTTCGCATTGCACTTTACTAAAAGTCACCTTGTCTCTCAACCCATCAGTACCAGTGACACACGCACAATGATATGTTACTCAGCTGTGCTCATGGTATCGCAAGGGTCCTGATTTTAACCTAAGCAGAGGTAAAAGGAGCTGATAAAATGTCAGGCTCCCTTCACAAGGTAAAGTCATTTACAGAATGACTTCCCTTCTCTGTACTTCTCCCACTGTTGTCTATGCCCTGATCATTCCTCAGTAGAAGTCAAAGAGAAATAAACAGAAAGCAGACCCAATTTTTTTCTGGACCACGTCTAGCCCACAAACACGAACTCAAGATGTGCTCTGGTGACAAGAAGATGATTTTCCAACAATATTTTAAGTCCATTATGAGCTGGCAACAGCTCAAAGGTTTTCTTTATGATTATTACTTGCTTGTTTTATGTGTTGAGGAGGGGTGTTGCCAGCAGGTTTGTTCGTGTATAACTTGTGAGTTTGGTGCTCGTGGAGGTCAGAAGAGGGTGTTGGATACTGTAGAACTAGAGTCACCAATGGTTGTGAGCCACCATGTGGGTTCTGAGAATTGATCTGGAAGAACAGCTATGATTTAAGCTGTTGAGTTGTCTGTCAGTCCACTTTAATGGTTTTCATTTAGTGGAGTGACTGTGGTACCCATCAGTTTGGAACACATAAGCAGAACTACCCAGTAGTACTTACAATGTCTCCATAGGTATGCAGCTGTCACTTCTACACATACTTCATTGGCCAAAACATATCATATGGGCAAATTTATTGTGTCTAAGACAGTCCAGTACTACTCCAAAGAACAGTAACAAAGCCAATGACATGAAAAGCTTTTCTTTGTTGTTTGGCTCAGGTCAGGTCCACTACATATTTGTTACATAGCTAAGGATGACCCTGAACTCCTGATCTTCTCCCAAGTGTTGGGACTACGGATGTGTTTGAGGTGTTTGGGATCCAACCCAGGGCCTTGTGCATGCTAGACACATCCTACGCACTGAGCTACAGCCCTAGCCCAAACAACGTGAAAGGTCTTTAAGTCTGTTCTGCTTCAGGCAATGAGGTCCAAGCTCACGAATTTTTTTTTTTTTTTTTGGTTTTTCGAGACAGGGTTTCTCTGTGTAGCCCTGGCTGTCCTGAACTCACTCTGGAGACCAGGCTGGCCTCGAACTCAGAAATCTGCCTGTCTCTGCCTCCCAAGGGCTGGGATTAAAGGCGTGCGCCACCACTGCCCAGCCAAGCTCACGAATTTTAAAAAGGTATTTATTTGATTTGATTTTGAATTAGCATATATTAATTGTATGTACTAATGGGTGTTTGTCTTAGTTAGGGTTTTACTGCTGTGAACATACACCATGACCAAGGCATCTCTTATAAGGACAACATTTAATTGGGGCTGTCTTACAGGTTCAGAGGTTCAGTCCATTATCATCAAGGCAGTAGCATGGCAGCGTTCAGGCAGGCTTGGTGAGGGAGGAACTGAGAGTTCTACCTCTTCATCTGAAGGCCACAGGAGAAGACTGGATTCTGTGTGGTTAGGAGAAGGGTCTCATTGCCCACCCCCACAGTGATACACTTTCTCCAACAAGGCCATATCCATTCTAACAAGGCCACACCTCCTCATAGTGCTACTCCTTGGGCCAAGCATATTCAAACCACCACAGTACTAATGTTCTGTTTCTTTTCTTTTTTCTTTTTTTAGGCGTGTGCCACCACTGCCCAGCTCACAATGTCTTTTATTGTTGTTGTTGTTTTTTGTTGTTTGTTTGTTTTTCGAGACAGGGTTTCACTGTGTAGCCCTGGCTGTCCTGGAACTCACTCTGTAGACCAGGCTGGCTTCGAACTCAGAAATCCACTTGCCTTTGCCTCCCAAGTGCTGGGACTAAAGGCGTACGCCACCACTGCCGGCATGTTCTGTTTCTACACACACAACACAGACTTGTCACACCCAAGCTCCCTTTGTTCACCTTCTCCAGCCACTCCCTCCAACGTCTTCATTGCTATTCTGCATTCACAACAACTTTCCCCTAGACTTCACACAGGCGAGCGTGTGGTATTTATCTTTCTGTGTTTGCTTAATTTGACTTAATGCGATGTCCTTCAGTTTCATCTAGTTTTGCTGTAAATGGCATGATTTCGATTTTCTTTATGGCTAAATAATACTCCATTGTGATGTATACCATGATTTGTTTATTCATTCATCTATTGATGCTCACAGAGGCTGATTCCATATCTTGACTGCTATAACAGTGTCACAGTAAACATGGATGCGAAGGGAGGTAGCATCTTCTGTTTGACTTCATTTCCTTTGGATTCATACACAACAGTAGGATAGCTGGATCATGTGGTAGGTTGTTTTTTGTTTTGGAACTGCTGTACTGTTCTCCGTAACAGCTGACTAATTCACATCTGTTCCATAAGAGTTCCCGTTCTCCATATTCTTGTCAGCATTTGTTATTTTTGGTGTTTATTTATGTATTATACCCATTCTAGTTGGGGTGAAATGGTTTCCCATTGAAGTTATGCTTTGTACTACATTGATGGCTGATGACATTTTTTCTTCGTATATTTGTTGAGCATATATATTTCCCACTGAGAGGTCTAGGTTCAGATCATTAGCCCATTTTTGAAGGACTTAGTTTTATTTTTTGGCTTTTTTAAGACAGGGTAATCCTCTGGGTAATCCTGGCTGTTCTGCAACTCATCACGTAGATGAGGCTGGCCTTGAGCTCACAAAGTGCTGCCTGTCTCTGCTTCCTGAGTGCTGGGATTGAAGGCACGTGCCACAATTTATTTATTTATTTATTTATTTATTTATTTATTTATTTATTTATTTATTTATTTATTGTTTTTGAATTATGTGTATGCATGTGTCTGTGGGCTATGTGTGTTATATGCCTGTGGCTATGTGCATGTGAGCCCAGGTGCCCAGAGAGGTGAGAGGCATAGATTCCCCCTGGAGCTGGAGTTATAGATGGTTGTGGTCCACCCAGCATGGATACTAGGAACTGAACTTGGGTCCCCTGCCAGAGCAATGTGTGCTCTTAACTGCAGCACCGTCTCTCTAACCTCCATTTGCCCATTTTAAAATTGGATTGTTGTTGCTGTTTTTAAGCGTTTTGAGTTCCTTATGTACTCTGATTTCCTTCAACAGGTGACTAGCTGGCCAATGCATCCTCCGTTGTTGACTGTTTCCTTTGCTATGCAGATGCTTCTGGGTTTGGTGTCATTCCATTTGTCGATTTTTTGTTCATTTGCTTCCTGTGCTTGGGGGGGGGGGTCATATCTGAAAAGGCCTTGCCTGTTCCGACATCTTGAAGCATTTCCCTTACATTTTCTTCCAAGTGTCTTCAGGTCTTACATGTAGGTCTCCAATCCATTTTGAGTTGAATTTTGTATAGGATGAGAAATTAGGGTCAATCTTCCATCTTCTGCATAGGGATATCCCATTTCCCCAGCACCATCAGTTGGTGTGGTTCTCTTTTCACTAATGTGTGTTTCTGGCACCTTTGTGGAGAAGCTGCTGGTAGGAGACACATGGGCTTATTACTGGGGTTTCTAATTTGTTTTATCGTTCTTTTTTTCTTTCCTCACAATACCATGTTGTTTTGGTTACTATCCCAGCCTTACCAATTCTTGTGCTACAGACCTCAGAAGCCAGAAACTAGTTGAACTTGGGGTAGAGTCACAAAAAACTGTAAGACTAGAATACGAGTTTCATAAAGGAAGTGTCTTGGTTTCCCTTATTGAGGAGTGTATTCCACGTGCCCCAAACAGACCCTTCAACGCACATTTGTCTCAGAAAATTATAAATGGGTTTGAGAAGCCGTCTGACCCTTCCTGCCTCAGGCGAGCAGTTTGTGTGCCTTCTCCCTATGATGTGGTGATGGTGGCAACTATGATCACCACTCATTTTGTGTTAGAGCCAGGCTGGCTGCACCGAACCTTCTGCCTTAACTGGCTGTTTCTGTCCCCTGTTTTGGTCTATCTCTCAGTACAAGATGTTTTAGGTGTTCAAGGCTCTACAGTCTCTGATAGAACAACTTGAACTTTGGTAGTTCGAGAGCAGCCAGCCACAGGAGCAAGTACTCTGATGAGTACTCTGATGTTCCCAAACCGAGCAGTGCTGAGAGTTTTTCAACACCTATGTTAATAAGGATTCTTAAAGGCTTTAACCTCCCTTCTAGCCCACCACCCAGCAGAGGTAGTGGAAACCAGAAACTCCCACTTCAGCTGGGGGCAGGCTGTAGTTTGCTTCCTTCCCAGTCATCTACAGGGCTTCTTCTCAAGCGCTTTCTTTCCCCAGTGCCCCTTTCAAGACCATTTGTGGAGCGTTTACACATATATTTTTTCCTCATTCTCATTTCCATAAAATTAAGTCCCTTAGTACCCACAGTGTCCGTCTCTGGGCTTGGTCTCTGCATATTTAGAGTTTGTGTTTCTTTTAGTCCTGAAGAACTTTCTGTCTCCACATGTCTCTGACCTAGTCAGGTTTTCAATCTTGCTTTGTTGTAAATCTGAGGAAAAATAAACGTTGCCTCACCCTCGACCTTCTCCAGGAAGCACCTTTGTTACGGTGGAAGGAGAGAAGGCCAGTGGTTGTGTGAGGGGAAAAGAACTCCTCCTCTCTGTTCATTGCTGAGGTTTTTTTCCTTCTGGGAAGTATGGGAATCTATTTTCTTAGGGATGTGGCTCAGATATTTTTGCTTCATGGAACCCAACACCTCAGATCTCCAGATTTATTTTCAGACTGGAATCTTTCCAGTGCAATGTGACAGCCTGGGCAGCGTTAATCAGCCACCCCCTCTCTCTGGGTCAGCAACAGGCTTATGCAATTAGAAATCCAAATGGAGACAGTCAGGTCACATCCTTTATAGCCTTCTATCTCACTATACAGACTTGTGGAGCAGCAGGAGACTTTGTCCCCAGTGAACCCAAGGAATCCATGTTGTTGCAAGTGGGTATTAGTCCTGAGGACCGACATGCAATACCTCCTGGTCTAGATGTCTAAGCCAGAGCCTTGACCTTCAACCAGCTGACAGAGGGCTACCCACTGCTTCTGCCCACCTCCTCTAGTAAAAAGGACTCATCTCCAACCTCCCATTCTGACAGAAGAAAGAGGAGAGTGGGACAAGGGAGTCAGGAGTCTCTCTGGCACTGACAATTAGAGATTCAGCCTTGACATGGGTTGTTAAGAGAGCCTTGGCCTCCCTTCTCTAGCTAGTAGGGGTCAGTGACCTGGGAGCCAACTAGGGAAGATAAAGTAGAGATGGGAGGAGTCCGGGTGGCTCCCTCCTCCTGGGGTTCCAGCCAAGTGACTGAGTTGGAGAAGCAAAGCCGGTAACAGATAAGGGACTGGTTTTCCTGTGGCCTTGTTTATACAAGCTTAGGTTCTTGTTGGCTGGTTCCTGAGGGAGGTGGGGGTGAGGCAGAAGGCAGTGTGGGGTTCCTGGATGAGGTTTGCATGCAGTTAGCCAAGGCCTTCAGGGCTTATAGAACCCACCCCTCTTGGACCCTCAGACTTTTATTCAGAAACTGGCTAGCTGGAGGCTTGAACCCTTGGTGTGATGGGAAAGGATCCTTACGCACAAGGAAGTGGCTGGTGTAGTAACTGCACTTTTCCTGGTCTGTGGATCTGTGGGTCTCAGGGCAATTGAGAAAGGATCTCCAGCCACAACAGAGCTAGGGATTACATGTTTACACTAATTCCAGAATTCCTCACACTGTGTTCCTTTGCCTCTCTGAAACAAGCCGAGTCTGCCGGGTACCACATCTGTGGACCTGGAAGGCTGTGAGAAGCAAGTAGCCTCTGCTGTGCTAGGGATCAGCATGGAGTCAGGGCAGAACAGATCCAGTCTGTCGATTGTGGAGATTCAAGACAGTGAGATCATTGTATGACTCATGGCCCAGTCATGGTACGCCATGAAAACCTTGCTAGGCTTCTAACCTTGCGGAAGGTTATTTAGCAGGGCTGATATGGAAGTGGGTTTTGAAAGGTGGACAGAACTACCATAGATTGCCTGCGGTCCAGTGAAAGAGCCTCCCAAGCAGAGGAAAGGGGAGCCTGTGAGGTGAGGAAGTGTGAGGTGCTGAGGAAGAAGCAGAGGGGAGAGCACAGGGTTGGGAGGAAGGAAGGCAGAAAGGGGACCTGGAGGTAGAGAATGGCAGCAGTAACAGACTGCTTGGACCAGTAGATGAGGGACCCCAGGAGACTGAGTGTTCTCTGAACACAAGTGGGGAGCTCTTCTCATCAGGGACTCCTAGAGCAGGGAGGGCCTTGTCTTCTTCACCTGGTGGTCCTTCCTTGCCAAAGCTTAGCAAATGGTGTGTTCTGTGGCTGGAGCTTGGGTGGGTCTGTGATGGCAGTGGCTTGGAGATGATGTCCTGGGAGATCTTCATCTCAAGAGCACGACAGGTGGGAGGCAAGCTGAGCACTGGGAGACAGTCTGTCAGGCAGGGTGTTTCTCTGCATCTGCTCCCAATCCCTGTCCCACCCTCTAGGGTGCAGTAGGGAAGGTACTAGAACGTCACAACAACTGACTCAACACTTCCATGTTCATAAAATCATCCTAAAAGACTGACCAGCTTCCTTCCTCTGTCTTTCCTCCCTCCCATCCTTCTCACTGTATACAACAGCTTTGATCCTCGTTACTTATTGACTCTCTGACACCCGCACACAGTAGGTCCCTTCATTGGGTTAGACATTGAGAATAATGGGCGAAGGCAAAATATCAGACTTTTGGGGTTGAACCCCCTAGCTTATTGATCTGTGGCAATGTCTTCACCTCAGTCTCAGCATCTGTGAAGCAGGTTAACAGTGACAACTCTACAGTCTGTTGGTGGATTCCATGGGAACACTCTTAGTGCATAGTAAGTGGTCCATGGAGATTAGCTGCTGCTGTTTATGTGCATCGATTGTTCACTCTGGGAAAAGAGATTGCTGGAACAGTTTTTTTTAGGGGGGATTAATGCAACAATAAAAAGATTGCCACCCCAATAACAAGTCTTTATTTTTCATATCCATTTCCAGTACTTACGGAGATCCTAATCTCAGAATTCAGAGTCTCGAGAACTTTGTTTCCTTTGATCTACTCCACTAAATCTGCTGAGTACAGACTCGCAGGTGACTGTGACTGTGGGACCCACCCTCGCACCCAAGCTGAGGGTGAGAGCCCTGGATTTATATTTCTCCTCACTGCTTCTATGCCTTGCTTGCCGTACATCTGGGAACCTGTTTCTCCTCATCTGTTAAATGGGAGTAGTAGTGTGAGTACGGGCAGAGAGCCCAGCACATAATAAAGGATTAGGAAATGCTAGTTCCCAGCCCCTCCCTGGGATTTAGTATGGGGTGCAGAGAATGGGAGGAACCCACGAATGGGGAACACCAAAGTGGCCCAAAGTTACCTCCCTCCCACTTCCACAGTGATGCCCCCCACCCCCAGGACACTGGAGACCCCATCTGCTCTAGGGACAGGGGCTAGCCAGCCTGTGGTTTATTTTTCTGATACTTCAGTGAGAAAAGAGTGGGTGTGGGAACCCTCATAGTTTCAAGGGTGGGAGCAGAGGAAAGCCTGACCTGGGAGTTGTTGAGGGGCTCTGTTGTTGGGGTGGGCTGACATCTTGTTGGGGAGAGGCACCATGGGCTTATGTGGGTAGAGTGTGCCAGGGAGTGCAGGGTTTGTGAAGAGTTCAGAAAGAGCCAGGCACTGGGAGAGAGACCACAGTGATTAAGGGGAACTCATTAAAGTAGGCTGGTGGGAGCTTCCTGGCTAACCTGGCTGAGTTACCTAAGTAACTTCCCTCTTACTCCCTGCCCCCTACAGACCGCTTCTATCAAATGCCAGGAGAACATTATGTTAATAACGAATAATTGCCTAGGCTTGGAGAGCATTTGAGAAACCACAGCACTTTAAAATAGTATTTTAATTTTATGTGTATGAGTGTTTGCCTGAATATATATCTGTGTACCACATGCATGCAGTGTCTGTGGAGGCCAGAAGTGGGTATCGGAACCCCTGGAACTGGATTTATAGACAGTTGTAAACCTTTGTGTGGGTGCAGGGAATTAAACCGTCTTCTGGAAGAGCAGCTGGTACTCTTAACAGCTAAGCCATCTCTCTAGCCCCAGTCAGGGCATTTTAAAATATTCATTGTCTACTTCTAACTTCAAGGAGGCAACAATGCTGTTTCACAGGTAACAAAACTGAGACTTGAAAGGCTGAGGAGTGGCAGGTGTCATTTCTGCTGTCAAAGAGCCTACAACTGATGGGTGAGTGGGAATCCCAGGATTTTCTCCATTATTATTGCTATTATAATTTTATTTTATATATTTATATATTATTTGTATTTATTTTATTTTTATTTATTATAATTATTGCTACTATTATTTTTATGAGTCATAGCTGCCCTTGATTTCTCTATGCAACTGGCCTTGAACTTGCAACCATCTTTCCTCTACTTCTTGGGTGCCACTTCTCTTAACTTTTTGTTTGTTTGTATGTATGTATGTATGTATGTATGTATGTATGTATGTATGTATAGTCAGACTCTTGCTCTGTAGCCTAGGCTGGCCTAGAACCCACCATGTAGGCCAGTCTAGCCTTGAATTCGTTTCAATCATCCTGCCTCAGACTCCCTGAATGCTATGATTACAGGTGCTGGCCATCATGCCTGGTTTCCATTACACTTTTATTTTTTATTTTTTGGTTTTTCGAGACAGGGTTTCTCTGTGAAGCCCTGACTGTCCTGGAACTCGCTCTGTAGACCAGGCTGGGCTCGAACTCAGAAATCCACCTGACTCTGCCTCCCAAGTGCTGGGATTAAAGGCGTGCGCCACCACTCCCCGGCTTCCATTACACTTTTTAAAAATAGAAGTTTGGTTTTATTCCTTTGTAGATCCATTGGTTTTGCTTTTTCAGTCTTGGGAAATGACTTTCCTTGTGCCGGTCCCCCCTCCCCCATGCTAGAGCCCCTCAGAGGAAGAGCAGAGATACAAACAAATCCTGGATGGAGGGCATAGCACAGTGCCATAGGAGTCAGAGTTGCCTGTTAATGGGTGACTAAGGGAGCCTTATGAGGTCACACTGTCTGGGCATCAGCTGTCACTGACAGGATTGGGGCCTCTCAGCTCTGGTGTCTGTATCTGAGAGATCACCCAATCGAACAGTGAGTGTGGCCGTGGGAAGACAGTCCTTCCTCCCTGGTGCCTTGGTTGGCTCATTCAGAAATGGATGACGTTCATTTTTCCATCCTCCCCCACCTGACATTCCAATCACCTTTGTTGACCTTCTGTGTACAGGTTGGTGGAGCAAACATTCCCCAAATTCCTGGAAACCTGTCCGGCTCTGCCAGTACCAAACAGTGGCCCTGAATCTATCGGTTCCTGTTGCTGGGTCACAGGCTTATCCTCTGTTACTTGTATCGAGCAGCTCTTCAGGGACCCTTCAGGTCATTCTCTGAAAAGTGAGGCCTTGGGGCTCATCTGGGTATGGTTGAATGAGGGGCCAATGAGTAGCTGCAGTTATAGAGGCCAAGAGAAGGAAAGGTCTGGAGAAACCCAGGAAGGGAGGGTAGGGACTAGGTTGGTGAGGAGGGAGTCAGGGCACTAGGCTAATCTGTCAAGCTTTCTTTTGGGCCTATCTTAGAAAGGTTCCCAGGATTCTGGGGCCAGCCTCTGAGGAGGCTGGAGTCCGCTATTCCTCTTGCCTTGCAGGCTTGTGGGTTGTGTGATCTGCTGAGGTTGTGGGGTCCCTGCTGTGGAGGCCAATAACCAACAGAACCTGTCCGAGGTCAACCTGAGCTCTCCTAGGTCACAGTATCTTTGCTATCTGATGTTTAGATCCCAGCATGAAAGATACAGGCACAGACCACAGGCAGCCAGTTGTGTTCAGAGTGTTTTGCGGTGCTATATGGTAGCAAAGAGGGAGGGGACACAGCAGGCGTGGCACAGTGGCCAAAGCATTTTCTCTGTGGTCCATGTGGTCTTTCCCATTGGGCCACTGTCTTTACTGACTGAACTATCTCCACAGCTTGGGCCATTGCCTTTCTTTAAACACATATAAAAAATCCAAGTCCAGCCCATTTGCTTCAGGAAGCCCCTGGACTAATCCTTCCTTCCATGGCCCAGAGTGAGGAGGAGTGGAGGGCACATGTCTACTGACAGATAACTGGGTCTGTTTCAGTTCTTCTTATTCAGTGTTGGTGACTCCATTTCCCTCTGTGACTCAGGGTCTCCAGCTTGAAAAGAAGGATCTCTTTGGCCACCCTTTCCCCTTGAGCCTGTGAGGATGTTGCTGAGATACATGAGGTCATGTCTGTCACAGCACTGTGTAAAAGAGGGCCCCAGGAATATGCCAGCTTTTTCAGTTGGCTGTGGATATTTAAGGTTTAAGGTGAGCCTGGTGGGGATATTGCTCCTGAGGTCCTGGCCTCTATGCTGACCCCAGATGGGACATGGTTGGGCCAGACCCAACTAATCAGGAAGCCAGAAGAACAAGTGAACTTCCTTTTTATTTAAATCTTAACAATAGTATATGTTCAGAAACAGAATTACCAGCTCTTAAGAGGTGGTTCACATTTCTTATCCAGTAGCCTGGGTGCTAGCAAGGACATTGGTTTCTGACCATTGAGTTTTCTTGGGAAATGTCACTAGATCCATAGAGGCCACACTTGTTGAAAAATGTGACTGTGCAGCCATTTGCTCTCTGACCTCCTCCACAAGCTTAGTGCCCTCTGAGGTGGCGGCGTCACTGGTGGGGAAGATTAAGGAAGGAGCTTCCCACAGCTGGAGGCCATAGAGTGTAAAGGTCAACCCAGCTGTGTGACCCAAGGAAGGCATAAAAGGACTCTGTCTCAGTTTCTCTCTCTGTTAAACCCGTGCCTTCTTTATGTTGTCCTTGCAAGAACCAAACATGATTTAGCGTGTTAATGGCCTCGGGAACGTTCAGTACCTGAGAAAATGCAGGAAGATGGCACATGAGGGTCGGCCAAGAGGACGGAGCATGGCATGAGCTTTCCTGAGCACAGTTCCGGGTGAAGGTCCCTTCACGCATGGACTCAACCACTTGGCTGATGACATCAGGCCAGGATGTTTGGCCAGGCAGCAGCATCCTTTGCATTTTGAGAATAGAAGTTTCTGAATTAGAATAGGTTCCCAGAGGAATAAGCCTTCCTTCCCTTAGAGCCCACAAACTACCCAACTGTGGATGCCCAGGGCCCAGAGGCCTTAGAGACAGATGTGAGGAGCAAGGGTTGCTTCTGTGGTCAGTTCCCAGTGCTAAACTTGAGGCTTCTAATCTCCTGGGAGCTATGAGGTACACAGTCCAGAACACATTTGTTTCTTTTTCTGTACAGGCTATCTGGCTGTCGTGGAACTCATTCTATAGACCAGACTGACCTCAAACTCACAGAGATTTGCCTGCCTCTGCTTTACAAGTGCTAGGATTAAAAGCATGTGCCACCACCACCCAGCTTCAGAATATGTTTTTTGACCAGCCATCTTCAGTAAGGATGAGAGCTGCAGACAATAGGCTTTTGGTACTTCTAGCTCTGTGAACTAGAACATGACATTTGACCTCCCAGAGCCATGGTTTGCTCAGCTGGAGACAGGAGCCATTGTGAGGAAGACAGGAAGGAACGCTGAGACACCCAAGAGCATTTGTACTGGCAGGTGCACAGAAGGGGTGTCTGAGAAAAGCCACCCACACTTCTGCCAAGGGACAGGCAGGGACAGCTCACCACCTGGAGTGGGCAGAGAGAGGTTCCAGGATCCTCTCCATTCTAAACATGGCCTCTGGGTGCTTGGGTAAAGGTGAACAGAAGCAACAACTTAGGGCAGCAGGTCGGGCAGGGCGAAATCTGAGTCCAGTTCCCAGTTATATTCTTCAATAGCTTTAAATTTTACATTTATTTATTTATTTGAGTGTTCAGGGGAGCACATGTAGAGGTCAGAAGACAGCTTGTGAGAATTGGGCCTTCCACCATGTGGACCCAGAGGGTCACACTCAGGTGATCAGCTTGGTGACCGCTGAGCCGGCTAGCTGGCTCTCCAGTAACTTTTTGGTGCCATTGTAAGAAAGACGGATCTGAAACCTCAGTTTATTTGTAAGTAAGTCCAGCAGACCTTACTCCTGTTCCTAACAGGGGGGATAAATGAGAATCAATTAGTAAACTGAGATTGTCAAATGTTGTTGACATTATTATTATTAACTTAATATGCCTTTTTTTTTTTTTTTTTTAAAAAAAGGGGGGAATCTGGCTTGCTCCAGTGCATGATGCGAGCAGTCTGCAAATTTGATGAGAAAGCTTAGAGACTGTTTCCACATGCAAGTTTACAACACAAAGGATTAGTTGCAGGGGTGGAAGGCCTTGTGGCCGGGGAGGATGGATTCTGGTGGAGGTTTTTGAATTCTTCAGTTGAAATGCAGCGGTGTTCCCTCAGGGGAAGAGTTATGGTACAAGAAAGTACCTCACCCCCACCCCCCACCTTCGAAGGGCTCAGGCATGACAATATGAATCTGCAGACATGGTCACCAAACAGGTGACACCCCCTCTGAGGTTCTGAGAGTCCAGCTAATGAGGCAGCATGAAGGGTGCTATGAACAGGTCTTGTAGGTGGACAAGGGCATGGGACACACACTCACTCATGTGTACTTCTGGGGTGTATAAGGAATGGATCTGTTACTCTGGAAGATGGGTGAACCCCCTCTACCCCCATTGCATGCTGTTCTTGAAGGTTCCTACACACAGACTGAGGCTAAAATGTGGGTTTGTAATGGATAGCCTAATGTGTCTAAAATGTGCTGGTTGTGAGGGTCTATAGTTTTTGCTCTGAAATCCACTTTTGCTGAATTGGCTTCAGCTTCATTGGTTGATCTTACTTTCCATATGCAGAGTTCTTACATGTCTTAGTCCTTCCAAAACTAAGAAGCAGGAACATCAGGGTGGCAATACTTAGATTCAAGTATTGGCTCTGCAGCTCACTAGCTGTGTGATTTGGACAAATTAATCCCTCTCCATTTTTGGCATGTGTATGTTTGTGTAGTCTCTCTCTCTCTCTCTCTCTCTCTCTCTCTCTCTCTCTCTCTCTCTCTCTCTTTCTCTCTCTCTCCCTCTCTCTCTCTCTGCACATGTATGCACAAGCTCATGTGTACATGCAAAGTCTCTTGATGAACAGTGAGTTCACTGACTATAGCTAGTCTGACTGATCAGCTTGCTCCTGGAATCCTTTGTCTCTGTCTTCTGAGCACTGGAATGGCCGGTTGTCATGAGCTCTGTGGATCTGAACTCCAGTTCTTATACTTGTGGGTGAGTGTTTTACCCACTGAGCCATCTCCAAACCTGCAATCCAGTTTTCTCTGTAGAATGGAAGTGATGCCACCCCATAAACTTGGTCTGAGGATTAGGTTACTCTTTATAAAGCTTTTAAGATGAATGCCTGGCACATGGTGGATGCTGAGCGCAGCAGGTGGCTTTAGGTTACGGCTGTCTCTGTGTCATCTCCTTTCTCCCAAGTCATTTTAGCATGCAGCCTGTGCACAATGTATTGGTGTAACTTGACATTCTATTTTGTGGTTCTTCCTGACCTCTTGACAGCTCATAAATTCCATATTATAGAAGCTGTCCTCACCTGAGTACATGATAGCTGTCTGAATCAATTTCCTGTATGGAGGTACCTGAACCTGTCTACCTGGCTGTTCTTGGAGAAATGGAGCCTCTTAGGCCCAGTTCTACCTACCTGCATGCACATCCTTGTTGTATATCTGCCTTCAAATGTGTCACTGTGACTAGAACTCCTCCCATGACACATGAGGCAGAGGCTCTCTGGAGAACAGCTGGGATGTTTTTGGGTTGTGGTTGATGTTGGGGTGTCTTTGACTATCTGAGGCTCTCATTCTGCATGGTAGGCAGGCCAGAGTCCGTCCATATACATCTACAAAGGCTATGTACCTGACCAGCTTCTAAGTCCTTGCTTACCTTATTATAACCTGCTATTAATAAAGATGGAAAACAGAGATAGGATAAGTAGAAATACAGATTGGTTTTTGGCAACAGCTGTCTTCCTGAAACCAGAGTGGACTGTGCACCTAAATGTGTGTGTAGGTATATTTACCAAGAATCTTCAAAAGGTTCACATCTTGGATTTCATCAGATTGGTCCTTGAAAACCATGTCTTAGTTAGGGTTTCATTGCTGTTAAGAGATATCATGACCAAGGCAACTTTTATTGTTAGGGACAACATTTAATTGGGGCTGGCTTACAGTTTCAGAGGTTCAGTCCATTATCATCATGGTAGGAAACATGGTAGTGTCCAAGCAGACATGGTGATGGAGAAGGAGCTGAGAGTTCAACATCTTGATCTGAAGGCAGCCAGGAAGAGTATCTTTCTCTTCCTCCCTGGGCAGAGCTTAAGCATAGGACCTCAAAGCCCACTCCCATAGTGATACACTTTCTCCAACAAGGCCACACCTCCCAATAGTGTCACTCCCTGTGACACGACTCAACCACATGGATCTTTGGGGGCCAAACCTATTCAATCCACTACATCGTCCTAAGGACATGCTGTAGTATTTGCAAAAATGCTTTCTGCACAAAGATGTCTGCTGTGAAGCTGTTTATGCAATGCCAGGAACAATGGCAGTGTCCAGCATCTCAGATAAAGTTGTACTGAAATTATAGGCATGTCAGTCTGGCAGTTTCCATCCTTTTATAGGTTTGTGAGCAGCTTGAAAAGTTAGGAGAATGAAGATTCTCAGCCTCTGCCACAAGCATTTCTGATTTAATGGGTCTGGGATGGGGTCCAGAAATCTATATTTTCAACATGCCCTGTATGACTCTACTACAGATGTTCTGTAGATCAACATTTGGAAAACTGATAAACTTGATGGGATTTTGCCATCATTTAAAACAATGTTTATAGAAAGATTACAATAGTGTGGAGGAATGTTTTATAAATAAAAATGTATGTAAAACTGTATATGTTACTCTGTATCCAATTAAGAAATAGTTATATAAAGCAAAGTAAAAATATACAAAAGGATAAACAGAGGTGGCCTCAGGGTGGTTGATAAATGGAGATGCTCGAAAATTTCCAAAAGTGAATAAAAAAAACAGAAAAAGCCCAAATCCATAGGGCTGGAAAAATTGCTTAGTCAGTAACGTGCTTGCATGAGTTGGGAAGGTGGAAACATGTATCCATAGGACATGCTAGCCGGACAACCTGGCCAAAATGACCCTGCTGCAGAAAACCAAACCCAAACCCAAACAAACAGGATGGATGACGCCTGCGGAAGGACTCCTGAGGCTGACTTCTGCTCTGCGCATGCATGCACATATGCGTGTACACACGCGCACACCATACACCCACACCCACACACCCACACACACCCACACACACCCACACACACCCACACACGCCCACACACGCCCATACACACCCACACACACCATACACCCACACCCACACACGTCCACACATACCCCACACACCCACACAACCCACACACGCCCACACATACCACACACCACACACCACACACACACACACACCATACACCCACACCCCCCCACACGCCCACACATACCACACACCACACACCACACACACATATACACACGCCATACACCCACAACCACACATGCCCACACACACCCACATACACACATACACACACGCACACACACCATACACCCACACCCACACACACCCACACACACACATACACACATACATACACCACACATACCACACACCACACACCACACACACACACATACACACACACCATACATCCACACCCACACACACCCACACACACACACCCACACACATACACACATACACACACCACATATACCACACACCACACACCACACACACACACATACCACATACCACACACCACACACACACACACATACACACACCATACACCCCCACACACACATACACACACCACACATACACACACACACCACATACCACACACCACACACATACACACAAACCATACAAACACACACACACACACACACCATATATCTCACATACCACACACGCACCAGACACACTCATACCACATACTATAACACATACACACACCTCACATACCACACACACACACCCCACATAATAAACTGGCCATGATGGCAAACACCTGTTACTGCTTGGGAGCTGGAGGCAGGAGGATCAGAACTTCAAGGTCAGTCACAGCACAGAGCCAGCCTGGGCTAACGAGTCCCTGTCTCAAAACAAAACAAAACAAAACAAAACAAAACAAAACAAAACAAAAGCCATAAACCTGCTATTTGAAAACTTATATTTTTCTTGAAGCAAATTAAAAGATGTTTTGTTACCTTATTTCCTGGATTTATATGGGGGAGGGGACAGGGAGGGAGGTTTCATTTTCTATGTAAATAATCTGAAACTAGCCAACACTGGAACATCTTCAGTTAGGCCCCAAGTCCCCATGGGAATGCTCCTGCATGCAGCTGCACCCCAGACTATTGAAGAATGTTTCTCTCTCTCTCTCTCTCTCTCTCTCTCTCTCTCTCTCTCTCTCTCTCTCTCCAGGGTTTCTCTATGTAGCCCTGGGTGTCCTGGAACTCAGGTTGGCCTTGAATTCAGAAAGCTGCCTGCTTCTGCCTTCCAAGTGCTGGGATTAAAGGCATGTGCCAACCCCACCTTGCTGTTTTTAAGATTCTTTAGATATTACAGCTTGTATAGGATAGGGAGACCTGGCCTAAAGAAGCTGGACATAAGAAAAACAAAATCATTTTCTGAAAGAAGCATGGATTGCAGGAGCCACCATACAAGGTTAACTGTGGCCTAAAAAGTAGAGATGTGTTGCTCTGGGAGCAGAGGTCTGGGGTGGGAAACCAGCACCCAATCTCTGTCTGGCATCTGTGAGGGCATCTCTCCTTGGCTGGTGCATGGCTGTTCTCTGCATGTCTTCACTCCGTAAAGGATAATATTTAAATCTCAGGAGGTACTACTTCTTGATCAAGACTTCATCTTGATTACCCCATCACAGACCCTATCAGTCAGCAAACTGTTCAATGCGCCAGCATGGGGACTTGAGTTTGCACCTCCAGCACTCACATAAGAGGGGGTCGTGGTGGTCAGTGTTTGTAACCCCAGCTGCAGGGTGGGGAGAGGGGCTTGGTGCCAGGAGGAATACAGAAACAGGAGAATCTGGTTGCTTGCTGGCCAATAAGGCTGGCCAATCAGACTGGCCAATCAGGTTAGCCAATTAAGGACTTCCAGATTTAGTGAGAGATCCTACTTCAAAAACATAAGG
Source organism: Uromys caudimaculatus (assembly GCA_028551405.1). NCBI lineage: Eukaryota > Metazoa > Chordata > Mammalia > Rodentia > Muridae > Uromys > Uromys caudimaculatus. The sequence continues at coordinate 84,167,518 of CM052705.1, read as the reverse complement.
TGGAGAAGAAGGAGGAAGCCACCTCACATTGACCTCTGGCCTCTACATATTCACCCTGTCACATGTATACATACATACATATACCATATAAACACATTAAATGATCTTTTCTCTAAATAGGTGTGTGTGCATGTGTATGTGTGTGGTGTGTATATATGTGTGTATGTGTATGATGTATGTGGGTATATGTTTATGTGTGTGTTGTGTTTGGGTATATGTATATGGTGTGTTTGTGTGCGGTATCTATGTGTTTATGTACTTTCTGTGTACATATGTGTATGTGTGTGGAGGTTGATATCAAGAATCTTCCTCTGTCACTGTTCTACCTTTTTTTTTTTTTTTTTTTTTTTGGTTTTTCGAGACAGGGTTTCTCTGTGTAGCCCTGACTGTCCTGGAACTCACTCTGTAGACCAGGCTAGCCTCGAACTCAGAAATCTGCCTGCCTTTGCCTCCCAAGTGCTGGGATTAAAGGTGTGCGCCACCACTGCCCGGCCTCTACCTTATTCTTTTGAGGCAGGGTCTGTTAATCAATTCCAGAACTCCCTGGTACATTTGGTCTCACTAATTAGCTTGCTCCAGGGGTGCCCTGTTTCTGCCTTTTGAGATTGGAATAATAGGGAGACTGTCATATCCTCTAGTGTTTATTTGGGTTTTGGGGACCCAAACTTGTGTCCCTTTACTTGTGGGGGAAGCGCTTTAGCCTCTGAGCTGTCTCCCTAGCCCTGTTATATTCCTTGAGACGGTATGTACCCCAGGCTGGCCCCAAACTTGCTATTTAGCCAGTCCTTGAACTAATTGCTTTAAGCAGTTGCATACTTTTCTGTACAACATCCATATGGTATATCAATTATTCTCTTGCTAATTGGTATTTATGTTACTTCTGTTTCTCAAACTATGATAAACATGAGCACAATGAATATATCTGCTTATTTGCCTTTGAGAGCTTGTGCAAATAAATATCTGCAAAATAAATTTTTATGCACAAAATAACCAGGACAAAGGGGATTTCTATATATTTAAAATATTGATGCATTTTATAAACCGCTCTAAAAAGTGACTGTTAGTTTACTTGCCAGATTATATGTCTGTCATTTTAAAATTTATTACAGTGCTAAGTAAGGCCTGTCACTTAGAGCCCAGGAGTGGGCACAGAGGGACAAAGAACCTTCTGTGCTTGTCATGGGAGATGTGAATTTTATGACCCTCCCCTTCCCGTGGTCCAGACTCTCCAGGATATCCTCTGATGTGTGGGCAGCTCCTTGGTGAAGCCACGCCCTAGTCACGAACCCTAGGGCCAGAATAACCTTAGAGCCCATCTATTCATGTTGCTATTGTTCATTCATCCAGTAGGACTACACTCTGAGGCCTAGCTATGTTCAAAGATGAATACACAAGTAAGAAGAGGTGAGGAACTAAGTTTGGAGGGTTTTGAATACTAAATCAGGGGATTTCCCCCATTAGAGCACAATTCCTTTGGTTACCCAAAAAGAATTGGGTAAATAAGGCAGAAACATCAGTGAAATAAGACAAGGAGCGCACAACAAACCTTCTTACGTCAGCAACCATTTCCTTATTAAAAATGTTTTAAAAATAATATGCAAGTTTAACTACCAGAAAAATGGTCAGTTTATTACAGGTTGTACTAGAATGGTCTTCTTACAAAGTAATAAAATGTAAATGTGGCTTTTAGGTATGCTAATGCTTTAGGTGGCTGAACACCAATTTCCCAGCCAGCTCTGCTCTGAGGAGTCTAAAGGAGGCTATGAGAACCCAGTGGGCATAGAGAGGAGAGGGAAGACTCAAGTTCCCTATTCTAGTTTGAGAAAGTTGGGATTCCCCAGAGGAGATCCTCAGCCTTGGGCTTGTTACTAGAAAGACGGGAGTAGAAAATAATAGTCTTGCCCCCAGGTCCACTGAAGTGCACAGTATGTAACATCTGTACAAAAGAAGTGTGTTTGGTTCCCAAGGAGAAATTTAGAAGAGGGGTGAGATGAATAATGAAGACTTTCAGGCTCAGGGCATTCTAGAAGGGAGTTATAGAACACATAGTAGGTGTTTTAGGTGGGAGAACAATTTAACTGTGTGAATAGTGCTACCACTGTAAACTTAGCTTCTTTTGTAAGTCTGAAATTGGTGCTATCATGGCCTCTTCTCTCCCCATCACTTTGGAGCCAAACCTAACTTGGCAATAAAATGTGACTCACCTGGAGAGGCCACTTGCAGTCTGCACTGAGCACCTCTGACTGGATGATTGCAGGACATAAATGTGATGGCCAGGGCCTGACCTAAGGGGTGTGTGTATGTGTGTGTGTGTGTGTGTGTGTGTGTGTGTGTGTGTGTGTGTGTGTGTGTGTGTGTTTACTCTGATTTAAGGCCCCCAAGAAGTTAAAATGAGAGACTACTAACTTGTATTCACAATGCTGCCTGGCAGGCATTTCCTGAGTACTTTTCAAACTAATCTTTATGGTAAGCCTACAGGACTGGGGTCCTATTATATAGATGAGGAAACTGAGATCCCCCCAAATAAATGAAGTTGTCATTAAGACAACCTAAGATCACACAGCCTGGGTAACAGCATCCAAGTAATGTCCTTGGTGAGAATGGCTTTAAAACCCAGCTGCAGGGTCAACACGGTGGCACATACCTTTCCCAGTGCTCAAGGGACAGAGTCGGGAGGAACTCGGTGAGTTCAAGGCCAGCCTGATGTACACAGCCAGTTGCAAGCCAGATAGAGCTACATAGTGAGACTTTGTCTGAAAACAAGCAGATAGACAGACAGACAAAACCCACAACAAAGCCGAAATCCTCAAATAAGCAACAAAAAGGAAAAAAAAAAACACAAGACAACAATAAACAAACCCTCATTGAAGATGAAAGTCAGATGGCAGAGGCTCGAGAAGGGGAAGGTGGGATTGAACCAGAAGTGGGGGTGGATGGTGGCAGAGTGACATCTCAGATCAGGTAGATGGCCAGGGTGGGGGGCTGGAGGGGGTCCAGACTTCTTAAGGTGTGTAGAGTCCTGGAGAGGAGGCTTCAGTCTGGGCAGCACAGCCTGGCTCCCTAACCTGGCCTTTAACCTGTCTTGGTTTTCAGCCATTCATTCTCCTTTCTGCCAAAAGAGGAACAGACACCAAAGAAGAAAGATCCCCTTCGCCCACTCGGTGTGGCAGGAAGAGGAACCTGGATGTGATTTGGATTTTTTAAAATTTAAAAATGTTTAAAAATTGCTTTGGTGTGGCCCGACATAGCTTTTCACTTACTGGTCTGACTGTGACCACGAGTGGCTTCACCTCTGAGGGGACTCTTGGCCGGGACCTCTGAGGATGGGGTTTCCCCCTCTCCAGCCTTGTGACTCCTCAGGTGCCTCCAGCTGTCTCTAGAGCCACTGGAGACTTCTCCAGGCAAAACTGAAGTATCTGACACAAACATTCGCCAAAAGCAAGCTCATGGGGAGAAGAAGGCTACAACCAACAAGGAATTTTCTTCAGAGACTGGAGGACAAAGACTGAAATCATCTTTTAAAAATGTATCAGAATTTTAGTCAGGTGGTGGTGGCGTCACTTGCCTTAATTGAAGCGCTTGGGAGGCAGAGGCAAGCGGATCTCTGAGTTCGAGACCAGCCTGGTTTACAGAGCCAGTTCCAGGACAGCCAGGGCTATGCAGAGAAGCCCTGTTTTGAAAATAAAATGAAACAAAACATCAGCCTTGTGAAAACATGAGTGGGATTCTGTTCTAGTCTTGGCTCTTTCTTGCTTCATCTCCTCACTCTTCAGACCTCTCCTCTCCTCCACAAATTAGTGGCTCCCCCTTACTGTCCCTCCCCTCCTTCCCTCCCCCTGAAGTCTCCTTCCTATGAGTCCTTCTTACTTTTGAGCATGCTTGTGACCTACTGAGTTTAATTAGGGTTGTTTGCATCAGTATGGGTGGGGGGTGATTTACTGGAACATGGGTAACTCATCAGTGGCTCCATTACTGAAGAAAGTGACATCCTCATCCTCAGAGGTCATTCATTAACCTCAGGGAGAGGTAGGGCCTCATGAGCTCCTTCCGAGACGAAGGACCCAGTGTTGTGCAGGTCTTGTATGGTAGCCTCATGAGTCCACTATTCATGTGTGTCAAAAAGTTGCCCTTTTTTTGTGGCACACCTCCCTATCCTCCGATCCCTACGCTCTTTTCACTCCCTCTTCTGAGATATTTGCTGCTGTGTTTGGAGTCAATCTCTCTTCTGTTACTTTTGGCTTCGCTTGAAGCCCAAGTGAAGTGAGGCTGAAGATGGAGCTGCCATAGTTGCTGAGAGCAGTATCAGGCATGACGCTGAGAGGATCTGCTGTGTTCTCTGTTCCCATACTTCTCTGCTCTAGGCCATTCGAGTACAGCCCAAACTTCAGTGGCAAGGAAGTGCCAAGATTCAGTAGCATGAACAAAGACACTTGCTTTCTTGTTCTGATGATGGATAAAATATCTTCCCTTTGCTGGTGTTGCTACCCCGAATGTATCATCACTTAAGGCATGAGAGGACCGAAGAGTTATAAAGTATCTCTTACCTGATTGGCTCAGGACCACTTGCAGTTCATTGGTCAGGGTCATTCAGACGCTTCTCTGTCCACTGCAAAGCAGACTGGGAAATTCAGGGGCTTCCACGGATGTTTAGTGGGTGCGGATGGACTCAGTTGTATTTTCCTCATCTCTGAAATGGAGTTTGAACTGGATGACTTATCACCAAGAAGGCACTACTCTGGAGTTCCAGGATTGTGTGAGCCAAAGGCTTGACAGATGACGACCCTAGGCAGGTGGTAGTGTCCCAGGCGACCATTCCCATCCTAAATAGCAATTTTATTTCCTCATTCCTTCTCAGACCCTCTCTGAATTCTTTTCCTTTTGTAGCACCCCCTTGAACTTCCACGTCCCAAATATTTCTAGCCTGTGAGATCAAACAGCCTCAAGTGACACCATATCAATGCAAACTTTTTACTTTCTGAAAGAAAGGGGACTTTTCGTGGAGTGGGACAGAAATGAAGTGTTGACAGCCAGGCTGCTGCAGACTGGGACCACCTGGAACCACCTGGCCTAGGGCTCCACTTCCTCCTTGGAATCTCTACAAGGAACATAGAAATGATTCTAAAAGATCCCCTCATTTGATTATTTGATTTCTCCCTTTTCTTTCTTTGTTTCTATCCCATTCCCAAGTGTGGCGATATCCACACTGATCCCGTTTGTGTGTGTGTGTGTGTGTGTGTGTGTGTGTGTGTGTGTGTGTGTGTAAACAAAAATGTGTGCGAAACTGGGCACAGTGTACACACCTGTGATCCCAGGAAAGTGGCAGGATGAAGCAGAAAGATCATGAGTTCGAGGCCAGTGGCTGATGTCGACCCTCTCTTCAGCTAAAAGTTTGAAGGGATAGAGTACCTCACCCGTAGCTTGCTTGCCAGGGTGCTCCAGGGACAGTCTCCAGTACAGGGATGTGTAACTTATGTACACTGGAAAAACACTGGTCTAGTTGACAGATCAGGAATGTGCCAGAGTCTCAGTATTCATGCTTCTGAAGGACATTTGACAAACTCTTTTGAAATCTCAGGAGGAAGGATTGAGGCCTAACCATATCTTTCATAGCATCATGTCACATGCTGTCACTCTGACCTCAGGCAGACTCCAGTTGTGATAACTAAACTTCTGTCTTCCTTAGGAATCTGTAATGACACCCCCCCAGAATCTCTGTTCTTTCAGAAAAGATCCTTCTGGGTCCACCATAGCGGCACTCATGGCCTCTGCAGGAATGTTTGAGGCTTCTGGGCATTGCCATTTAGAAAAAACACCGCTGCATAGCCTGCCAGTACCCCAACTGTGTCAGGGGCTATGGACTCCAAGTGATCTGGTAGGCTCCCAGTGTTCCTCAGCTGCTAGACATTCTTGGACATTCCCTTTTATTAAGAGGTGCTGTCTAAGTTTCTCCCCTTGAGCAGGATGGGGTAGCTTTGATCAGGAAAGCATGCAGAAGGTGATGGTCTGTAACCTTTGTGTTTGGTCCTACAAGACCCCACAGCTTCTGTCTGGCTCTCCTGGAATACATGTGGGGAACCCAGATGCCATGCTACCAGAAGTCTGAGGCACTAGGACAGGCCACGAGTAGTTCTTCAGTCCTGGGTGAACCAAGTGTCTGGCCCCTTTCAAGGAGGTCTGAGACAGTGTATGAAGGAGTCTATCGATAAGTCTAGATTCCAGTGTTTTACCCTCCCCTGCTGACATGGTTGAGGGAGAGGGCTATCCCTGCAGGACCCTTTGTAAATTTCTGACTCTGGAATCTGTGAATAGGAGAAAATGAAAGGTCTGCTACAATGCCCAATTTGAAGTAGTTTATTGCATGGCTATTGATAACTGGAAAACCATCTTATTCTTCCATTAATACAATCGTGGATGGGATCAAATGTCAACTTCCAGGAGAGAAGTCTATAGTGCTCATTCCTATCCAGCCCTCTAATGACATTGTAGAGGGCTCGACAGCCACACCAACAAGAAAGACAACAGAAGAATTATTGGGAAATTGTGGGTGTTACAAATGGAGCTAGGGAAGCAGGGCACCGGTGGAGCTGAGTTGGCTGGGTGAGAACCTAGGCTCTCCCACTTGCTGGCCCGGCTCTCCTGGCCTCTCACCTGATTCCTCAGGAGCTTCCATGCTTTTGCTCCTGCTGTGTTCTCCCGAACACTCTGAGAATCTCACACCCGTGGAGGCCTGTCATTCTGTGGCCAGTTGACACTGAAACACACCTGTTGTTCTCCATGAAAATCATTCCCTTACCAACTCTTCAAGTTCCTTGTTATCATTTGGTCTCCTCTGTAGGCTCAGTAATCCTTACTGGTGCAATTACATTTACAACCCAGCCATCATGACCTCTCCTGAGATCACTCCAAGCGTCTTTCCTAATTTTTAGGGCCCCTCTTTTATAACTAGAGGGGAACCCCTAAGTGCATAGAGACCAGTGCCATGCTTGCCTGATGCCTTTACTCGGCCTCTCTGCTCCGATTCCTGTTTATCAACCATCTGCATCTCTCATGCGTCCCTGTTGTTTGTAGTTTATAGAACACCACCATTGCCTCTTATCGCTGGCCATCAGTCCTCCTCAGTGATCTCGTTATTTCCACTGATTCAGGTGAAGCTGGGCCCGCTGTGGGCTTTATTTAGATCATCTTTATTATACCTGTGGGTAGATTTTGTAAGCAGGCCTTAGCACAGGTTGACTTGTGGGTTTCCTTTTTAAAAGGTCAGTGTGAAACAGGAAGCGTGACTAAGAGTCTTCCTCCATGAAACCTCATTTCATTAGCTGGAAAAGGCGTCTGCCGTTCCCCTCCTCCCCCCTGCACTTACTCGTGGCCCAAATAGACACATTTCAATACAGCACATATTTCCCAAAACACAGGAAAGTGCAGACTAAGGCTCATGTGTGCAGTGAGTAGTTATTTATCAGCCTTGCTCCATCTGTGGTCCCATTCTCACGCCAGCTCCTGGAGTGGTCATCATATTCTTTATAGAATCCAAAGACAAGTAGGTACTCAGATCTGGGTAGAGCAGTGGGGACTATGGAGCCCAGGAGCTGGGGCAGCGGGCAGCGCTCATCCCTAGAAGGGCAGAACCAGAGTGGGAAATAGGGCCATCTGACTTCCAGCCACAGATGCCAGATTCAACCACATGTCGTCTTCGAGCATCCACAAGGGCCTTTGCTCATTTCTTCTCTTGGGACAGTGGGGACAGGATCCTGGGCAATTTAGTCTGAGATTCCTGGTTGGGGGTCTTGATGGGAGATAGTAGTTGCTGTTCTTGGACTTCCTGGTTTGTAATCTACCTTTCTTCCTTTCTTTCCTTCTTCTATAAAATAGAATACTAATACTTACCTTATAGGGCTATTATGAAGTGAAAATAAATGAACACACATGAAACCCAGAGAGCAGCCTTCCTGTGCCGTGGCTCTGTCAGTGCTGGTTATTATTATTCTGGTGGGTTGGTTAGCTTTCTTTCATTCTATTCAACTTGAAAAGAATCTGGCATCAGCCAAAGCCTTTGCTCTGAAAATGGCACATTGAGGCTCCACCCTAGCCCTGGCCAGTCTCTCAACAGTCAGCTCTTTCTTCATGTAGCTGGTCCAATGCAGAGTCAACACTTGTGTGTGTTTGTGTGGGGATGGGGTGGGTTTTTTTTATTTTTTTGTTTTTTTTAGTTATGACATGCGAAGCAGCAAGCACACCTCTGAGATGGCCTATCTCAGAGCTGTGAGTAAGATCCACTCCCCAAAAACTTTTTCAGTGTCTGTTCTGGCCACTGGAGCTCTTAACGGGGGTGTGGCTGGAGGGTCAGGAGCCAGGGCTCCAACTCAATTGATCGATTGCATGGAGGTAGTATGAGATGCTGGGACTAGGGGCTACAGCCCAGGTCAAGAGTTCTGAGTGTCGGGTTGACTTCACCTTCCTCTCAAAATGCCTTTGCTGAGAAATTCCTCCAGTTTACACGTGAACTCTAAAAGGCTCATGGACACTTCTGTGCTTTGGGTTGCTTCATTTTGCACAGTAGTTTCCTGGGGGAAAAAAATGCAGCCTTGCTACAACGAGGAAGGCTAGACCGCTGTAGGATGGGGCAGGGGTAGGGGTGGGTCAGCAGGATCGGGTACTAGAGGGTGAACCTAGATGTGACTGCTGAGAGCAGGAGGAACCCAACAGGGCCAAGGCTTCCCTGCTGTATGCCCCAATCTGTGTACTCCTAGGATCAGTGTGAACCACTGGGTTCTGTGTTAGACCTCAACTGTCTGCATATCTGGATCAGAGCTCTCCCCCCCCCTCCCCGCCCCGGGAGAGGGAAGGAGTCATCTCCCAGGCACAGAGACAGTGTTTACACTATTGTCTCCATGTGGGAGTATGTTCTTTTCTCAAATGGTCTTGATCAATGGTCATGGTTGGCTTGCGTGGCTGTCTAAGTGGAAGCACTGATGGTTGCTTAGAAATGTATTCTATTCCTAGAGGGGTCAGAATAATGTTTCAGTACACTAAGGATCTGTACATAGAATTAGTCCCATCTTCAGACAAATAGCAGAACTATTTTGTTTGTTTGTAAGAAAACCTTTTATCGATGGCTACCGATGTGCAATGAAGTAAAATTCCTGAACAAAAACCTGGTTTTTAGAGGGTAAGCTTTGACGTGGGGTTGCTAGATATTTCCCACTTTACCAACCTAGTATTTTGAAACACGATGCTTTGGTCTCCCCAGTTTCTATTTTTGTTCCAGAGTTTCTTGTGCAGATCTTGGAAGAAACAGCAGGGGGAGAAAGGCAGGTGTTGGCTTAGGGCCCTGAGCTGGGAAGATGTAGGTCTTTGTAGCTTTCCGACCCCCTCCCCAACATCTTCTGAGCTTGAGAAAAAATGGCTCTCAGTAGCTTGAGCAGCCCTGGAGCAGCCCTGGCTTTCTGTAGCCCCTTGCTTCCAGCTCCTGCGGGCCGGTTTCAGTGAAGATGTGCTGAGGTGGGTACCCTGGAGGCCACATTGCTGGTCTTTCCCAATTAGTTCCCCCAGGGAACAAAGCTTTATTTCTTTCCTCTCTTAGTTCCCAGGCACTGTCTGGGGGGGAGGGGGGAACCCCTTGGCAGCTCAGGGGTTAAAGAGAAAACACAGCAAGAGGGGGAAACAAGCCAGACAGCTGCAGGGGCTCCTCAGAGCCCACTCTAGGCTAAACAGAGGCCCCAGCAACTCCTTGGAGACTTGAACCCTGGGCGATGGAATTTTCCCTTGCGTGGAGGCTATTGTCCTCTGGAAAGGGCCAGGGCCAGAGAAGGGCCTGGGGAGCATGGATCTCCGAAGTGGCAGCCAAAGAACTCCTGAGAGCCCAAGGGCTCTGTCTCACCCAGCTGGGCTTGGGTGAAAAAGCAACTGGGGTGCAACCCACCCCTCCTCCTTTGAGGAAAAGGGGAGCACTGTGTGTGGGGGGGTTGTTCCAAAGGTCTGGGCACCAGTTGTTGCCCTACCCCTCAGCCCCAACCAGCCAGTCACTGGAACAGAATGAAAAGCTTGGTTCCCTTGACAACCAAAGGGTCTATGGTTTTTCACAGAGTACAAGATGGGCTTGGGGGAAAGACAGGAGGTGGGATTAGGGGTGGGGAATGGAGGAGGGGCAGACAGGGAGAGGCAGCCTGTTTGCTATAGATGTTTGAGTTTGACTCTCAAGGGACGCTTTTGTAGGTTCTGGCCTGGGAAATATAGGATACCCGGAGTGTGGTGGATACTCTCAATGGCGGCTTAGTTCTGAGGCAGCAAAATGGTTCGTAATAGGAATGGATGTGAGTGTGTGGTGTGTGTGTGTGTGTGTGTGTGTGTGTGTGTGTGTGTGTGTGTGTGTGTCCGCGCGCACACAGGCCTCTTGTGGACCTCAGGAGCAGCATGGAGGAGTTCATGCAGAGGCTCACCTTCAGAGGGAACTAGGAGGCCCCTCTGTTACATTCAAAGCCCCTGAAGGTGCTGAGCGAGGCCTCATCAAGAGCTATTTGTGAGGCTGAGATTAGAACAGCAGGCGCCTGTCTCCCGGCCTGATCTCACTGGACCAGACAAAGCTATTTTTAATATCAGGCACAAGAGTTGTTGAAACGTGGACAAAGAGCAGAACCTGGCTAACTTTGTCTTAAGCACTAGCCTTCATGAGAGGGGCTTAAAAGCTGTCCACATGGTGGACACAAGCATTGAGGCTCAGTGAAAAGAAAAGATAAGGACAGGAGACTTGGTCCCAGGACTTTGGGATGAGAGGTCCCAGGATGTCCATAGGAGCATAAAGGGAGGTATCTGGGATTCTTCGTGTGACCCTCTCTGGGACCTTAACCCGTGTGGCTCTGACCTGGCATTGACAGACAGACCTCCTATAATATCTCTGAAAGTGTGACATCTTCCAAAAGGAGCCTGAAGGTGCGTAGTGAAGAAGAGGATATGTGAGCACTGTAAATCAGAACACTATTTAGGGGATTAAAAAAATGCACACACAAATGTATAAGCACATGTGCACGTACTCACACACACACACACACACACACACAAACATCTATCAGGCTGGAGATGTAGCTTAGTAGGTGGAGTGCTTCCCTAGCATGAGGGAAACCCTGGGTTTCTGTAGCACCACACACACTGGGCTTGATGGCACAAACCTGAAATCCCAGTATTCTGGTGATAGAAACATCACAATCAGGCTATCCTGGACTCAGGGCCAGCCTGGTCTATATGAGAACCTGTCTCAAAAAGAAAAAAAAAAAAGAAATCAAAACCAAAGTCAACCTTCTTATTTTAGAAAGGTCTTAGAGACAATACCTGGGGCTCCTGGCTGCTTCTGGAAGCTTCTGCTTCTATCTGAGGCCCTGGAAGTGGAAGTTGGGTGTGGAAGGTCACTGTGTTTTTCCTGAGAGGTGGCTGGGGCCATCACTCTGAAGTACTTCCTGTCACTCACCAGGTCAGGGTGGGTACCATCTGAAAGACACAATTTGAGGAAACCTAGAGGGCGGATTCTAAGATGAGGAAACACCTGGGTGGCAGGGTCCTGATAAGGAAACTCCTGAGAGGCCACCGAAGCTGCTATGTGTGTGTGACCTATGGCCAATCACAAGTCAGCCTGCTTTAACGAGTGTCATCAAGTAATAATAATCATAGGCAGACCTAGGGCTCACATATCACCTAGTTAATATACTTGTCTATTTGGAAAATACAGAGAATGACATCCCAGGAGAAAGAAATTAACAGGAGGAAAAAGGTCATCTTGGCTCTTTCAAGTACACAGGCCTAAGTAACTTTTGTGTGCAGATGAGAAGTCTGGGTGGGTTAACTAGGTGAGCTTAACTTGAGCAAGATCACATAGCTAAAGGTGAGGAGAACTGGGCTTGGAATCCTTTCTGATTATCTTAGATCTGTACAACAGCCTATTGTCAATCACAGAGGGCTTTCAGATATGAAATTGCCCTTGCTCCTCCAAACTGCTTATTAAGGCAACGTATTATCCCCATCCGCAGACACAGCAGCTGAAGGTCACGGAGTACAGATCACAAGACCAGTGTGTGGTAAAGCTCTGTCTGCTCTGGGGCTTGGTTCCTGCTTTCTGATTCTAGGTTCACAGGCCCAAGAAAAGTGGATTGTCCTCCAATCACTCACTTGTATGTTCATTTAGACATTCAACTAGCATTTGCTACGAACCTCCGGTGGCAATCAGGAGACATTTTCTTAATTCAGTATGTCGACTGATTCGGTTCACTTCCAGAAACGGCTATAATTTTAACCAGGGGATAAACACATTAAGACGAATTCATCACAAATGCCCCCAGATCACTTTTTACTCTTTAAAATTCACAGAATAACTCAACAAACTTTGGCTGAACTCATGGTGACCCCCAAGAGGGACACTTCACATCTGGAGGCCAAGGCTGTCCATATTTGTGCACCAACCCCAGGCCAGCTTGCAAGCCGTCTCCCTGACTCCTCACAGTCTTTATTGTGAGGGCCCTCCCATGGACCAACTTCCTCCCATATCTGATTTCATGACCCAGCTACTTCCTGAACAGGACTGAAACATTTATCTGATGCCTAAACTCATGTGGGCCAAAGTTAGTGTGTTTACCGGTCAAGTTCCTGCTCACCTATCTGCACAGGACCATGTATTAAAAACGATTTTTTTTTTTCACATGGAACTACCACGGGAAAAGATCTGTAATGGATGAAATCACAATTTGTACAGGGAGGTAGGGAGCACTTGAAAAAAAGAGAGCGTGGTTGTTGCCCTAGAAAAGCCGGCAGGCTGGTGAGTAGTCTTTATGGCTGCCCATGTGACCCAACATTTATTAAGTCTTTGGGTCTAGCTGTAGGGTGAAGGGTTGCTAAGAAGTCCTTACAAGGAAAATGGAGGTGCTGAGGAATGCTGGGGCCAGTATGTTTGGGGTGGTGGTGGTGGTGGCTTGATTTAGGCATCTATTCAATTTAAGTCTTGAGGAGCACTCTAGGGTGACGTGGTCCTGCACTCCCTTATGTGGAGCCTATGGGTTGGAGATGGGACCAGGATGAGACTCTTTCCAACCTGAGGACAGGCTCTGGGAGAATTTTAGTGTCAAAAATTAAATTATTATGTTTGCATTTATTATGAACAGGTCTGCAATTAAAATTCAACGCAATGTCCTCTTGTATCTTGTCTGGTAACCCCACCTCCTAGCTGTCCATACCCCCAACTTTGTGAACTTATTTTCATTCTTTGCCAACATGAATTAGCTTGACAAAGAGTTTTAAAGTTCATTATCTTCTGTGTGAAACAGCATCATGGTCGGTTTTTACTTCTTCTCTTCTCACACAGTTCAGAAAATGGCGATTGTTTGGTTTTTATTATTTTGTTTTCTCTTTAATTCTACAGAGGCCAGTGTTGACATTTGAATTCCTTAGTAGATATACACTAAGCACACCAGACAGTTTTTTTTTTCCATAGCCAACTTACCCATACCTCTCATCTTTTTGGTTGCCTTTCCTCAGGTCTGTTGATAATGATTTTAGGGTGTATAACAACCACAAATGGCACTAATCCAGGAATGAAAACCCAAGGAAATTTTATATTTATTGTAAGGAAATCGAGGTAGGCCTGGTTCCCTCCCTACTCATGCTGACATTAGTCAAGAGGTGGTGTCTGTCCAGCACACACAAAGTTAATAAAGGCCATGAGGCAGTCTACATTCAGTTGACAGAATCTCTGAAGTAGGTATATTTTGCTTTTCCCGTCTTGATTTGTATATGTGTATGGTTGGCTTTATTAGTTTAATAACAAGCCAGTAAAAGATTCTAGAGGCTGGGAAGAGAGCAGCAGTGAGAATAACCATAATATGGTCTTGACAATGTGTTCATTTCAGGAGAAACCACAGTGAAGGCAGTGGCTGTCATAGGAGGGTGAAGTTTTGGCTTTTAATTTTTATTTATTTATTTTTAGTCTTTAAAAAAAGATTTAAAAATTATGTGTATGTGTGTATGTGTATGCCTGTGTGTGAGTTTATGAACATTACTTGTGGCCAAAAGAGAACATTGGATCCCTGGGTGCTGGAATTGTGAGCACCTGATTTGGGTGCGGAACTGAACCCTGGTCCTCTGCAAAGCAGTAAGTATTCTTAACTGCTGAGTCACCTCCAAGCTCCTTGGTTAAGACTGTTTTTGAGACAAGGTTTTACCTTCAACTCCGGATCCTCTTGTCTCAGTCCCCAAAGAGCAGGAATCACAAGCCTGCACCACCATATATGTCAGAATGACAACTTTTATTAATTTTTTGGTTGCCAAACTTTATATACAGTTGTCTAATTTAAAAAGAAAAGAAAAAGTTTTAAAGAGCGCTTTCATTTTCTTCATTGTTGAACGTGAGTTCCCAGCCTTGAAGTAGTGGTACACAGAGGTGGTGCCAGGTATTCAAGGCATAGGAGGAGGATGACCTGAACTAATATATTTGAGGATAGCCTAGGCACCGTCTTAAATAATAATAATAATAATAATAATAATAATAGTAATAATAATAATAATAATAATAAAGCAAGGTCTTGCTTTAAAAATACAACTGGATATAGAAAGGAAATATGGCACTATAAAATTGCCCAAATGTGTAATTTTTTCCAATTTCTTGTTTTGTTTTCTGAGTACCATTTCCACGGCAACATGGTGGATGGAAGTGATGCTGGAATTCAGCTGTATCTTAATGAACCTGGTCCTTTCCATAACACGGCTAATGTTCAACAGTTACATCTTATGGGACTGTAACCGTCGAGAATTGCAAGAGCAGGAGTCCCGTGAATCCCAGCACTCTACCTCTGAGCAGTTCCTGTGTTCTGAAATCTAACCCTGCCTACCTGCAGAATCACTGGCTTTCATGACTTCTTTTCTTCTACACAAATCCCCTGAGCTTATGAATGAATCAGCAAGGAGACATAGATTACACAACAATAGACAGTTTCCTGGAGCCTGGTGACAGGTACTAAGATGAAATGCAGACTTCATCTAACTAATCCTTGAATCATCCCGTGGTAGGTTGCAGCCCCAATTTGTAGATGAGAAAACGGAGTTGGGGGGGGGACATTCAGATCCCACAGCTCATAAGTACAGAGAAAGCAGAGATAAGAGGCCTAGTGAAGTGTGCCCTTGGAGGGCAGTAACTCCAGCATCTCCCCCCATCATTGTAAGAACCTTAAAAGAAGAGGTTACCAAGGACTGCTCAGGTTGAACCATCCTTAGAGTTGATTTCAGACGTTAGAAGCCCACAGTTAAACAGAGAGGCAACTTTCAGATGGAGCAACACATTCCAGCTCTTTTCAGCACGCTTGGATATCCAGTCCCTTCTCTGGCAGTTCTTGTGGAACTTTGTAGGGCAGTTTGTATTATGGAGGCTGTGGAGGGAATCGTCATATCTTCCCTGCTCTCTGGAGGGCCTTCTCCCTATTTCTCCCCGTTAAACAGTGTAGCTAGCTAACATGCATCCCTGAGAATGCTCTTTCTCAGCCATGTTATGACAGCTAAAAGGGAGAAGGAGAGCCCTGAAGAACGGGCTCTACCATACCCTAGGAAGATCCAAAGAGGAAACGGTTTTTTCCCTTCCAAACGAAGGTTGATCATTTCCAGCCCCCCTGGAGCTGGCCTCTGAGAACACACACATCAGAGAGATAGATACCTCTAATACCTTCCTCCTTTTCAGGGGTGTGTTCCCAGATTTTTATCACCCCACAGGGATCATCTAATGCCAGCGGGGCTTCTGGTCAAAGGTTAGTGTTGATGGTTCATTGACTAGGTTGAGTACGTATCTCAGTTTCCTGGCATTTTGTAACCATTCCCTGATGTGGTTGGACGTCTGTTGTATCCTCAAATTATTTTAATGTGAGACTTAAAAGGAAATAGGATAGTTTGGCTCTAAAATGCAGTTTTATCTTTTGTGCATTTGCACGGGGATATAAAAAGAAATCAGGAAGAAGACTGCCTACATCACTTCAGTCTGCCATACTTTTTCTCAGAAAGACCAAATAGTATTAATTGGACAATTGGTTTTGGCATGATATAGAATTCCCTTCAAGGAATTAAAAATCAAGCCAAGAGTATTGCTGAGTTCTGGGCTAGCCTAGGCTATAGTGTGATACTTTGCCTTAGAAGGAAAAATTACATATATCCCCGTGAACATATATTTCTGAGACTCTGTGCCAGATGTCACCCTGCCAAGGAAAGATTCTTGCATCTTAGCGATTTTTTTTCTTCTCCATTAGAAATAGTACTTGTAACCATTATGATTTGAGATTATTCTCACAGATCTATTAAGTCTGTTTTGGTCCTGGTTAATTAACACTGCTTTGCTGACTGAACAAAGGGTGTAAACTGGGCCTGACTAATCAAATAAGACCTTGCCTTGTTTTGTCGGCTGCTCACAATTATCTCTACCATAAAATCATTCAGCCAGCAAGGAGATTCTAGGGGTCTTCTTGGGAAGACTTGTTTTTCGTTCTTGCCCCTGGTGGGGGGCAACTTATAGGCAAGATCTTGAGTGTGTGTGTGTGTGTGTGTGTGTGTGTGTGTGTGTGTGTTCACGTGAGAGTGCACATGTCCCTGGGTGCTGAGCTGAAGGGCATGGAATAGTGGGTAGCCCAGCTTCACAGCTGTGAAGGTTGAGTCATGATCTTGTGCCCAGCTTTTGCCTGAAGTGTCCATGTCTTCTTTCTATGATGGTCTGGATCACTTGACCCGGGTAGACAGAAACAGGACTTATGGATGGGCCAAAGGTTATCCGATGGAAATACTCTGCCATTCTTCAGGTGACTGGAAAATACATAAAGTAAATTAGAATGAAAATAAAATTGCATTTTATTAGTAGGAACACAGTCCTGTCTGGTTAAACTGGTTGGGCTTATGTTGCTTTTATTTACTAAAAATACTCAAACTTTTAATAAACCCTGAAAAAATTATCATTCTATTCATTGACAGTGACTGCTAGCTCTCCTCCCCTGAGAGAATCACAGGGTTATGGAAGCACCCTGTGTACCTTCAGGCCATTCTCAAGAGAAGTGTGCTCTCTGACCCCTGAGGTGGGGTCCTAGTTTTCCAGACAAGAGAAGACCATGGGGAAGGCTCTATGTCACTGTTGGATGCTCTCCGTGGCCAAGTCTTACGTTTACATTTGGAGAGAGTAGGGATACTTAACTTTGGAAGAAGATCTAAGCATCAGATTTACATGTTTAACGTACACACTGCTCATGCGGCAGAGGGAATAAACTTATCCAAACTATGATTGAAGGGTAGAAGTTTCCTGAATAAGTATTTGGTTTAACCTAAGAACTACCAATTGCCCAACCATGAGTGGAAAACATCCTTGGAGGTGCTGAGAAAGGGCCCGGTCTCAGGACTGTCTAAGCAGAAGACAGCAAGGGCGTTGTAATGCAAACTCCAGAAGTAGGCATGAGGTTCCATCGATGACCTCTAAGATCCCTTCCAGCTAAGACAATATGATTCTATATCTGTAATTTTCCATTTCCTATTAAGAAAAAATTTTCCACATTGAAAATTATTTTAGTATCTGATTGAGACTGTGGGATAATTTCTCCTGTTTGTGCTAGTGTGGGGATTACTCTTCTGCCCCAGTGTTTTAATAAGACCTAACTACATCAGTGGTGTTTATTGGGTAGGGGCTGTGGGGGTCATTGCTGGGTGGGAAGACCCTTTTGCACTGACCCAACCTAGAAACTCCCATTTTGCCTTACCCACAATGCCTGAAATCCCTCTACCCAAGGACCTAGGCATTTTTCTGCTTGTTAATTTGAGCTTTAGTTTAGTTTAGTTTTGTTTTCCAACAGGGTCTCGTGTAGCCCACTCTGATATTCAACTTGCTATGCAGCTGGGATAGCCTTGGGTCCTCTCTTCACCTCCCAAGTGCTAGGGTAACAACCGTCACACTAAACAAACCAGGCATCCATTTTACTGTAGCTCTGGACAGTGGACACAGCGCCAGGGATCTGGAGCCTCACTGTTCCCTCACCAGTGGCCTCTTCCTCTCAGTTCCTAAAGTCCCCAGTCCTCACAGGGCCCCTCCCATGTGGATTAGCTCAAGGGGTCTTCTGTGATTTCCCTGTTCCCCTTTTCCCCTTCCCCTGACTTGAAGGCAGAACATGTTTTCTTTGAAGTATAACTGATTATTTAATTATTCCTTCTATTAAGCTATCAGAAAAAAATTTTCTATTAAAAAGGAGAGAAGCACTAATTTAAACACCCATTAAAGACTAGATCAGAAGTTCTTAACCTGTGGGTCATGACCCTTTTGGCAACCCTCTATCTCCAAAATTATTTACATTATGATTCATAACAGTAGTAAAATTACAGTTATGAAGTAGCAATGAAATAATTTTATGGTTGGGGTCACCACAACATGAGGGACTGTGTCAAAGGGTCGAAGCATTAGGAAGGTTGAGAACCGCTGGTCTAGATGATGACATAATTGACATTTAACTCTGTGTGTGTGTGTGTGTGTGTGTGTGTGTGTGTGTGTGTGTGTGTGTGTGTGTGTGTTGGATGTGTGGTGCATGCATCTGAGTGTAGATATGCACACTCTCGTGCATGCATATGCATAGGCCAGAACAGGACATTGGAAATTGGCTTCTGTCATTTTCTGCCTTTATTGACTTGAGATAGGTTCTCTCAGTGAGTTAGAAAAGAGTCATTTCTGCTGGGCTGGCTAGCTATCAAGTTTGCTGGCTCTTCCTGCCTCGGCTCCCCAGTGCTGAGGCTATAGGCATGCATGATCTGACTTTTCATGTACATGCTGGGGATTTGAACTTGGGTCTTCATCCTTGCAGAGTAAGCAATCCACTCACTGAGCCATTTCCCAGGCCCTCTAATTTAAACGTTTAACTGAAAAGTTTCTCTGTGCTTTGAAGATCAACCGCTGTGCTCTCGTTGGCTTGGCGGTTATGTGAGGAGCGTATTCTCCCTTTTTGGGTTAAGGATGTGTTAGTAAGAACGTTCTAGGGGTTGGAAGTAAAACACTGACAATTTGAAAATACTCCGACCTAATGTCTTCATATTAGGCCTCCTTGCTATCATCCCAGTATGACCCCAGGTCCTAAATGATCTGGCAGCCTGGGGCAGGGACCCCAGTCCTCAGACTCCCCAGTTACTACCCAGTAAAGAAGGCTAAAGGATCACTTTAGCTAAGTTTCAGACTCAAATCAAAGAACAAGGTGCTCGGCATGATTAGTTACTAGGGACAGTAGAGTGGAAAGGCCCTGAAGTTCAGGGGCGTAGTAACCACAAAGCTCAGTGCCTGACCGGCACAGGTCCTGGATTGACCCCAGAACTGCAAAACAAGATCAAATGAGATAAAACAAAACAAACAGAAAGCAAAGACAGCCGGGCAGTGGTGGTGCACGCCTTTGATCCCAGCACTTGGGAGGCAGAGGCAGGTGGATTTCTGAGTTCAAGGCCAGCCTGGTCTACAGAGTGAGTTCTAGGACAGCCAGGGCTACACAGAGAAACCCTGTCTTGAAAAACCAAAAACCAAACAAACAAAAACCAACCAACCAACCAAACAAACAAAAAAAGAAAGCAAAGACAAAAACCCAGTATTACTAGAACAAAATAAGATGGAACTTAAAATGAGTATTTAAGACGATCGCCACATTCGCGCACTAAGGGTGCTGATGTGCGATGACTTGAAACACACTCTGCTGTGGGTGCGGCTGGTATAACCGCTGTGGGAAACTGACAATGTCTGAGCCGCCCTTACCCAACCATCGATCTTCTGGTATATACCCAAGCCTTCGGTCCTAAGAGAACCCAGTTCACTTGTCTTCCCAAAGAACGGTACAAGAGTGTTACTCATGATTACCCCAAACTGTAGCAACACAAATGTCTATTGATAAGATAATGAAAAAGTATTACTCTTTTCAGTGATAGCAGCTGGGGGTGAAAGAGTATACACTCCGATTCCATTGAGAAAGGAAGATAAGGGCCAGGTGAAACGGCTCAGGAAGGGCATTTACTGCCAAGCCTGGAACCCACATGGTGGAAGGGAGAGAAGCACTGACTCCCGCAAGCCATCCTCTGACCTACACATGTGTGCTATGATGCATTCCTGCACACACAGGTATGTCCACACATACAAATATAAGGGAGAAGAATAGACAATGAATTTATGAACATGCTGAGTATTTGTTCCCTTGGGTAGGAAAGGAGGCCGGGCTGAAGGAAAGTTCTCGATCCGATTGTGGTTATTTGATAGTATATATAATATACATCAGCAAAAATGCATCAAGTTCAACAAAAGGCCTGTGCACAAAACCACAAGGAGATACCACTTTATAGCCATTAGCATAGAAAATGGAGCTAATACCAAGTCCTTGCCAAGATGAAGAGAAACCAGAGTCTTCAAATCTGCTTGTAAAGTATTGGTGTTTGTGTGTATGTGTGTGTGTGTGTGTGTGTGTGTGCTTAAAAAATAAAACAAGTTGGCAGTTCCTTACAGTGTTAAGAATATGGCCAGCATATGCTATTCCTGAGCATATATCTAGGAGAATAGAAAACATATGTCAGCACAAAAACCATGAACGTTCATAGAAGCTTTAATCATAATAACCCGTAAGTGGTAACAGTCTGAACATGAGTCAACCATGAAGGGTAAACAGAATGCAGTGTGCCCGTATTGTTGAATGCCATTCATCGATGAAAGGAGAGAAGAGCAGATACACACTGTGTGTGAACCTTGGAAACATGCAAGGTGAAAGAGTTATCCTTAAAAGGCTACATGTTGAATGAGTCCA
This sequence comes from Uromys caudimaculatus, assembly GCA_028551405.1. Taxonomy (NCBI): domain Eukaryota; kingdom Metazoa; phylum Chordata; class Mammalia; order Rodentia; family Muridae; genus Uromys; species Uromys caudimaculatus. The sequence continues at coordinate 84,146,723 of CM052705.1, read as the reverse complement.
TTTATGTGATACACACACACACACACACACACACACACACACACACACACACACACACACACACGAATGATAGTGGACAGAAAGTAGATGGCTGCCTGGGAGGGGGAAATGGGAAGTAACTGCTGACAGGCACAGCAAGGTAGTGGGGAGAAGCAAATGTTCTTATTCTTAAATAGTCATAGTGACTGTGCAGTTATGTGAACATAGCAAAAAAGCCATTTAGGAGTATAAATTTTATGATTATCTCAAACCTATTGTGGTGTATTTATTTATATATTTGGTTTCTTTGAAAGTGTTTCTCTAGGTAGCCCTGTCTGCCCTGGAACTCACTCTGTAGACCAGGCTGGCTCAGAGTGAGCCAGAGATCCGCCTGCCTCTGCCTCCCGAGTGCTAGGATCAAAGGTGTGCACCACCGCTGCCCGGCTACCATCAGGGATTGTGTGGAGTCAGAAATTTGTTTCCTTTATTTAACAGAGACTTGAATTTACCTAAAAATGTCTACTTTCAAATCTCCATGTCTGCCTTGGGAAGGAAGGAGAAGCCTGGCGGGATGCTGTCTGCTGCTCTCCTAAGGACAGCTGGCTTTTCACGGGCAGCTCAGGGTGGACTCTTCACGGCTTCCTCCTCTGCCCCTGACAGTCGTCACACACGGACCTTTTTCTCTTATTTGAAAATACGTTAAAAAGAAAATACATTTTTTCATACAATCTGCTCTGATCACAGTTTCCCCTTCCTTGTCTCTTCCTGGGTCCTCTCCAGTCAACCAACTTTACGCCTTTTCTCTCTCTTTAGAAAACAGGCAAACAAAAAATTAAATCAGAATAAAACAAAACAAAGAAAAAGCAGGAGGAACATACACACACACACACACACACACACAACATATACATACACACATATACCCATAAAACATAAAATGAGAAATCATAGTATATAATTAAAAGACCAGTAAGGCAAAAGAATCCTAACAAAGCATTATGAGCAAAATAAAAAACAAACAAACAAACAAAAACTCCAAAAATACCATTGAGTACACAGACATCTTTTTTAAAACCACACGATATGTTTTCCTCAGAAAGTAGACTCCATTAAGG
>CM052705.1:84111201-84145529 GCA_028551405.1 Uromys caudimaculatus | reverse complement strand
GGGGCTATGGGGTACACTGTGTCAGCCAAGGCAGGGGCTATGGGGTACACTGTGTCAGCCAAGGCAGGGGCTATGGGGTACACTGTGTCAGCCAAGGCAGGGGCTATGGGGTACACTGTGTCAGCCAAGGCAGGGGCTATGGGGTACACTGTGTCAGCACCAGATCAATCTGTTGAATTACAGTGCCCCTTACCCACCATGACTGTACTTAGAGACAGGAGTTTTAGGGAGCTGATTACTTAAAAATGAACCCCTTAGGGTAGGCTCTGACCTCATTGACTAGTGTGTCATTACACACTAGTGTGTGCACATAAAGTCAAGATCAGGTGAGGGCACAAGCAAAGCCAAGAGTCCTCAGAACAAACCAGTGCTGCAGAGAGCTTGATCCTGGGCCTCTAGGACTGTGAGGCAGATGAGTCTGTTGCTCAAGTCACCTGGTCTTTGAGACTTGGTTAACACAGTCTTAAAAAGTAAGATGGCAGGTATTGGCAGTGACAAGGCTCCCAGGGTTCTAAGAACAAGTCTTTGGTCCTGGATTCCCTCAGAGCAGTCACCCCGTAGGTCTTATGTGAATAGTGTATTTTTCCCCCATAGACCTCCATCTCTTGGGGACTGTGTGGTGGGTCGACAGTAAGACAAGTGGTACTCATAAACCCAACCCCCCGCTCTCCTCCAGGAATCAGGTAGGGAAGCCTGGAGTAGTTCGACTGCATATAAGTTGCTCTGAAGTTATCAGGGCGCAGGTGAAGGGAGTCACCAAACCCTGGAGTTTGCACTCACCTGGAAGTGCCTCTCAACTGTCAAAAATTCCTTTGCCTGTGCCAAGGGTCTGGGTCAATATGTACTTCTCCCCATGGGCCCTTCCTAAAGATTGCTACTCAAACAAGGCCTATTGCAGGGCTCTGAAAGCCCAGGTTCCTTCAGATATGAGACCAGAGATTATTGTCCCTGTATCAAAGGACTAATAAAGGTCAACAGAGCTCAGAAAATGAATGGAGGGGTTGAATGTGGGTCAATCCTTGGGACCTGGAGGGGCATGCCACCAATAAGTTTTACACTATGAAAGTGTCCCTAATAGAGAATGTAGAACAAAATCCAAAAACCTATTTCCTATACTATTGAGTTTCAGCAATGCTGAGGCAAAGAGCACTCCCTGTTCTTGGCAAAATTTACGTTATTCATGGTCTCACTTGTCCGTGCTCCTCACTGCCCAAGAAACTGAGTTTTACTAGTGAAGAATGGACCTCGTATGGCTGTATATTTATTTATATTTGTGGGGAGACCTTATGGCAGGAACTTTGTGTGTATGTTTGTGATGCAGGGTGGATGCTGGAGGAGGAAAAGGTGGGCAAAAAGAGCCAGGGCTGGAGGGGGTATGGGAGAGGCATCCCAGCTCCAAGGACTCTTTGGAAAGTTGTAAGAACTACTGCAACCTAGGCTCTCTCTCATCCAGCAACTGCCACCCAGGGCCTCCCCTCTCTTTCCTTTTTGCTCTCCTCCTCCTCCTCCTCCTCCTCCTCCTCCTCCTCCTCCTCCTCCTCCTCCTCCTCCTTCTTTTGTTTGCTTGTTTTTTTGTTTTCCCAGACAGGGTTTTGGAGCTCAATCTATAGACCAGACTGGCCTTGAACTCATAAAGACCTGCTTGTCTCTGCCTCTCAAATGCTGGGATTAGAGGTATGTGCTACCACTACCTACCCCCCCCCCCCATTTCTCCCTTTCCCTCTCTATCTATCTCCTTTTCCCTCCCTCCTTCTCCTTCCTTTCCTCTTCTTCCCCCTTCCCCTCCCTCTCTTCCCCCACCCCCCATATGTGTCCCAGTGCTGTGTACATGGAAGTCAGAAGTTGATACTGGGTGTCTTCTGTCTCTCTCCACCTACTTTGTGAGACAGGCTCTCTCATTGAAACTGGAGCTTACTGTTTTAGCTAGAGTGGCTCACCAGCAAGTTCTGGGGGATCCACCTCTTCCCTTCACTCAGTGCTGGGGTTGCAGATGTGTGATGTTGTCTGCTTTTACATGAGTGTTGGGGATCTGAACTTAGGTCCCCATGTTTATACTATGAGCACTTTGCCCAGTGAATTATTTCCCCAGTCCCTAAGAATTTGGTTTAATGTATTGTTCTAGAAAAAGCTTTCTGGTGCTATCTTCCTGTTGGTTTGGTTGAAATGTCTATAGGAGATGGCTAGCTTATCCATGGCTCAAGGAGTTTGTCTACTCCTTATCTTGAAGGCACAAAGGCTAGTTTGGATCGAACAAGCCTGGGTGGAAATTCTTAAAGGCCTTGGTGATTACTCACACGTGTTAGCCTCAGTTTGCTCACTCATAAAATATGGGACTGATTTTGATTTCATAGGGCTGTCGAGTTGAATAAATAAAATAAAGAGTATGTGGTACCCTTTTTACATGGTAGGAATTAAAAAATGTTAGTTTCTACCTAACTATCATCAAGGCAGTGTTTCACTCATGAATTCATTCAACAAATTTGTTGTCAATTAGGTGGTGGTAAAAGGTGCCCCCTTCAGTGGTGCAACATTGTGGCCTAGATGTTCCCGCCCTTATGAAATTACAGTCTAGTAGATAAGAAGCAAAGTGGAGTCAGGTGCTAGGGAAGGTTGTGACAGCATATTTTCTTAGCCTTGTTTTCTGATGTCATCTCAATTGGCTATGTAGCTAGATAGAAATATACGCTCAAGGGAAATTCTTTCAACGAATCCTTGGGAACAAGACCATAGTGACTCACAGCAGGCTAAGCCCTAACAGCAGCAGATAAAGGGCTAAGGAACAGCTGAGAGAAGCAAGCAGCTGTCACAACAGCCGCTGTCATCTTCTGCTTATGTGGGACTCTTCTCTTGCAAGCTAAGTGCTTTGTAGACATTACTCAGTGAATCCTCACAGCTTCCTTCTGGGGCAGGGAGGAGGCAGAGATTACTAGAAATGAGGGAACAGGCTTGGCAACCGGATAACCATCGTGTCTGAAGTCACACAGCCAGCATATGCTCTGGTCTCTGAATTGGGTTGCTCAACTTGGAGCCCATTGGCTTACTCTGTGTCCATAGGACAATAAGGTTGGGAGCCGTATAACTGGGAAGCACATTTATAGGTGATAGATAGGAAAACTTACAACTATGCTTCCCAAACACTACTTCTGGTTCTTTGCTCTGTTTTGCACGGGTTGCCTTAAACATCATGTGTACAGACATACTATTTGGTTCCTTCCCTATTTATTGAGACTGTCCTTGGGATAGTCCAGTGAGGGCAACTTAGAGGTAAAGTGGTGGTATGATTTTTCTTTCTGTGACTTCGGTTACCTGGAGCAGCCAACTGTGGCTCACAAACATTACATAGAAAATTCCAGAAAGAGTGAGTTTAAGATTGTATGCTGTAATGAGTGGCATGGTGAACTCTTGCTCCAAATGAAGCAGATGACCCTCCCTCTGATGTGTCTTCAGAAGGTCAGTTGTAGCCTAGCGCTATGTCACAACACGGACATCAACTCAGTTTATTATCTCCCATTACCTCCCATTGTTACAAGAAGCGCTAGGACACTATAATAAGACAGTTGAGAAAAAGAGCATCTCCACACACCTTTTGTTATAGCATCTTGTTATAATGGCTCTGTTTTATTATTAGTTATTGCTGTTAATATCTTACTATGTCTAACTCACACATTAAACCTTATCATAGGTATGTATGTACAAGGAGCATATGTAGTGTTTGATGCTGCTTATGACTTCAGGGGTCCACTGAGGGCCTGGAAAGTTCCTCCTGAGAATCAAGGGAACTACTGTAATTTACTCCAACACACTCATGTTACAGACAAGGAGGCTGGGGAGCAGAAAGAGGGAATGCGATCCATCCCAGGCCAGATAGATAGTAAGCAGTGAGCGCTGTCCTTTGGTCACTAGCTAGGATGCTTTCTCATCCAGGAGACTGTTCCCAACCATCCCTCTGCATTCCAGCCTTAGAGGTTAAACTTCTAGACTACCTCTGGGGAATATTTCTCAGAGCACTGTGTGCCTCCATGGCTGTCTTGAACACTAGGCACAGAATGGTGGTACCTGGAGCCAGCAGTGACTCCATGAGAGGGAGGATAGAAGCTAGAGATGCTCCAACATGCTCCCTGCTAGTTGTCTTCAGCTTCATCAGGTCGAGTCACCTCTCTGGCTGGAGTGTGGAAAGCATTCTGAACATGGGGGACAGCTTCAGATGGCAGTCAGATAATAGCTGTTTTGTAAAGTCTTTGACCTACTGACCTTGATGCTTTCTTCAGCACTATCTTTGCGCTTTGAAAGTCTCCACTGGTTCAGGAAAACGAGAGTGTCTCAGACTAAGCCCAGGCTTGCTCCCCTGCCCACCTGCCTTCCCCCACCTGCCTTCTCCAGCTTCAGGGTAAGACTGACAGATGTGACCACTTTCTCCTACCCGATTTCTAAGCCTGAAGTCCCCTGGTGTCACTGTGGGTATGGCCTCATGTGGTAATGATTTACTTTTATTTTTCTGCCCAATTTGTAAGTTCTCAGCTTTGCTTCTGACCTTTATTCCCAGAAGCAGGGAGTCTAAGCAGCAGATTTCACTTGGGCTGCTGCTCCTGCCATAAGCTGAGTGCCCCTAAGGATGCTAGCAAGGAGACCTCCTTTCTTTCCATTTCTTTGTGATTCTGCTATGGCTGAGGGGCTTGCTCTGTGGGCAGCATGGCTTTGACTCACAGAAAGTCAGGAAAAACAGGAAGGGCTTGGTGAGAAAATGCTCATTTCATGCATGAAGTAATTCTCCCCAGGGCCAGGGGGGATGTTGGGATCCTGTAGGCAATAATGGGATCCTCCAATGGATACAGGCTGAAGAGGAGCACGTGCTAGCACAAGGCTTGAGACATAGGAAGGGGAACACTCTCAGCATACCCTTCCCACAATAAGCCCACAATAGCTGCCTGTTGTTGCTTCATGCAGTGCCTACCTGCTTGGGGTTACATATTGCCTTGCTTCCCAGATGCATCCAGAGCTTCATGCTTGTCTTACTTATCTGCACACTCAGAAGTGGGGAAGCAACAGGTATTATTATTGCCACTGACGGATGAGAAACCGGGGCACAAAACAGGCTCCTGGGAGTGGAGCCCAGGCCGAGAACACAGATCTGACCCCAACTTGTAGGGCATGCTGATGGCGAACCTCAGAAAGATTGACTGTAAATAGTCAGGTGGTCACCACATTTGGAGTGGGGGTAGGGGGCCTTGCTGTTCTGGTGGTAGGATAGTCTGGGGGCTTCAGTAGTCATGCTAGTGTTTTAGATTTTGTTTTCCCTGTTCCATGTTGGGTAGTGAGTAGAAGGTGGTTGTTGTTGCTGTTGTGGCTGTTGTGACTGTTGTTGTTACTTTTCCCACACATCTTAATTATTGGTCTCTGAAGTTATTCAGTTAATAGAAAGAGCATAAGATAATTATTTGTAATTAAGACATTTTAACTCTGTAGAGAGCATGGCTATAAAGGATAGGAAGACCCACTTGGAGCAACAGAAGGTAATGGTACACTAGTGAGAGAATCCGTTGGTAAAGAACCAATCGAGAAATTCCTCATTCTTTTGACTTTTGTTTTGTTTTGTTTTTTGTTTTTCGAGACAGGGTTTCTCTGTGTAGCCCTGGCTGTCCTGGAACTCACTCTGTAGACCAGACTGGCCTCGAACTCAGAAATCCGCCTGCCTCTGCCTCACGAGTGCTGGGATTAAAGGTGTGCGCCACCACTGCCCGGCTCTTTTGACTTTTAATTTACATTTAATATTGTCACATTTAAATTTTTCTCGGTGTGTGCATGCATGTGTACCTGTGCTCACATTGAAAGCGTTTTTCTGTGCATGCACATGCGTGCACCCCCCCCCCCCCGCCCAGTGCATACAGAAGTCAGAGGGAGTCAGTTCTTTTCTCCTTTCATCATGTGAATGTCAGAGAATGAACTCGGTTTGTGCAAGCTTAGCCACAAGATGTTAAAGTAAAACAGTACTTGGGGAGGACTCTTGAAGAAAGGGGTCCCCAGTGAGTCTATCTCTCAATCTCAAGACCTCCAACTACACGGATCTGAGGAGCAGCTTAGCTTGGGCAGGAGGAGTGGGACCAGGGTGGGGACAGAGCTAGTATGATAGGCTAAAACCTGACCAGGATGCTAGTCCCACCCAGGGTGTGTCCAGGGCCTGTGTGTTGTACTCTAATGAGGGGTTGGGCCAATAGTGACGAGCTTTTTCTCTTCCTCTTCTTTTTTTTTTTTTTTTTTTTTTAATGAGGTGCTGTTTTGCATAGATAAATACTATGATTGTAATGTGGGAACCAAATGGCAGGTCATTATGCACCAGCACCCTCAGAGGTGAGATTACGGATTATGAAACCCTTCTGCTTCAGGCTTGCTGCCTGACCGTGGGAACTAGGAGGTGTCTGGTTGTCTGGGCCTCAACCTGGGCCAACTGGCTTGAGGCCCTCCTCCCAGGTCATCACCTGATAGTGAGGTGGGGACAGGAAGCTTTCCTCTCCACTGCTTACCTGAGATTCAGAATCCCTGGCATGGCAAGTGGAAAGGGGAAGACTGGCTTCCCCCATTGATGTCCCACTTGGATCCATGGTCTGCCATTAGTAGGGACCAAAGCTCTGCCCTTAGCATTATATGGAGCTGACCCCTGAGTGGTACGAAATGAGGTCTGGGGCTGTAGAAGAGGGGTCCTCAGCAGTTCCTTGTGTGCTGATGCTTTGCCTGGGAGGAGACAGAACACAGGAAAAAGAAGGAAAGAAAAGAAAAATGGTTGACTCTGGATCCGTCAATAGATGCCTAGCTAGCGGAGCCAATCTCAGCAGGGGGCGTGGTCTTGAAGGAACTTGCTGCTTGAAATAGCCTTGGAGCAGAGTAGAGCAAGCTAAGGTGAAATGGAGAAGACTGGGAAGCTAGAGGCAGAGTCCAAGTCTCCAGGGGATGCTCCACTGTGCCCACTAAAGTGGGACTTCATAGTTACTAGAGATCAACCAGCTAAGAAAAACTGCACACACGGTGTGCTTTGATGCACTGTGTGCTTTTTGTCAGGTTCAGCAAAGAGGGAGAGAATGAACACTGCTGAGCTTCCAAGAGGTCAGATCTTGGTGATAAATAATCCAAAGTCAGCACTGCTTGAGGAGGGAAGGACACTCCATAGACAGCGGTGGGAGGAGAGTGGGGGATTGGGAGTGGGAGGTGGGAGTGGCTGTGTCCCAACTGTGGTTAAGGTGTCTAAGAGCACTCCCTACAGATCCCATCAGGGACAGGCAGCCTTTGAGACAGTGTCTAGCAGCCCAGGCCAATACTTACTCATTTAGTCAATTTATGACTGTGCATTATTAAGCACCTGTGATGGTGTCAGTAAGACAAAGAGTCTGTCTTCATTGAAATGAAGTCAGAGCAACCTCCTAACAACACACAACTAGATAGCAACCAGTTTGTTCCTCATAGTGTTGCCTGGGTTTTCAGAACACTGTCAAAGCATGGCTCTAGGGAGGAAGTGAGACTCCGCTACTGAACTCCATCACAGCCTCCTCTCCACTTCCTGTCTTTTAGCAGAGCAGCTGGAGCAGGAGCAAGATGGGAACTGAGAGAGCCAGATTCCACTCTTTCCAAAGTCTTGAGACTCAGTGGGCCACCCCTGGGTAGGACCCAGACATATTTCATGGTGTGGCAAGGAGCATTCATGATGCAATCCAATTACCCCAGGCCGTAAATGGGCTAAGTGCTATATCTTTATTATGCATCAAATGCTGGGGCACATTAAACACCTGCCGTATCTCAGGCCTTCCCCACAAATGATGCATTAAAATCCTGATTCTATAAGAAGCTCATAACCCCTATTTACCAGCTTCTTCAGTGACTTGACCTTAATTGATCTGTAAAACCAAACATGACTCTTATACCAGAGCTCCGTCAGAGTGACTTAATGGAGGATTATGATACTCATGTTTCATAGCAGCTAGGCAGGGTCTTTTGTCTCTTTCTATTTATTCTCACGGTAAGGAACCTCTATAGATGTGTTCTGCAAGTGCAATATTTGAAAGGCATTTGAAGGAAATTATTAAGCAGAAGTGAAAACTACATTTTTGTGTGGTTGGTGTTTTTGTTAAATTCTATTTAAAATCATTTTATTACGTGTTTTGCTTAATATTCATACACACTAATGGTTGGATCCAATCTAGCATTCTTTCATTACCTTCCAATTCCTACCCTATCTCTACCCTACGTTCCCTTCCAAACTTCATGAGCTCTTTTTCTCTAATGCCTACTGAGTCCATTCATGGCTGTTTGCATGTGCGTGGGAACAGGCCATCTACTGGAGCATGGGTAGCCTTCCAAGGCCTGCATCCTTGAAGAAAAGCTACTCTCCTTTTCCCAGTAGCTAACAATTGCCAATACACTCCTTAAGAGTGGGGGCTCATGATCTCCCCCCACTCATCCTGGGACTTTAGCTTGATCTTGTGCATGTGGTCACAGTTCGTATGCGTTCATGTATGCAACTGTTCTATTAATTCTGGCCAATTCTGCTGTGCTACAGACATCCATTCCTTTTGGCTTTTAGAATCTTGCCATGTCTTCTTCTGTGATGATCCCTGAGCCTTGGGGGAAGAGCATGTGATACAGATGTCTTATTTATAGCTGAGGATTCTCTTATGGCTCTCATTATCTGCGTGTAGAGCATTGTTGGTTCATCTACTACAAAGAGAAGCTTCTCTGATGAGAGTTGAGAGATGCACTAATCTGTGTTATAAAGATAAGAACTCCAGAGACAGTTTATTAGTAGGTCTATTTAGCAGAATAATAGCACCAGGTTCTCCCCTGGGGTCTAGAACCAAGCCAGCCTCAAGTGTCTGGCCCACTTAACAGTATCAGGCCTTAGGTTCTTCTTGTGGAACAGGCTTTATTTTATTTTATTTTATTTTAATTGGATATTTTTAAAATTTACATTTCAAATGTTTTCCCCTTTCCAGGTCTCCACTTTGTAAACCCCCTATCCCATCCCTCCTCCCCCTGCCTCTATGAGGATGCTCTCCCACCCACCGGCTCCTGTCCTCCTGCCGTGGCATTCCCCTATACTGGGGCATCGAACACCCGAGAGCCCGAGGGCCTCTACTCCCACTGATGGCCAACAAGGCCATCCTCTGCCACATATGTGGCCAGAACCATGAGTCCCTCCACGTGTATTCTTTGGTTGGTGGTCCAGTCTCCGGGAGCTTCCGGGGGTCTGGTCAGTTGACACTGTTGCTCCCTCCATGGGGCTGCAAACCCCCTCAGCTCCTTCAGTTCCTTCTCCAACTCCTCCATCAGGGACCCACAAGCTCAGTCCAATGATTGGCTGTGAGCATCTGCCTCTGTATTTGTCAGGCTCTGGCAGAGCCTCTAGGGAGACAGCTTATCATGCTTCCATCAGCAAGCACTTCCTGGCATCCACAAAAATGTCCAGGTTTGGTGGCTGTATATGGGATGGATCCCCAGGTGGGACAGTCTCTGGATAGCCTTTCCTTTAGTCTCTGCGTGGAGCAGGCTTTAAATCCAATCAGAAAATGGTTCTTTACTCCAGTAGTGTTGCTGCCACCATTGCCCTGGTGAGCCTATCTTGCAGGGCTAGTTGTTACTGTAGCTTGCTTGCTTGATGTTTTTGAGACAGGGTCTCATATTATAACTCAGGCAGGTCTGGGGCTCACAACAATTTTCCTGCCTTACCTTTTTACGTGCTAGAGGTAACAGGCTTGTGCCACTACCCAGCAAAAACTGTATGTTTGGAGATATTTATCATTTTTAAAAACTGAGGGTCTTGAGAGACAGCTCAGCAGTTAAAGCACTTGCCAGAAGGCGAGGGAACTGGAGTTTGGGACTTGTGGACCCATGCAAGTATTTGTGGGTGTGGCAGCTTGCCTATAATTCCAGCCTTGAAAGACAAAGACAGTAGCTGACTAGCATGACTAGCCATAGACTCACTTCTGAGTTTGACTGAGAGACCCTCCCTCAGTGAATAAAGTATAAGAGCAAAGAAGATTACTGATATAAATTTCATGCCTCCACATGTGCCTGCACGTGTATGCGCGCACGCACACACACACACACACACATATACATGCATGCCCGCACGCCCACAAAAATGGGATCATGCCTATACACACACACTCCCACATACATACACATAAAAATAATAAATAAAATAAATAAATTAGAGCTCAGCACAGGGAATTATGTACGAGAGAAGATGAGATAAACAAATAGCCATGCATCTGCATGCAGATGTGTTAGTTAGTACGTTTGATTACTATAACAAAACACCTGAAGCTGTATTATTTTATAAAGAAAAACTTTATTGAATTTACAGTTCTGGGGACTCAAGGGCATGTAACCAGCATTAATTAGCTTTGGTGAGGACCATGGTAGATGACATCAGAATGATGGGAACATGACGGGGAAGAAAAGATCACATCACCAGACAGGAGCCAGTGGTGGCCCCAGGTTCCATCATCCTTGCCAAGGACATCCCAGTAGGCCCTACCTCTTAAAAGAGTTCCAGCCTGTCACCACGGGGATACAAACCTCTAACAATGAACCACTGGAGAACCAACCTCACATAAATGAGAGCAGTGACACACTGTATAGCCACTAGGGATGCTAATGACAGTGCTCTTACAGAGGAGACCATCCTGTCCGTCAGCAAGGATGAGTGCTGAAGGCTGTTTCTGAGAAGGATCATTAGGGCACAGTGCTAGGGTATAGCCAATTTCATTATTTAAGAAGAAGCCATCCAAGGTAGAGCTCAGTTGGTAGGGTGCTTGCCTAGCAAGCACTAAGCCCAGGGTTTGATCCCAGCACCACAGAAGTAGGCAAGGTGATGTATTTTTCACTTAGGAGATGGAGGCAGGCAGATCAGAAGCTGAAGATCATTCTTGGGCTACAATAGTGATTTGCAGGCCAATGTGGGATAAATTAAAGCCTGTCTAAAAATAAATAAATAAATAATAAAACCAAAAATGGAAAACAAATAAACAACCCCCCCCCCTTCTTCCAAATTAGTGTAACACTGCATGTAATTGGAGAGCATGCTGAAAGAGGAAGGCAAACGTCAGGAGAACGCTTCACTGTTAGTGATCTTCCTCATCATGCTAAAATCTTGTGCTCAAAGTGAGGTTCGGGCTTTCGAGGCATCTGAGCAACCTTCCCACTGTATTTAAGGGGCAAACTCTTGGACATTACCCCCTTATAACAGAATCCCCGGGGCTGCAATCCAAGAGTCAGAAGCTGAGCCAAGCTTCCCCATGTCAGGACACAAATAATTCATATTTGAGGGCTGGTGTTGTAGAAGTTCACAAAAATACATCCTGAAAACAAAAGAGTGAGAGTCAAGTCACCAAATCTTCAAATTTAATAACATTTAAACTTTACCAAAAAATTGTCCTAAGCAATAATCTTCTGAAATATACTCAAAGAATTTTTTTGTTAACATCTGGCTGCAATCTGCCCGGAGATGTTAGTAACTATGCATTAAGAATGTTTTAGTACTTGATCTAATGTATTCTTTATGATTCTTTGTAAACACATTCTTAAGAAAAATGAAATATTTAATTCAAACAGCACATTTGAGAGAGAAATATATATATCCATAAGAAGACTACATTTATAAGAAAAATGGAATTTTTCTAGGGCTCTGAGCTTTTGTCAAATTTAACATCTCGTCAGTGACTGTTCAGCAAAATACAGTCATTGACACTGCTCATGGAGATCCTCGAAAACTATTACGTCTTAGTGATTCAAAGAATTACCATTCAGTAAAGTGTTTGTTTTGGGGGCTGAAGTTTTGTTGAATTGATCTAGGGTCCCGCAAGAAGCCCCGCTAGGATGCAGGAGGAAGAGGAGGGGCTGGAAGGATGCCACGGGATCTCTCTCCCTTGAGCTACCCATCTATAGGGTCCTAAGAAGGTCCATGGTTTTTTTTTCTTGTTATCAACTAGTTAGTTCCATCCTAGGAATGGGCAGTTCTTACCAGGTTTTTACAGATGCATGATTCACACTTGAAAAGGGAAGATGTTGGACTACAGTCACTTGGAGAAGTAGGGACAGACTGTGCCCTTAGAGGAAGCCACTGGGCACCTCACTTACTGGTGACAGCTTCCCAGAGTGTTTCCTCTGGGTAACCCTCCCGGTGGTTGCTGTAGCTTTGTTGTTTATGCGAAGGACACATGATCACCATACTGGTGAGGCAGCTACCGAATGAGCCTTCCACAGCAGACTGTGGATGCCATCAGCCATTGCCGGCTTCAGCTCGTCACTGACCCCGTCCTGGCACGAGCATTGAGTGTGATCACCAACAGTCGGTCTCTTCGCCAGTGCCACTCTCTTGTTTGATTCACACAGCAACCCTATAGAGGGAGTATGTCATTGCCTATTTGTAAACAGGGAAATGAAGCTCAACAATTGAGTCCTTGCAGCCCCTCTGCAGTTGGCATGAACTTTGAAAGTGGGCAGCCTGGTTCCAGTGTCCCTGCTTTCTTTACTCATCAAGAAACGTGCGGGTTTGCTGTCTGAAGCCTTCCTACCACTAATAGATGAGTGTTCGGGAAGAACAAGAGCTATTAAGAGATGTTTACAGGCCAGAAGCTTTAATGTTAACATGTTCAGAGTGGAATGAAGGCATTTACATGTGTTCTGGGGTTTGGAGCTCTCAGCAGATAAGAGATAATTGGGTGTAGCTCAGTGGTAGAGCACTTGTTTAACATTATTCTGAGTTCTATACAAGTACCACAAAACAGAGAGACAGACAAACAAGCAAAAGCAAACTATCCCAAGGAACTCCTTTGGGGGCAAGTCACTGAGTTGGGTGGAGAATGTCAAAAGCGAGCACGTGTTTTGTCTCTAAGGTTGCCAGGGAGATTTAAATCTGAATTTCAGGTGAATAGCAAAAGTTTACTATGACCGTGATCCAAATATCACACGGGGATATAAAGTTCTGTTGCTGTTTATTTGAGTCAAATTTCATCAGGAGTCTGCTGTCTTCATCTGCAAAATCTAGCCTCTTGATGTCTTTGGTGAGACAGCCCAGAACTCAGGTTGTGTGTTTGGTAAGTCATTTCAAGGACTGAAAGTGCAGAACAGATGCAGAACTCTGGACTTAAACCAAGGGGCACCTTGTGACCTTCACTTTGGGGGCATTCTCAGAAGTCTTCCAAAGGGAGGCAAGTAGAGGCAAAATGTTTTCCTCAGCCCCAGCAACTTCCACCCCTATTAAGTCTGTATGAGTTTTTATTAGAATTGAACTGTGGTTGCAAATTCAGAGACAGGGCACTGAAGCTGCAGTTTTAACCTTTGGGCTTCGACCCCCTGAGAAGTCATCTTTTACATAGGCATTCACTCTACTGCCAAAGCTGTCACCCTCCTGACTATGATTCTGTTTCTCTGGGTCACCCCCATTTCTGGTAAAAGTTTGAGATCCTCTAGGGAAACGCTCTTCTTCAATAACTCTGGCCTGTCCTGAAAAGCTGGCTCAGCTGTTCTAGGGTTCCCAGCAGAGCTACCAGACAAGAAAGGTGCAGCCCAGGCTTGTTGGAAATGGAGACTGTCCAGCCCTTTTCTGGGACTGGGAGAGATAGGGCGGGTCCATGGGGTGGGGCCAGCAGGGGGAGGAGTCTCCTCTACCTCAGGCTGAGCCTGGTTCTCTGGTTCCATCTGACCTTTCTGCCCTGGAAGACAGGGTGAGGTTCACAGCCAGGGAACCTTCTGGAGTAGCCCGGAGGGAAGATGTGCCTGGATGGTCCAGGCTGTGTGAGGGGATGGGAAACACTCTGACCCTCATTGTGTATGAGTCCTTAGTGAGGGTGTTGAGAACCTGCGTTACTGAAGGTCATGAGTTAGGTGAATACTACCTCTTAATGCCACCTTTCAGGAGGACAAAGGAAAGTCTCAGAACTTAACCAAGATCAATGGGTGCTTGGTGTCTTACCGGAATGGCAGATGGGTTGCCTATACCAGTCGCTGGCTGGCTTCAGTGTGGAGAATAGGGAGGCACCACACACCTACCATACATTCTCCTGCTGCCAGCCAGCCTTTCCCATTGTATCCTCATTCCCTGCCTCCTGAGGGCAAATCTGTGTCACCCACTAAGGCTCCTCTACCAGCCACACAGTCCTGTCAGCCTTTCCCCAACCTCCAGGTCCTTTGCCTGCACACACCCGGTATGCGCCCATTCTCAGGAATGCTGTAACTCCATCTGCCTCTTTTCCTGGCAAACTCTTCCTCGGCAACAAAATGAGCTCCAAAGTCACCAACCTTGTGAAGCCTGGCTTCTTTGACACCTCAGTTTTCTTCTTTTCTTTTCCTTTGCTGGAGAATGCTTACATAATTTTATTCACAAGGAAGCTTTATGACCCAAACCCTGTTTGTGGCTCCATATTTGGTCCCTCACTCAGCCTGGGCCTCTTGAACACTCTGGGTCCACCCAGAGCCTGGACTTTCGAGGGCAGCCAAGGCTCAGTTTCCTGATTTCTTTTCAGCTGCCCAAGAATGGGCTGCTGACCAAGCAGATATGGCCAAGCCAAGGCACACACAGCACCATCTGTGGCCAATTCTGGGTCCTTATGAGGCCTTGAGTTCTTCCCCCATCTCTGGAGTTCTCCCTGGCCCAGAGCTGGAGTTTTCTTGCTCTGTCAACCCACTGTTTCTGCTTGCCAGCAGCTTGGCTAGGCTGCCTCCTGAAACACAGTGGGCCGATTGGTGATGTTTCTTCCTGTGAATGTTGGGGAGGTGGTCTAGTAATATAGAGAGGGCTAGGGAGGATGGTCCAATAGGTGGAGAAGCAGGAGATGGGTGGGGAACCAAGGAGCCTGTGCAATTGCTCGTAGCAGAGGTTCTCAATGATCATACCTATCAATGGAAGGAGTGCATGGCATCTAGTGTTGGCTCTGAGGTCATTAAGTGTCCTGTAGGCCACTGGAGCGTCCCACGATAGGAACTTTCTAGCCCAAAGCATCAAGTCCTCAGGTTGAGAATCCCTGCTCTAGAGATGAAGGGCTGGAGTCAGGGAGGGTGTAACACTAGGCCTGAGAGGTAGACTCGAGGCTTACTAGAAGCGGAGGGAAGCAGGCATTGTCTTCTGGGCATGTCTGCCGCCTTCCGTCCTTCTGGCTCCTCACATGGAGCCGAAGGTCTCTGCATTGACACTACTCCTCACCGTCCCTTCTCGTTCCCACCCACTCCCCCGTGAGACTGGGTGATGATTGGATATCAGATATTGAAAAAAAATCCACCTTCTGTTATTTTTTCCAGATGAACTGACAGTCTCAGAGGGAGAAGGAGGCAAGGAATTTGTGCTTTATTTTAAAATATATAATTTTGTATAATGCAACACTCTTTCTCTTCACATAGTTAGAGAATAATAGCATAGGTCACTTATTTTGAACCAGGAGCTGTTACCTATGTTATCTGCTCTCTCTGTTTATTTGACTTTGCCAGATATTCTCTTCCTTGGGGGAGAAAAGACTTAGGTACTGGTATAATTTGCCTAAGTCATAGGGGTAGAAATAAATACTGCTTTCACCCTCATAGCTGTTGTTGGAAAGCTCCCGAGCATTGCTTTCACAGGAAGTTAGTGTCAGAGGAACCTCTAAGTGAGCAGGAACACCGTGTCTCCCTGAATGGCACTGGTTCTGAAAGGCAAGGCTGGGAAGAAACTTCACCTGAACAGGTAGAGTTGAGGCAGGGCCTCTAGGAGGGTGGGGATTACAGGAGCATGGTTCTTATGAAGAGAAGATGACCTAACAATCATTGTAGTGAGTCAGCCTATAATGCTTCCCTCCTCCTATGTCTTCCATTGGGCTGACCTGCCAAAGCATCCTACCCATGACATCAGTTAAGAGTCCTAAAAAGAAAAACGAGAACCTACAAGAGAGCACTGTGCCCACCCTTGAAGCTTCCAGAAGGTCTGGCTTGTTCATAATGGAGTTCTTGCTGGGCTGCTGTCTGCTGTCATGGAGCTCAGAGGTGCAGGAGGCCTGTGGTAAACAGGAAATGGTTAAATAAGAGCAGGTGGAGCAGTTCATGCAGAAGCAGGGCAGGAAATAGCTGAGCTGATGAATGGACTCACAAGAATGCTAGCCTCCTCCCCAAAGCACTGGCAAAGCCAGGGTCACCTTCTCCCAGCCCCTATGACATGTGCCCAGCCCATCATGGCCTCCTCAGCTCCACCCGAATGACTTCAAGGAACCAGAAAGTTGGAAGCCAAAGGGCAAAGAGAAAGGAGATCCTCCTTGATAGCCTATGGGGCAGGCCTCCTGTGGGTCTAGGGTGGGAGGGGCTGCAGGAGGTGAGCAGACTCGGTTTTCCTCTACAACTCCTTGTTCCCTAGTGAGTGGTTCATACTGGTGGGCACTCCCGGAAGCATTCTTCCCACCCGGAAAGCACACACAGCACTCCTGTGTCCTGCACCTGGGCAAGGGTTGGCATTGCAGGTTTCTGTCCTAGCTCTCCTATCTACTCCTCAAAGCTCAGCTATGTTCTGATGGGGTGGCTCTCCCAGGAGAGCTGAGGATACTAAAGGTGGGGGAAGTGAAGTATCTTCCTAGTGAAGGGGCACTAGGCTGGATGTCCCCTCTGACTTCACACTACCTCCCCTTCATGCTGCTTCTCAACACTTTCTTCCATGTCTGAATGATTCCAACATTTCAGAAGTCCTCTGGATTTGGTGGACTTCCCTCTTCTCCAAAACCAAACCAGTATTCTTGATCATCTTTGGACCCTTTTCTCCTGGGAATTTGGGGCTTTCCACAGCTCCCTTGTGAGTAGACTTTGTCTCCATAGAGTAGGTATCTGATTACTCTGGCCTTGAAGTATCCTTGATAGTCACTAAGGATCCTGGAGTATCCAAGTATGTATCTTCAGTTCAGATCTCGTTGGCAGGGTCCCTACATCGGGCACCTGGATGGTACACAGGAACATGGAGGCAGAAGTTGCCTAATTCTGGTGATGTTACAGCCACCTGTTCCCTAGCAGCAGGCTTAGGACGCAGCACTTGTGCAATCAGGACCGTGGCTTTGGGCTCAGGTGTCCTTGACTCCTACCCAAGCATGGCAATAATTTGGGGGAAAGCAGCTTAGCTCACAGGTTTCTTCATGTGCATCACAGGCATGTCGATCACCAAGTCCTGATAGTGACAGAATTATGTTATTTATTCTATGTATGGCACTCGTTGAAGTACAAGTGGGTTTTTATCCATGTATGGGCCTTATAAATACCTGTTCAAATACAAAAAGAAATACTTGATTGTTTCTGCTTCAGAGGTTAGAAATTGAGGCTCAGTGAATGGAAGTCAGTATCCTACTTAGAATCACAGTAGTGAGTTTCCTGGTCTCCGAATCGAGGTCTGGGCAGCCTGGCTCACTGAGCAGTCACTGTGCTATACTGCTTGTGTGAGGAGGGGTCTGAAGAGGCCCTGCGAGGCAGAGAAGATCAGTGGAGTCAGTACTGTCGGAGAGATCTGCAGGCCGCCATGGCCAGTAACAATGACTGCTATAAGCATCCTGGAGGGTGAGCTGCACAGCATAGGAGCCTTCAAGGTGAATGAAGGCCCTTGGACTTTGTTCACTCTATGACCCTGGCCTGAAAGTCCACTGGAGAGAATATGAACTTGGAGAGGAGGGAAGGCCTTTAAGATAATGCTGGTAAGAAGACTTGAACCACCTGCGCTCAGGAATTGCTGCAAAGCTTGGATGATCAAGACAGAAGAAATGATGAAGAGATAAATATGACAATGGCAGAGGAGGAGGGGTGTGAGCTGCAACTGCACACGCAAGGTGTGTGTGTATGCACATTGTGAACATGCGTGTGCAAGCACACTCGCAAGTGTGTGTGTGTGTGTATGGCTGGCTGGAGGTTGGTGTTGGGCACCATCTTCAGTCTCTCTCCTCTTTACTCTTTTGAGACAAGGTCTCTCACTGAACCTGGAACCTACCAATCTGGCTGTACTGTCTAGCTAGCAAGCCCCAGTGCTCCTCCTATCTCCAAATCTCAGCACTGGGAGCCACTTGCTGTGCCTGATGCCCCTCTTTTTCTTCCTTCTAACTTAGGTGCTGGGCTCCCCAGGCTTTTATCCCAAGCACTTCACCAATGGAATTGTCTCTCCAGCCTCCTCACTTGTGTTTTGACAAAGTGAAAAGAGAGTTCAGTGAAGAGAGAATTTTTAAAAAGCATTGAAAAATTTCATATATATATATATATATATATATATATATATATATATATATATATATGAAAAAGAAATGAGGAAGAAAAGGAGGAGGCAAAGCAAAAAGAAGAGGAGGAGGGAGGAAGAGGAGGAGCATGAGGAGGAGGAGGAGGAGCAGAGAGAAGGATTATTGCAGGATATCTGATCACACGGTGAACCCTGCACTGTGTTATTTACTGAAAAGAAAAAAACCCAGCAACCTGTTTCTAGTTGTGGTGTGGCTCAGCCTTAGCATACACTTTTAATCCTTCCAGTTGGCATACAGACATGTCTTTAATCCCAAACAATGAAGTTAAAGCTAGTTTTTAGAAAGAAGCAGCTATTTAGAAAGTGATGTCTAATTGAGTAGCAGACAAAGTGATGAATCAGAGAAAGATTTGACAGAATAGAATATGCCCAACACTCATGAGGAGAGGAAAAAGAGGTCACTTAAGAAAGCAGACAGAGAGAAAGAAAGAAAGAGGAAGGAGGAGGAGGAAGAAGAAGAGGGGAGGGGAGGGGGAGGAAGTTTAACTGGGACAGTTGTACAGAGACAGGTTGCAGAGAGAGAGAGAAAGAGAAAGAGAGAGAGAGAGAGAGAGAGAGAGAGAGAGAGAGAGAGAGAGATAGGCACAGTTGAAGACAGAACTAGCCAGAGAATGAGAAAGAGCCAGAGATTAGAACATATTACCAGAGTTAGTATGAGGCCAAGCAGAGCTGTTCAGTCAGAGGCTGAGAGAGAAGCCAGACTGACTCAGTCAGCTTGGAGAGGAGTGTGAGCCAGAGTTGAATCAGCCAGGCAAAGATCAGAAAGAACTAGAAAGGATGAGTTTATTCAACAGCAGTTCTCAGAGGCTGTAGTGTTCTAGTCCTAGATTAGATTGTACAGAGGCTGGAAGCCTCTGAGAGACAATAATTACATCAGGCAGACAAAGACTACATTTACAGTGGGAGGAGCAGAAGGAAGAGCAGAAGGAAGACAGGAACAATGCCAACATCTGCCTATAGTTCATAGTGAATGGTGGATCTAAATGACCACTTTGCATATAAAAAGACAAAGCCGGAAGAGAAAGTATAAAAGGGAAAGAGCTCTGAAAGTACGGATAAAGAACACAGGTGATCATCTTTGTGATTTGAGTTAGACATTTCTTACATATGACACTGAAAATATAACCCATAAATCTAATAAATTTGATATCATCAAAATTTAAATTCTCCATTAAACAGATAAAAAGACAAGCCACCAACTGACAGAAAATATTTACAAGAACTCTATCTCAACAGAGGATGTGCATATAAAATAAACAAAGTCCTCCAAACTCTGTAAAAAGAAAAAAATTCTAATTATTAGATAATTGAATATAACCCTTCACCAAAGAAGAAATAAACACAGAAAAATATGTTCTGCATTATTAATCCCAAAATTGAAATCATAGTGAGAAACCACTACATATCTTTGGAGTGGCTAAAAGGAAAAAAAACTTTAAAACAAGCAACATGCATGCACACATGCACACTCACACATGCACATAGAGGCCCTTGTCTCCAAGACTGATGAGCTGATTTTGATCCCTGGAACTCAATGGTTGAGGGAGAGAATCCACTGCAAGTCTTCCTCTGATCTTTACACGTGTGCTGAGGCACACATGACCCCATCCCCCAACCCTATAAATAATGTTAAAAAAGAAAAAAAGGAGAGAAACCATGCTATATCAGCAGCTGAGGAAACAACTAGAATTCTTGTACATTGCTCGTGGGAGTTCAAAATAGTATCCTCACTTTGAAAAGAGTGTTGACAATTTAATATAAAAACGAGCGCATAGTCATCACACCATCCAGAAATACCATTTTGGTGTTTACCAAGGGCATGAAAAACTCAGGTCCCCGTAAAAACGTGTAAACGAATGCTTACAATGACTTTCATCATAATGGTCCAAACAGGACATAACTCAAAGGAACTTGGGTGACTGAAGGAACAAACTGCCAAGCCCTCCTTGTGGCGGAACAGTGCTCATGAGTGAAATGCATGCCTGACATGTAGAATAAAACAAACAACTGGGTGCATTAGGCAAAGCCAACCCAGCCAGGTGAACACACACCACACAACGCCATTGAAAGGTCTTTCAGAAGGCAAAAGTCTAGGACGACAGGAATTCCTGAGGAATTGTTTGGGGATCCATGCTGGGGAAGAGGTTGACTGACAAGAAAGACTGAAGAGCTTGGGGTGGAGAAATACCTTTGCATTGTGGTGCTCACATGACTGCATGCATCTGTTAGTTAAGGTCCTTAGAGCTAGAGTTTACTTATTTATTTATTTAAGATTTATTTTATTTTTATTATGTGTGCATGTACATTTGGGTGCCTGTAGAGACCAGGAGGAGGCATTGAGCTAAAATTGGAGGTGATGAGCCCCCTAATACACACACACACACACACACACACACACACACACACACACACACCCCACAATAAAAGTACATTTCAGGACCACTGGATAACTTCTTGGGAGAGACCTATGTGAGGTATCATTCCCAATTATCTCTCTGTGTTCCAGAGTCCTCAGCCAGCTCCTACACAACCTTGCTGTCTGTGGTTCTCCAGGGCTAGGAAGGGAACTAGTAATGATTAGTCAATCCCTCTTTGGGTGTCAATTGTTGAGGCCCTTGTTTTCATTAACTGGGAGCACCCTGATGAACAGTAGGCCAAGGTGAGGGTGTCTCTGACAGAATGGGAGAGGAAGAGGGCATGGGAAGGTGACAGTTTTCCAGGAGGCTGGAGAAGGGTGGGGTGGGAGCTGAGCCTTCAGTTTGGTTCCTGTCTCTGGGAAGTTCCTACCCATCCTGGCATCTGGGGACAGAGGTTAGGTGCTCCGTGGAAGGCACATGCCCTTTGTTCCCCCATCTTTGCTCTTGGCTTGATCCTGCAAGTCTTCCCTCCCAACCTGTGATCCCTCCTGGGCTTCCTTCCTCTGTGCCTCCTCCTCTGCCTCTTGATTATTCAATACCCAAATAAGCTTTGGGATTCTTCTTCTAAGGCAATTAAACATAAGTGGCCTTTGGATCCCCATCTTGGACCATTTCCACTTCTCTGGGCCTTTTGGGGTTCAGATTATCTCAGGTGCTTTGGTCTTGCTAGAGGCTTCATGGCTAGTAAGAACACTGGTTTTCTGGAGCAAATATCATGGAGCAGACTTTGGTGGTCTTGTTTTGCAGATGATAAAGAGAAAGGATTGGCTGAGGTCATCTGCTTGGGCCCGTTGCTAATAATCTCCCCATTCGTTGCCTCCCTTCCTTCCTTCCTTCCTTCCTTCCTTCCTTCCTTCCTTCCTTCCTTCCTTCCTTCCTTCCTCCCTCCCTCCCTCCCTCCCTCCCTCCCTCCCTCCCTCCTTCCTTTCCTTCTCTTCTTCCTCCTCCTCCCCTCCCCTCCTCTTCCTTCTCCTCCTCCTTTTTGAGACAAGGTTTCTCTGTGTAGACCTAGCTGTCCTGAAACTCACTCTGTTGACAGGCTGACCTCAAACTCAAGAGATCCTCCTGCCTCTGCCTCCCAAATGCTGGGACTAAAGATGTGTGTGCCCCCTTCCCCCTTTCCCAACTATTCATTGCATTTCTAAAAGACATTGTCCTAAGGTGTGAAACGCAGAATAGCCTTTCTGGTGACCAGAGGATCTGGGAAGACACTGTGAGCCACAAGTCTCTCTAATTCAGTCTTCTTATGCTGTATACATGACCCACTTACCAAGGCCAAGGTCCACAGCTGGCCCACAAGTCATTCTTAGGCTCCTACCATTCTGAGTGAGTTCTGCTGTCTAGTAAACCATGAGTTGTGTGGGTGTAACACTAGGTGACAGCAATGGGCGACAGCCTGGGAGCTGACTCACTTCTGCAGGCTTTGAATCAGACCAATGTTATTTCCTTTGGGTTTTGGTGGGTCAAGCCAGATTCCTCAGGACACTTGTTGAATTCAGGTTTTGGTAGAGGATAGTGAGTTGACTGAGGGCCTGAGGCCCATTAGAGCAAAGCATTTTCCAAGAGACTAGGCCTTGGGAGCTGAAGCTTTACAGAAGGGTTGGTGGGACAGAGGGACGGAGGAGGAGGCCTGCCCAGGTGAGAGGGCTCAGCTGTGGAGCCAGCCCAAGAAGAGGTGGGAATGTGCAGTGTTACTAAGTGTAAATAACTTTTGGTGGAGGCCCAGAGAGTGTAGAGAGAAAAGATACAAACAGAAGGGTGGATTTCTTTCTCCCCTCTCCAAGCTGAGTGTCTGCATCGCAGTTGTCTTACAAGTGACCTGGAGTGAGACCCCAGTAGGCTGGGGACCTATAGCTGGCAGCTGACAGGCTGCCTGAGCAGGGCTTTCTGGCTAGTGGCTACCAGTAACTAGGGGCTTCCCCAAGCCCTCTGCAGAGTCTCCAGGGACCCCGCTTGAGAAGGACTCCGGGGGTCTCCTTGAATACAATATGAAGTCTTCTCTTTCTCTCCCACTTCTTTTTTCCTGGGCACCTGCTGGTGTCTTGAGCTTCATCTGTTCAAAAGAGGGAAGGTGTGAAGGAGGACACTGTGGGGACCACTCTGTCACATGCCCATGCCAGTGATGAGAAGTGGAGAGTCAAAGACCCATGAGGGACCTTGGAGAGGGACCTTTGAAAAACTGCAGAGCCGAGGCATGGGTATTTCTGGGTATATTACAAATCCTGTGTGACTGTCCCAAACTTTCCCTGGGTCCCGCATCTCTCTCCAGAAAAGAGAGAAAGTTTCACTCCTGGTCCCAGTGACTCTCCGCAGCTAATCTTATGGGATAGAGAAATGCGTGATTCCTGTGCTAAGGACTCTGGGAGAAGAACTTGCCCTACTTAGTGCTTCCCTGGGGTGAGGGGGATGGTAAGTAGATGGTAAGTAGAGGCAGCAGCTGAGTATGTGTGGCCACCACAATGGGAACCTCTCTCCTGTCTTGCTCTCTTCCTATGCGATCATCACCTGTTTTCTTCAGTTCAGCCCTCCCCCTTCTATGTGTCTGTTTTCTTTTGTTAGACAATTTCTCACTGAACTATTTTCTCTGTAGCTGGGCACTCTGCCACAGTTTCATGTCATTGGTGAAGGTATTGTGGCTGTGCTATACCCATTGCAGCTATAGAGGGGACAGACCCCAGGACCCCCTAATGGTTCCAGAGTATTTTCTGGCTAAGGATCGATCTCTGTCCAGCAGTGCTGATGGCTTCATCACTGGTTCTGTCTCCACTGTTCTTAGTGCTTGTCTCTGTGTGTCTTCTTGAGGGCTTGGTGGTCATCTATTCTGAACAGTCGGTGTCATGGTCAACCTCAGGTCGCCTTGGTGATGTTTCTTGGAGGCAGACTCAGAGCACTGATCTTGATATGGCTCAGGAACGCAAGTTGGATCTTATCAGGGTCAAGCGTGGGTGTTAGCCTGGCAGAGGTGGTGGGTTCCCATCTACAACCTCTCCCTTCTCTTGATACTTCCTTCCATATTGAGTACCGGGACATGCTGATGGGTGGAGCTCAACCTTTGTCCCTACTATTTCCTGCACTCAGAATATACTCATCTATCTGCTAAGTTCCTGACCAGTTTCCAAGTGAAAAATAAATTGCTGGAAGCCTTCCCCGGACCCTCACGGAGAGGTTAGTTGTGGTTATACATACTGCCAGCCTTTTCACGGGAGACTGGGTTTTCATCTTGTTTCACTGTAATTTGTTGTTGGCTCTCTGGTCTCCATCCTCCAACATACAGAAGGTGCTTAGTAAGGTCTGCCAGCACGTGGCTCTGTGTGCTACACGAAGAATATATGGGTGGCAAGGTGAGAGGAGAAAAAACAGATGTGACCCTTAAGGGGAAACTACACCATGTTTCTCCAGTTCTGACCCCTCAGTGATGCCCAAGATGTTCCTCAAGGATGCCGTACATCTGCTTGGCCTCTCTCAAGGACTGCTTCTGTGGCTGCTTGCATGTTGGGCAGGGACTTAATGATGGAGAAAGCTTAAGGATCATGGTAAGAACTTCACATTTATGGTGGAGACCAGCATTTCTCAAGATGATTCACAGAGGAAGGAGCTGTTCTGGGCTCTGGGGTGGGGTGTTGGGAGAAGGAGCTCAAGGATCAGGAAATCACAGTAAGGAGTGAATTGAGGTGGGGTCAGATGATGGCAGAGGTTGTGGAGTGAGTGGATTTGGGGTGGAGATTCTTTGTGAGGGTGTGAGAAAGCTGGTGGTGTTCAGAAACTGGTTCAGGTCTATGGTGGCTGAATATTAAGGGTCAGAGGCTTTGCAGTTGGAAATAAAGCAGGGGCCGACGGGTCCAGTACACGGTAGCTAACAGACTTGGGAGTGGCTTGGGGCACAGCTATTGGCCTCAGAAGATGTTGCAGGAATCAGCGACAGAGCTTAGGATTTGGCTAGTGCTAGTCACATAGGCCTGTAGCAGTGGGGAGGATTCTGTGGTACTCCCTCCCACTTCCTAAAGGCAAAACCCACGGGAACATGGGGGATCTGGGCCCTGGCTTCTGAGCAGCCTTTTTTCCCACCTTTCTTGTGGGCAGTTTATATACTAATGGCCCACCGCACCCCAGGAGGGGGTAATGGGGATCCATTTGTTTTTCCAGAGTTTGACCTTTCAGTAAAACTCTTACCCCAAAAAGTGTGGGTTTAAGTGAAAGCGTAAATCAGCCCCTTTGAAATGCAGAAGCAGCTTGGGGAAGCCCCCTTTGATATGCAACTTGGAACCCAGGCACTTAAAACCTGGGTTAATTCTCTCACTTTATTGGAGGCAGAGAAAGGGAAGAGGAGGAAACCCAGGACCGCTCATTAAGTCTGGGGACTTGAAAAGCTTGATGCAGAAGCCTGAGGCTGCAAAGACATCAGGAAAGCATAGCAGCCCTGGGAAAAGCAGCCCAGTCCCCAAGCACTCTAATCCTGGTTCCCACCCAGACAGATGAGACGCGAGGGTGGAGAAGAGAGGAGGGGGCAGGCAGCAAGGGGAAGGGCTCGGGAGGATAGGGGGTGGTTACTACGGAAACGGGGAGGGTGCGGGATAGGAGAAAGCCAAGGGCTAAGTTGGCAATTTCCTGAATAGAACTGAGTGTGGGTCTCATTCACTAGACACCGTGTGCTTTCCTAGGTCTGGGGGTTGTGGCCCCTTGTGGGATCCAGGACTCTGTGGTTTGCCTGTTACCTCCTGGCTGAGCCTGGGGCCTTCATTAGAAACATCTGTGGCTTGCTGACCCCTGTCACGGGGCGGGTGGGGGAGTAAAGTTCAGAGGGCTCCATAAGATTTTCAGACAGGGGTGCGGTCCTGAAGTTGCAAGGCTGTCCCCTACCCGACTCCCAGAAGGGAGGAAAGGCTAGGCTTTCAAAGACATATGATGCTGGTTTGGAGAGTGCACAACCTAGTTTTCAGAGGTGTTTGCCACTGTCGTCCCTACAAGCCACAAGCTGCTAGCCCAAACCTTAGGTATCTCAGGCTGGCCTAGGACAATGCAGCTTCAGAAACTTTACTGGGGAGTGCTTAAAGTTCCTGACTGGGCTGGCAGCCAGTCCTGAAGCCACCAAAGGCTGACCCAGGCAGGGACTGTGCTGCTAAGAGCCGAACTGATTGCCCCCTCAGCCTCCTGCTGACCCTGGTTTGGTGGAAGGGAGAGGTGAAGGATGGGAGCTGAGAACGTAAGAGCTTGATCCTCCAGAGTATTCGCTCCATCTAGGCTGGGGGAGAGGGTAGCTGATGCTGTCCTGCCAGTCCCTGATCTCCCCCTGGGCTCTGGATTCTGGAGAACACATTAGTTCTGTCCTTGGCATAAGCCCTGACTCTGTGGGCTGGGGTTTTGCACACGTACATACTACACTCAAGGCCAGTTTAGGATTGTCATCAGCTGAGCCCCTGAGACTCTCAACACATGTCCCTGGCCCTCTCTTCTCATGGACTCAGAAACCCACCTCCATTTGAAGAACTTTACCTCGGTCTGGGGCCCAGCCTGGATCACCCAGTTTCTTTCCTGTGCCATAAAATGGCTATAACCTTATTCCTTAATGGATTTCAGACCAGGACCTAAACAACATAAACCACAGGAGTACCCAGCTTCAACCTCTTTTATCATAGGAAAACTGAGAGCAAGCTCCCAGAAGATACTTCCCACACTCCTAGGACATGTGAAGGAGGAGGGCAGAGGGACCATAATAGAACCCAGCTGCCTTTGGAGCTAATGCCCAGGTCACAGGGTAGTCACCTCTGTATCTCTTCACCCAGGTCCTGCCTTGAGTAGCCAAGAGAATGCAGCTCCCTCAGTTGCTTTATCATAAGCCAGCACATAAATCTCAGGAAGTTCCTGGAGCCCAGTGCTAAAGCAACAGAAGCTGGATAGCCACTGGAGCTGAGCTCTAGAAGCCCAAGACCTCTTTTCTGCTATGGCCACAGAAATAGGCTCTGAAAACAGAGGAAATCAGTCTCCTGAGTGTTGACTTGGAGATAGAGTGGAGGGGAGATTAAGACCCTTGAGGCCAACTAGAAACAGTCATTGGAAAGCCTCAGAGGGAAAGGAATGGTGGTGGTAAGGATGGGTAGGGTGTAAAGTCCAGAGAAAGGAGAAGGCAGAGAAAAGGTGGCCCCTAGGTGGGGTCTGTAGTAACCAATCCTGGGTCATAGCGAGTGAAGGTCAAATTCAAGATGTCTGAGGTGCTTCTGGGAAAAGACATGTGGTGATAGTATATGTCTATGTAAGAATAGATTCCTGTCTGTACGGGCATGTGCAGTGACACACACACACACACACACACACACACACACACACACACACACACACACACACACACACACACACACGGAGCTAGCTACAGGGTAGGCTGTGCCAGCAATCATTGCATTCCAGTCACCCAAATCCAGCCCACTTTGCAAAATGCTTTCTCATGACTTGCCTGTACATTCTCCTCTACTGAACCCTGCTTGTTTCTCTGTGCTTCCCGCGGCTGAGACTCTTTCTTCTCCACTTTCTTTTAAAGCAACTGTACAAACACCTGCATTTTATTAATGCTGCCTGGAGCTGGGGCTGGGCTGGGCCCCCTCCCACCCCCACACCATGCTCAGTGAAGCAAAACGCAAGAGTTAACCCTGTGTGGCTGGGTTTCTGTCTCTGAGAAGTGGGTCCCCATGAGTTTAGAAAAACATCAAAGCTATGAAAGAGTGAGGGTCCCCACTCTTATTTAGGCTTTCTGGTAGCCCAGGCACCCCATATCCCTTGCCTTAGCTTTTGGCCTATTTCTATGATCATTGTGCCCAGTGTTTCTTGTCAGAAGATGGAGACATCATTCTGTCTTGAAAGACATCCTCTTTAGAGACAATTCTCCAGCCTGGCCCTTTAACTGTCTACTGCATTGTTCTGTCTTTAGAGGCCAACCGGGATTAAACAATCCCAGAAAGAAAAGAAAAAGAAAAAGGAAAAAGCTGCTTTCCTCTTTAAAATATTTTTAAATAAGGAAAGCATAAAGAATATCCTATCACCCAGAGCTATGTTGGTAGAGACTAACATTTCTTTCAATTCTATACAGGAATTTCTTTTTTTAAAAGAAGCATAGGGGACAGGACAGATGGCTCAGTGCGCAGCGATCATGAAAACTTCAGTTCAGAGCCACAGCATCTGGGTGTAATGGTATATGTTGGTAACCCTAGCATTAAGGAAGGGAGACAGGCAGACCAGAGTGGGGTCCCTAGTCAACCAGTTTAGCAGAAACAGCAAGCTCCATGGTACGTAGGAAAAATCCATCTCAAGAAATAAGGTAGAGAGAGACCAAGGGGGACATTTCAACATCAACCTATGGCCTCCACATGTGCCCATATGGGCAAGTGTGTTTACATGTGCACCACCCCCAACACACACACACATACACACACACACACACACACACACACACACACACACACACACACACACACCATTAAAGATATTTCACGAGTTTTCTTCTGTGTGTCATTCTCCCTAGCATAGATTCCCTCCCCTCTGTTTTTTGAGACAAGGTCTCTTATGTAACTGACTGTCCTGAAATTCACTCTGTAGACCCAGCTGGCTTTGAACTCACACAGATCTACCTCTGCTTCCTGAGTGCTAGGATTAAAGGCATGTCCCACTATGCCCAGCAGAGTTGCTTCTCTGAAAGACAGTGACTGTTTATAGTTTCTTGTATGTAATCCAGAAAAATGACTTGCTTATAATTAAAAAACAAGCCCAGAATCCCTGCCATTTTAGCATAAGAAGACTCGGTCACCTTTTGGATGGCTTTGGATGAGTCTATAGGGTAATTGTGTCATCATTTATTTGACCAATGGCATTTGGGTAGCTTGTGGTTTGCTTTTTCTCCTTCTTCTATTTTATTTTAAAGATTTAGTTTTAGCCAGGCATGGTGATGCACACCTTTTATCCCAGAGCTTAGGAGGCTGAGGCAGGCAGATCTCTGTGAGTTCAAGGGCAGCTTTGCTTATGTAACAAGCTCCAACCAACCAACCAACCAAAAACAATTACCTTTGAAGTGAGTACTCGCACACCGAACACATGTCTCTCTCTCTCTCTCTCTCTCTCTCTCTCTCTCTCTCTCTCTCTCTCTCTCTCTCTCTCTCTCTCTCTTTCTCTCTCTCTCTCTCTCTCTGTGTATATGTATGTGTAGGCCAGAAAAGGGTACTGGATATCTTGGAGCTGGATTAAAGGCAGTTGTGAGCCTCCTATGCGGGTGCTGGGGACTGCTCTGGTCCTTGACTAGAGCGGTGTGTGCTCTTAACTCCTGAGTCTTCTCTCTGGAGCTCCACCCAGATTCATACCTTCTCTGACACCTTGTTGAACTGCTCCTGCAGGCAGCCCATTCTCTGCTTCACATTGTCTTTAGTCCTTTTTATCAATACCACTGAACTCAGACTTTTTAGGTGTTTGTTCTGTGTATCAGTAATTTTGAGACGGTCCCATGTTTTGCAGGTTGGGCCTCAAACTCACTAGTAGCTGAGGAAAACAATGAGCTATTGATCCTCTTGTCTCTAACTCAGGACTATAGTCATTCGCCATCATGCCCAGTTTATGGGGTGCTAGGGATTGAACTCAGGCAAACAATTGTGCACAAGGCAAACACTCTGTCAACTGAGCTACATCCCCAACCCCAACTGCTCCAGATATTAGATCTTTTAAAAAACTGTTTTTCTTAAGACAGGGTCTCACTCACTATTTTGGCCAGAGCCGACCTTGAACTCACAGATCTACCTGCCTTGGTCTCTGCAGTGCTAGGATTAAAGGTATATGAACGGTATCATGTCCGGTCTCTGTATTTGATCTCGGTGTGAGGATACTGTCAATTTTTATTTGGAGGGAATACTTCTCTCTTAAATCTTGTTTTCTTGTGCAGTTCAACCTGTGGGTGTATACCCCAGAGTACTGAGGGCAGAGGAGGAGCTCTGTACAGTCATGCTCTTGACAGGTTTGTTCAGAATAACCTAAGTGTCTGTCAGCAGAAGGCTGGATTACTGAAGCATGATACGCACACACAGAATGTTACTCAGCTTAAAGAGGAGGGAGAATCACCTCAAGGACATACTAAGTGAAAAAAGCACCAGTCACAAAGGGACAAATGGCACTGGACTATATTTACATGAGAGGCTCAGGGTGGTCAAAACCATCCAGATAAAGAAAGGGCAGAATGCTGGTTGCTGGAGCTGGGGGTGTGTGTGTCTGTGGAGGGGAGTGACTGCAGAGCATTTTATGCGCAGTTTCAGTTTGGGAAGACAAAGACCTGGAGCTGGATGGAGGTGATGGTGTGGAACACATCATGGATACCATTTAATGCCGCCAAACTGTGTACTTTAAAATGCTCAAGATGGCACATTCTATGTTGTATGTATTTTGTCCCAATAAAATGTCCTTTTTCTTCTTATGAGAATGTTCTATTCCTGTTGCTGGCGAGCTGTCTCCAGGGCTTGCTGTAGCTACCTCCTCACCTCGGGCGCTGTTGGCCCTACCAATGCCAGAGAGTCCTTATCCTATTTCCAGTTATTTCCAGGGCATGAGCCTATGACATTATTAGGCAATCTTTTCCAGTGTCTCAAAACCCCAGACATTCTTGGTAGCAGGCCTTTCCCGCTGCACCTGAAGTGGATTTTCCTTGGTCAGTAAGTGCTTTGTCAGGCCAGAGGCCCTCATAACACCACCTGCAAAGTAGATCTAGCAATATCCAGAAATAAACTAGTGAGCGGGCTCTGGAGGTCCGGTGAGGAATTCTTGTCAGCGGGAGGACAATCCTTGCAGTGTTGTGAGTCCTAAGCAGAACCTGGGGCGTAGGCCCTGTAGGGTCCTAGAAGGTGGTAGGGCCCTACCACTGCTGTCTTCATTGTGGTTTGTTGACCACCAGAACTTCATTGCCTGTGTCCACTTTTGCCTTCAGCTGAAGGCTTTTTGCTGACAGGCTAGTTCCCCCATCACCCAGGGGCAAAGCTAGCAAGTTATTTCAGCAACTCTTTACATTCTTGTTTTACTGGAGACTCATGACATATTAATCAACTACTTGAAAGGTGTACCTGACAGGCATGTTCCCTGCACTGGAAAATGCTGACCTAGTCAGCTTTAAAACATCAAAGGACCACAAGGGAACAGTGGTTGAGAAAGACCTTGTCACCCGGGTACCTGTGAGGCCTAGAATGACAGATTTGTTTGGTCTTGGAGGAAGTGGGCCTTCTCTGTGGTAAGAATATGTCCCCGACCTACTCCAGGGCTCAGGGAGGGAGTGGAAAGCGGACTGACCTGACTGGTGGCTCTGTGCCTCCTGACTTAAATATCCCTGCTACCACAGGGGGCCCTGGTGACCTCCTTACCCCAATCAGTGGTAAGAAGCCAGACCTGGTACCTTGAATGCTTGTCAAAGTGACAGTGCCTGTCTCCCCTCGAGATTTCTATGGAAGTTGGAACTAGAAAGGCTGAGCCGAGGGAAGAGAACAGCCCTTGGGGACTGCAGGCAGTGAAGGCTAAGATGAAGAGTTGCCCATGGGTTCAGTTCATGACTGGGGTTTGGTGTGAACTAGGTGACAGGTATCAGCATGAACAGAGTCTGTGTAGTAAAAGACTGTCTTGGATCTTTTCCTGTCCTGATGATCTGGATTGTCTGACAGAGGAAATTCCAGACGCCCTGGTGGAACTTTCATCTCGATCAGGCTGCTAAGGGATTATACTCTAGCTGTAACATTTTGGAAATACTACGGTAACACAGGGTTTTGGGCTTTTTGTTTGTTTCTGTTTTACTGTGTTTATTGATAGTTTGGTCCATGAATACCCCTTTGCCATCCTTGGCCCACACATCCAAGGAGCTGCTATCAGGAAACCCAAATGAGAAAAGGAATGTGGGAGGAGTGGAAAAGGCTGCCCTGGCCTCCCATGGAGAAAGGCACAGTGCCTGGATTATTTGTCACTGAATTCTGGGAGCTCATATGTGGCAGGCATACAGAGGCTGCAGATAAAATAGTCACGTCCTGCGTAACAAGGTTTTGGTCAGTCATGGTTAGCATGGGCCATCAAATTATAATGAAGCCGAGCAGTTCCTCTTGCCCATCGATACAGCAGCCATATTAGGACGGAAGTGCATGTATTACTCACATGTGTGGTAACACTGGTATAAACAAACCCGCTATGCAGCCAGTTGTGTGAGAGCACTGCAATCAGATTACGTACAGTCCATAGTGTTTGATAATGATGGTCAACAGCTGTTCCAGCTCATGTACTTACTGTATTACTCTGTAGATATTTCGTGTGTTCTCTTTCTAGTTACAACAAAAATGTTAATGGTGAAACGTACGCCTTTCCTGCAGCAGCCTCATACAATTTGTGTTTACTGTGTCTGGGTTACATCAGAAGGCCATGTCAGTGACTGACCTCAACCATCTAGGCTGTAAGTGCATTCTATTGTGCTCTAAAGCAACAAGGCCAAGTGATGCTCTACTCTTCAGAACTGGCCCCTCATGTTAAGTGACAGTTGACGATAGCTGACATTTTTTTTTATTGGTTATTTATTCGCATTTCAAATATTGTCCCCCTTCCCGGTTTCCCCTCTGCAAACCCCCTCCCTCTCCCCCCTCCCCCAGCCTCTATGAAGGTGCTCCCCTACCCACCCACCCACTCCTGTCTCACAGTCCTAGCATCCCCCTATACTGGAGCACCGAGCCTCCCCTCCTATTGATGCCAGATAAGGCAATCCTCTGCTACATATGCTTAAAGCTGATAAATGTTGAAGGGGGAATTAGTTATAGAAAGACCAGTAGATTGTCCGAATTTCCTAGCAGATCTATAAACAAAGGGAAGGAAACTCTTGTTTCATAACTTGGAGCCTGTTCCCTGCAGGAGGCCATAACCCCAGTTCGAAGTGTGTCCCCCATGGAGGTTAGGTGCCCATGTACTTACTACCTCAGAGCTTTGGTTTTAGGGTCAGGGCTGGATGGGACTATGCCTTAGATGGGATCCAAAGCATCAAAGGGCTGAAGAAGTCCTGGTTCTGATAAAAAAAACCTGAGCTTTCCTATAGCAATCTGCAGGGGACCCTGACATGGCCTTTGGGCTGAGCAATAGTAGCCAAATGCTAGGACTCAGGTCCCTTGAGACATCCCTGCAAAGAACTTCTAAGCTTCTCATCTCCGTGTGTGTGTGTGTGTGTGTGTGTGTGTGTGTGTGTGTGTGTGTGTGTCTGTGTGTCTGTGTCTGTGTGTCTGTGTCTCTGTGTGTCTGTCTGTGTGTCCGTGTGTCTTTCTTCTCTAGGACTAATCCAGAAAGCCCAGAAAAGGAACAGCACATTCTGCTATTCATGTCCATGTGGTGGTGCAGGCCCTGCCTCCCTTTTCTTTCTTTTTTAATTAGTATACAAGATGGGGGGTTAGTATGGCATCTTTCATATGTTTATTTTTTGGGCCCTTCCCTTTCTTAAGGAGAAAGCTTCCTGGTATAGATGTAGAAACCCCCCTTCTTGGGGACGGCTCTGACTCTTGACAATCTTGGCAATGTATGACTTTTTGAGAATCGTTTGTACTCAGATTGATACCCCCGCCGCTGCCCCCCAAATCCTGAGGACGATGGACTAAGAGCATGGAACAAACGCGGTGACTGGATGACATTTTAGAGTGCTTTTGCTGTGGCTTGGTCTCCTCACCAGGTGCTTGCCATGATTTGGGAAGCCGATCCAGGAAAGCACCGGAAGTTGTAGGCAGGCTGATCAAAGCAGCCTGTCTCTAGAACCCCCTCCCCACACCCTTTAAGTCTTCTTTCTTCTTCTAAAAATTTAAAACTCACATACATTTTAAAATTTATCAGCGTGCATGATGCCGTGTGGGAGTCAGCTCTTTGCTTCTACCACATGGATCCTGGGGCTTGAACTCAGGCGTCGACTCACTGGAGCAGATTGCAGAGTGGACTCCCACCCAAGGTTTGAGCTTTGAATTTATATACTCAAATACTCCTCCTGCCTCAGTCCCCCAAGTAGCTGAGACTATAGATGCGCACATCCTTGCTGGATTTTGAGCCCCAGTTCCTCAGCGTGTCCCCCAAGTCGGATATCCTCCTACTCCTGCTCTTGTTCCATCTGTAGCCCAAACATCACAAGCCTGAGCAGAAACCGGTTTTGCTGAGCTCATCAGAAAAGCGGCCGGTGAGGCAGCCATCCCGGCTGGAAGGAAGTCAGTGGCCCCTGCAGGGCTCACACAGGGCTCACACAGGGCTAATGGAACGGGTGTGAACTGCCACCGATTCGCTATAGAGCCCTGAAGTCTCCCACATAAGGAGGTTCAA
This sequence comes from Uromys caudimaculatus, assembly GCA_028551405.1. Lineage (NCBI taxonomy): Eukaryota > Metazoa > Chordata > Mammalia > Rodentia > Muridae > Uromys > Uromys caudimaculatus. The sequence continues at coordinate 84,111,533 of CM052705.1, read as the reverse complement.
AGGACATATTCACTCTCTAGTCTCCCTTTCTTGGATTACATCTTCCTGCTTTCTTCTACTGCCTTTGCCTTCTTAACATCTGGGTACCCCACGACGGCATGCAAGGACTCTGGAAAAGGAATATCCAAGGAGCCAGCTATCCTCCAGCCCTGCAGGCCCCATTGCCACAAGCAGTTTGAGAGCTTCTTCTTGCAAAGACAAGTAGGGAGAACACTTCAAGCTGTGCCTGTTTCTTCCTTATTTTCCTCCCCCCTGGGAGTGGGGGCTGAAAGACCAGCTTTTTTTCTTCCTTTTTTTTTTTTTTTTTTTTTTTTTTTTTTTTTTTTTTTTTT